>CM031235.1:453233071-454433071 GCA_018340775.1 Taxus wallichiana var. yunnanensis | reverse complement strand
GTGACCTCCATATACCCCACACACATAAAATCATTAAACCTATCATTCTAACCTATCCTAAGTATCTACCCTCACCCTTGTAAAATCACATCTCCGCCCCTTGTAAATCTTAATTACTTACCTTAACCTCCAAAAAAATTCATTAACCACCCCTATCTATCTAAGCCCATTTTAATCCCATTACCCAAACTATAAACCATCCCAAAAATATATATTTTATCCCCACCAAAGAAATACCAACTTGGAGGTGGTTAAAACCAATTCAAAGTTACTTTCCCCAATTTTTTTGGATCACCAAAGTGATCCAAATAGATCACCAATGATTATAAATAGGATCTCAAGTATCCTTTTTAGGGATCCCCTAGGAGATTACAATGAATATCTATTGTGCCAATAGTCTAGAAAACCCTTTTACGAGCATCCGAATTTCCTCAAGACCTCTATTACACCACCAAACACTCTATGAGTTCATGTAAGTATTTACAACATTATCAGTCCATTTTCACGTTCACGATAAGCACATATTCATCCATTTTTGTTTCTACTTTATTTATACATTATATACAAAGCCAAATTATTCATTCTAGTCTATTTTCTCTATCAGTTTATCATTCTATAAAAATAATTTTTATACAATGATCACCAATGATTTCTACAATCACCAGGTGATCCTACCGATTGCTCACAATTCCTATAGACCGTTAAATGATATCTATAAATATAATCATTTTTATCAATTATTACATATTTATCATCTTTTATCAACTAGTATTTGGCTAATCCTTTTTCTTACAGGATGTACATTCTATACATGATATGCTTTGGGCCGATTACACCCATCAAAAGCATATACACTATCCTAATCATGTAGTATCCATTCGTGTGGGAGTAGTTTGATATTTCACATGAGCTTAGTATGTAAGAAATTTCACAAAAACCATAAATTGAGGACATTGAAGATCAACCTAAAGTTTTACGTGAAATAAAGGATGCACCAAAATAAGCTTGGTTTGACTATTTCCTAGACTTTGAGCTCATCCTAGGTCACCTACAATGCATAACAATATATCTCCATCCCTCTTGAATTCTAATCTTGTTATCATTATGTTATCTTATTATCATATAACTTGATTATATAACACGAGTTGACACCCTTCAAGGAAGAACTTTGGATTCCTAGGATCGACCTTTTGTAATCAACTCGGTAAAACCTTATCTAATATTTGTATTATCTAACTTCCTTTGTATGTAGGTATTCTCACTTGGTGAAGGGAAGAGTCATTTTACATTATTATATTTTTAATCAAATTAATATAGATTAAATTAATTAAGGAAAAATTAAAATTTTTAATCATTAAAAGGAGGGGTACTATCTTATGTCAGCCTAAAAATAGGTTTATTGGGATTATTCGGGCCATTTTTTGGTCCCTCTATTGTACTTCATGCTTTTATTATTTCTTGTGGGTTAGTGAGCACATCCACCACAAAATTGCAGAAAGGGAGCCCAACTACGACATGCGAGAAAGGGAACCCAAGCCCTGCTAGGGAGGAGAAATTCTAAGGAACAATGATGGAGATTGGTTTTTGCCTACGTGGGTCCTTTAGGTCGCAAAACCAATAACATGGCGGAAGATAGAGCTCTTCTTTGGGGGTTATGCTAGGCTAAAGAAAAAGGATTCAAGGACATCGAAATCGAAGGTGACTCTCTCCTCTTAATTAATGCCCTCACTAACCAAGGTTCTATTAATTGGACCATTAGTAATATCCTCAATGATGTGAAGGAAACTTCAAATTTTTTTGATAGCATTTCTTATAATCATACCCTACGCCAAGGAACAAATGTGCGGATAAGATGGCCAATTATGGAATTGATTTCAATGATTATAAGATATGGTGTAACGTTGATATATTAATCACGGACATTAATGAGATCATTAGTAGAGATAGATGGCACTAAGTTTTATAATGTTGGCATGAGCGAGCCCTATGGCAGCGATAGCTTACTTAATATCTTGTTTTTCAATATTTCTGCTAGTGCGAAAGGTCCTTTTTTGAATTTTAGTTGCAAACATAAGAAGTTCAGTCTAGTGAATATGGGGTGATAGGATTAGAGTTGAACCTACTAGCCAAAGCATTGAAGCTTTTAATCAACCTCTATGGAATAGGATTAGGGTTGGGGTTTTAATAATTTCATTGCCAAATTACATGGTCATGATCCTCCATGCCTAAGGATTTTTGCAACGCTTGGAAAGAGGATAAGTTTGTTGTCAGAGGGATGGAAATTGAGGTGTCGAGTCCTTCCTCACCCTATTCACGAGACATGAAAATAGACGGGCTTAAAATTTTGAAGGATAAAACACAGTGAGAACAAGAAATTGAGTTATTCTTTATTGGCAAGGAAATATGTTCTTTCTTTACGGATGGTATTTCTAGGTCATGCATTCTAGGTATATGGAGAGAGGTGTTCCTTCAAATCATGAAGTACATCACTCTGGAGGAAAATACCAGAAAAATATATACTCACCATTTGACCCTTCTGAACATGTTCCGCCATAAGGTCATGGTGAGCATCCCCTTCTTTCTGTTTATGTCTCTAACTAACTCTTTAATGGCTTTCCAGTAGGAGAAAGTGGAGTTGCCTCTACACGAAGGGATCATTATTTTGATGTATGAAAATGGGAAACCTACTCTGTCCCCTTCCCTAAAAGAACATGCGGATGAGGATGACCTCACTCTCGCTGATTGCCTCACTAAGATGAAGGCCGACAAATGCAAAATTTTGGGGGAGGATTCTGGTAAAGATATGGGTGAGGATGGTCATGGGGAAGTGAGCACTTCAAGAAAACGTGACAGGGATGGTAATTTAAAGGGTTTTGAGGATTTGAGCAGTAAGGTTCAGTACTTAGAAGGGGTGCTCCAAGCGATGGAAGAAACCAATGCTTTGGCTAAAGGGAAACAATGATGGATGTCATCAATGCTTCCAAGAAAATTGTCACTGCATAGGTGAAGTCTAGGTAGAAACTTCTGAGCTTGAGGTATAGGTCAAAAAGCTCAGTGACAGGATGGAGGGGATAAAGGAGGGCACCAAAAGAAGGATTTTTAACTTGCACATTAGTAGCTCTAAGGATGAGCTGGAGGATGATATTAATGAAAAGGTGTTGAGAGTGGTGTGAACAAAGATAGCCATGATGGTAACAGGGGGATCCCCAAAAAAATTAACTTTTGGTTTCGGAATGTTGGTAGAATTTTGGTGAACTTCTGTTGTTTTTTGTTTTGGAGACTATTTCTCCTTCTCTCTGGTTTCCCCACCTTTCTACAAAGTCTGGTCCTTAATTGTAAGAGTTAAGCATGTTTAACTCCTTTCTAGAACTTTTCATTTCCTTCTTGCTTGTTGTTTTTGTTCCTCCTTTGGTAATGG
Organism: Taxus wallichiana var. yunnanensis; assembly: GCA_018340775.1. NCBI lineage: Eukaryota > Viridiplantae > Streptophyta > Pinopsida > Cupressales > Taxaceae > Taxus > Taxus wallichiana. The sequence goes on along the minus strand of CM031235.1, from coordinate 454,429,653 downwards.
CCCCTGGGAGACGATCCCTATTTTTATCATATCTAATAAATTTTTTTTTTTCCGACACATAACTTGTTTTCTCCTTTTTTATTTCTTTTGAATTTTTTGTGTATTTAGGTGATGTTTCATTGCACACAATTGAAACATATTGAGGTATTTTCACTTACATGAATATCCACCAATTTCAAGGTGAGTGGCCAATTGTTTCACATTCCATGAACACATAATATTTTAATCAAAAAAATAATTATAAAGTGCCAAAAATAGGGGGTTAAGATATTGTTTTGGTGTGTGTGTGTGTGTGTGTGTGTGTGTGTGTGTGTGTGTGTGTGTGTGTGTGTGTGTGTGTGTGTGTGTGTGTGTGTGTGTGTGTGTGTTTGTGTGTGTGTGTGTGTGTGTTACTACATGCACTTGAGTACATTTAATTTTCTTTCCACACTATTACTTTCTCTCTCCTCGTGATGGATGCTAGTATTATTCCTTTTCTCGTGCCATTTAATTTTTTTTAATGGAAATCCAAAATGATCATCAAACTAAGGAGTAAAGGGTTGTATCAAATCAAAATGGGAGTAGAAACTTAATCCAAAGATGAACATGAGAAATCCAAGTGGTTCAACCGATGTGGAAAAACATCATTTCTTATTTTTATGTCTATTTATCTCGACCTTATCTTTCACATTGAGCCTTCCACAAAACCTGATGGAGCTTGGAAAAATATTTATGGAATTTATGGAAAATAAGATGACATGATAGCTCATGAGTTAGAGAATGAACTCCTAGGTTTGACTCCTAGTAAATTTGATAACCTACGAGGCTCTTTTCTCCAAAATTTTCCACATGAGACTCATTATTGATATAATGTGGAGTTGTTAAAAATGATGCCCAACTGATAATATCCATTCTCTTTGAACTTTTCCCTGAATAACGTATTCATTTCTACCTTTCACGCCATAAAATAAGATTTAGGGACTACTTGGAATATTCCCTCATTTGATAATTTTTGTCCCAAATCATTCAATAATAGGACAAGTTAATTCAAATGGGAGTAATCAAGTCCAAGTCACATGCCCTAATAACAAGTAATGGTAAAGGAAAGGAGAAGAAACAAGAGAATAAATTAGAGAAAAAGGACCAACCTAAGAAAGAAGCTAAGTCCACCCAATCCAAACCCAACATGAACACTTATACTTCTGAGCCTAAAGTGAAGAAGGAAAAGTGTAAGTGTTCCTATTGCAAGAAGTCGGGACATGAAGAACATCAATGCATGAGAAAAAAAATGACCACCTAACTCATTTACTTAAGAAACATAATATAGGTGTTCCTAAGTATATTAATTAAATGCTCCAACACCCGAGTTTTCTAAGGAAAAGGAAACCAAATTTGAGAAGAAGAAAAGAAAATACCTAGTAGTAAGAGTTTCCCCATAATTGAAGTGGATTATATATTATTGTTCCTTACACCACACGGGTTCTTCACATATTGAGTTTTCTGACATTGAACCATATGGAATATCCTAAATCACTTTGGGTGATGCCATATTTGTGTTGGTTATTGGTAGTGGATCAATAGAAGTAGATGGTGGAACATTTAATAATGTTCTAAGTGTTCCCAATCTCTCTACCAATCTCCTACCAGTTCACCAAATCACCCATATTGGTGAGGGAATGAGAGTAGAATTCAATCCCAACTTGGTGATCAATAGAGAGCTTTGTAGTGAGTCTACAATGGCTGAGGGAAGGGTGGATAACCAAGCCCATTTATACGCCTTTCCACCTTTGTAACCAACCCTTATCATACTATCTTACTCACGTAGATAAGGTTAGTAAGATATGTCATTAGCATTTTTTCCATCTAAACTATCATTACCTTAAACAATTGAATCAACATGAGATGGTTAATGAGTTACCTCGGTAAATTTTTGAAGGTTATTTATGAAAGTTGTACCCTCGAAATCACCTTGAAGAAAATTTTGATAAGGGAAGATCCTGGAGAGATTCTCATCCCTTGGATCTTGTTCATAATGACATTTATGACCTATTTCTGTCTTCTTCATTTACTAGGGATATTTATTTACTTACCTTCATTGATGAATTTTCACATTATACATGGGTTTACTTTCTCAAATAAAAATTAGAATTTTTCAATCACTTTCGAGACTTCAAGGATCTCACTAAGAGACAAGTTGAAAGCTATATCAAGGTCATTAGAACTGAAAAATGGAGGTGAGTAACTAAGAAATAGGTTTGATTATTTTTACACCTTTGAAGGGATTACATTTTAGTGTATAATTTATTACATTCCTTTGTAAAATGGATTTGTAGAAAGAAAGAAAAAATTCTTAATCGGATGGCCACTTGAAAGGATCATTCAAAATTCCTTCCTCCATAGTAATTGGTGAAGCCATGAATTTTGATTGTTAAATTTAGAACCACATTCTGTATAAATTAGTAAAATGTATGATACCATTTGAGACTTGGTATGGATGTAAAATGATGTTTATCACTTTCATGTCTTTGGTTATGCTGTCATATGGATTGAATACCCAAAAAGAAATGCAAGGCATTAAAACCACAATCCAAACCTTATATATTTTTGGATATCCCAATGGTGTGAAGGGATATATATTTTTGAACCATACTACTAGTCATCTTTATATCAAGAGAATTTTGAAATTATATGAGTCATATTCTACTTCCATTTATCCACATGTTGATGTCACTTTGCTCCTCTTTGAACATGATTGAAACTCTTCTGATGATCTTGTTGAGCCTCCCACTCCTGATCTTCCTTCTCCTACCACTCCTCCCACTATGGAACATAATGATTATAATAGTAGTGATTACGAGGACTATGTGCCCTCTTACTATAGTGATGATTCAAAAAATTCTAAACCTAACTCTCCTCCTAATCCTTTTTGGGCTAGTAACACCTTGTAGAGATGTCAAAGATGATATAGGGGATCCTTCGGATGGGATGAACTCGTTCATATTTCATTGGGACCTATGTATTATTTTCCTCTACTTCCAACCCTTAGTATTTTCGGGAGGCGATCGGGATACACAGTGGGATTCTTCAATGGAAGAGGAATACTTAACTCTAATGAAGAATTATACTTGGGATTTCACCTCTCTTTCTAAGGGAATAAAAATGGTTTAGTGTAGGTGGATATATCAAACTAAGTATGGTATTGATGGGAATTTTGAAAATTTTAAAGTGTGACTCATAGATAAGGTTTCTCCCAGGTTCATGGGGTTGAATATTTAGATACTTTTTCTCTCATTGCAAAGATAACTTATATTCAAATGACCCTAGCCATACCTACCACTAATATATGGAATTTCCATCAAATGCATGTGAAGAGTTCCTTCCTTCATGGGGACCTAGAGGAAGAAATCTATATAGATTAAACTTTGGGTTATGTCTAAGATTCCTCCCTCATTTGCAGACTTAAGAAGTCTATCTACAACCTCAAACAAGCCCCTCGGGCTTGGTATGCCAAGATGGACTCCTTTCTTCTCGCATCAAGGTTCACTAGGTGTCACTCTAACCCAAATGTTTACATATTATGACAAGGCAAGTCCATTCTTATATTAGTTATGTATGTCAATGAATTTTTGATTATGGGTAGCTCTTCCTTGATCATTAATTCTATGAAGACAACCTTGGCCAAAAAATTCTCCATGACCAGATTGGGTTTGTTGCATTATATATTTGGAGTTCGATTACCCAATATAACTCAAGGATCATTATTGTGTAACCCAATAATTCCCTTGATTTTTTTTTTTAGGTTTAACATGTATAATTGTAAGCCATATCCCACTCCCTTCCTTTCTAGATTCAAGTTAGTAGATGATTACTCCACTCCCTTATTCAATGGTATCCTTTATTGCTAGTTTGTGGGGATATTGATCTACCTAACTCATACCATAACATATATTTAATTTTCTATTGGAATACTATCTAGATTCATGTAGAACCCTCATGAGCTACATTAGAAAGAAGCTAAGTAGATCCTTCACTATGTTAGAGGCACTTACAATGATGGCATTCATTACTTGGGAGGGACAAATATTGACTTAGTTGGATTCATATATTCTTATTGGGCAAGTGATCTCAATCATCGAAGTCTACCTCCGGATAAAACTTTTCTCTTGGTTTGGGTCTTATGAGGTCGTTGAGCAAGAAGAATAATACGATTTCTATATATTAAATATAGGCTAAATCAAGGGTGCAATCAATACTACCATGGAAGCTATCTAGTCATACTTGAGTTCGACATAGTTTGGTATTCAATTTTTGTGGCCTATCATCATCTATTGTGACAACTTTAGTAGTATTTAAATATTTAGAAATCTAGTTCAACATCAATAGATGAAGCACATTGAGATACACATGCATTTCATTTGGGATTTAATTTGTCATAACCTACTAGTTCACTTGGATGAAATCATACATTATCTGGATATGGTTGATATATGTTTGGATATATTATGATTATGCTTATTGATATACTTAAGAATGTTTTCATTAACAACTAATGCTGATAACAATGGACTTATGGTTTGAATGATGTGTTCTCATGCTTGTATTTTCTATACTACTATGATGATACTATTATGGTTCTTCATTTGATGTTTACCTCGTTAGGATACATGATTTAACTCTGCTTGTAACATCGCAACATGAATAAACAAATGAATATTGCCAAGTAAGAACAAAAAATTGTATGGGCAAGGTCATACCCATTGTTGTAATAATGCTAACTTAATGAAACCTTTATTACCAGGTAGTATGGTATGTTTTGTTGATTTATATGATTAAGTGGTCTAAGACCATATCCTAGTGCATACATTAAATGGTCATCGACCATAAATGAGAATAAAAATATCTTCCTAATAGAATCAATTTGGTTGAGCACCGACCTAGGTAATTTATCTATTAAGTTATATAAAGCCATTTAATGGCCATTTAAACCATTAATTATTGTTCTGGGAATTTGATTTAATTATGGATTTTTCGTGGTGATATGTATATATACATACATACATATATACATATATATATATATATATATATATATATATATGTGTCTATATATATGTATGTATATATGTGTGTGTGTGTGTGTGTGTGTATCTTTTTAAGGTCTCTTTGACCTTATTGTATAGAAATTATTATGTTTTTAAACAATGTCATATGAGGTGGAAGCTCGGTCAAGCTACCACTCAATCTCGAAATAAGGCTTTAAGGTGAGACAATCATGGCATTTCCACCCTGTCACATCAATTTAAATGGCTTTGAAAAATATAAGGGCCAAAGGCCACTTGGCAAGACTAGGGTTTGAATTTTTCAAATGGTCTTCGACCATTCGATGGACTCCTCCTTGAGATCTGATGATGGAGGATCAATGTTAAACTTGGTTGGTGAGATGGAAGTGGAAGGCGGTGGAAAATGAGAGGGAAAACATGTAGTTGAGTACCAGTTTCATTAATTCGATTAAATGAAAACCCTACGGGCTTTGGGAAAAGCAAGTGGCTTCTTGAGGAAGCCACCACCAAAACTATGAGTTAATTGGGGTTCATTGTTTTGGTTATTCTTTTTCTCACCATAGCGAGCTCTGCATGAAGTTTGTAATTTTAATTTCATTCAAGCCAATTTTAGCTTTGCATGCAATCACTAACTATTACGAGATTTTCATGGGATTATTTATGGCTCCAATCGAGTTTTTAATGGAGTATGAACAATGAAGGAGGTGTTTATTGTTTAGGTTTTGTAAAGATTTTCTAGAAGTCTATTGGGTGAAGGATTTGGAATCTACTTACTGTGAAGGAAATCATAGGAGACACTCTACAAAATTATCACAGGCATGAAAATGTTATTCTCCCCATCTTTATTATTTATGGCATCAAGACATTTTTATGTTGTTTTCATCATGTGAATAATGAATTTGGTGATTTATATGCGGAAATATTATGGGTTTAAACTCGGGAACACCCTTTTATTGTTTTGGGTTAAAAACCATGGATGGATTCCTTGTTTGATAAACTTGTGTGTGTGTGGTGAAGTAAATATGAGATATATTGGTTGTCATTGCAAACCCACTTTGGGTTTTGATGATTTTATTAGTTTTATTTACACAAAACTATCTCTTTGTCAAGAACAAGTGTTGATTGGTAATAAGGTAGTCGACGTTGATTTCATTATCATTAAATAAACCTAGTTGGGTTTTAGATACACATTTTCTAGTTTATGTATTACTTGGGAGAAATATGGTTTCCATATTCATTGAAAGAACTAGGACTTACATTTCGCTATGATATTCCTTAGGCCAAAATGACCATTATTATACTAAATAATATTTAGTTATTCTTTTAATAGATGAAATAACCATATGGGTATATGATTATTTATTTTCATTATATAGTTATGGCACTTGGGGTTTTACCCACTTTTACCCCTAAAATTTACTTTTATTTACATGTATATAAACCTAAGCTTGATTGGGAAAGGTGGTATGTAGCCTTTAAGGCTAGGTGATGTCGCAGCCATTTGAGTTTTGTTGTCCTTAGACAAATGTCCGATGTCTATGAAAATGTTTGGATTTTAGTGGGAATGGTGGGGCTCTAAGTCAAATCGATTTTTATGGCGAGTCCCTCAGTATATATTTACAGTCATCATGATTGTATGGTTATGAAATATTTATACATATGGTTGTGGTTCTATTTGTATAAGGAACCTTCGTAAACTTTAAGGTAATACATTTTGATTTGATAAGGGACTTCATTGTTTCATGAGGTATTTAACCTTTTCTCTTTTGAATGTTAATAATAGTTTATATTATTATATAAGGGATAGAAAAAATTAACAATGTAGATTCTATACTTGTTGATTATGTGGAATTTGTGATTGCAGAATATTCTTTGGTCTGTGTGAACATAATATTTATATTTGAATGATTGGAAATTAGTTGTTAATATTTATCATTTGTACCCTCACTGGTTGTGATATGAAATTGCCTTTCGGGTAAAAATGTTAAGGTATCTAACTTATGATCATTTGTGAACCAATAAAATTATGAATAAGTTTATTTTGTATTCTATATTGGTATTCATTTAGTCATGCATTTGTTGAGACATAATACCTTACTTCCTTCATGTGAAAGAAACATTAAAATGTATGAAATGATAACTCCTTTGTTGTTTATCTTTCCATGATGATATCATTGATTATATCCTTGAATGAAGAAATATCATATTGATGTTTTAATGTTATAAATATTAAAGATAAGGTGAATGATATTTTCATGCCAGTTCTTGAACTGATCATTTTCTAACATTTTTCAGATGATGGAAAGTAAGTCTTTGTAGGTGGATGATTTAAAATATCATGATGATTTTATTTGATTGATTATGTTATATTGTTGAGAATATTACATGGAAATGTTGTATGAGTGGGCTTATGCTTCGATGTTATAATTTGATGAAAGGCATATTAGCCTTAAATACCTTTGTATTACTTTGGAAAAAGGAATGTTAAATTGGTTTTATTTATTGACTGTAAATCTATAAAGTGATTTTAAGTTGATCGAATAATTATTTCAATACAATTATTGAAAGGAAATTTAAATCTTGTCTTCAACATTGTATATTTATTGTAATGCCAATCTTGGTTGATCATATGATTACCAATGTATTTTTGAAAGGAAGCATAGTATAAACTATTTGTGACTTAAACAATATGTTTGATGAGATAAAAATTGTGGAGCATTTAGGAAATGGTATACTTATGTGAATTAGCTTTAAAATAGTTAAGTTAAAGTTAAGCTATATAAGGGTTATTGAGTAATGAACTATAAAAGTAAATGGTTGAAGTTTATTATTTTATAGTTGCATGATTATAACCCATTCTATTATGTTAAATAAATTAGGAAAATTTATTATAAATTCCTTTGCATGTAGTAGATACTATTATGAATGATTTTGATCTATTTATTGATATGTTCAAGTGAATGTATACTTAAGAAAATAAATGACATTGTCATGATTTAATAAATTAGGGATTGCATTAATAAGGCAATATGATGCCCTAGATATATAATGATGCTTAATGAATATAAATAAATAAACTTATGGGAAATGGTTGTTAAATGACTATCAAAACTAAGAAATGGACTTAGGATAAAATTCATAAGTGAAAATGTATCACCGAGAACTGAAAATAAACTTGTCTTAAAACTAATTGAAAATAATGAACTAAGTTAATATTTACAACACTCCTAATATATGGAGCTTGGCAGGCTTACTTCGGTGGATAGTTTTGTGGTGCATGATTCATTATCAATGACACGAGTCATTGAATGAATTATGCCATATAATGATTTCCCAAGTTTGTCCTCGAGCTCTACTTATTACATATGTTGTAATCGGTATGGAATGGTGTTATGCTAAGATGCAAAGGTTTTTTTTTTATTCGGCCATGTCACCTTAGTATAAAATTATGTTGGCCATGGGGAAGAAATTGATCGCATGACAATGCAAGTCATTATGTGAGAAATTTCTCTCCCATAGAAACCTAAGTTGGCACAGTCATGCTTCATTGCATAGGATGAACAAGTTTTGTATCTTGTGTGTAACTTGAAATTAATTTAACTCAACTAATTGATTCAATTTTGATAACTGAACCAAGTGACATGGTGATGAGACATTTTTGGAGATGAATGTGTCGTCTAGAAACAAAGCATGTAATGCATGACTCATAAAATTTGTCTGAAGTAGTGTAAGTCATTACACTTTCAAGTTCACCTAGTTCTAACCAAAGTGTGAGATGTCGGATGGGATTTGATTGAATGAATTCCAGGAATAAATTTAGAAGATCACTTGTAAATCAATGTCGAGAAATGTAAAGAATGTATATAGACTTGATAAAGTAACCTATGGGGGATCAGTGAATCTAGTTGACCCATAACTATGCACATGCTTTATTGATTTGTTATATAAATATTTGTAATTAAAAGTTATTGGATTTAAATGTTAGATTGTACATTTAAATCATTGAAGGCATATGTTATTTTTGGGAAGTTAAATTTTTTCCATATTATGATGAATTAAAAAGTAGGTGTTACATAATTGATGGAGACACCATTGATTTGTAGTTATTTCAACTTTAGATAAATGTGAATAAATATTTATCAAACTCTTCACCGAATCCATGTTAATTCACTCATACTCCCTTCTTAGGGTGAGGTCTACTATATCTTCTCATCTTCTTTAGGATTTCTAGTCTTTCTCTCCTTTACTATTTAAACTCAACCTTTTTCTTAATCATTTTACATCCTATCTACATTCTATTTAAAAATTCATATTTTAACAATAATTTCCAATAATTCTATGAATCGCTAGTGATTCTAATTGAATCACCAACGATTACTATCATTTTATCGGTTTAATTACATCTGCGTAATTTTAGTCATTTTATCACTTTGTTTCTTTCTAATCTATTTGTTTTCAAGATGTGTTTCCTTCTAGATGAGCTGTGTCGTGTGAATCACATCCCATAACCATCATTTACGATATCCCAATCATCTAGAAACCCCCGATATGTGAACAATTTGATATTGCTCATGAACTTAGCCTTTGTTTCATTTCCTAAATACCTAAAATTGAACAAATAGAATACTAACTAGAAATAATACAAGAAGAACTGGATGCTCTTGAATAGTTATGGTTCAAATACTTCCAAGACTTTGAGCTCTCCATAGCCCTCACTTGGGCTACCTATCATACATAAAAGGATATCTCTATACCTTGGACTTATAATCATTCCTTGTATTGTCAATTATCATTTTATCATCATTATCACTTAATTGTAAAATGAGTTGAAACCCTTCGAGGAAGCCAATTAGTTTCTTGGATCATACTTTTCGAACAAATCATCAAACCTATATCTAATATCTATCTTGTTTATCTATTTGTGCATGTAGGTTATCTCATCTAACGGAAGGAGGACTCTCTCACGTATTTGGCATCCATTCATCCCGACATTCAAATATCAATGTGGGTATCATTAAACCCTATTGTCTTTTGAGTTTTTGTGTTTTATCATATACTTCACTAACAAAAATCACATCAAACATTCGAGCATGCTTGGTGGGACAAAAATACCCTTTTCATTAGATTTTATTTCTTCCTATTTCTTTCTTGTTGATATCATCTAACTGCATGCTTTCAGAGCACCTTGTTGTCACCTTTTTGAAATTGCATCTTGTCTAATCTATTTTTATTAAAAGCAACATTTCCTTCTACGGATCTTAAAATGAACTCTCATGTATGTTTTCTCACCTAGACTAATTAGGGGTTTAATTATTTCATTCAAAAAATCCATTCAAACACAACCAAATCATGTATTAAATAAATTTTGCATCTAAAAATCCCTTCAAGATGTAGCTACTTAGTTTTAATCTCCAAGGGAAAAATTTGACTCATTGTTTTGGATGAGTATAAATAAGTGGTGGACAGTATATTGGCTAAGAACCCGACACCCTTATCACTACAAGACCATGAAGTGAGGGGGTAGGCCCCAATACCATGCCTCATCTTTACCAACACAGATTTAGGACTCACATAATTTTAGGTTTATTGAGGACTCCAACCGTAATGCACTGAAACCAACCTTAGATGACATTTTACCAGTTCCCTTCTATCCATTTTTCATTTTAAAATTTTCTTAAGTTAATAAAGATACTAAAAAAATTCTTTTGATTGTGTGGTATTTGCTTTTCTTAAAATAACCATATTTCATTTCTTTATTGACTATTTGTTTATTTCATGGTCCTAACTAGACTATAGTCTCACTTTCAAAATATTTCAAATATGGTAGACTCACTTCAATCCCATATTCAAAACATCCCAACCATGAAAAATCCACCCTTAGAAGAATACTTAGATCCTATGCATTCTCTCAATACTCAATTTGTGACATCATATGTACCTTGTCTTGATCCTTCATAGTTCTTCAAGAGTGGTGACCCTATCTTTATATAACTCTTAGATAAAAATTAAATTTCCATTTCTAGTTACCTTTCTTCCACCAAAGGTATGAATATTATTTGTTCCCCTGTCATGGTCCAAATTATGAAGTTACCATTTGTGATTATTACAAAATAAACAATTCTCGCTATCAACCCATCATAGAGAAAGTCTCCCTACCCCTCAACTAGTGACATAGACACATCAACACATGCTTCATCAGTTCCTATCACTAGTTATGATATTAATGCTATCTCATCAAAAGAAATCTAACCAACAACCACCAATGTTATCATCCCATCATAAATATCGTCATCACAAAACCAACACTACAACCTCCCCATCCTTATCTAATCCCGCAACATCCATTTCTCCTCTTGCACCTCCCACAAGCTTGATTGGTGTTTATCTCACTATGACCCATCCTATCACATCTAAATTTTTCCCACCATGACAACATATGTCTTAAATACAAAATATAGTTTTATCTATCCCTACATCTATACCTCCTATCAATATAACTTCTATCACTAGTACTCACCTCTTTTCACAAAAGGCATCCACTACCCCTGTCTCACAATATAGCACCATCCCTTCTCAATATATATCACAACCATCCCAGCCTCTTATCAATAATTCCAATAATATTTCTTATCAATACATACAATCATCATAACCATTAGTATCCTAACATACCTATACTATCCCAAGTTCCCTCTTCATCATAATATCCCATTACCATATCAATTTTTATCAACAATCAAACCCCCATCCTTATAATCAAGCCTTTCCCTCTTCTTTGAACACGTGATAATATCAAAATTATCCCATGTAGAAATTATTCAAAAGAATAACGATCCTTGAAGATGTCACCATGGGAACAAATAACAACCTCTCATATGAACATATTTGTGGCAAACCTATCCACCCATATTTAACTTTCAAGTCCTATCCTCCACATAAGCAACTCCTAAAATTCAAAAAAATTTAATAATAACAAGGACCCACAACAACACATCAGATCCTTTCATCATGCATGCTATCTTATCATACACAAATAGGAACTTTTGTTGAAAACATTCACCATGTGTTTAGTTTGGTATTGTCCTTGACCGGTATAATAATATCCCATAACATTCTCTCTTCTCATTTTCCCTTCTTGTACAATTTTTCTTAGATAACTTCTCAATCAAAATTACTCGTAAGAAATCCATCACTAACCTCTACACCATTAAACAATTAAAGGATGATTTTGTTGCATATTTTGTCACTATATAATAAGGAATTATAAAAAAACCGTCATTATCTCTTCCACAAAATTAAATTGTTCGAGCTATTTTCTTGATCCTACACTAAGAAAATACCATTAAATCACCAAATCCAATCCTTCCAAATGTTTGAGGAAGCCTTTACCATGGCCTAAAACAAGAACTCCAAACCCTCGAGGATGGTAAGGTTAAACTTAGGTCCAAGAATCTAAAACCAGTCTTTGTTTAAAACTTCTTCCAACAACAAAAAATATAAAGGGTAAAAAAATTTGGTTATGAAAATTACGTCTAAAACCCATTTGGACTCGAACTAACTCAACCTCAACGTAACTACACACCCATAGGTAACTCCTATAGTGTGGTATTAAAAAAATCCTAGCCATATGCATGATTAAACTCCCGCCCATTCGACCTATTGAAAATCCACATCTAAACCATCATGGTACCAAGAAAAGATCATTTTAAATACCATCAAATCTCATGCAATGATATTAAAATATGTCGTTCATCTAGAAACATCCATCGGATCTCATTTATCAAGGTGACTTGTAACTTGATAACTTGAACTCCCCTCTAAACCAAAATTTGGATATGTTTAAACAACCTTTCCTTAAGCATTCCATGTCTAGCATTCAATCCCTATTTAACACCATCGACTCCCACCACACTATCAGTATTGTCAATGATATCCCACTTACATCCTTATTGCATAATGATTCTACAAGTGAAACATTCATAGAGTCATGTGACTTGTCGGATCTCATCACTACCAGACAATAAGTGCTACTATATCTATCACATCTTCTTCATGTTCCCTTGTTGTCTCTTGAAGAGATCCGGAAAGGAAACATTTCATTGAAATATTAAATATATCTTTCGACTACCACATTGCCCAACATCACATAAAAATATTCTTAATCTAACTAGATAATCCAAAAATAATTTATCTATAATAATAGAAACCGTACCAAAATTTCATTAGATAGCCTCATTAAAAATTACTCAACCCCTTCCCTCCATTTTGGAGCCTCATCCTTTGTCTAAATTTACAATCACTATTACAGAATATAAGTTCATTCCTTAAATGACATATAAATGTACCACACGAGGATGAAACCCTATCATATTAGACCCTAAACCATCAAATTATATCTAAATTCCTTCACAAAATCATCACCCTTATCGTGGCATAACATGGTACTACACCAAACATTTAAAATCTCATCTAATCATATCTTATAACATTACCATATTCTAAGACGCCTAATTATCGAGGATGGAAGACTGTTTGTATAATTATAAGGTGTTATGTGCATACCATCATATACCAATACACTTCACTAAGGAGTGTAAGGCCCTCCATGTAATAATTTGAATCCTTGCTAATAAAAGGATTATCCCTCTAGATACAAATCATCCACCCTCTCGATCTAGATATAATCAAACCCAATCATAAAATTAAATTGACCCATCAAATTCTTAAACCAACATATTTTAAATCATCACCCAACACCACACCCCCATCCAAAAATAGTAAGGCTTATTTTAGTAAATCCCCACTCCATCAAATAGAAGTTGTTCACGTAAATAAAAGACTTGAAGGCCTCAAACCAATGGTTCCAAAGTCTCTATATCCATGGCTCCCCATAAATCACCTAATCCATTTCCTTCCAAATATAAGTTTTTCATCCTTTCCTCCCCACACACCCAATCCACTACCTCCATACAAAACATTGTTATCAAACAGTTATACCAAGATCATTTTAAAATGTCTCTCTACGTCCTCTTTTTTCAAAACTCTCTACATTATAGAAATGAAATGATTGAGGCTCAATCTATCTTAGTACCATCGATGACCCATAACCATTATCCAACCTTTTTCTACTCTTAAAATGTCATCTTCCATTACTTTTGATGATTCTAAAATCCCATCCCGACAACCTAAAGAACATGATCTTCCTCTCTTTATCACTGCCAAAATCAATTCCACTCTCTTTAAGAGAGTTATGATCAATATTGATGCTATTATCAATGTCATATCATCCCATGAATTTAATCAACTTCAACTACCCAACACCATCATCTCCCGAGTCACGTACCATGTTAAGCTCTTTTAATGACACCGCCTCCCTACACTAGGTATGGTCATTTTACCCATTAAAATAGGTGTTAAGAGCCTTCATGAGATATTCTATTTCATAGAAGGGTAATTCTAGTATAAAATGTTTCTAGGATGCCATTAGATACACAATATGTGTTGTATCCTATCAACACTACATCACTATCTAAAGTATGAATATGCAGGTAAAACCTTCATAGTCCCTACCAATCCTAATCCATTCAAAGCCTTTCATATGACTTACAGGCCTAATAATATATTCCTTCCACTACAAAACTATATGTCCTCAGATTATCCTTCAACAAATCTTCTATACCCTAATCCAAACTACCAGATGACCAATCCGTTAAAGACATTATTCAACACCTCTCACTGGGGGAGTATCACCCTATATATATTAATTTACTCCCTATGCCTAAAATGTATTAGAGACCTGAAAAATAGTCTCTCTATGATACATATGTAGGAAATTTTATTTCCTTTAGCCCCCTTTCCTCCGCATATAATTAGTATAAGAAGGAATCAACCACCTTTTGTCCCATCTCGATAGTCAACCACATGTAAAACCATACCCCTCGGACTTCTCATTCCCTGACAAGTCTTGATTCATCTGGTCTTACCTCCACTGTTGTGAGCAGAAAATATATATTTTTGAGCCGATATGAGTCAGAATTTGCATGATATACCATTTGATAATCTGAGAAAACCTTACAAAAAATATGGTCTTAAATTTAAAACACCTTCTTCAAATCCATCATCATCAACAACAAAACCTTCAACACTTTCTTCAGATCCACCCTCCAAAAATGAGGACACTATATCCATGCCTCCTAACATTTTTTATTCAATACCATTTCAATTGGACTGTTAAATTATCATTTTTTATAGAAAAACTTAATCCATCCCCTTAATATTGCCTTACATGATATAACAAGACTCTCGACATTGACATCCTCCAATTTCACAATGGTGATTCCATTCTAACCTATATGGGTGATGAAGATCATTATATTTAAAATATCCTTTCATCTGACATGTCTACACTCCTTAATGAATCCACTTTCAATGTTAAAATTGGAAAATTGGAAGAGCCACACATTTTCAAAATCAGCCAATCCTTAGACTTGTGAGCTCCAATAATTCACTTCTTTCTTATCCAAACATACTCAATCCTTTACATGGTCATACAAATGACTTTCTAGGTATAGGTCCTAAGATCATCATAAAAATATTGTTACCATACTTGATGTTAAGCACGTAAAGAAGAAACTTTGGAGGATGCATCCTCATGTTTCACGTCTAATCAAATAATAACTTCAGTATCTTCTTTTACCCAACTTTATACTACCCATTTATTATCTATAATGGGTTTCTATTATCATACCCATCACTAAAGCCACAAGAAAATTGTGTAGCTATACGGACTTCCAATACTTGAACCTCACCTTTCCCCAAAGACAATTTTCATCTTCTCAACATTGACCAACTTGTCTATTTAACAATAGACCATGAAATGTTATCCCTTATTGATGGTTTTTTTATTACAATCAAATTTTAATTGCACCGTAGATCAACATGAGACCTATTTTACCACCCGTGGGGAACCTTCTACTATAGAGTAATTCCTTTGATTTAAAAAATGTAGGATTTACTTATCAATGTTCCATGACCTACATCTTCCACGATCTCATCTAAAAAACTATGGAATACTACGTCGATGATCTCTTAGGTAAATCCAAACACGAAATAGACCATCTAGCTATTATTGACATGATATTTTCACCTATTTTATAGTTCTCCCTTCATCTCAATCTTGTTAAGTGTTTCTTTAGAGTTCTTATAGGAAAAATCATTGGATTTATCATGTCTATTCAGGGAATTGAATTTGACCCGCTAAAGTCAAAGCCACCATAGAAAATCCCCCATCTAATCTCAATAAAATTCCTAGTCTTCAAGGAAAGATTAAATTTATCTGTTATTTCATCTCATAATTATCAGATTGTTGTCAAACCTTCGATCATAATTTATGAAAAGGATGTCCGTTTCAAATGGGATGATAATTTTCAATAGGAATTTGATGCCCTTGAAAAATATCTATTATCACCACCCATGCTCATACCTCCACGTGATGGAGATACTTTTTATCTATAAATATACACAATTGACCATGCCTTGGGAGTCATGCTTATGCATCACGATTAACAAAGTAAGGAAAATGCCATGTATTACATAATCCACACCCTTGAGTACAAAAATCACTATTCGAAGTTGAAAATGTGTGTTGTGATTTGTACTTCATAAATTCTAAAATCCTTCTTTACCTTCTTAATCACAAAATCTACGTTATCACAAAATTTCATCCAATGAAATCTATACATTATAAATCAATCACAATGATAAGATAACTAGATGGATCATGCTCATGAATGAATTTTACCTTGAATTCATCCCTTAGAAATCCATTAAGGGTTAATTCATCATTGACCAGCTCGAAGAGGCTCCCCTTACTAACAATTAATTACCTTGTGAACACTTCCCTTGAAAATTCAATTAACACTCTTAATCATGATAACACCTCTCTTAAAATGACCTTGTTCTTTGATGAGTTTTAATGTAGGGAAGGGGTTTATGGGATAGTCATAATTCCCCCTTGGGACACTCATATCCCGTTATCCTTAAAATTTGACTTTGAATACACTAACGCCATGATGAAATATGAAGCTCTTATTATGGGGCTTAAGATTCCACCTTTTAGGTGTTCATATCATTGAAATCTATGGTGACTTGTAACTCATCATAAATCAAATCAAAGGAATCTATCAATGTAAAAATGAGATCCTTCAAAAGTATAAAACCATTTTCAAATATTTATTACAACTATTTGACCATTATGAAATCTAAATGACCCCTCATTCATCTAACAAATCCGTAAACACCATGACATCACTTGCCTCCGTCATCCCATTATCACTAGATGATTCTAAACTTTTTGTCATTGTACACACACTTTATCAACCATCTAACACTAGTATATATCTTCCTACTATTAATCATGTATAAGATAGTTCATCTAAACATGGTACATGTAAACATATGATTATTTATCCAATATCGACTACCTCTAAATCTATCCAAAAATGGAAAAATATCCTTTTGAAAATGTGCATCTCACTATGTATCATCCTAGGATGTATCCTATACAAAATATGATTTGACAGCCTCCTCCTATGGTGTCTCAAAATGCTAAAGGCTCATTTATCCATACAAGAAGTCCATGAAAACATATGCAGAAAATTTCAACATTTTAGCTATTTCTTAACGCGTCATATGCATGGGATAATATTAGAATATTCTTAACCAATATTTTTATGACCATGCCAAGAAGTTCCTCAAATGTCAACAACATTATAATCTCACACATGTCCCTAGTCACACTCTCCAACCCACTTAGGAATTCTGGCCCTTTTCACAATGGAGACTTGACCTTATTGGTCTCATCAATCCTGACTTACCACAATGCCATAATTCTATCATCATAGCAACTGAATAACTCACTAAATGGGTGGAGGCTATCCCCTCATCTCTACTAAAGTTGATAAAATCATCGATTTCATCCATCACCACATTATTTTTTGTTTTAGCATTCCTCACAAAATCATCATAGATAATGGAAAATTGTTCAAAGATAAGAAAATTTGATAACATTGTGACACCTAAAACATAAAACTAAGATTTTATTATTTTTACTACCCATAAGAAAATGGTCAAGTAAAGGCCCCTAACAAAACAATGAATAAAATCCTCATGAAAATCATCGACCAAGCTAACAGAGATTGATATCTCCAAATTTTGTTTGCACTATAAACATATTGGACTATATTTTTCACACCTACAAGAGATATGGTCTTCATGTTAGAATATGACACTAAATCCATCCTTCCTCTCAAAGTGTTAATCCCATATTTACATGTTTCTCTCAAAGACCACATCTATGAGGAGAAATATCATTAAGAACACTTATCACAACTAGAATTGTTAGATGAAAATCATCTAACCACACTCTAACACATCATTTTATACCAATAAATAATCAAAGGAGCTTACAAAAAACCTCTCAAACAATGTGATTTCAATGTCGGTGATATTTTCTCAAGGAAAAACAACATGTCACTAACATAGAAAAGAAAAAAAGTGGAAAGTTTTCTAACAACATGCTTGGACCATATATTATCACCCATAAGTATGGGTCCAAGGTTTATCATTTAGCCTCCCTTGATGGTAAACTTGAAAAGGATCCTCTTAATGCACTACAGTAATGATTGTTCTAATATTAACCTAACAACTCATGAGACATTAGTCAAACTATGATCTTCATCCATTAAACTACAAATCCTACCACTCCCGTAATGATATGGGATCATATGGTCTTTCATTAGTATACCTATCAACATATTAAATATAGGCACCACGGATCTACTCATAACATATCCCTTGTGGACAAGTTCCTTGCTTATAGCTAGGGAACCCCGTAATCATTAGTCACCATCCTCCCTCTATCTCATCCTGATCAACATGAAAAGGACATATGTGTCACTCACATGCTTACCTTATCCCTTTATAAGTGCTCACCCTAGGGTTTTCCATCAACTTAAAGTCAAAATATTTATGGGATGTACGCAATAAAAACATGGAATGATCCCTTGAAGGACAACTATTTAAAATAAAAACATATCAAATAAAATTGTAGACCACTCCTGTAAGGATGACCATGATCAAAATCAATTTTTTGAATAAAAGTGTATACCACTCCTTGAAGAATTGATACTTAATAAATGAAGTAAAGACTTGTTGTATTGATCAATAATCACATCAAAAAGGGATTCCCACATTGATCATCCCTCATGTAAAAGAAAAATAAATCAAGAAAAATAAAATCTTCCCACATTGATCACATTTCCGTAAAACACAAGATTCCCATATCGATCATCTTGTGTAAAATACCAAAATTTGGGAAAAAGCCTTGGGAACTATCATGAAGAAATCATTTCCCTATGCTTGTAACACACAAACCTTTCTCTTGCTAGAAAGGATAAATACCACTATCCCACATACATCAATTATCCTAGTATGCATAACTACTATGAGTCATGTGTTAACACCTAGTACAAGCCACATGTGAAGTATCATACATATACAATCAGTTTACCACCATACACTATATGTTTCCATGACAATAAAGATGCAAAAATTCACATTCTATTCTTATCCATCTATAGTGCATTTAAATCAAATAAAAAGATCACCATCTATCACAAACACATCTAACATCACCAAAATCATATTACACATCTCTAAATATAAACATACATTTACATCCATAACTCATATAATCAAAATCGTTAATTAAAGCATAACCATCAAATATACTATCACATTTCAATACTAATAAAAATATATTATAACTCAAAATATCAAAATCATGTATGTATACATCATTAAGGGATCAAAATAGCCTCATATATCTATACATCATCAATAAAGGCCTTAAAGTGAGCCTCATATGTCAAAATTCTACACATCAAAACCATATCTACAACAAAAAATATTGAGTAAACTAGATATTTATCAAACAAAAACTCCCTCTCACACTATTACCCTTAGCTCCATCCATCCCTCTATCTGGTCCTCCCTCTAGACCTCGTGGTGGTTGACCCATGATCCCAACACTACCTGATGAAGCCACCATCACAATGCTAAAAACATTGTATAACGAAGCTCATCGGGAATCCTCCTTCCCAATATATCCTCATAGTATTGTAACTTGTCACATAGAGCCTATTAATTAGCCATACCCACACTACTAGGTGGTCACATCTATATGCTAGTATGAGCCTAGGGAGTTACTAGATTATCTCTTGAAATTGATAGACTCGTCATGCCAAAGGCCTTTTACAAGGCCTCTTTTTCATGCTTGTATTTATCTTTGTTAACTATGGTCTATTGATGCAAAATAGAATTTACCGGTAATAACCTAGGTGCGTTGAAACATCACTCAAATTAGAATGAGTGCTCACCCAAAGCATGTAAAGGTACCATGCCCCTCTTTAGGGTTTCTTGTGTAGGATGTTAGCAAGATGAAGAGTTAATGTATTCAGATCCATAATTAACATAACATTCTACATAGCATATTCTAGATCTAGATCTAAGGGTAACAGATTTAAATAATAACCATAATGAATTCAACCATGTAAGAACTAGTTATACTCATGATTAACACCTTGATTCAACCAATACACTCCATTATATTAAACACAATAAATACACAGAAGCTTCTTACAATAAATAATACCATAGCTCATGCACACATCGGATCTGAAACATAAATTCATAATAACTTATATCAAGTTATCCTATACTACATAGATCACTACATATTTATAAGGGTGGGGACTTTCCCTTCACCACTTGCATAATTCCCAAAATAGGTCGCATGCTGAAAATAGCTATGCAACTTTACTACAATAGACACATACAAGTGTGCTAATAATAGATCACTTCGGTTAACTAGCATTAGAATTTTATTATTAGCTTTGAACCCATACAAAGAACTTGGTAGCCACTCTTCCAAAATAGCCTATGTGTGTCACACAAGTCTTTATCTAGTTTGTGTGTTCTGCATGCTATCTCCAAAAATAGCTCGTACACGTGAAAACGGGTAAGTACCGAATATGTCCTTGTCTTTCATGCATGTGTCCTTCCCTATCCTTCTGTGCCTTTGAATGCACCTTGTTATTAAGCGTGAACCTTCTGTGTGCCTTCTGCTAAGTATCATACTTTGTTTTCTCAACATTACCCCACACAAAACTACATTTCCGCCCCAAAAATGGTTGCCTCCTGATACTTTTAAAGAATAAAGAATAAGGAATGGAATGAATGGAAAGTAAAGAATTTATGTACAAAGAATGACCTTCACCCTACAACATCCTTTGTTTCAACTAGAAGAATCAACTATGGATATTCCTCTTTGATTTCAGCCTCTAAGGCTTGCCAATCACTTAGTGCGGCTTCTACCTTTTCTAGAATATCTGATGCAATAGAGTCTAACTCTTCTTGCACAATCTCTTCCTTCTCATTCTATAATATGATAACAATGCTGGACATTGTAGTCACCCTTCCTTCTAGAAGATCCATCTTCTGGGCTATAAGTTTCCCAATTTCATCCATCTTGTCCTTCTGGGGAACTTAGGCTACTGTAAGGGCCTCGCACTTCTGCTTCACTAGTTCCAATCTCTCCATGTGTCCCAATGTCTCATCTTTCATTTCCTTCAGGACTTCATTGTCTTCTACTATTGTCTTGATCCTTATTAGTGCCTCTTGAGCTGCACATATGTTCAATGCCTAGTCCACTTTCTTTAGTTCCTCTTGCAAGGTTTGAAGCAATGCATTGTAGGATGAAACCTTCCTTACCACTAAATCCCTTGCTCTCTCTGCTTCTTTCTCATGATTCTTTGGCTCTAGCATCTGAACTGGTCCATCCTCAAGCACCAAATAAACTAGGGTATGCACATAGTGCATAGTTGAAGGGAACGTTTTAGGTACCTTGGGCTCCAAGTGTGGTCTTTCTTACAAGACATGATATCTAATATCCTCTGTCATGCCGATAAAGACTCTTCTTTTTCTCCAAGTCATTATCTCGTTTTAAAAGTGTAATTTATGCATCTTTGGCTTTGATCTCTTCTCTTAGCACTTTAATAGTGGCAACTTTATCCACATTCCTGCATACCACCTCTATAGATACCTTCACTAAGGCATTACTCACTGTTCATTAGTCATAACAATTGGCTTGATGGTTATGTGCTTGTTTTGTGGTGCCTTCCTCATTATCCTTGACACACATGACTCTTCACACACATCAAAATCAGGCTCATCCATGTGAGTTTACATGGACCATGAAAACTATTTCCTTGTGCATGTGGTTTCCATGTTAGGGTCCATAAAATCCCACCCGTAAAATTCCTTGAGGCTAACTATATTTTGGAATCATGCACGGATAGTTTTACTTATGTCCTCTTCATAGCCCATGACTGGTGCAACATACTCTCCACTTTCCCTCCTTGATCTTGGCCCCTTAGGAACTTGAGTGCCAAGGTTTGGAGTTGGATCTTTATGTCCTGAGAAATATCTTGCTTTGTTTCTCTTGGATTTTGTACTCCTTCTTCCTCAACCTTTATTTCTTCATCCTTGGGCTCTTCCACATCCTCTAGTTGTATAGTCAATACAGTACGCTCTCTTGACTCCTCCATCTCCTTGTTCAACTATAATTTTCTCCTTCTCTTCTCAGTTGTCTCCTTCTATGGAGAGATTTGTGGTGATCTTTGTAATAATTATGGAGTAGCGCCTTGAGTTCTTGTTCATCTGAACACCCTCTTAAAGTGGTATTCTTCAGGGTCTTCTCCTACTTCCAATTCTTCATCTCCTTCTTCTTGTGCAGGGTGGAGTAATTGTGTGGTCAAATTCTATCCTGTCTATGGGTTACCTCCAGCCTCTATGTACCAAGTTGTCACTGTCTTCACACTCTTCCTCCTCATCATATACCTCTATAGGTTTGGTGGGCTTAGGAGCTGGTATATTCTCCACCGCATGCTTTCCCTTAGGCATCCCCGGGAGTGTGAAATCATTTTCTACATACTTCTTACCCTCCAACTTAGGATCAATTTGAAGGTATACTAAAGGTGCATATCCACTATCTCTAATCACCAAACTCAAATGATTCATGCTTATCATGTTTGAAATTATCCTCTCAATTAGCCATTTTGGTCTTTTTTATGGATAACCCTATCATAATGACTATGCAACATCAAATTTTGATCCCCCCTTTAAAGCCTTTGGCTTTTTGGCCGAGCATGCTTTCATCAAATGTTCATGCGCCCCTTTAAAGCCTTTGCAGATGCTTTCTTGTGTCAGCACAGTTTTTGGTGTGCCTCTCTATGTTGAGTCTTCCTTGCATGCGCCAAGGCGCATGCGCCTTCCTGTCAACAGAACATTTGTTGCGCCACTTTTTGGTGCGCCAAGGCACATATTCCTCTGTCAACACCACTTTCGGTGCACAAAGGCACGCATATTTTTGTGTTGGCAAAATGTTTTGGTGCGCCAAAGGGCGCATGTTTTCTTGTGTCGACAACTCTTTTGGTGCGCCACTTGAAAAGTTGGTGGCACATTTATTGCCACCTCACCTATAAATAGGCACGTCTGCGCTGTCATTATCACCAAACACAATCACATGATTATTTTCTCTGTACCTGTCAGCGCACCAGCCCTGTCACTTTTGAATCTTTTTGTGGACCCGTTTGCACACTTCTCCACTATTTATCCTGGTAAGAGGTCCTCTTTCTTTTGTGCACTTTGTGTTTGTGGTTTTTGGCTGCTTGTTAGTATGGATTGGATTGGAAAGACTAAAATCATGAACTTCCCCCTTTTGCTTGTCTTTTCCATTCTTCCACTTGTTCTTCCCCCTCTTTCCAGATCTGCTGGTAGAGGAAACTCTGTCCTAAAATGATGGCTTGAAACCCTTTGTTTAAGCCCCTTCATCACCCAAACGACCCTGCAAAAGGAGCTAAACCATATGTAAAACCCCTCGAGAGAAAGAATCAAAGCCTAAAAAGAAACTATATTTTCTTCTCCTTTGGCGCATTGGCACACCCTGCAACATGAAGAACAGTTGCGCCAATGGCGCATCTATCACCCCTGTTACACAAAGAGCAGCCGCGCCAATGGCGCACATTCCCTGCCTGCTACATCATGAAAAGTTGCGCCCTCAAGGCACACTTCCTTAGTTTGTTGCAAATGCTTTCCTTCGCACCCCTCATGGTGCACCAAACTCATTTGTTGCATCGTTAAAACCTGTGCCCTTTGGCGCACCCTGCATCTATGTGCAACACCAGTCAAACCTGCGCCAAGTGCAAAGCTTTAAACGGCGCAGGCGCATCCCTCATTACAACAACATCATGTTATGCATAACTTCCATGCGCCGCGCCAAGTTCTCTTTAGCACACTAAAAGCATATGTTACACAAACCTTATATGCACCTTTGGCGCACCAAAGTTCCATGCAACATAAAAATTATATGCACCACGGCGCATCCTGTTCCCGTGTAACATAAAGAATCCATGCGCCCTTTATAAAATGCATACATATGGCGCAGCGCACTTGTGTTTACAACAACAAAGAATGTAATCTGCAATATCCATGCACCATGCGCCCTTTGGTGCTGATTTATCCCCTATGCAGCATCCCTTTCCTGTGTGCCTTACTATTTAACCCTGTAACCTGCAGTATTCATGCGCCCTGCGCCCTGAGGCCTTTAAATTGCTAACTCTTTCTTCTGTCAACATTTCAATGGAAAATCAAACAGCTGACATGGCTTTCTTCAATTGGGTTTCACTTCTTATTGTTGCAGATCAGCAACTAAGTTCAGAAGAACATATGTCAACATCAAGCAAGAAACCTATCAAATCTAAAGGCAAGGCCAAGCTCACGGAAGAAGAAATGAAGTATAAATATCAGAGGGTCAGAATGCCCGAGTCCCAGGCAGAGTGTGACCTAGATATCAAAGACTCAGAGCTCGGGTCACATTGATATGGAGGAGTTCTGGACTAGAACTCGGAAGGTCACACGAAGTCCATGGATGGACAAATTGATAGGCAGTGCCCTGCATTTTGCTGGGGGAATCCCAGTCAGTGCAGTTAATAATGAATTTATGATGGTGGTAGCCCGATGCTACAACAAAGACACAAGATGTGTCCACAATGAGAAGGGTGAGGTTATAATCAACCTCACTGCCCACCATTTTGAAATAATGCTCGGCATCCCTCACCACCGGCACTTTGTGGCCGTCAGCCGGGAAGACTGCATCAAAGCCTGGGATGACAATGAAGATCAGTGCATGCAGCTGATGAACGAGGTATATCTGAAAAATAAAAAGGTGGTGACTCGGTGGCCACAGGTCATTCATCGCAGTGACTTCTCAGAGGAACTCAGCGACACCATTACATTCCTGAGCAGAGTCTTTGGGCTTCCTGACGCCCATTATTTTCACAAATGGATGTTGCGGTATTTGGAAACAATGAACAAAAATGTGCCCGATCAACGCTTTGAGTGGGCAGAAATCATAAGCAGCACAATATCAGAGCAGCTACAACAACTTGCCACAACAGGGAAGTTCTACATGAATTCCTATGTTGTTTACGTTGCAGCTTCAGAAAGAGATTATCCAGCTCTGATGCGGTGCGGGGTTTGGCCCCAGGTTAAAATCTATGAATATTATCTAGAACTGAAGCTGGAAAATAGCATCCCCCAATTTACAAAGATCAACGATGCCTTCTTCTATGGCATCATCTGCCTCTTGAGGCCGAATATGACTCATGGTCACACGATCAAGAGCATCGTGGCAGCCACAGAGAAATGGGGGGCCCTGTTCACTCAATTCCCCACATTCACTTATCTAAGGGTGGCTAACTTCTTGGGGAACCAACTAAACTACCAAGGTATGCTTGGTCCCAAATTGATCTCTGCTGAGCTATCAAGGCAGCTAATCACCTACCATGAGAAATGCCTCAAGAGAAAGAAGGGTGGAACTCCTTTCCCCCTCACAGTGGGTAGGTATACATGTCTCACTCACCACAAGGCAAAAGACATGTTTGCAGAGCTGGAGCTGCTGAATTTGAAACATGACTTCCCAACAAGGCCCACCTTCGACCCGAGAAATTGTCTACCTAGGGCTAAGCTCGATCCGATCCACATCCCTCAGATCGAAGATATCTACATCGACATATATCATGAGGTTGAGCTCAGGAGGAAGGATCATTCTCACTTGGCCTTAGCAGAAATCATCCAGTACGGGGTAGCCATCGTCCCAAAAGGCTACCAAACTACTGAGCAAGAAGTGGATCAAGTGTATCTTGACACGGGTGGGGACGATTGGCCTTTTGCGTTGATTGATAGAACCAAAGCACCTCAGACAATTGAGGAGAGAGTCAAGGAAACTCTACGCAGAATAGAGCATTGGTGCCGAATGAACGGACTCATCTACCTCGGAGTCGATTTCACAACCTCTCCATTGGGTAACGCACCTCCTCGATCAAAATAGCAGCCAAAAGGCAAGGGTAAAGGTAAAGAGGGTGAATCCAGCTTCCACCCAGAAAGCTCCAGAAAGCCCTCCTTCCACTTCACAAGAAGAATGGGTTGAAATCCTCGAAAAGCTCAGAGGAAGAAGCGGCGGAAGATGTTCCAATAGGCCCATCCACTCAGGATGTCACCACTGCTGCAACAATTGAGGTCCCTTCTGTTCCTTCTCCTTCTCCTCCTTCCCCTCCTCGAGTGACTCAAGTGACCATTCCTTTGGTCGTGTCCTCTCCCCCTTCTTCTACTTGTTCCTCCTGCTTCTTCGTCCATCTTCTCTTCTCTTGCGGACTGTCCCCCTCCATTTCTTCCCTCATCTCTGAGCTCCCCTCCTTCCTATGTCTTCCTCTCTGCAAGTATCTCTTCCTCCCGTGAGCGCTTCCTCGGCCTCCCTCTCGATGCCACCTCCAGTGTCTCCACGTTTTCCCTTCTTCTACACTACTGTGCCCCCCCTTCTCTGTTTTTGGTCCTTCTCCCATAAGTCCACTGGATCTCCCAAAGCCTGAGTCGTGAGAAAGGAAAGTTCCCATCGCTCCGATGGACTTCTCTATAATCCCATCAAAAGGGGCAAAGAAGCAGAAGCCCATCACACGCTTCTCTCAGAGTGCTTCGGAGAGAGGGTAATGGAGATCGCATACCCCAATCCTCTGAAGGATAAAAAGGATCTGTCTCGATAGATTATACAGTGACTCAAGTCACAATGGGGACATCTTCTGAAAGCCTTCAGGGAGAGGCCCTATCTGCAGTTGACGCCCTCTGCAAGAAGCTTCAAGAAGAAAAAGAAGAGAAAAGGCTACTGAAAGAGAAAAATAAACATCTACTCCACGCCTTACAGAAGATGGGCAGTGCACCTCCCACAACTGCCACCGAAACTCCTGAGCCTCTGAGTCAGGATAAAATTGATGAATATGCAAAGATCGGCGAGCAAGGTATGGCAGTTTCCACTTGGAGGAGCCAAGATCCTCAAAGACAGTGAAAGAGTAATCTCCAAGTTCACCGATTTGTATTTGAACATCAACAAGGTGAACAAGGAACTCCAGGCATTAGCGGGACCCATATCAGAAGAGCTGGACCATGCTAGGCTGCAAGCATGAGACCTTTCAAAAATGTTTGACTGTTCAGTCGAAGATCTGGTCAAGTTCGGCATTTTCGGTCACCCCAGGGCCCTCAATAAAATCCTTTCCACTCTGGATTACCGGATGGATCAACTAGAATTCGTCCTCAAAAATTGATAAGGTAAAGAAGAAGCCTGGGCGAATGCACCAAATGGAACAAATTGTTCTAAGGATGTCTCCAGGGTTGCTTACTCCTTCTTTCACCTTAAGGAAGGTTGATGAAACCATTCAGATCTTCAAGGAGATCGTTTCGCAAGGGCTGGGGCCAGAGGTCACTTTTGACGCAGAATCCATCAATAACCTGCTGGCCTGTCGGGACTTCATCGGGTTCCTAATAGAAGCAGAGAATGAATATTCCAAACTCCCAGAGAAGCTCACAGATGAGCGGGAGACTTGCGAGGCTATCAGTGAGCGACACAAGGATCCTTCCCAGGATCAATTAGAGCCCATGATCAGCAAGTTCATGGAATACCGTGCCCAATTCCACATCTCGTCACCCGAGCAGCAGCAAGCAGGATATCCCCTTTCAGCCACGGGACGACGATGATGAATAATCTCTCTCTTCTTCGACTTTCTTTTTGTAAATGTCTAAAGTATGTTGGCACAAATGATGACATCATCCATGTTGCACCATGGGATGATGTCATCCATCAAGTTGTTAAAAGTCAACATGACTTTGAGATATTTTTGTAGATATTTTGTAAATAGGTGGTTGGTTCCTTTTTGCCTTCCTTCTTCTTCTTCTTCTTATATAAATACTCAAATACTTGTTGTATTTGGGGTGGATACTTTTCAGATGAAAAATAGAAGTGAGAAGAAAAGACTTTGAGCTTTTTGTAACAGAAGGAAATATTAATACAATATTTAGACTTTGTGCTGAATACATGTGTTATTTGCATTAGATCTTTCTTACGTCAGATCTGTGTGTTTATTCTGTTGGATCTACTTCTGTTTTATTGTCATTTATTCATCAGTATTGCTTTGTTCATTTATGTAAGTAGGTTTGGCTCTGTTTACTACCAATCCCAAAACATAAACCCTCTGACCTTTCTGCTTTGGAATTCATTTCTTTTCTTTCTTCGGATCTGATCTTTCTTCATCCTCTCTTCCATTCCTTTCTTTCCACAGTCGGAAATAACCCTCTTGGATGAGATCCCAAACCCCCGAAGGTAGAATATTGTGAGACTTGCACAGATTCTGTTGGTAGAATAGCAATAAACCGAGTTTCACTTTCTTTGACTCAAAGAGGGGCTATGCCCCTGCACATGTGACTCGTTTATCCATAAATCTACCCAAGCGACAGATTTTTGAACCAACAATTTTTGGTGACTCTCACTGGGGATCGAATAGATCTATCAGATCTATGATGGTGGTATGATAGAAAATCAGTAAAAATCTGAAAAATCACTACCTGTTTGCAAACTTTAACTTTTTGTTAAAAATCCAAAATTTTTGCAAAAGTGCTCTAAATTGAAAAATTTTCTTCTGAGATCCATAGATCTGGCCTAGTTGGAGACCTTTAGTTCACTGAGTTTTTATAAAAATATGTATTTTTCCGTAGATCTGAGTTTTTGACTGTTTACTAAAATTTTCAAACTCTTTGAAAAAGTCAACTTTAGATCTGAAAATCAGCTTACTAATCTTCACTATCATTTTATCCTCATTGTTCTTTGTCATTAAACCACAATCGGTTTTCAGAAGAGGATAATTTTAAATATTCAAAAAAGTACATGCTGCTGGTTTTTGTCAGAAAAACCAGAAAATCAGCAAGTACGACCAAAAAGAAATTTTAAATCTGCTCGACAACATCACAGATCTGGAAGGTACGCTGGCGGGTGAACCATTTACTCGTAGCAGGAGAGCTCATGGAGAAGTCGATCCTACTTTTGATCTACTTCTTCAAAGCACAACTTCGATAACATCGGCGCTTTTCATCACTAAGTTCAGCTGATCGGTCAGCCAGAAGTACCTCACCTCCACGAAAGAACCAGTTTTCACAAGGAACATCCACATCCCTTTGCAGTGCTTTATTGCTCAGTGGAACCGCACTTCCAGCCCGTGTTCTTTTTCCAGCCTTTCAAATGGTAGTGCCATGGGGAAATGCTATGGGCCCTCTCGCATTACCACATCCAGTTCACGCGCTCCCTCACGGAAACCGAAAGAATTTTCCCAAATTCGACGGGAGCGGAAACCAAAGCATGGATTCACACATATCTACATTCATCATGTCATGCAGTATCCTAGATGTGACCCACGAGGATGTGTCGGTTCACCTTTTTCTGGAAACCTTACAAGGGCCCGCAGCAGAATGGTTTCAGCATTTGCCAGCCGGGTCTATTACCAGTTGGGCCACCTTGCGGGATGCTTTTGAAGATAGGTACAAGCCTTCAGAAGATGCATTTGCATTATTATCATAGATCACTCACCTAAGAAGGAGGCCAATGAGACCATGCGTGATTTTATCACCAGGTTCAATGCATTAATCAACCGTGTGCCTGCTGCCATGTTGCCAACACTAGAAAATCAAAAGTGTTTCTTTGTGAATGCAATGAGCTCAAAAATAAGTTTTTTGCTTCTACATGAACAAATAACTACCTTGCCTCTTGCCCAGGCTGCTGCAATATGGATTGAAGACAACTTGCTCATATCCGGTGAATTAAAAAGGGAATCATCCAAGCCCAAAGCTTTGAGCCCTTCTCCATACTTCATCCGATCCGGCATTTCAAAAATGGCAAATGACTTGATCGCATTAAAGAAGCGATTAGCCCAAGCTTCCCCGGTTCCTCGTGCGGGATGTTCCATGAAGAAACTTCACTCCTAACAACGCATCCATAGGCCGCGGTTGCCATGACCACTCCAGGTTGGCACTTGAGGCTCCTCCGGTCAATGCTCTAGCTGAAATTGAAGAAGAAGAGGAACAAAATTACGAAGAACCTTCGTCTCAAGGCGAAGATGATTAAGATGTCGGTGAGCCGACTTGGCGACTCTACTATCGGGTATATGGAATTTGATGAGGAGGAATCGATGATGAAGAAGGTACCAAGGATATGCGAGTGGACAATCATATGTTGTTTTTACCCGCTCATGAGGAAAAAGCGAGAGGTCGCTTGCCCATATGCGAAAGAAAAGGCCGTGTCATCGTGCCTCCACCATTGCTAAAGAGGTAATCCCTTCCTACTCAACACCTACAATAAGTCTTTTCAAAGAGAGCTTTTCCCCCTATCTCCTCCAAATCAGCCTTCTCTCATATTCCTATCAAGACCAGGTAATCCTACCCTATCATCACGAAGTGAGGACTCATTCCTTCACCAGCATGACAACCTTTGGCCGCATTTGATATCATAGATCATGCTAAAAAGACTAAGATCCAAATGTCTGAAGCCGAGTATCTTCAGTCAAACCCCGAGCAGCTTGTAAGATTGACTAGGTATATTCAAAGTCAAGCTGTCATAACTCCCCAAGTTTCCTTAAAAGGAATCCTTTCCACTCCTCTCTGCATCCCATAAATGTTGCTTCAACATCCGCATCGAGGCAAGATAGAACCCTTCTATCTCTCCCTCCTAATCAATGGCCACAAGTTAAGTAAGCTGCATAATTGATTACGGGCTTCGACGATAACGTCATGCCGGCAAAAAAGTTGCTCATGCTCTGGGCCTCACCCTTACCAAGCCTTTTGGCGATGTTATTCCTTGGAAACCAAGCGAGTTCCGTTGATTGGTCAAATCAAAGACGCGCAATTCACATTTGTGGCATTCCCAGAGAAAAGGAGTAAAAATGACCGTCCTCGTTGCCGACATTCCAGCAGCCTATGGAATACTGCTGGGAAGGAGTTTTTGTAGTGAGGTTGGAGGAGAAATTCATATGGACTGGTCCAAGGCTAGAATCCCTGTCAAAGGTGTAATGCAGACTTTGGAGCCAGAATCACAAAAGAAGTACTTGGTTACTAACTCTGAGGACCCCAAAGCTCAAATTCTTTTCGAATCATCAGGGATGGGGAACTATTTCTTGTCTACCGAGTCTGACAAAATGGTTGTTCTCATCCAAGAAGAAGATCTTAACAAGGTCTGGACCTTGCAGTTTGATGGCAGCTGCGCAACCAGTGGATGTGGCGCCGGAGCCATGCTAATATCTCTCGAGGAAGAAATTATTCCTCTCTCTTTTAAGTTGCAGTTTTTCAACACAAATAACACTGCTGAGTATGAATCTCTGTTACTCGGCATGCAAGCCGAGAGAGAGAGAGGGATCAAAAATCTGAAAGTACAAGGTGATGCAGAGCTAGTCGTGAATCAAGTTAAAAGGATATATCAAGTGAAGAATGAGAGGCTCAGGCACTACCGTAATGCGGTGTGGGACAACATTGAAGAATTTGACACTTTTTCAATAGAATCCATTCCAAGAGCTCAAGAATGACATGGCTGATTCATTGGCCATTTCAGCATCCCTCATGCTCCCTCACCCAGGTTTGAAAACAAACAAATACACCATTGAGGTGGTTTTCCACCCAAGCGTGCCAGACAATTCTCAGCATTGGCAAGTATTCAATGATGACAATCAACTCATTGCCTTTCTAGAAAAGGTGGAAAATTTCAAAGAATTGCATTTTGAAGGATCCACTTCTATGTGCCGCGAATCAGTCACCAATCAAGACAATGAATCCGAAGGGAATGACGGCATATGTCAGCTCAAAGGAAATAAAATTCCGAAGGGCCTGGTTTCTTTGGAATGGTTGTTCGATAGGCATGACCGTTTTGTAAAAAAGAAAAGGTGAGATGATGCTGGCACATCCCCAGAAACCGAGCCGGTTAATTTAGGTTCGGTAGAGCATCCGCAATTCGTGAACATTGGAAAATGTTGCATGCCTGAAGAGAAGCGGAAGTTTGTCAAACTGCTGAAGAAATACATGGATGTATTGGCATGGTCCTATGCTGATCTAAAGTCTTTTAAGCCAAAGGACGTCCAACATGACATCCCGTTGAAAGAAGACGTCAAAGCCTTTCGCCAAAAGCAGAGGCATTATAACCCTAAGATCTCAGGTACTATCCAAGCCAAAATTCAGAAAATGTTGGATGCGAGAATCATTTTTCCTATCCATCACAGTACTTGGGTAGCAAACATTGTGCCCATGGGCAAGAAAAAAATGGTGAAATACACATATGCGTAGATTTTGAAACTTGAATCGGGCTTCCTTAAAAGACAACTACCCACTCCTATAATGGATCAAGTTACTGCAAAGCGGTAACTGGATCAAAATGTTGTCCATGCTTGATGGTTTTTCGGGCTACAATCAGATTGAAGTCTCACCTGAAGATCAATTTAAAACAACATTCACTACTCCTCCAGGTACGTTTGCCTACTGACGGGATGCCTTTCGGCCTAACCAATGCGGCGCCACTTTTAGCGGCCATGGACCTTGCATTCAAAGGTATGATGGGGAAGGTCATTGTGGTTTATCTAGATGACTTAACTGTGTTCTCTAAACAACGAAGTGATCATTGTGATCATCTGGAGCAAGTATTGGCCAGATGCTGAGAGCATGGGATTTCCCTAAACCCGAAAAAGTCTATTTTTGGAGTCACAGAAGGAAAGTTGCTAGGGCATGTTGTTAGCAAAGAAGGAATGAAGATAGATACCGAAAGAGTTAAGGCTATTGAGCCTTACTTTTCCTCTGACAAGCAAGACCAGGCGTTCATTTTTCTTTGGAAAGGTGAACTTTCTTAGGCGCTTTTGTTCCCGACTTTGTTGAAAAGACTCGTCATATATTGGACATGATGAAAGGGTCACCAACTTTCTGATGGAGCGAGGAAGGGAAAAGGTCATTTGAAGAAATAAAAGCTTAGTCGCTCACGCACTGATCTGGTATGCCCGATTTCTCCAAAGATTTTATCATGTATAGCTATGCATCGAGCATACTATATCGCCATCTTGATGCAAAAGAATTCTGAGGATGTTGAATCTCCGATTGCGTTCATGAGCTCTCCCCTCAAGCCTCACGAATTAAAAATGTCTCAGTTGGAAAAACATGCCTTCGCCATTGTCAAAGCAGTCAAAAACTTCAGGTATTACATTTTAAATTCTCATACAGTGGTGTTGGTCCCTGACACGGCGGTCAAGTCAATCTTAACTCAACAGGAGTTAGGAAGCTTGCGAGGAAATTGGATTGCAAAGGTCCAGGAGTACGATTTAGATATAAAACCAACCAAGTTGGTAAGAGGCAAAGGCTTATGTCAACTTATGGCCGAAAACCAAGGATCGGAAGTTTAGAGAAAAGGATGATTGTACCCGATGAAGCACAAAAGACCGGTTGGAAAAACCCGATTCTCTGCCTCTGGTCCTATTTGTCGCAACCAGCGATGAATGGTATTCCGATATTGCTTTCTTCCTCACCTACGGCGAATGCCCACTCACCTAACTATGAAGGAGAAGCGCACTATAAAGCTCGAGCAGCCAAATATGTCATCGGGATGACGGTTTATACTGAAACGGGGATAGATGGTGTCTTCTTGCGATGTGTCGACAAGCCACAGCAAGTGAAGTTACTTGAAAGTTTTCATAATTCAGCCTATGGAGGCCATTTCTCCTCTTCTGTGATAGCACACACAAGATCATTCGGGCCAGGTACTATTGGCGATGCTCTTCCAATGCGACCACACAGGTAGCAAAGTGTGAACCTTGCCAGCAGTTCGTCGGCAAGCCCAAGTTGGCTACTTTTCCCCTCAGGCCGGTTGTTGTCGACGAACCATTCAAGCAGTGGGGAATTGATTTTATTGGTGCACTCAATCCCCAATCGAGTGCGGACATAGTTATGTCCTAACAGCAACAGATTACTTCACCAAGTGGGTGGAAGCCATACCTGTCAAACATGCCACTTCTGAGGTTGTTTGCAGTTTCATCAAAGAAAATATCATTGTCAGGTTTGGCGTTCCCAATAAGATTGTTGCTGATAATGCTTCTAACTTCTCTTCACGGGAAGTTATTAGTTTTTGCTATGAATACGGATAACTTTGGCTCACGCCTCAGATTATTACCCTCAGGGAAATGGTCAAGCAGAATCCAGTAACAAAAACTTGGTGACCATCATACGAAAGCTGGTGGATGAGAATCAACGAATGTGGCACAAGTCCTTATACGACGCTTTGTGGGCAGATCGCATTACTCCCAAGAGGTCTCTCGGTATGTCACCTTTTCAAGTGTTATATGGCACTGATGCCGAGCTTCCCATTTCCACTGAAATCCCTACTCTGTGCTTGGCACGAGCAATTGAAAATGAAACTTTCCAAAATTCTCTCGAAAAGAGGATCATGTATCTAGCAGAACTCGAAGAGAAGAGAGTAAGAGTGGTCGACAAGATCACCGAGCATCAGAATCAAGTCAAGAGACTGTTCGATAAAAAGCTAAGCAAAAGAAATTTTTAGGTGGGAGACCTCGTCCTTCATGGGACAAGCGAAGAGAGCCAAAAGGCATGCACGGAAAGTTTGATTCCCTATGGAGAGGGCCTTTCAAGATCAAGCAGCTCAACGGAGAGAATAGTTTCTATCTCTCATATCTGGATGGAACCGAACTCCCGCTTCCCTATAGCGGGCAGCATCTGAAAATCTTCAGGAAGTAGAGCTTGCTCTCTTCTTTGTACAGTTTGCTTTAGTTGTGTGTTTGTTTTTGTCGTGTGTTTGCTTTTTGTTTGTTGTGTGTTTCCCTTTTGTTCGCCCTCCCAGTCGCCCCCTGTTTTTGACTCTGTTACCCAATGGATAGGCACATGAGATCTGGGATTCTCTACCCCGAGGTTCGCTCGAGAGATAGTCCCGAAAAGAGCCAGGTTTGTTATCCCATAAAATTGGCAAGGGAATTTTATGGATAACCTACCAAAATTTTGTTCGGTCCTCGTCGGGATCCCTTGCGTTCGAGAGCGTTGCAAAATCCCTTCCCGGAAATCTAGTTTTCCGAACTTAGCCATTTTTGGTCTTTTTTGGTGGGCGCACATAATGACTATGCAACATAAACTTTTGATGCACCCCCTTTAAATCCTTTGGCGCATGCTTTCTCGTGTCAACAGGTGTTTTGGTGCGCCTCACTATGTTGAGTCTTCCTTGCATGCGCCAAGGCGCATGCGCCTTCCTGTCAACAGAACATTTGTTGCGCCACTTTTTGGTGCGCAAAGGGCACACATATTCCTCTGTCAACACCACTTTCGGGTGCGCAAAGGCGCGCATATTTTCTGTGTTGGCAAACATTTTGGTGCGCCAAAGGGCGCATGTTTTCTTGTGTCGATGGCTCTTTTGGTGCGCCACTTGAAAAGTTGGTGGCACATTTATTATCACCTCACCTATAAATAGGCGTACGTCTGTCTGCTGTCATCATTCATCACCAAACACAATCACGTGATTATTTTTCTCTGTACCTGTCAGTGCACCAGCCCTGTCGCTTTCGAATCTTTTCGTGGACCCGTTTGCACACTTCTCCACTATTTATCCTGGTAAGAGGTCCTCTTTCTTTTGTGCACTTTGTGTTTGTGGTTTTTGGCTGCTTGTTGGTATGGATTGGATTGGAAAGACTGAAATCATGAACTTCCCCCTTTTGCTGTCTTTTCCATTCTTCCACTTGTTCTTCCCCCTCTTTCCAGATCTGCTGGTAGAGGAAACTCTGTCTTGAAATGATGGCTTGAAACCCTTTGTTTAAGCCCCTTCATCACCCAAATGACCTACGAAAAGGAGCTAAACCATATGTAAAACCCCTCGAGAGAAAGAATCAAAGTTAAAAAGAAAACTGTATTTTTCTTCTCCTTTGGCGCATTGGCACACCTTTCACTGCACATGAAGAAACAGTTGTGCCAATGGCGCATCATGCCCCTCAAAGAGCAGCATTGGCGCACATTCCCTACCTACTACATCATGAAAAGTTGCGCCCTCAAGGCGCACTTCCTTAGTTTGTTGCAAACACTTTCTTCGCGCCCCCTCATGGTGCACCAAACTCATTTGTTGCATCGTTAAAACCTCGCCCTTTGGCACACCACATGTCTGTGCAACACCAGTCAAACCTATGCGCCAAGTGCAAAGCTTTAAATGCGCAGGCGCATCCCTCATTGCAACAACATCATGTTATGCATAACTTCCATGCGCCACGCCAAGTTCTCTTTAGCACACTAAAAGCATATGTTACACAAACCTTATATGCACCTTTGGCGCACCAAAGTTCCATGCAACATAAAAATTATATGCGCCACGGGCGCATCCTATTCCCATGTAACATAAAGAATCCATGCGCCCTTTATAAAATGCATACATATGGCGTAGGCGCACTTGTGCTTACAACAACAAAGAATGTAATCTATAGTATCCATGCGCCATGCACCCTTTGGCGCTGATTTCTCCCCTGCAGCATCCCTTTCCTGTGCGCCTTACTATTTAACCCTACAACCTGCAGTATTCATGCGCCCTGCGCCCTGAGGCCTTTAAATTGCTAACTCTTTCTTCTGTCAACATTTCAATGGAAAATCAAATAGCTGACATGGCTTTCTTGAATTGGGTTTCACTTCTTATTGTTGCAGATCAGCAACTAAGTTCAGAAGAACATATGTCAACATCAAGCAGGAAACCTATCAAATCTAAAGGCAAGGCCAAGCTCACAGAAGAAGAAATGAAGTATAAATATCAGAGGGTCGAGAATGCCCGAGTCCCGAGCGAGTGTGACCTAGATATCGAGACTCGAGCTCGGTCACATTGATATGGAGGAGTTACGGACCGAGAACTCGGGAAGGTCACAAGAAGTCCATGGATGGACAAATTGATAGGCGGTGCCTGCATTTTGCTTTGGGGAATCCCGGTCGGTGTAGTTAATAATGAATTTATGATGGTGGTAGCCCGATGCTACAACAAAGACACAAGATGTGTCCACAATGAAAGAGAAGGCGAGGTTATAATCAACCTCACTTGCCCCCATTTTGAAATAATGCTCGGCATCCCTCACCACTTTGGCACTTTGTGGCCGTAAGCCGGGAAGACGCATCAAAGCACTAGGATGACAATGAAGATCGGTGCATGCGGTGATGAATGAGGTATATCTGAAAAATAAAAAGGTGGTGACTCGGTGGCCACGGTCATTCATCGCGATGACTTCTCGGAGGAACTCGGTGACACCATTACATTCTGAGCGAGAGTCTTTGGGCTTCCTGACGCCCATTATTTTCACAAATGGATGCTGCGGTATTTGGAAACAATGAACAAAAATGTGCCCGATCAACGCTTTGAGTGGGCAGAAATCATAAGCAGCACAATATCAGAGCAGCTACAACAACTTGCCACAACAGGGAAGTTCTACATGAATTCCTATGTTGTTTACGTGCGACTTGAAGAGACTATCCAAGCTTCGATGCGGTGTGGGGTTTGGCCCCAAGTTAAAATCTATGAATATTATCCAGAACTGAAGCTGGAAAATAGCATCCCCCAATTTACAAAGATCAATGATGCCTTCTTCTACGGCATCATCTGCCTCTTGAGGCCGAATATGACTCATGGTCGCACGATCAAGAGCATCGTGGCAGCCACAGAGAAAATGGGGGCCCTGTTCACTCAATTCCCCACATTCACTTATCTAAGGGTGGCTAACTTCTTGGGGAGCCAACTAAACTACCAAGGTATGCTGGTCCCAAATTGATTATGCTTGAGTGTCAGGCGCTAATCACCTACCATGAGAAGTGCCTCAAGAGAAAGAAGGGTGGAACTCCTTTCCCCCTCACAGTGGGTAGGTATACATGTCTCACTCACCACAAGGCAAAAGACATGTTTGCAGAGCTGGAGCTACTGAATCTGAAACATAATTTCCCAGCAAGGCCCACCTTCGACCCGAGAAATTGTCTGCCTAGGGCCAAGCTCGATCCGATCCATATCCCTCAGATCGAAGATATCTACATCGATATATATCATGAGGTTGAGCTCAGGAGGAAGGACCATTCTCACTTGGCCTTAGCAGAAATCATCCAGTACGGGGTAGCCATCATCCCAAAAGGCTACCAAACTACTGAGGAGGAAGTGGATCAAGTGTATCTTGACACGGGTGGGGACGATTGGCCTTTTGCGTTGATTGATAGAACCAAAGCACCTCAGACAATTGAGGAGAGAGTCAAGGAAACTCTGCGCAGAACAGAGCATTGGTGCCGAATGAATGGGCTCATCTACCTCGGAGTCGATTTCACAACCTCTCCATTGGGTAATGCACCTCCTCGATCAAAACAATAGCAGCCAAAAGGCAAGGGTAAAGGTAAAGAGGGTGAATCCAGTTCCACCCAAGGAAGCTCCAGAAAGCCCTCCTTCCGCTTCACAAGAGCGGGTTGAAATCCGAAAAGCTCGAGAAGAAGCGGTGGAAGATGTTCCAATAGGCCCATCCACTCAGGATGTCGCCATGCTGCACAACAATTGAGGTCCCTTCTGTTCCTTCTCCTTCTCCTCCTTCCCCTCCTCGAGTGACTCAAGCGACCATTCCTTTGGTCGTGTCCTCTCCCCCTTCTTCTACTATTCCTCCTGCTTCTTCATCCATCTTCTCTTCTCTTGCGGACTGTCCCCTCCATTTCTTCCCTCATCTCGAGTTCCCCTCTTCCTATGTCTTCCTCTCCTACAGAGTATCTCTTCCTCCCAGTGAGCGCTTCCTCGGCCTCCCTCTCGATGCCACCTCCAAGTGTCTCCACGTTTTTCCCTTCTACTCCTGCAGCTGCCCCCTTCTCTGTTTCTGGTCCTTCTCCCATAAGTCCACTTGGATCTCCCGGCCTTGAGTCGTGAGAAAAGGAAAGTTCCCATCGCTCAGATGGACTTCTCATAATCCCATCAAAAGGGGCAAAGAAGCAAAGCCCATCACACGCTTCTCTCGAGTGTTTCGGGAGAGAGGGTAATGGAGATCGCATACCCCAATCCTCGAAGGATAAAAGGATCTGTCCTCGATAGAGTTATACGGTGACTCAAGTCACAATGGGGACATCTTCGAAAGCCTTCGGGAGAGGCCCTATCTGCGTTGATGCCCTCTGCGAAGCTTGAAGCAAAAAAGAAGAGAAAAGGCTACTGAAAGAGCAAAATAAACATCTGCTCCACGCCTTACAGAAGATGGGCAGTGCACCTCCCACAACTGCCGCCAAAACTCCTGAGCCTCTGAGTCAGGATAAAATTAATGAATATGCAAAGATCGGCGAGCAGGGTATGGCAGTTTCCACCTGGAGGAGCCAGATCCTCAAAGATAGTGAAAGAGTAATCTCCAAGTTCACCGATTTGTATTTGAACATCAACAAGGTGAACAAGGAACTCCAGGCATTAGCAGGACCCATATCGAGAAGAGCTTTGGACCATGCTTTGAGGCTGCAGGCATGAGACCTTTCAAAATGTGTTCGATTGTTCATCGAAGATCTAGTCAAGTTCGGCATTTTTGGTCACCCCAGGGCCCTCAATAAAATCCTTTCCACTCTGGATTACCGGATGGATCAACTGGAATTCATCCTTGAAAAAATCGATAAGGTAAAGAAGAAGCCTACTGGCCGCGATGCACCGAATGGAACAAATTGTTCTCAAGGATGTCCCCGGGGTTGCTTACTCCTTCTTTCACCTTAAGGAAGGTTGATGAAACCATTCAGATTTTCAGGAGATCGTTTCGCAAGGGGTGGGGCTAGAGAGGTCACTTTTGACGCAGAATCCATCAATAACTTGCTTTGGCTTTGTCGGGACTTCATCGGATTCCTAATAGAAGCGAGAGAATGAATATTCCAAACTCCCGAGAGAAGCTCATAGAGAGGCGGGAGACTTGCGAGGCTGATCGGTGAGTGACACAGGATCCTTCCCAGATCAATTAGAGCCCATGATCAGCAAGTTCATGGAATACCGTGCCCAATTCCACATCTCGTCACCGCGGCGCGAAGCAGGATATCCCCTTTCGGCCCGGGGACGACGATGATGAATAATAATCTCTCTCTCTCGACTTTCTTTTTGTAAATGTCTAAAGTATGTTGGCACAAATGATGACATCATCCATGTTGCACCATGGGATGATGTCATCCATCAAGTTGTTAAAAGTCAACATGACTTTGAGATATTTTTGTAGATATTTTGTAAATAGGTGGTTGGTTCCTTTTTTCCTTCCTTCTTCTTCTTCTTCTTATATAAATACTCAAATACTTGTTGTATTTGGGGGTGGATACTTTTCGGATGAAAAATAGAAGTGAGAAGAAAAGACTTTGAGCTTTTTATGTGATGAGGAAATATTAATACAATATTTAGACTTTGTCTTTGAATACATGTGTTATTTGCATTAGATCTTTCTTACGTCGGATCTGTGTGTTTATCTGTTGGATCTACTTCTTTTTATTGTCATTTATTCATCGGTATTTGCTTTGTTCGTTTATGTAAGTAGTTCGTTTTCTACCAATCCCAAAACATAAACCCTCGGACCTTTCGCCTTGAATGGCTCTGTTTACTACCAATCCCAAAACATAAACCCTCGACCTTTACTGCTTTGGAATTCATTTCTTTTCTTTCTTCGGATCTCCCTCTCAGATCTTTCTTCATCCTCTCTTCCACATCCGATGAAATAGAAAAAAGTATTCATGTACTTTTCTCATCAACCATTGGTACAAAGGTTCATATTTTCCAAAATATAAGAGCTTATACAATTGGTAGACTCCATCTGCTTTAAAAAATTCTCTCCAACATCATCATACATTGACATGTACTATGTTGTGTGCTTGTTTGTCTTTGTATTCGACAACATGTCCAATTACTTTTTATTATCTGATGTGCGGTGGTTGTAATCACTTATCTTGCAATTACGGATGTGAGAATCCCATTCTTGTCCCATTATCACACCTTCTGGGTATTGCATCTCCAAGAAATTACTCTCAAGAGAAATTTCAACCTCTACTTCCACTTTCTTCTTTCCCTTGGCTCCTACGATAGGTGTTTTCTTTGGTGCCATCTGTAAATCACAACTTTCTATCCTCTATAGTGTGTAAATGCTTGCCTTCTATCTTCTGTAATGAGCAAGTCCAAACCCTAGCTCAAATCTGTGTGCCCTAGTTGAAATCACGTGCCCTAGCTCTTTCACAATGCTTTGCTTCACTCAAACCCTTCACCAATGGGGACGTAAGCTTCTCCTACACACAAATATGCTCTCCACGTCTGGTTTCACACTCTCCGCACCTCAACACAATTCACTCAACTTGTTTTGCACTTAGCTCGTTTAAATTTTTGTGATTAAAATGGTAAAAATGAACTTGCATCCCATCCTTATATAGATTTTCAAAAATTTAGTGCATTTATTGCTCCTTCACCTACCAACAATCCTCTCATTAATTGACCATTTTCACAATTTTCATGGGTTAGCGCACCTTCCTACCTTCTAACTACATACTTCTCTTGTGCACTTTCATGTGCTTGAGTACCTCGACACTTGCTCCTTCTCCCGGTAGTCTCCATGGCCATTGCTTACCTCATGTTATACTTTGTTCCTTCATTTATCTCCATCTATGGTCCTTATTTAGAAGTAATATTCTATCCACGAAATCTCCAAACTTGAATAGCACTCGTAGCATTTTGTTCCTTTATGTGTACCCATTTTTAAATAACCACCGCACAAAAATGGTATGTGCAATACTCTACGCATTAAAATACTACAAATTATAATTAGATTCTCGTGCACAAACACGCTTATTTCACAAAACAACAAATAGATTGACAAAGCATAATGATGAAGAAGGAAATATAGAAAAGAAATACATAATTGAAAACCTAATCTAAATGGCAACACTACCTTATTACAAACACCAAGAAGACTTATTTATAGTAGGGCTTCAACCTACTCCCATTGAAGTAACCAGGTAACCATATTCCATCAAGTGTTTCTAACTAACAAGATCTTGTTTCAAGTATGTAAGTGATAACATATGGTCCTAACCAATGTAATTTGATTTTTCCTAGATGGCACATAAACTTAGAATCATAAAGAAGCACCACCTCTCCTCTCTCAATATTTTTATCCCCGATGTGCTTGTCATGTCATGCTTTCTGCTGGATTTTTCTTTCTTTTGACTCCAACGTGCTATTGCTCGGTGTTCATCCATCTTAATCAACTTTTCAATTCATTCTTCTAAGGCTTGTTCATCAGCTAGACCTCTAGTGTGCACAATACATAAATAAGGTAACATGAATTCCATAGGAAGAAATTATTCTGTGTCAAACACCAACTGAAAGGGCGTGGCCTTGTTCAACTGCTTGTATGTTGTTATATACACCCAAAGCACAGTAAAACTTTATCATCCCAAAATTTTCTTCCAAC
Organism: Taxus wallichiana var. yunnanensis; assembly: GCA_018340775.1. Lineage (NCBI taxonomy): Eukaryota > Viridiplantae > Streptophyta > Pinopsida > Cupressales > Taxaceae > Taxus > Taxus wallichiana. The sequence goes on along the minus strand of CM031235.1, from coordinate 454,386,665 downwards.
ATCACAATTTTTTTCAAATTCTCGCTCAAGATCTTGTTGAAATCCTCAGTAGTCCCATTTGCTTGACGATGATATGGTGTAGTCTTTTGGTGTGCAATCATGAATTCATCCAATAGAATTCTGATTGTCTCATTCAGAAAATGTGTGACCCTATCACTGGTCAAACTCAATGGGCATCCATACCTTGTAATAATATTTTCCCATAGAAACCTGACTATTATAACTATTGTAAAATCCTTTGTAGGTACTTCTTCTTCCCACCTTGTTAGATAATCTATGGAAGTGATGATATAGTGTGATCTAGTTCTACGTGTAGTGGTGAAATAGGACCCACAAAATCTATAACCCATTTCACAAACATTTCTACACTAGGAATAGGTCTTAAAGGCATCTCATCTCTTTGTCCTAGTTTTCCAAGGCACTAACAGTGATCAAAAGCCTTGTAATATGCCTTACAATCTTTATACATGGTCTCTCTCCATAATCCAATGAGTAGAATCTTGCACGCAGTGGCATCACTTGCATAGTGCCCACCTATAATACCACCATGAGCCTCCTCCATGATATCTATGCACTCATGTTCTAGTACACATCGGTGTAATACTTCATCTTGGCCTAACTTGTATAGGTCACTGGTAATCAACATAAATGGTACCACACGAATGACAAGTTGTTTCTTCTCTAAGGATTTCATCCCTTCTAGCAACATGCCTATACATAGAAAGAAAACAATGTCCTCTAATTCCGATGGCACGCATTGTAACCTGTATAATTGTGCATCAAGCATGATATCTTCAATTTCTTGCGCTTCTTCTCCCAACAGTATTCTAGATAGATGGTCTGGTCTAGAGTTACTTTTCTCGGGTCTTACCACCACTGTGAAATCAAATTCTTGGAATAAGAGTACCCATTAGCATATGTGCCCTTGTAAATGGGCTTGTTTACCAAATACTTCAATGCCATGTGATTAGTATAGAGTATAAATGGTGTTGCTTAGTAGGTACTTTGTTTGAATTTATATAACACATAGATCATTGACAAAACTTTTCTCTTTGTATTATAATTCTTCTCAGTAGAAGTCAAATTTCTACTAGCGAAACAATTAGGATGATCTATAATACCTTCTTTAGGTTGAGACAACACCATGCCAATGGCCATGCTAGAGGCATCTGCATGTACATGAAATGGTTGGTCCCATAAGGGAAATCATAGAATAGGTGTTGTAGTAAGTTTCTCCTTCAATGTCTCAAATGAGCGTTGTTGTAGTTCTCCCTAGTAGAACATCCCTTTTCCTTTTAGTAACTCCTCCAAGGGTGTGGAAAACTTAACATAACCTTTAATAAATATTCTATAATACCCGGTGTGACTTAAGAATCTACACACTTCACTCTAACTAGTAGGCTCTTCTAGGCCAATAATGACCGCAACCTTAGCTAGATCAATCAATAAAAATTCCTTGTAGATGATATGCCCTAACAAAGTGTTCCAAATGGTATAGAAAATACACATTTCTTAATTTTCAAAGAGATGTTTAACTGGTGACATCTTTCAAACATTAGGTGTAAATTTTCTCAATGATCCTTAATAATTCCATACATCATCCAGTCATCTAAATAAACCTACAAGAATTTGTGAATAAAATATTTGAATTCTTGGACAACTATGCATGAAATATAGTAGGCACATTTTTTTCGGACAAAAGGCATCACAAGATAGGAAAAAAATCCCCATTTAGTAGTAAAAGTAGTCTTTTCTGATCCTCCTATGCAATCTTACCCTGATGATACCCAGAGAATCCATCTCGTAAAATAATAGACTTCATGCCTTGTAATGCCTTATAATATTTCCTTGGTGAATGGCATAGAAAGGGATCAGTCACACATGTAGGATTCAACTTCCCGTAGTCCACACAGATCCTAATCGACCATCTTTATTTAAACCGATCACTATTGGGATAACCCATTCGACTTGTCATGGGGCTTGATGATTCCAAAATTCAACATTTTTTCAATTTATTCCTTGATCTTTTACATAAGTTGGGGTTCATTTTGTATGGTCTCTTCCTAACCTGGGAACGCACCTTCCTTAAGCTTTATATTCATTTCTCCAAATGATTCGTGCATGCCTTTTAATTCATGGTATCCTCTAGGAAATAAGTCCTAATAATCTTGTAGTAACTCAATGATTTTTTCCATTTCGGAGTCGGACCAATAATCCCCAATTATGGCTGCTTAGGATCAACATCTCGATCCAATATTCACTTTCTTTACTTTCATAGTTTCATGATAGGAACGCATGGTATTATCTACACTATCTAAAACTTCACACCTACCTTTTAAATGATCTACATCCAAAATTTCTACTTCTTCATCATCCACTAAGTAGACAATCTTTCCTTTTTCTTTCTCAAAGAAAGTGCACTTAAGTAGTGTGGCATCTGTCTCTATTTCTTCAACAAAACATGCTCCCCGATTCGCTTTCCATCAAATAACTATTGAATGAGTTATTCTACCTTTGCACTGTATCCCATAGTTAATCGCTTTAAAACCCTTAATGCCTCTTCTACTAGAGGTTTCATAGAGAATTAGTCAAAGTCAAGATCAATCCTGTAATCAAATATTGCCAATTTCCAGTCTCTCTATGGAGTTTTTCTTATACATACCAAGAACATTTATATCCTTGTAAATTGGAATACTTTGTAGGGTATCCTTCTCCGTGCATCGAGGTAAGAAGTTGTTGCTTATTCTCCTGGTACAACAAGGTTTGATGTTCCATGAAAATTTTCTTCTTACTTCTTCCCCTACCAACTCATAAGTACTATGAGCCCAATTATCACAAGAAACACTTGTAGTATCACTAATAGACTGTGCATCTTCCCAATTAAGGATTCCTTATTTAGATGGCTAGAGAACTTATGGGTCCTGGATGGTGCGTACATAAATCCTATTCAGATCTTCCTCACTCAAAGGCTCAACATAGGGCGCAGATTTTCCAACTATTAAAGGGATAATAACTCATTCCTCCTTGTTTTCAAAACTGATATAACCCTTGTTGAACTGAAGATCAACATTATTTACATAGAATCAAGGGTGCCCAAGTATATTTGGGAAGCTATCTTCCTCTGCAAGTGCTAAAACCTCAAAATCCCTAGTGAACTTGGCTCCATGTATAGTAATGGATGCATCTTTTAAAACTCCAATGGGAGTGGCCTTAGTTTGGTTAGCCATGAACAATACATTTGAGGATGGTTACAATGGAGGCCTCCCCATATGTACCCATGCATCTAAAATAAGAACATTGAATTCCATGCCTATATCAATCAATATATTACTCAAAAGCCATCCATCCAAAACAACATTTAGAGTGATTTCCTTGTCATAGTGTAAGCTATGAGGGGGAAGATTTACATGCAGGATCTGCCATCTAGTCTCAATAATTACACACAAAGTGTTTCCCTTTAGCCAATTCCCTAATAATGGAATGATATTCTCTGACGTAACATTTTGCACACTTCCTTCAAGTCATCAATATAATTTTGAATCTTCTCTGATGCTTTCTTTTGCTCCATCTTCCATGATTTCTCCTTTAAATATTGTATTTCACCCTAAAGATTTCTGATTACCTCCATGCTTTCCTAATAAACCTCTTTCTGATGGACATGATCTAGGTACTATGCATGTAGGACCTCCTCCTTAGTGATGATAGGCTTTTTTTTGCACACATATTTGGCGTGCGCCACTTCAGCGTGGGTAGTGATCTTTATAGGTAATACCTCAAATTCTAGTTCCAACTTGGGCATCCACTGATTTTCCACAGCGCATTGTATCCTAATCATCAATGCACCTTTTTTTATATTTCTTACTAAGATGCACATATGATTTTGGGAATTATTCATAGCTATGATTATTTCCAAATAAGGAACAAGTACTATTCTACAGAAATTTACACCTGTAGTGGTCAGGAGATCTACATGTATAACATGTTCCACGAGGAAACTCTCCTTGTCTACCACCATGGCCTTGGACTCCAAATCCACCATGGTATCCTCGACCTCTATCACGACCTCATTTAAAATTCCCTTCATTCCAATCATATCACGCTTGATTGTGATCTTGGTCCCGATGCTCATTCTTTCCTTTAGAGTTGTCTAATAATCTTGTCTGTCACACACACTCATATCTATAGCATCATGGATCTCGGCTAATCAATCTAGAGTCTTTTGTATTGAGTTGTTGACCGAAAATATTACAATATCAGGATATGTTCTTCCTTATTGAATATTGCAATAATGGGAAGTGGCTAGCATCATGGTTCAAATGACATTCTCACACCCAATAATAATGAATGCACTGATCTGCATGGGACAACTATCCTTTGTGTGACCTTCCACTTCACAATATATACACCAAATCCTCATGCACATCTCATGTGTCAAATTTTCTCGATAGTTTCTCCAAATATGGTTCCATAGCCGTAATCAGTGCTTCCAAAATTGATCACCTAGTGTCTACCTTCCGATCGCCTCAATGCATAAAGCTACCTCAAGTGCTTCGTACAGAGATCGTGTATGTCTTATGTGATAGTGCTCTTCTAAATGGCATAATCAGACCTCCAACGAACCATCAGTACATGTTGGATTGCATGAATATCATAAGATAGCTTAGATAAAATCATTTTGAAATGGGCATCATACTACCTGACACTCTCAGTAGTTCCTTGCTTAATATCCTTGAGCGCACTTATACTCTTCTGTTCGAACTCAGGATGTGAAACTCTGTAAGGAAAGAATCTTTTAATGTTGCATAGTCTATGCAAGTTTGATCAAGGTCAAACTTTCTGTACCAACCATGTGCGCATCCTTGTAACATAGTTGTAAATTGAATTTCCCTATGCTCATAAGCCATGATCCCTTTTGTGTGCCACAATATTTCACACATGTGCACATGTAAAACAACATCTTCTATGCCCCTATATTCTGGGAGATTAAGAGAAATCTCCATGCAAATATTCTAGGGTTGGTGCGGACCTTGCCCACCTGATCCAGAACCTCCTGTGTTTCCTTTGCCTCTAGAACCACCAAATCCACTAGAACTAGAACCACCTATACCTCTTGATCCTCCACCTATATCAGAGATGGACCAGAAGATGTAATTCCTTGTGTCCCAATAGTAGTACTAAACTACACCCCTATAGTATGCAAAGTGTTACCACTCCTAGAAGTGAGTCCAAAATTTTACGTGCCCAAATTCTATGCGAATGATGCACATGAAAAGGTACCTCCAAAAAAAAAAATGAAGATGTTTTCTTTACCATCGATGTACTTGTCATGTGACTTACTCCTACTCTTTGACTACCAAAATTAGCTTCATGACTATTTTTCATACTAGATACTAGAAAACCAAGTGCAATGGCTAGGTTTCCTGGTATATTCAGATATGCGCACCCGTGACCCGTGTCATCTCTACTAAAGACGATTCCATATGAGGCCGAGGTGGGTTCCTTGTCATGCTTTCCAAAATGGGTGAGTTCTCGATGCTCTAGCTTCACGTATTCTACATGAGCTCCAAATCCTTTGCGATCCATCTCTCACCTCAACATCATTTAATTTGCAACATCCCGATTTTTCTCTATCTCCTCTAGCGAGCCTAATTATACTTAATCCACCTTTCCTCTCTCTTCCTTTCTGCTGCTAGGTCTTTCATGTTTCACCAAACCTACTCCTACCCCTATGCATGGTGGGGTTTATTTAGTCATCAATTTACTTTCCAAGTTTAGGATTACCATCAAGATTTTGATCGCCAGTGGAATGCCTTGTAGGTAAGTTCCCCTAGGATATCGCAAAAAATTGAATTATGCTACCTCTGGGAAATAATAAGTGGAAATTAAGTACTTTAGAAAATAGTTGTTCAGAACACCGTGAAACCAAGTATCCACCGCGCATGTCCAAATTAGATCAGCATCAAAAAATGCCCTAAAATTATTCTTGCATCTAGACAAGTGTGCGATACCTTCAATTCCTTTTATACGCATAAAAATCCAGCCACTCGTATAGTTATACCAGAAAAATAGAAAAGAATCTCTCATACAAACTATCATAAATATTTTTTCCACCCATGCACATGCGTTAAACTCAGATCTCGATGATGAAAATATGTGTGAACCACTCCTCATAAATATATAGTTCTAGATCTTGTATCCACTCCTCAACACTTGCAAGAGTCAATCGATATGTCTTCATTGCGAACCATTCTGAAAACAAGTGAAAAATAGGTCCTGACAACAAAACCATTGATGTAACCTAGAATTTACCAATAATAACCCAAGCACGTTGGTAGATCACTCACTTTAAACTCGAGCACTCACCCAAAGCGAGAAAAGGTACCAGGCCCCTCTTTAGGGTTGCTTGTGTAAGATGTTAGTAAGATGAAGAGTTAATGTATTCAGATCCATAATTAACATAACATTCTATAGAGCATATTCTAGATCTAGATCTAAGGGTAACAGATTTAAATAATAACCATAATGAATTCAACCATGCAAGAACCAGTTATACTCATGATTAACACCTTGATTCAACCAATACACTCCATTATATTAAACACAATAAATACACATAAGCTTCCTATAATGAATTGTTAGGAAATAAGGGATAAGAATATGTGGAATAATCCTCACAAAATCACAACAAAGAGAAACTAATATGCGAAAATATTACAAATATCAAATAAAATTACGAATAAAATAACACAACACAAAGAGACAATATTTAGCGTGGTTCACCCAATTGGGGCTACATCCACTAAGAATCACTTGCTTAGATTTTATTACAAGCCACCACTCTCTCAATACAATACCTAGATCTGTTTGGATCTATGCTCAACAAACTCTACAAAATTCACACCCAAATTCAAAACACATCTGCAATGTTACATAATATCTACCATATGCATAAAACTATATAAGTAGAAAACTTCTTAAGTAGTTTTACAAAATCATGGGTATAAAAACCATGGGCCAAAACTGTCCCATAAACCTATGGGTCAAAAATCGTGACCATATGAGAAAAAAATTTCCCAAGATATCGGGCACGTTTTAAGGCCATTTTTTTTTTTGTAGAAAGTGTAAATCACAGAACTCTTAGTGTATAGTTTTAACACCAGCGAGAAAAATGTGGAAAGTGTACAATACTCTTAGTGTACATTCTTCAATACTTTCTCACATGAAAACATGCTCCACAACCTAGCAATCTCTCCCACTTGGGGACTAGTTTTCCTTTGAGTAAGCTTCTCAACCCTTCACTAGTTTCCGTGAAGACCAACCAAAGCTAAACATAGCTTCAGTTTTTCCCTTGTTACCACCTTGGTCATCATGTCTGCAGGATTCTGACTAGTATGAATATTCTCCAGCTTCAACTTCTCTTCCTCCAAAGTTGTTCTGATGAAATGGTACCTTAACTGTATACGATTCATCCTAGAGTGGAAAGAAGAGTTCTTAGCTAGGTGTATAACACTCTAACTATCACTATGCAGCTTTCCTTCCTCTTATTTATGCCCTAACTCCTCAAGAAATTTCTATAACCAAATCATTTCTTTTCTTGCCTATGTAGCGAAACATATACTCACTTCCAGTGGTTAACAAAGCCACTAGCTTCACGTAGTCGTGAAATCTCACCCATCGTTGTCCCACCTATAATGTAAAAATAACCTGTCATGCTCCTCCTACTGTCTACATCTCCAGCCATATCTAAATCTACATAACCACACAAAGTGGTGTCTAATCCACTGTAGTACAAAATTGTCCCCATGGTGCCTCTCAAATACCGAAGGATCCACTTTACTTCCCCATCAATGATCGCTACCTTTTCGATCACTCATAAATCTACACACCGCTCCCACTACATGGGAAATATCAGGCATAGTGCACACCATGACATACATCAAACTACCAACCACCGATGAGTAAGGTACCTTGACATCTGTTTTCTCTCGTGATCTCGTCTTGGGACACTGCTCCTTTAATATCTTGAAATGGCCTACCAAAGGAGTCCCAACCGGTTTAGTATCCTATATATTAAACCTCTCCAAGACTTTCTTAATGTACTCTTCTTGAGATAAAGTAATCTTTCATTCCTTCCTATCCCAAGATATCCTCATACCAAGGATTTGTTTGGTTGCCCCCAAATCCTTCATAGAAAAGGATTCACTTAGCTACTTCTTGAGTAATTTTATTTTCTCGCATGTTTTCACCAAACCAACATGTCATCTACATATAAACAAAGGATAATATCACTTTCATCCTCAAATTTCTTTGTATACACACAATGGTCAGAATGACATATAATATAACCTTGCTCCATCATGAAGCTATCAAATTTCTTATACCATTGACGTGGAGCTTGTTTCAAGCCATACAAGCTCTTCTTCAATTTTCACACCATATCCTCTTTACCTTTGACCTCATAGCCCTCTAGTTTCTGCATATATAGTTCCTCCTTTAAATTAACATGGAGAAATGCAATCTTTACATCAAGTTATTCTATTTGCAAGTATTCTACCGCAACTATTCCTAGAATGCTTCTAATAGAAGTCATTTTTACTACAGAGAAAAAATCTCATCAAAATCTATACCTTTTTTCTATGCAAACCCTTTACCACCAATTGGGCCTTGTATATTTTCTTGCCTCCTTCCTCTTTGACTCGTGAACACCCACTTATTCTCAGTAATTCTCTTTTACCTTCGGTAGCTTCACCGAATCCCATGTCCGGTTCTCCATGAGATCCCGATGCTCCTCATCCATGGCTTTCTCCCACTTCTTCCTAGCATCTACCTGCATTACTTCATCAAATCTCCATGGCTCTCCACTATTAGTGAGTAATAAATAATACAAAGAAGGAGAAAAAAATTCATGTTCTCTTCTTAGCCTAGAAGACCTCACAATATAGGATTTTGGGTTCTTGTTGAGGAGGTTCCCGAATCCGATTCATTTGTCACTTTCCCATTCGAAGATCCTCTACTAATGTATATTATTTCATGGATTCTTCCTGCATTTTCCTGTAACTTCTTCTTATACATGGCTTTCTCATTAAAGACAACATCCCTAGATCAAATGATTTTCTCATCCTTAATACTCCAACATTTATATCTAAATTCATCACCACCATAACCAATGAAAGTACATTTTTATGATTTATCCTCTAGCTTGGTCCTATCATCCTTGTCTATTTAGACAAACACCTCACATCCAAAGACTCTAAGAAATGAATAATAAAATTTCTTACCATACCAAGCCTCCTCGTATGCCTCCATCCAAGGCACTTAAGGTCCTCTATTTATCAAGTACACATCTCGTGCTTACCGATTCTCGCCCAAAAAGAAAGAGGCGTCCGCATATAACCTCATGCTCTTAGAACGTTACATTATTATTTTGTTCATCCTTTCGACACACCCCATTCCGCTCCGCATTTCCTAGAACCATTTTTCACCGTGGATTCCATTCTTAGAACAAGAATCATCAAATTTATTATTGTAAGACTCCCCTCCATTATCCGACCTGATACATTTTAGCTTAAGACCTGTTTTATTTTCTACCAAGGCTTTCCATTTAACAAAAGTGTCAAATACATCAAATTTTTTTCTATTACAATAAACCCAAACTTTCCTTGTTGCATCATCAATAAAAGTAACATAATAGCTCAACCCCAAGAGATGATACCTAAGCCACCCCCACACATCAAAATGCACCAACTCTAACTTACTCTCTTTCTTTGTAGGTCCAACCTTGAAAACCTTACTCACTTCTATTTCCCATATATATAGTCCTCATAGAAATCCAAACCTATTTCGTATATCCAAGAAAATCTGTCTTTATGATCTACATGCCCTTATGGCTCGTATGACCGAGCCTATAGTACCATAATGTTGTATCTACTTTTGAAGTCACAAGATTATAAACATTAGTGCTATAAGTGGTTAAATACAAGGTTCCAACCTTATTACATATTTCCACCACATGAGCACTCTTGGTGACCTTCCAAGAGTCTACAGAAATATCACAAGACAACCATCACTTCCCAACTTCCCTCGCCGATATCAAATTTCTTCTTAATGTTGGCACATGTCTGACATCCTTCAATATCCAAGTATTCCCATTCTACATCTTAACTCGAATAGAACCTCTTCCAACTATATTGCAAGGCTCATCATCACTAAGAAAAACGTGCCCAAAATCTCCTTGAACATTATTAACAAAATACTGTGCCTATGTAGAGTAGCATGAAAAGAAGCCCCCGAATCTAAAACTAAAGATTCAGTAATATTATTCAAAGAAAGAATCAAAGCATCCTGACATACATTACCCATTGCCACATTTTCCTCCTTGTTTACTTCCTGTCATTTCTTCTTGTTTCGAAGCTCCCAACAATCCTTCTTTACATGCCTAGACTTTCCACAGTGCCATCATACTATCTTGCTTTTGGATTTTGACCTTTCCCGATCCTTTGATTTTCCACGGTTTCCTCTATTCTTCTATCTCCCTCTAGTTTTCACTTTCAAAGAATTCCCTGAAGTAGAAGATTCCCCAGATATTTTTCTTCATATTTCCTCACTTAGAATCACCCCTACAACATCCTCAAACTACAACTTTGAGTTATCTGGAACCGAGTTGCTTACCACCATTACCATGCTATTCCAATGCGTAGGTAAAGAGCACATAACTAATAAATCCCTAACTTCTTCATAAAATTCTATTGTAACCAAAGCTAGCATATTTACAACCATATTAAAATCATTTAAATGATCTACTACTGAACCATTCTCAGAAATTTTCATATTAAACAAATTTTTCATTAAAAATATCTTATTAGAGGCAGAGGTTTTTTCATACAAGTTCCCTAATGCATCCATCAATTCTTTTGTAGTCTTTTCCTTTAAAACATTAAATAATACCAAAGATGCAAGACACAGCCAAATTGTCCCAAGTACCTTCCTATCTAGCAAATCCAATTCCGCATTCCTCATGCTCGAGGGTTTGTTTACCTTCTTAGATAGTGGAATATAAAGATCCTTTTGATAAAGGTAATCTTCCATCTGCATCTTCCAAAGACTGAAATTCTTCCCATTGAATTTATCAACCCTTGATCTTCCATCATCTGCCATAGCTCCCACTCAAGATAAAAATTTCCCTGCGATTCAACACTTCAGCAAACCAAACTAGGCTCTGATACCAATTGTTAGGAAATAAGGGATAAAAATATGTGGAATAATCCCTCATAGAATTGTAACAGTAGAAACTAATATGTAGAAAATATTACAGATCTCAAATAAAATTGTAGAATAAAATAACATGACACAAAGAGACAATATTTAACATGGTTCACCCAATTTGGGCCACATCCACCAAGAATCACTTGCTCGATTTTATTACAAGCCACCGCTCTCTCAATAAAATACCTAAGATCTGTTTGGAGCTATGCTCAATAAACTTTACAGAATTCACACCCGAATTTAAAAACATCTACAATGTTACATAATATCTACCATATTCATAAAACCATAAAATTAGAAAACTACTTAATCAATTTTACAAAATCAGGTAAAAAAACCATGCGCCAAAACCGTCCCCATAAACCTATGGGTCAAAACCCCGTGAGACAACTGTGGAAAGCGTATAGTATTCTTAGTGTACATTCTTCAACACTTTCTCACATGAAAATAGGCTCCACAACCTAACGTGAATAATACTATATTCATATTTTATACCCTTAGACCAATAGTCTAATCCCATGCGTGTCGACCTATCACCCAACAAAAGCAAGGGCACTCACCCAAGGTGCACGTAGGCACCGAGCCTCTCCTTTATATGATTCTTGTGAGAATGCATCATATTATGATAGATATTCAAATGGAAATGAATATTAAATAACCATGCTATATTATAATAACCTAGAATGAGTTGTCACCCCATTGCATTCAAAAGAGAAATAGTAAATAACATATGAAAATGGTTCATACATAAAGGAAATGCATAAGGATTGTACTCATGAACACATATATGATTCAGAATAGAGCCTTATATTCATATTAATATGTTCAATAACCACATTACATCCCTCAAATTCATAACAAACCTTCATATAACAATGCAGAGCCAAGTCATGCATCAAAACTACACTATGTTCATCACATTACAAAGAAGAATGCAAACCCATCCCTCTAAATGTGCCATGATTCCTATATTTTCCTAATCCCAACCCATAGAATCCTCCATGGTATTTCTGTAAAGCTTCACCTCTTTCCCCATACCTTCGCTCTCCTAGGATGACTCTATGTCTCTCTATACTCTCCCCTTTTTGCTACCTCGTGCACCTCATTATATAGTTTTCCTGCCTTCACCACCATGCCTTCTGAGGTAGTAGATCAGCCGCCAAGTGTCAAAGTGGTCCTCTAATGGAGTATGCCTCCTTTGATCTCGAGCTTCCACTGTGTAATGATGTTATTCTTGAACCTTCGATCGCATTCCCGAATATTCCCTTTTGATCCTATAGTCGCTAGATGGCACCTTATCCACAAGGTTCACACTTTCCTTGTGTACTTCTCTGGGTGATGAATATGGCTAAGTCCAGAATGTCCTATCTTTCATGTGTGTGTCGTGTATTATGCAAAACCCACCTCGAAACCCTTCCATGCATGCCTTCAACTTATGCACTATTCTTAAACTAGGTCTTGCATGCCCACACACCTTCTCATCCTTAGCCAATATTCTGGGGTCCAACATCACCCTACACTATGCCTATTATCCATTCTCAGAAATAATCTTCAAAGAATAAAAAATAGAGGGATCTTACAATGGTTGGAAAGAAAGAATAAGGGAATGAAGAAATGGGAGAAATAATGAAAGAATGGGGAAATTGTTTATTGCTAGAGGAGGAGAGGGAAATCCTTCCCTAATTCTACCTCTAACTTCTCCCAAGCGTTGACCTCGTTCTGAGCTTGCTGATAGAGGTCACCCACCAGGGTGCTTACTTCTTCAAAACTCATCTCCTCTCCTTTGGCACTCATGGTGTTGACAATACCCTCTAATTTCTTCCCCAAGTATTCAAGGGCATCCATCCTGGGGTGATTTGAGGGTAGAGTTCTTCAGCCAATTTTTGATCGAGCCTTACAGGGTCTCAATTACTTTTGATTTCTTTTCCACCTTGGCCAGGATCTTATCTCTCTCTACTCTATTCCCCTTATTTTTCTCTTGGAATTCCTTGAGTTTTGTTTCATGGTGGTGGTAGCCAAGATACTTTCAACTTTTTCCCTATTAGTGTAGTTATCATAGTAGCTTCAACGAATTGTGTAGTGGCCTTTACCTCCGTAAGAAGCTTGGTATATCGAGCCACATCTCCACCTTCTTGAATACTTTGTGCACCTTATATTTTTCTTCCTTTAGCTCATGCCTCATCTAAGAGCCGATCAACTCCTCTTGCTTTAGGTTTTTTTCTTCTCCATGAGCTCCTTCTTTTTCTTCTCTAATTCCTCCTCCAATAATTTCACTCTATCATTTCTCCCAAACTCCTTCTAGCCTCAATTTCCACCGAAAATTTGTTAAGTACGCAAAGCATTTGTTCATATGATAGTTGTTGAGTGTTCACCAATGGATTTATCCCTTTCACTTATGGAACCTTCATTAACACTCTCTAACTCACCTCAAATTCTATTTCATCCATGTGGGACTCAAACGCCCAAGATAAAATCTTTCTTGTCCTGGGTACACACTTTCTTCGTGAAACGATGACATTGTTAGGAGTTTCTCTATAGGTATAGTGATTTAGAAGAGAACACGTATTACCTTGCTAGGATCATCAATGTATCCCATTCCCTACCCTTGTGCCACTACTACACTTTTCCCACCTATTTGCACAACTTTTGGAAGATAACTACCAAATTGGGATCTCCACCCATACTGCCATACTCCTTCCTAACGCTCTCTTCTTCTATCTCTTTTATAATCTCATCTGTGCTCCTTTCCAACTCCTATTCCACCAGCTTCTTCATGATGCCAGCCACTTCTCTCTTCATGGATTTCTCTACTTCCTCCTTGGTGAGGCTTAGGGTTCTTTGGTTTTTGGTGCTTACTTCTTCTCACCCCCTTTCCTTGAGCCTTAACTTCTTCCTCATCATTCTTCTCCTCATCTTATTTTTTATGCTCTCCATCTCCTTCCTCCTCAGAATCATGAACATCATATACTGAATGGTCTTCAACTCCTTCATGCTCTTCATCATCATCCTTGTCACCGATTTAGACATCTAGAATCGTTGTTTCTTTTGAGTCTACCTCATCCATCACCTTTTGATTCTTCCTTACTAGGGATTCCAGTTCACGACATTCTTCTTTTCATTTCTCCTTGACAGGTGATCTCTTCATTGGTGATTCCTCATTGGTGAGGTTCTCTTCATGCTCTGACGCCTCTTCTTCTGGGGTATTTTCCTTGATAGGATACTTTGTTCTCCACACATAAGTGCTAGGATTCGTGATCGCTTTCAGCATTCCCACCAATTGTGTGGTTTGCACACTTGGTGCTTTCTTCTCCTGCCCCTCTTCTCTTTCTCTCTTCTTCAAGCAGCCTTCTTTCTTCCTGTGGGGTCTTCTGGTATGGAGACATCATTCTCTAGATATGTGCCTTTATTGAACTTTGGACTTATGTGAAGATATATTCTTGTTGCAACCCTTCCAGAAATTGGTAGCGTTATTGGTTTCATCATCTGAACCTCATGGGAGGCATAATTCTCCACGTACACACACTTTTTAGGATACACGAGATTTTGGCACAACTTGTGGTGGTCTTGGTCTACTTCACTAAGGTCAAACCTTAGTATTTTGGACTCCTTGAACCTATTGACCCCTGCTTGAAAGTATTACATGGTAAAGGAGAAGGGCGGCTTGCACCATGGACCCTTAGTCCCATTTGTTAAAGTAAATCTACCAATACATAAGTGTTGGTACACTAAAAATTCTACTTCTCCATCCACGAGCATGGGAAACTACTCTGGGAGCCTCCACTTTTCCCTAAATGTGTCATGCATCATTTATACCACTTCTCCAGTGATTGCCTTATGAGTGGCCGTCATGGTTTCACAAGTTTATTTTTCAAATCTTTTTTCAAGGGGTGAGAGATCCTCATCCGGATACTCCAATCTCTAAAAATATGATGGTGAGTAGAGACATTACCAATAATATATTTTCTCCCTCCTACATGTTATTTATGATCTCATCTCGTGATGAATGAGGACAAGTTATAGATGGTTCCTCTCGATATCTTCCGACATACATTTAACCATGCCTTTTTCACTTGTGTCCATTGTTCTTGATCATTGAGATTGGTTACCAAGCACACAACCATCCTCATAACAAGGTCTAGAATCTTAGTGATTTCAAATTATCATGAACCCCTTTTTATAGTCAAACACGGCTATAGTCTCCTTTATATCCTCCTTGTCTCTCGATCATCATCTATGATATCTCCTTCACAAATGAGGCCTATGAACTTGGATATTAGTTGTAGTGTTATACGATCTTCGCATCCCACAAAATAAATTTGATCCTCATGTACGTGTGACATCAACCATTGATAAAGGCACTCAGGCTTGCTAAAGTAAGGAAACTCATACAGTTGTAATAATCCCGCCTTCTCCAATTTAACCTTGACCTCGTCATTATACAAAGGCATCCCATTTGGTATCCTTTTGTTAGCTGGGTAAACCAACTCTAGCGCCATTTATTTCTTATTTATGCTCATGTGATGGTTATAATTGCTCACAGTCATTTACCTCATATGTGACACCCATTCCTTTCCTATAAATACTCCATCTGGGTATTGCATTTCCACATACCATTCTTCATTGGTGCTCGCAATGACAGTGGTTTAATTTCCTTTGCTCTTTCCCTTTAGTTTCTTTGGTGAAATGGTTGCTTTCTTTGGTGTCATTATTTATGTCAAGATAAATATGAATTCACTCTAATTTTATAATTTGATATAGTCCAAAATCAATTCCATAGCTCAACTCTCGGAATAAACCCTTCTATCTTTGTGCCCTAGATGCCAAACAATAACTAGGAAAACCTTCTGCAAGATGACGCTCTTCACATAACCTTTCATCACGCTCGTGTAATCCTTCCTTCTAGTTTGTAGATCTACTCTAGTCACACACTCAAATTTCTTGGATTCTCCTTCCTTCACATACATTTCTCTCAGGATGACCTAGTTTGCAAGAGCACTTCAACTTTGTAATAGCAAGATAGAAAATGACTTACCCGACCTTGTATTTATAGTTTTTGCTTCCCTCTAGCAATAAATGCTATGCCACCTACCAACATACTTTAACATTAAATGTGGATTCTGTAATCGAGCCAACTTTAAGTGCCCTTACTCACACGCCACATCTTGCATGAAAAAAATTCCTTTATAACCTTCTAGTGTGCAAAAATCCAATCTGACTCAATACTCTTACGCACACGACTACAAATGAAGGCACTTCTTTTGTCCTTTACCTGATTTTTTCCCTCACCTACCTCATGTTGTTCCCATGCTCTTCATCCTTTATACATGGTCTCTATTACATCCTCGACACCATAATTTATCATCCACCATTTCCCCATGTGCTTTCTCAACCTTACACACTTCCTTTTACTGGGCCACTTAATTTGTATTACAGGCTTATATTTTACATTACTCCACCCCACACTAAAACAAATGAGTGGTCCTCTTTTCATATAAAACCATGGAAAAATAATGTGGTTACCAACACACAAGGCATAAAATGGAACAAAAAGAAAGGAACAAGCAACGAGAAAGGGAAACACAAGAAAAGAAAATCATAAAGGGAAATTCTAAACTAATTGGCAATATTGCCTTATTACAAACACCAAGAAGACTTATTTATAGTAGGGATTTAGCCTACTCCCATTGAAATGACCTAGTAATCTCATCCCATCCAACGCTTGTAATTGGAAAGCTCTGAATCAAGAATGTACGAGATGATGTAGGTTCCCAACCAATGGAATTTCAACTTCCTAGGATGGCGTAGATACTTGGAATCATACAACAAACCATATTCCCAACCTCAAACTTCTTTTTATTTATATATGACGATCACGCCATGCCTTTTGTCTTGATTTTTTTGTCTTCTAACTCCATCTAACAAGTGATTACCTTTCTTCTAACTACATCAACTTATCAATCATGTCTTCCAGCACTTTCTCATCAGCTAACCCTCCTACACGCACTATACGCAATGTGATGGTAACATGAAGTCAATTGGTAAAACAACCTCCATGCCAAACATTAATCAAACGGTGTGGCCATGTTCAACCTCTTGTAGGTTGTCATGTATGCCCATAGAATGGCTGATACTTTTTCATCCCAATCTTATCTTCCAACGTCACAGATCTTAGTCAATGTGTGACTTAGTATTTTGTTAAATACCTCAACAAATCTATTTTCTTAAAGGTGATAAGGGGTAGTCTTGTGATGGACCACCATAAATTATACTAATAGAATCCTGACCATTTCATTGAGAAAATGTATGCCTCTATTATTTGTTATAATATAAGGAAAACCATACATGTTGATTATGTTCTCCCATAAAAATATAGTAGCTTTCGTTGTAGTGTAATCCTTTGTAGGTGCTTCCTCTACCCATCGTGTCAAGTAATCAGTGCAAGTAATGATATACCATGAACCAGTCCTTCACGTGGCTAGTGAAATTGGCCCTACAAAGTTGATTGCCCATTTTTCAAATGGTTTAGTGATAACTATTGGTCTCAAGGGAATTTGTCCTCTTTCAGTTTTCCAAGGATTTGACAATGGTCGAGGCCTTGCAAAACTCAATATAATCTTGGTAGATGGTTTCCCACCAAATCCATGTAAATAAAATCTTTTGGGCGTGTAGAGATTTCTTGCATAGTGTCCTCTCTGCAATCATACCATGTTATTCTTCCATAATTTCCATGTGCTCATGTTCTAACATGCATCGGTCATGACCTCATCAACTTATACTTATACAGTCTCCACTAATCAATATGTAGGGTGTGGCATGTATTGTTAACTAATTTCTCTCCAGATCCTTCATCCCTTCCAGCGCCACACCTATTTTTAAGAACACTATGATATCTTCCAAGTTTGAGGGCATGCACCTCAACCTAAATAGTTGCGTATATGACAACGTATCCTCAATGCCTTTCACATCCTCCTCTAAGTTAATCCTTGATAATTGGTCAGGTCCTAAATTTCTCTTTCCTAGTTTTATGACCACTATGAACTCAAAATCTTGAAATAATAGGACCTAACATCATATGCACCCTTGCAGCACGAGCTTGTTGAATAGGTATTTCAATTCCATGTGGTTTTTGTAGAATATAAATGGTGTTTCCAATAGATACTTCCTGAACTTGTGTAGCACGTAGATCATGGAAAGTGCTTTACACTCGAGTTGTGTATATTTATGTTATGTTGTGTCAATTTTCTACTTGTAAACACAAGGGATTCTCAAAATTCCCTCACCAAGTTGTGCTAGTACTTCTCCCATAGTTGTCCATAAGGCATCAACATGCACATGGAAAGGATTACCCCAAGAGGGAAAATGTAGTATGGGTGACGTGACAATCCTATCCTTTAAAGTGTCAAATGCCTTCACAGCTGCTCTCCCCAATTCAAGGAACTCTTGTGTTTTAGAAATTCCTCCAAGGGCACGGTGATCTTGGCATACCCCTTGATGAATTTTTTTGTAATACCCCTTATGCCCAAGGAATCCATGCACTATGCTTTGACTAGTAGGCTCCCTAATCCCACAATAACTGCAACTTTGGCGAGATCTACTAATAAGCCTTCTTTGCATATAATGTATCCTAACAGGTTCCAAATAGGGTAACAAAGACACATTTCTTAATGTTGATGGATATCCTTAATCGCAAACATCTCTCAAACATCAATCTTAAATTGTCACAATGGTCTTTCACCAATCCATACATAGTCTAATAATCCAAGTAAACTTGAAGAAACTTATGGATGAAGTCCTAAAATTCTTGTACCATGATGCGTGAGAACACAACAGGTGCATTATTTAATCCAAAATACATAACCATGTAGGAAAAACTTCCCCATTCAGTGGCTAAAGTTTTCTTTCTTTGGTCTTATTTTGTAATCCTAACTTGGTGATATCCTAACAACCCATCCATGAAAGAGTAGAATTTGCACTCCGACTACTCCTCTCCAATATTTCTTTAGTAAAGGGGGTTGGAAAAGGATCATGACACATAATAAATTTATTTACCTATAGTCAACACTCGATTCTTATCCTTCCATCCTTCTTGATACTAATAACCATTGGGCTTATCCATTCTAATTCTTCCACTCGCCTCAATGATACCAAAATGTTATCATTTTGTCTATTTTTCCTTGACCCGTATGTGCAAGTTTGGATTCATCTGATAAGGCCTCTTTTGAATCAAGTGCGCATCTTCCTTTAACTTGATCTTCATATCCCTCAAGGAATGGTGGATGCCTTTGAGTTTAAGGTACCCATGAGGGAAAAATCCTAAAACTCACGCAGCGCAATGTATAAATGACCTTTGAAACTTCTTTTTCCGACCAATAGTCCCCAATGACAACTTCCTTAGGTTCTATCTCCATCCCAATGTTAACCTTATTTGTTTTCAAGGGATCATGGTAGGTGCATTATTTCTCATCATCATATTATCTATGAATTCATGCATACATTCAAAATGGATAACATCCAAAGTTTCCATTTCTTCTCCATCTACTACATAGACCATCTTTCCTTTTTCTTTTTTGTGCACGCACTCAAGATATACTTCCTCTGATTCTTCTTCATTGAGGTGTGTCTCTAAATAAGGCTCACCCAGTAACTCTAATAGCCTATCTTATACCATAGCACTATCTCCCATCGTAAGGTGCTTGATCACTTATAATGCCTTATCCACTGATGGCTTTGTACTCCTATACTCAAAATATTGAATGAGATCAGCTACCAACTCTCGCCAAATACCTGCTTGACGATGCATCTCTTGAATGAATATAAAATGTGCTCGCACAACCTTGTAAGGTGGAATATAACTTATGCACCCGTAATAAAGGTGGTAATGCTTCTGCGCTTCCCATCTAGGCCTTCTCACATTCTTGGATATGAATTGAGGTGGTCTCTTTACAATGGTAGTCTCAGATGACCATGGGCATGTTGCTCCTAGAGAACCTTATAGAGAATGCTATTCTTACTTCACTCCATTCTAGGAGACTCTCCTGATGTGTAACACCACTAGTGTGTTGCAGTTTCGAGTAGGTTTTAGGTAAGTATTCCCCTTCTCTCGTCCTCATTTTTCCACTGAGCCTCCATTTCTTGCAAGAAAATTTTAGGATATGCTCCTCCAAAGTAACTTGGTAATTTCTTCCCTCCTATGTTCTTGAATGAGTGCACCTTTGTTACCCTTGTTACAAATCCTCTCAATTATCTCCCAATAAACTCATAAGTCCCATGCACCCAATTATCACATGCCACACTACTGGTATCAATCAAGGATTGAGCATCTTCAAACTAGATGACTCCCTCCGTGGGATGAATTACCTTAGGATCTCTGATGGAACGCACATAGATTATGTCAAGGACTTCTTCTCCTAAGGAATTAGGGCAGGGCATCACTAACTTCCCATCTTTCTTCCTTGTTCTCAAAGCTGATATAACCATTATTAAACCACATGTTGACATTATTCTTGTAACACCATGGGCACCCAAGTAATGCTAGAAAATTGTTTTCCTCGGAAATCACCAAGACTTTGAAGTCTCCAATGAACTTGGCCCCTTGAATGGTGATAACTTCATCCTTTAGGACTCCAATGGGCATTTCCTTAGTCTTTTTTTCCATATATAACACATTCGAAGATGGCTATAATGCGGGCCTTCCCATTTGATGCCAAGAATCTAAGGTAAGAACATTGACCTCTTCTCCCATGTCAATGAGGATATTACTCAAAATCCATCCATCAACAACTGAATTCAAAGTAATCTCCTTTTCATAGTCATGGTTGTGAGGAGGAAGGTTTGCATGTAAAACCTACCTTTCATGCTCTATTCCACGTGGTACCTTCTCTCTTAGCCATTCTCCTAACAAGGGAATAATATTCTCTTACCTTAGCATCCTACATACTTCCTTGACATCATCCAGGTCATCCTTTAGAGCCTCGACATTCTTCCTTTGCTCCAACTACTTTGATTTCTCCTTTAGACATTGGATCTCCCCTTGCAAACTCCAAATCATGTCCATAGTCTCTAGGTAAACCTCCTTATGATGAGTGGGGTCTAGATACTTTCCATGTACCACTTCTTATCTTGAAATGAGTGTCCTTTGTCTTGGCATATCCCGCACATGTGGCCTCCGCTCACATCATCACTACCAAGTATGGGTTCTATCCTTGACTCACGTGTGAATCGTGGAATCCACTATGAGCTAGCCTTTTTGATGCTCACCATCCCAACGCCTTTATATTTCCTATGCTATCGTTCATATGCTCATAGAGCTCTGAAATTATTCATACTTATTTTTTTCCACACCATGAGCATTGTAATGATTAGGACACTCACATTTGTAATGCTCAGATCCATATATATAGCAAGTTCCTCACAGAACTCACTTCGTCCTCTCTATCGCGGTTACTGTGACCACAAAATACTCTAGGAAAACCTCTTCCATGCGCTCCTCCATTTTTTCATCCTTCATAATGATGGTCATCATCCTTGGAACTACTTGCAAGGCTATTCTAATGCACACCAAGATTAATAACATCATGGATCTGATCAATTAGTCTACAATCCTTGGTATCATGGGTTATAGAGGTAAAAATATTATAATAAGAAACATTCTTACGGATTACATGTTGTAGTAGAGGGAACCTACTTACATCATGATCCCCATGGAAAATCTCACAGTCTACTACCATAGCACATACCGACTTCTGAGGGAAACTATCCTTTACATGCCCTTCCACTTCATAGTTTGTACACCAAATCCCACTACAAACCTCATGCACTGAGTTTGCAGAAATATTATCCAACAACTTGGCCATTGCAGCAATTTGGGCCTCCAGAAAAGGAGTAACACCAGTATTAATGCTCCTAATAGCTTCAACATGCAGGAAGCTTCCAATGCCTCGTGTAGGTCTCATGTGAAAGTCATGTGTGATAGAGACCTCCTAAAAATTGTTATTAATCCTCCAAAACTATTGACCATGTTGAGAAAGGATGAATGTCATAGGATAGTTTAGACAAAAGAGTCTTGAAAATGTTTCATACTCTCGCACACTCTCTACCATTCCCTATTGGATCTCCTTCAGAGTTTTGATGCTCTTCTACTCAAAATCAGGGATATGGAACTCTACTAGGAAGGTGTTATTTTAACGCAGTGTATTCTACCACCATTTGATGGGGGTTATACTTCCTATACCAACTATGCACGTTCTTTTCAATGTCATTGCAAACTAACTTGCCTTCTACTTTGAGGTAGTGATCCCTTTTGTGCACCATAGTAATTCACACTTGTGCACATGCTCTGCAACATCTTCAATACCCATATAGTCTGGTAAGTGCAAAGACATCTCAAAAATACTTGTGGAGGTGGTTGAGGTCCTTGTCCTCCCAATCCAAAGCCTTGGTTCCCTCTAGTGTTTCCTCCTCCACCAGATCCACTAGATCCACTAGTTCCTATTCCTCCTAACCCACCAGATCCACCTCCTATAGTCAGAAAAGGGCCTGAAGTGGTCGCACATAGTGTTCCCAACATCCCATTGAATTATACACCTATGGTTTGTGATAATTTCTCCTTCACTTCCCGTTGTGTGTCTTGTGTCACTCCTAGATGTGATACCCAAACCTTGCGTATTTACACCTTGTCCAAAATTTCTCTCGAATACATGAATGGCTTGTGTAACCATGGATGTTTCAAAAGAGAAATTATATCTCCTGGCATAGATTAGTTACTCCCACCGATACCAACCAGGTTAATAATAATTCTTTCTTGATATGGAAAACCAAGCGCCAGGGGTTGGGTTTCTAGGTGGGTTCGATGTGTGCCAACAACTCTCCTTTCTCCATGTGAATAACTCTCATCAAAATTTGAAGGGGATTCTATCCCACATTGCCAAGATGGGGTAGCACAGACTTCTTAGGTTTTATGTCCTCTTGCGTGAACCTCAACTCCTTCCTAAAATGTTTTTCTTCATAAATCCATCACACTTACAACCTCACATTGTCTAGTCATCTCCCTTTCACAAGCTTTACTATACTTGATTTGTCTCTCCTCCCTTTCCTTTTTAGCCTCAATGTCTACCATCTTCCTCCTCCCTAGCTTCCTCTTCCAACACTCGAGAAGATTATTTGACCATGGGAAATGCTTATAAACTCAAGGTAATGACCAAGATCTTCATATCCAAAGGAATAAAACACAAAAATGATCCTCTGGGATCCCTCAAAAACTCAAACTTATCAACTTCTTGGAAATAATACATAGAAATGGCTTATTCAATAGTATAACTAGTCGAACTCTCTTCCATCGCTGATCAACAACACATGTCCAAGTTAAATCTACATCCTACAGCCTCTGATAGTAATCTTGGGTCCATACGCATGATCTATAGTACTAGCTCAATCTAGATGCATATGCTGAAATCCATTCATATAGTTCTACTGGGAAACAACAAAAGAATGTCTCATACAACTCATGGTATAGGTTCTCTTCTACCCATCTACGTGTATCGAACTCAGGTCCAATGTTGAATCTTTGAGAAAACTCATCCTCCATGCTCTTGAACTATGCTTCAACACTTTCTAAAGTCGACGTTCTATCATCATGCATCACAGAACAAAGATGCATTCCGCTTTCTCACAAAAACTTTGAAAAGAGGTCCCGATAATGGAACCAAGATGTAGTCATATTTTATACCCTTAGACCAATAGTCTAATCCCATGCACACTAGCCTATCACCCAGCGAGCACTGGTGCTTACCCGAGGCACGCACGGTGCCGAGCCTCTCCTTTATGTGAGTCTTATGAGAATGCATCATCTTATGACATATATTAAAATGGAAATGAATAGAAAATAACCATGCAACATTTTAAGAACCTAGAACGAGTTGTCACCCCATTGCATCCAAAAAGAGAAATAGCAAATAACATATGAAAATGGTTCATACATAAAGGAAATGCATAAGGATTATACTCATGAACACATATATGATTCAAAACAGAGCCTTATATTCATATTAATATGTTCAATAACCACATTACATCCCTTAAAGTCATAACAGACCTTCATATAACAATGCAGAGCTAAGTCATGCATCAGAACTACACTATGTTCATCACATTACAAAGAAGAATGCAGACCCATCCCTCTAAGTGTGCCATGATTCCTATATTTTCCTAATCCCAACCCATAGAATCCTCTATGGTATTTCTACAGAGCTTTTCCTTTTCCCCATACCTCCACTCTCCCAAGATGACTCTATGTCTCTCTATGCTCTCCCCTTTTACTACCCATGCACCTCATTATATAGTTTTCCTACCTTCACTATCATGCATTCTGAGGTAACAGATCGGCCACCAAGTGTCCAAGTGGTCCTCCAATGGAGCATGCCTCCTTTGATCCAAGATCTCCACTCTGTGTAATGATTTTCTTCTAGAACCTTCCATCGCATGCCTGGAATATTCCCTTTTGATCCTACGGCGCCAAGCCTAGCACCTTATCCACAAGGGTCACACTTTTCTTGTGTGTTTTCTAGGTCACTCGAATATGGATAAGTCCAAAACCAATCGTGTCTTGTGTGTGTGCACCGTGTTTTCTACAAAACCCTACTAAAACCCTTCCCTACGTGCCCTCAACCTATTGGTGCCATTTTTGAGCCTGCAAGCTTTTGCCCTAATTTTCCTTCATTCTGCATGCTCTAAAGCATTTTTCTCTCAAAATTGGTGGCCTGCAACTTTTCCCTCCGATTGAATGCCTTGAAAAGCTCATAAACTTGTTATTTTGTCCCAATTTGAATGAAATTAACATGTGTGCCCTGTTTTGTGCCCTATTTTTTCAAAATCCGCGGGCCTCTACCATTTTTCCTTTTTCCCGATCGTGGAAGTTCAAAATTGATCAATTCATACTTATTTTCCCTCAAAAATCCATTTCCATGATAAAAAATTATTTAAAACATGTTTCAGTTGGTTCAATTTCGTGAAATTTGTCATCCCACGAAGGTAAAATTGATTTTGGGCATCACTGACATTTTCTATGTTTTTGATGGTCGACGAGCATCATTTTCTCATCAAATTCATCTTCAGCATTCTATGGCATTGCTGGAAATTTTTACATCTTTTAATGGTCATACGGGTGTCCTTTTCCCATCAAATGTTAGCTCAAACATCTTCTTATACATGGTCGTTTGTTGTTAGACAAGGTTTGGTGGGTCTACTCGAAAAAATTAACATTTTTGTGTTTTGAAAAAAAGTGCAAGTTGTTCTCAGCTCCACAGCCCCATAGAGGTACACGTGTCGCAGAAGAGTGGATTTGGATGGGCGGGTCATTTTGTGCCTTAAGGTAATTTTGAGGAAGAGTTAAAGTACAAAGAAAATGCCTAGGGCCCACAACGAAATAGAATGGAACATATGGCGGCTTCAGAGTGCAGGCCCTCAATGAATTAGAGGTGGACATGTGTCATGTTTTCATCAAAAGTGGGATGGAAGGTCAGAGGTGGACACGTGTCATGTTTTCATCAAAAGTGGGATGGAAGGTCAGAGGTGGACACGTGTCATGTTTTCATCAAAAGAGGGGAGTGTGGGCTGCCGGAGGAAAAAGGGAAATATTTCCTTTTTGGAAAGGTGAGTTAAAGTGGTAATTTGAAATGTGGCTCCGTAATGAATCAAAGGGAGACACGTGTCAAAAGCAATGCAAGAGGGGAGTGCGGGCCATGCTGGTGAGTTTTGAAACTTTTGAAATTTTTGAGGAGTTGAGTAAAGTTTAAAAGGAGGAACACAAGCCCGCAATGAGTCAGTGATCACCATGTGTCAAGGATAGAAGCGGAGGTGCGGGTCTACACGGAAAATTGTGAAAATTTTCCTTTTTCCAAAAAGGGTGGAAATGTGAAGAATCGAGCTGCGATTCCCCATCAAGATAAAGAGCTAAACAAGATCTAAACTAACATCATAACTTTGAAAACATAAGATCAAAACTAGCATGCTATTTAAAATCTCTACTCTCCTAGATTACCAACAAGAATGAATGGACCTATTTAGCTCCAATGGCAATCAAAAATTGCTTGTTTGATCCTTAAAGAATGCAAGAATAGGAAGCTTAGCTCTTAACAATGGTGACCTCTCAAGAAAACAAAAAGGCAAGCTCTTAGTCTCTTTGCTATATGCTTTGCATTTTCTCTCTTAAGAAGTTTAGGTGTAGGTATAAAGGTAGAAGGAGGGCTCCTTATATAGCCCAATGGATAAAGGAAACACTTCATCCCTTTGCATGTGGGATAAAGGTAAAACATGATTAGGAATGGATAAGGTTGCTTTATAAAAGGTAACCTTACTTTAGAAGGGTTTAATTTATGCTTAGCAAGTCATGGGAGTTGGGGGTGTTTTAATTAATCAAAGGTGATTAACTAATAGGTAGATGTAAGCTTATAAAAGCTAATTAGAGGAATATTAGTATGATTTAGGCTATTAGAAGGGGATTAAATCAATTAAATATTGATTTATTAGTTAAATGGAAGGGAAAGCTAATTAATTAATAATAATTAATTAGTCTAGGTAGAAGGGGTGAATAATTAACGGAAGGTCGTTAATTAGGTTGTTAGTTGGATAGGTGACTTAATTAATTAGCTTAGTGTAATTAATTAATGATGATATGAGGGAAAATGAGCGCTTTTGATGATATGTCATCGATTTGTGAGAAAGGGATAATTAGCAATTTAAGTATTTAAATTGCTTGGGCGTAATTATAGGTGTCTACATTTGCCCCTCTTTGGGGTGGCGTAAGTGACACCACTTCAAAGATAGTAGATGGAAGAAAATTTTGAAGGGATAGAAGAAAAATTAGTAGGAGGGAGAGATGCCCCTCGAGTGTCGATGGGGTGATGAAAGAAGACGATCGATGATCGAAAAAAGGTGAGAGATAGATAGAAGAATGGGAAGAGGCAAGATGCCCTGGTGAGACAGAAGATTAGGGGTGAGAAGAAAGTGATGCAGAAGAAATATGGAGGAGGGGAGAGAAGAGCTTAGCCTCTAGCCTCTCCATGTGTATTGAACAATTTTGATGTCATCATATTACCATAAGAGCTACGTCATCGGTCCTTATGAAAAATATAAGCATACGACAAAGGTAGAATGACATGAAAAGCCATACTACGAACAATTGTCCATTGCTGAAAATACCAACCACACAACAACATACAACAATGCAATGCAATACGAGAAGGAAACAAGCTCATCTAACAGGGAAAACAAGTACAAACGCACATACCCAACCCAACAATGGTCAAGACAATTGTACAAATGTTTTGTTATCAAGTGTGAAGAGATCCACAAGTTCATGATTGATGAAAAGGGTTAAAAATGATGCCCCGAGCAAGGATACATGCAAGGGGAAATGATAATGGACACGGGTCCAAGAAAAGTGTTGTGCACAATGAAACAACACCAGCAACAAACGTGCCCCAGAGTACCAATGAAGAAGCAAGTAACCAGCTTTGTAGATGGTTGTGAATCCGGTGATCCATGAGTCATATTAATCGGGAAGATGTGAGACAAACCAGCAGGATATGGAGAAAATACCATGCGCAAGACACAAGTTTCAGCCATAATAAGCAAGTTACCATTTTTGTAGGTTTTTTACTTTTTAGGATTTTGTGAAAAAAATTGCCCTATTTTTGGATTTTTTGACATATATATATATATATATATTTTCTATTTTATATTTTTCCAAAATGTAGTGGATAGTAGAAGAAAATAGAAGAAATAGAATGAGGGGGCCTAGGCACAACAAAAAGTGCCCTAGGTGGAAGAAAAGAAAGAAACAAGTGACAAAAATGTCCTTGTTTAGTGGAAAAATTAATAAAAAAAATTATTTTAAAAATAATTATTTACGAGAGTGTGGATAAGAAGAAAAATCACCTAGGAGCAATAAAATTGTCCGAGGGAGAAGAAAGGGGTATCGAGAAACAAAAATGCCCCAATACGGTGAAAATAAGAGAAAAATAATTATTTAATAAAAATAATTATTCCACGGTGAACAGAGGAGAAAACGGTGATCAAAACGGCCTCCAGGCCCTCCCGGTGTGAAAAATGGGTTAATATACCCCACCTAGGGGTAAAAACATCGCGACCAATTCATTTTAACCGAGCCATTTAGAATTTTTTACTGTGAGGCTCTGATAGTGATGAGGACAATGGTGATCACACGAGACCGAGTGAGGCGCGCAGATGCAGTCCGAGGGTACCAACGACACGCAGATGATGGCCCCTTCATGAGTATCAACCCTTGCTCATTAATTTTGGTCATTAATGCTCTAAATTTAGCTTTTAGCCTAGGAAGTCACACATGCATGCACACAGCACAGTGTCAGTTCAGGGGCACAGGCATCCCTTTGGGGGCACACGCACCATAATACACACACACACGCACACATGCAGCATGAGTTACACACACCCACACGCACACGCACACACACACATGTGTGTGTGCACACACACATACTAAAAAGGGGCACACATGTGAAAATGGGGCACACACACTAAAAGGGAGGGCACACACACTTGGGGGTTCACGCATGCAAGCGCAGGCATAGAAATGATGGCACAAGCACCAAATGTGTGGCACACACACCAAAAAGGGCACGCATGCATGCCCAAATGAGGGCACAAGTGCCAAAAGACAAGTGCACATGCATGCGCACATGCCAAAAAGGAGGCACATACACCCAAAAGGGGGCACACACATGCCCAAAAGGGCACATGCAGCATGCCCCAGTGTCGAAGTGGAGGAGGATAGATAGAAAAAAATGCCAAAAAGATGACACTTAGAAGAATTTTTAGGATGTTTGGGTTAACCCTAAAATGATAGATAGATTTTTAGAAGAAATGTTAGTAACTGATGAGTGATTTGATATTTTGCAGAGATGGTTTCCAGTTTTATAGATGCGGGAGCACCACTCCCGGATAACAGAGCTAGAGGGGAGTATGCACCGGTGAGACCGGTGTGCCATGGCTATACTCCTCGAGGTGGTGGGGCTAGGCCCCGTGTCTCGATGCCCTCCATTACATTGGACCATGGCCTACTGACTGCGCTAGCTGAGCGATGGCATAACGAGAGAGTCAAGTGTTTCAGATTACCTATAGGGGGAGATGACCGTGACCCTTGAGGATGTATGGTGGATCCTTCACGTGCCGATCATAGGCACCTTGATTGAGTATAACTCTGATGTGGGGCTGATTAGAGCAGCATGCAGTGATATTTTTGATGTAGATGACATACCACACGATGGTATGACCATAGCTCTACACGAGTGTATTTCTCGACCCTTCATTGCATCGAGGACCTCTCTACATTATGTCTCTTATCAGTGGGTTCTTACTCACTGATAAGATAGGGACATCATTCCCGAGAGGACTATTACCTTTAGTACATGGCATTTTCAGTGGTGAGAGATACTGCTGGGGATAGTGCATTTTGGCCCACTTATATTGGGATTTACATTTGATTACCTACCATGGTCAGAAGACCGTGGGTCCAACTTCTTTACTACATATTTGGTCATGGGACCATATTGCCATCGGATGCCCTATGGGCACTTTGCATGTCCGAGACCCCAAGGAGCCATCTTACATGGCATGGGTATCAGCTGGTGGTGATGTGTACGTGGCCACCTCTAGGTAGCCTATTCAGATATAGGTGAGAGTTTGATGAGATGCCAGAGATAGATATTATCTGGTGGCCTTACAGACATTTCCAGTGGCCAGAGGATGCCACAGAGCTCAATGTGTGCTCAGTAGAGCACTTTATCATCGGTAGTCACAGCTATATTATAGAGTTATATCGAGTTGACAGGTGCCAACGGCAGCTTGGCAGAGTACAGGGGGTCCCACAACTAGATATATGGTATGCACGCAGAGATTTAGAGAGGCATACCATGGGGCCTCGCATACCAGTGGCCCGAGCTAGGGTGAGTTTTACACAGGTGGTCCCACAGGCATGGGACCCAACATGATAGGTGCGGGACCCGAGGACTACAACAGATTATGCAGCTTGGTATGCCACTGTGTTACCCCGGCATCTCACTATCCCGAGGAGGCCTGGGCAGCAGGTGCTCACCCACCTATAGAGATCTGGCATGGTTCAGAGTGAGAGAGAGAGAGTAGTGGGGCCGGATCCAGAGGATCCTTTTGATGGCATTCCACATGATGGGTAGGGTGCCACACAGCACAGGGACCGAGGCCACAGGGGCCCAAAGATAGCACCACGCCAGCCTCCCAGAGCGAGGGTCCTAGAGCAGGGCCAGTCATCCAGAGCACCCCAGGGACCAGTCTCTGGTGGCA
This sequence comes from Taxus wallichiana var. yunnanensis, assembly GCA_018340775.1. Classification (NCBI taxonomy): domain Eukaryota; kingdom Viridiplantae; phylum Streptophyta; class Pinopsida; order Cupressales; family Taxaceae; genus Taxus; species Taxus wallichiana. The sequence goes on along the minus strand of CM031235.1, from coordinate 454,356,050 downwards.
CAAACAACACACACAACTAAGTGGCATGATAGCCATAAAGACAACAAAGAACTACAAATGGGCTTTAGCTGAGAGAGATACAACTAGAGTAGAGAGAGATGAGGCTCGAGGCTAGGTGTGTGACCACTACAGAGAGCGTGATGAGGCCTGACCCATATTGTCACATTACTTTCAGAGTGAGATCAGGCTCAGGCCCAGGCTGGCCCAGAGAGATGACAGAGTGGCATGGCAGAGTCAGATGCGAGAGACAGCCACACAGGGGGCTCAGATATTGAGCCTCTACATCAGTCCCAGACTCAGGTGTGATGGTCATTGCTCAGAGGGATCATGTATATACACATGGTCACAGGGCCTTCTTGCATAGAGGGATCAGGCACGAGCCGAGGTGTAGATTGTTACTACAGAGAGAGATCGAGAGGTCTGCCTCTTTGAGATAGGCTGAGGCCATTTAGGCAGAGTGACAGGTGAGCGTGATGTTTCCCTTCAGGAAGCCCTCACCTCTGAGATGCTGACTTGATACATGATGCTACGAGGCTCGAGTGGCAAGGCTTTATTTTATAGACTACCTATTATAGGGTAGTAGTTCCCCAGAGCAAGTGAGTGGTACTACTACTCGACAACGAGATGAGCATGACAGTAGGCTCTCATTCATGGAGATCAGTGCCACCAGATCGATGAGATCCTATGCTAGGTAGCCCTATGCCAGAGCATCTAGCAGCTTGGTGGACTAGGGGCATCTCAACCACCATTGTTCCATCAACCAGGTGATAGACTGGGAGTCCCTGGTGAGGGTGAGAGTTGTGGTTGAGCTCCACATTATTTTTGTTGTATAGATTGTTTTGTATACATGCCTCTTATGAAGGCTGGTTTTGATGTATAGCTTTTGTATACTTTTATTTTGATGATGCCTCATGATGAAGGCTTGATTCTTTCTGATGCATGCCCCTTTTTGATGGCACATTATATCGATGATGTATCATTTTGAGTACCGATCTGATAGTTTATACTTGTATAGATATATGGACATTTTTATGTATCATCTTTGTACGCCTCAACTGAAGGCATTTTTGATATAGAGCAGTTTTGATACATGCCTCTGATGAAGGATTTTATCCTGCTATATGTACCATTCTTTTGTATGCCTCAGATGAAGGCGTTTATGATGCACTGTCGTGATGTATATCCATTTTTTTGACACATATACCATACATGTATGATTTAGACATTTGTATATGACATATGTATATATGAGATGGACATTTGTTTATTATTTCTCATGGATAGATAGATGTGTTTATGATGTATTCTATTTTGATTTGACATGTATATGTATCATGATCTTGTTGATGTATCACATGTGTTTTTATTTCCAGATGATGTGATCTTGTAGAATATATCAAATGTGCTTTGTTTATGAGATGTGTCATACTTAGTGGATGGGATGATATGATGATAAGGGTGTGGGGGGGGATAGATTTTGATATTTGTGATCCCTCTTGCCCCCATTTGATGATACGATATGTGATGATTAGCTTAGCATTCATGTATGATGTATACTTAGCTTTTTCTTGATATATGATGTATAGATGATGTTAGATGTGATGATAATGATGGTAATGTGATGTTATGATAACAAAACAATGCACATGCAATAAACACAATCAAATGCTAAGAAAGAACATAATGAATTAACATAATACACCATGATTCACTAGCATGCAAAAACACACCTCAATATGCACAAGCAAGAATAAATCTAATCTAAGCAAGAAAAGATGAATCCTAACAAAGTATGCCCAAGCAACAAACAACCCAAAAGCAAAAACATAAAACAACTATACAAGCAACAAGCAAAGCAAGAAACAAGACAATGCAAGTAAATGTAAGTAAATGTTTTTGTAAGATTTGTTTTCATGCAACAATTTTCTATTGTTTTTGGTGTTTTGAAACAATTTTCTATTGTTTAGGTTTTTGTGAAACAATTTTCTATTGTTTTTGTTTTTGAAACAATTTTCTATTGTTTTTATTTTTTTGAAACAATTTTCTATTGTTTTTTGGTTTTTGAAAACAATTTTCTATTGTTTTTGTTTAAACAATTTTCTAATGGTTTTCTTTAAGTTTTTCCGAGTTATGCAACCAACCAAGAAAGCATGGATGCCCCAACATTAGATGGGGAATATACAAGGGCAGAAGCCACACGCTTATGAACAAGAAGGTGAAGTCATTGAATTGCCCCAAGGTAAGATGGGAAATAGTGAAAGACCATACCCCTCATAGATGAATAAAAGAAGACAAAGCCGGATCAAGGCTTGACAAGATGGGGCTCACAGGGAATCTCAAAGGTAGAAACTAGGGCTAGGCCAAGCAAAACTACCCTCCAGATGCAAGATGCTTGTGAACAACGAATCCTCCCAAGGTGCCGAAACCGGTTTTCACCCAAGGACTTATCCAAAGTGCCACAATTGCATGGTTTTCACTTGTGGATGACCTGTTTTCTCTTTTTTTTTTCTTTTTTTTTTTTTTTTTTTTTTTATCATTTTACCATGTTTTTGAGTTTTTTTTTTTTTTGACTTTTTTGCGCCATGTTTAAGCATAGAACCGCTTAAGATGCATGGCATTCATGGGCTCACGGAGCTCATCACCATTGGGGTGAGCAAGTTTGTATGCCCCTGTGCCATACTTGGTGACTATAACATAGGGTCCCAACCAATGTGGTTCAAACTTCCCTTTCTTTTCTCGTTCCACTCTTGTGTTGAAACTGGTTCTCCTTCATGACTAAATCACCAACCTCAAACTAGACGAGGGATGATTCTCTTGTTGTAGTTTCTGAGACTCTATTCTGATACACTTTTAGGTGATTAAGAGCGTGAATGCGCCTCTCATCTAGGAGCTCCAATTCAGCCAGTCTTGCTTACCCCCGATAATCCTCATCTTTATTTATCCAAATAGTCCCTAAGAGAAATTCTCAGGAAGGAAGTTCAATTTCTAAGGGGATGATAGATTTTGTCCCAAACACTAGAGAATATGGTGTCACACCCGTAGGAGTGTGAATGGAGGTTCTGTAAGCCCAAAGGGCTGGATGGATTTGTAAGTGCCAATTACGACCTATTTTTCTGACCATCTTCTCCATTATCCTCACCAAAGTCTTGTTTGTGGCTTCAACCTATCCATTACCTTGAGGGTAATATGGCATGGACCATTTTAACCTGATTTGGAACCATTGACAAAGACCTTTTACAGTTTTTTCTTAAATGACTTCCCATTATCTATAATGATGGCCATGTGGGAATGCCATATCGACAAATGATATGATTCATGATAAATTTAGAAATCTGGCTCCTGTTACATAGGTTAAAGGGACAACCTCCACCCATTTTGTAAAGTATTTTGTAGCCGTGATGATGTGTGTATGACCATCAGATGAGGTAGGAGTAAGTTTTCCTATCAAGTCAAGTCCCCACTTAGAGAATGGCCATGGGGTAGTGATAGGTTGCAATGGTTGTGATGGAGCATGGATGAAGTTTCCATACTTTTGGCAAAGTACACATTTCCTACATAATTACAACAATCGGTTTCCATGGTAGGCCAATAGTAGCCTACTCTCAACAATTTCTTAGCTAAGACCATTCCATTTGTATGTGCTCCACACACCCCTTCATGTACTTCTTTGATTGCTTGGATTGACTCCATCACATCAAGACAACGTAATAGATTCCCATCATAGCCACGATGATAAAGTGTACCTCCTAAAAGGGTGTAATGGGCTATTTGGTGAATCAGATTTGCTTTTCAGAATGGGAGATATCGGGAGGGAACGTGTTGTCCTTGAGATAGGTAAAGATGGGTTCATACCATGGGGAATTAGGGACCAACAACATCACAAGCCGAAAGATTCTGGCATGTCATACGTGGGCTGGCATAAAATTTTCTACAAAGAATGACATGTCATTATTCCCTGGTGGAATACGAAGCATAGAACCCATTACACCATGGCATCTACCGATCTGTTATGCTCTTGGGATTTGTTCAAATGTAATGCACACAAAGTACTCCTTTAGAGTTTCTACTAACTTTTTGTAAGGTATGAGCTTGTCATCCTTAACCTTATATTCATCATTAACCTATTTGATAATTAACTAAGAATCACCTACAACCTTGACATGATGAATATTCCACTTGATAGCTAGCTTCATCCCTACAATAAGTGCCTCATACTCCATATATTGTTTGTGTAAGGGAAGCCCAGGTGAAAAATCCTGTGGTATAGGATCACCAAAAGGAGTAATAAGGACTACCCCACACCTGAACCATGAAACGTAAAGGACCCATCAAAATGTATCTGCCATATATGATAGATTCTTCAATGTAGAGCAAGGAGGCATCTGGCAGATCCAGATTCAAAGGTTCAGTGCCTTGCAAAGGTGCTTCTACTAGCTAGTCGTCAAAAGTACTTGTCCTTTAACCGAATTCTGATGTACAAATTCTATGTCAAACTCACTTAGTAGAATGATCCAATTAGCCATTCTACCTGTGAGGGCGGGTTTAGATAATAAGTACTTGAGTGGGTCAACCTTGGATATTAGCTTGGTTTTGGTATTCAATAGATAATGGCAAAGTTTTTGAAAAGTAAAAACAATAACCAAGCAAGCTTTTTCAATTTGAGGATAATTGAGCTCATAGGTGATGAGGGTGTGACTGAGATAATACACCACTTTTTCCTTATGACCAAGGTCATATTGGGTGAGCAGCGCACCAATAGAAAATTACGTAGTAGAAATATAGAGCAAGAGTGGTTCTCCAGAGTTGGAGGCATGAGGACAGGTGGATTAGCCAAGTATTGTTTAAGCAAAGCAAAGGCTTGTTGTTGCTCTGGTCCCCAGATGAAAGTGACATCCTTTTTAAGAAAATGGGTGAATGAGTGGCACTTATCTGCAAGCTGGGAGATGAAGTGGTGAATGGCTTGAATTTTCCCCTGTAAGTTGCATAGTTGCTTGATATTCTTAGGTGGAGGCATTTCAGTAATAGACAGACACTTTAGCAGGGTCTACCTCAATACCTCATCTTGATACAATGAAGCCCAATAGTTTTCCTGATAGCACACCGAAGACACACTTCTTTGATTCATCCTGACCTTTTACTCTCGTAGGCACTCAAAGATACGCCAAAAAATGATAGGGTGATCCTCTCTTGTTTTAGACTTTCCAAGGATGTCATCCACGTAGTCCTCCATGATATCATGAATCATATCATGAAAAATTACTATCATTTCCCGCTGATAAGTAGCTCCTACATTTTTTGAGGCCAAATGGCATCACCTGATAATAGAAGGTGCCCCAAGGAGTCGTGAAAGCCATTTTGTGCTGGTCTTCTTCAGCTATCTTGATTTGGTTATATCCTAAAATCCATCCATGAGAGATAAAGATCTCATACCCTACTGTTGAGTCGATAATCATGTCAATATTTGGCAAAAAAATCATCTTTAGGGAAAGCCTTATTAATGTCTCTAAAATCCATGCAGATTCAGATACCGACAGGATTTTTCTAGATAGAACAATGTTTGATATCCATTCAGAATAATCAATAGGCCGATGAATCCTACCACAAGTAATCTTTCCAACTCTTCTTTAACCAGTAAGGCCACTCTTGGGTGCATCTTTCAGAGTTTCTATTTGATAGGCTTAGCATCTCATGCATGCACAACTAGGTTAGTGCATGACCAAAGTTGATCTAAGCCGGGCATGTCTTTGTAAGACCATGCAAACACATCTATAAACTCTCACAAAAAGTAATGAATGTCTTCTGTTCTCTAGCCGAGAGTGATGCTCCCAATTTTACTATCTTGGGATCTTCTTCTGTACCAATATTCACATCAATGGTTTCTTCGACTAGTAATTTTGATAAGTCCTCCATACGTATAGGATCAAGAGGGAGGTTGAGATCTTCATCCAAGGATGTCTCCATGAGATTTTCATCCTTGGCATGGTCACTTTGTTTGTCCTTTGATTTTTTTATTTGTTTGTTGGGCACCCAAGCCTCAAAGAGGTTTTCACTGTGTGACTTGGACTTTGATTTTTGCCAAGGCTTTACGTTGGAACTTTTTCCCTCACTTTTCTTTAAGTTTTGCTGACCACGAAGCTCAACCTCCTCACAAAGTAGGCACAGTATCCAAGTCAATAAAGAAACCCTTCTTGTGATCTCCAATGGGAATTGTATCCCTTATGCCCATGAACTCTACGATAGCTTCATCATTCTCGAATAAATCTAGTGACATGTGACGTTGTTGGTCCCATTCAACAAGGGAAGGGTAAAAAGGTCAAGGGTTGGTTCCATGGGGGTTATGGTTAGGACAACATTGTTCATGAATAGGTTTGTGGAGGCAAGATCCTCATATTGGCTACAATGGGAATCTGTATCACTATCTAGATAGTCAGAGCTATCCTCACATTCAGAACAAGTAGTGTCTTGATCATTGGGGTGTGCTCCATAAGGGTGAATCCCAATGCCGTATCTTTCTGTTTTGAAATGTGGAAGAGGCACTGGTTCTCTCTGTCCTTGTTCATTTCTTCCACATCCTAGGCCCTTATAGCCCATGGAGTACATCATTTTACTAGATTTCTCATATTCAGGGGTTTGATAACAGGATGGTGAGTATCCTCTGGGACCCAAGTTAGTAGGTGGATCAAGCAATTTTTCCTCAGCTAACAAGCCTCTAAGTAAGAATGACCCAATAGTGTGTTCATTTCTAGGTCTTCTGAAGTGATAGTTAGGGTGACCTCTAGTCTTGGGTGACAATGAGAGGTCTAAAACCAAGAGCACTTGTTGTACATTATATTCTCCATAGCCATATTCAAGGATTTTCATCTCCCATGAATCAAAAGGAGATGTTGATGTAGACGCCCCATGGGCACAAGAACTAGAGAATCAAATCTATCCGGGATTCCATGGCCTCAGATTGAAGAGGGACACTATATCAAGAGGGACATGCATATGTGCCCTTTCGTGTAAAAAAGCTATTGAGAGCTCTACAGTGAGCGAAGGGCTCTGAATCTCCTTGTATTGTAATGGTGTGTCCCTCATGCTTCAATTTAATGCATTGATGAAATGTCGATGGCACGGCCTAGCATGGCATGAATCCATGGTCAGCCTAGAAGCATATTATATGGAAGTTCCAAGTCCAGACATGAAACTTTGTCTGATGGCAAGTGGGACCCACCTCCATGGGCAACGTGATTGTGCCCACTTGACTCCCTTTCCACGTTGTCGTATGTGGTGATAGTGATGATATTGACTCAAGATCTACCTCTCAATATGTCCTAGTTGTTTAACCAACTTGAGTGTACAAATGTTCAACCCAGATCCATTATCCACAAGCACCCATTTGATCTTCCTGCGGTGACAACTACCTCAATATATAAAGGAAGATTATGTGTTGGATTCTCAGTAGGGATCTCCCTATGGTTGAAGGCAATATGTTCATTTGGTATGATGTTTTCCACTATCGGCTTGAAGGTGTGTAGATCGACCTCTAAAGGCACTCCCACCCCCAAGAGTTTGGTATAAATGTCTTTATGTACATTGATATGTCTTTATGCACATTGGATATCTTAAGAAGATCTAAGATCAAAATCTTAGCAGATGTCTTCTCAAGTTGTTCTAAAAGGTTATATTTACCAGTTTGTGGGGTGATAGAGAAGGTTCTAGAATCACGAGGTGGGCACACCTTGTTACCACAGCAAATCCTTTCCCTTGATTCGATGGTGTTGATATGGTCAGTAGGAGAGTGAATACATCCAATAAGTGAATCATAATGATTGTTGTCTTTTTTTGTGTACAAGTAATTCACTTGCTTTATAACCTTGGGATGACTCTCCCCGATCCGGCTTTGACTTTTCTGATTTATCATGATTGGGGAATGGCTCTTTATATATCCCCATTTTCTCATTAGGTGTCTATTTTTCCTAGGTTGTCCACCTCTATCTCCCCATTGTCAATGAGGTCCTGAATATAATGATGGAGTCATATACATTTTTCTATCTTATGCCCCTTGACATGATGCATTTCACAATATTCATGCTCCTTGTACCATGAAGGTTTTGGAGCATTTTCATCAAATGGTTACATCGTAGGATATGTCATCATGTGGGCCGCATCCAATTGTTTTAGTATAACTGACAAAGGTTCATTAAGAGAGGTGAATGTTCTTCACTTTGGTGGTGGTTGAATTGGTCCTTTGGTCAGTTTAAAAGGTTGACCGGTTTGGACCATTTGTACACGTTTGGAATCAATGATCCCATCTCCCACCACATTTTTATTTTTGTTAAAACCTTCAACTTTTCCATGGGTTTGACATTTTGATTATCTCTAGATTGGGTTTTGAGGGTGCCTTTTGCAATGAGAGATTTCTCTATCTGAACCCCTTTTTTGATGACCTCCTCAAAAGTGCAAACACAATGCATTTGGAGGTGGAAAGCTATATCCGGGTTTAGGTTGGGAATGAAAATACTAACCAACTATTTTTCAGGAAAGCACAAGGGAAGTGACTAGCTATCCCTCTCCACCATTTGGAGGAAGTTGGCAAAGTCTCATTAGGGCATTTTTTGGCACCACATAAATCTTCCATGGTGACATCACTCTCTATGTTGTATGAGAAATGACGCACGAACCTTTCTGCCAATTCTGGCTAGGTGAAAATTGATCCCGAGGTAAACGTGTGAACCACTCCAAGGCTTGACCTCCGAGACTCTTGGGGAAAAAGTCTGATGAGATAATTGTCACTATAAGACACCTCTTGACATGCCATATAGAAATATTTGACATGATCCCATGGATCTCCTTTCCCTTTATATTTGTCAAATTTTGGCATATCAAATTTCTTAGGAAAGGGTTGAAGGGTCATAGTCTTGTCAAAAGGATAGGGGCATAATTCTTCATATTGATACTTTCTAATGCTCCCTATATTGCTCTCTTGTAGGCTCATGAGTGTCACTTTCATAGACTACCTCTTGTGTGAGCAATTGTTCTCTAGTGGGAGAAGTGGGGATATATACGCGATGATACCCTATATCTTCTTCTCCTTGGTTTTCTCTATGGAGTTCATTGATCTTAACCTTAGGCTTCAACTTTTGAACATTTTTGTTTTGCTTCCTTCTATACATGGGAGGTTAGCAAAGCTAATTGTTTGGCTTAGGTTACTAATCTATTGTTGAATTGTGGTTTCTTCTTCTAAAGGTTCTTCCTCCTCGTATTGTGGAGGTTCTTCACCCATCTCATGTCTGTCTTGTTTCTACGTGGCACTTTGATAAAGGGTATTCTATGTCCCACCACTTTATCATTCCCTGTGTTGAGGTAGAAGCATGTCCATGCATCAAAATATCCTCCATATTGATAAGGGGTCATTCTTCCTCAGTAGCGTTATTCGCAGGTGGGATTGTTTCATTTTCAAAGGGGGAATTTGGCCCCTAATTCTACGACCCATGCTAGCACTCTATCTTTATTTCTGAAAAGAAACTCATCTAATAAAGTAGGGTCAAAATCAAATTCTACATGTGGGGATTCTAATTCATTTCCACTATGATCAACCATATCTTCTATCTCTTTTTCCATAGAAAATAGAGGTCCTAGATCATGTCCAATGAAGGGGTTTGACCCTTGTCTGTTAGAGGCTTCCCAAGCTTGCGCTTGTTGTTCCTCGTATGTCTATTTCTTGAGTCCTAATCATGTTTTAGGAGCCATGTTTTTGTGATAGTTTCACTAGGGTAAGTTGTAAATGTGTTCAAAACTTTGTGACCACACCTAAGTGAAATGCAAGATGTATTGTCAAGAATATGAATGAATTAACAATGTGAGAATACCAATGTGATAGAGTGATAAATCACTAGTGACACAAATGTTTGGTATCTAAACCTATCAAATGAAGTACCTCCTAGACTACATTTCAAAAAGTAGTTTCACGTCACAAGATAATTAACAAGATGTTCTTACTTATGCTAAGTTCACGAAAATGAACAAAACGTAAGTAAATACAAAAAGTCAATGTGACCCCTAACAAGATATACTAGGAGCGAGCTCAAACTCGATTAAGACCTATATCTCAAAAAGTGCCAATTACAATTCATGAATGACACAACAATATCACCAAGATATGTTAACCAAACTTTGAGAAAGTAAGGTATTGATATCAAGGTGCTATTGATATAACACACAAAATGGTAACACCCAACACTCTTCAAAATCAAGGTAATAATAGAATCAAACTAAAGAGCTCAAAGTATAGCTAGGAATAGTTAAAAATGTGTGCAACAGTAACCTTACAATATAGATATTTATGTCGAGTTTACAAGAAACAAGACGTAAATATCAAAATTGTAGTGATACGATACAAACAAGCTAACCCTTCTAAGGAAGTTCAAGATGATGAACCACACCTAACTACAATGATGATATTGACATGGGTATCAAGATCACAATGGCCACCAATGATATGAATACGTCTCTCACACACTTTAGATGTTTAACTTACCCAACCAAAAACATGGATGGGCGTAAATGGACAAAAAAAAAGTGGCGAAAACAATCGATCGATTGTAACACAAAGGTAGTCACTCTCCTTCTAATCAACAAAGTGTCAAAAGAATGGAAGGAAGCAAATCAAAAATGGGATGAAAAATGTTGGCTTCACTTCACTTCGCAGAGTTTCACCTCACCCTAAGGCAAGTAAAAACTAAGCGAAAGTAATGCATCACACGTTTCGCAATAAAAAGATGGTTCACAACTCAACACTATTTTACAATAGTCAAAGTGGGCTCCTAGCCAAAGTATATTTTCCTAGGTGGTTCTCTCATCCTAGGTGTTACAAAGATTATCCACGAGTGGGATGATTTACCCAAATAGTCCCGACTATCTTGGGAGTATCTCACTTTTCCCCTTCAAGCACAAAGGGGCATTAAATGCATCCATCGTGTACTTAAAAGGGTCACGTAGGGACAACTTGTAACTCTATCTCACAAAGGAATCACTAGTCAGATAGGTAGTGTGGAGCACACTTCCCATTTTTCATCCACAAGGTTCCTCTCATGTGACTACTTTGGGGTTCCTAGAACCACCCCCATTGTTGTAGCTTAAGGCGTTATGCCAAAGGGGTTATGTTCCAGTTGAGCGGAGAGGGACGTACCCTTTTCCGAAACCTACAATATAGTGTTTTGAATATGTTGTTCATTTTATCTTTTTAATTTAGGTGTGGTTTGCTCAAACACCATTTGGCAACCTGTATAACAACTGTATTAGTAGTTTTTGACTTTTTTTTTTGATTCCTCCGTTCTTTGACAAGCGATGGCATTTTGGTCCTGTATGATGATTTTTAGTAGTTTTCCATCAAAAGAGAAGGCACCATTTCTGATTCTCCAGATCATCCAAGGACGCAAGAGAAGAGCATACGTGATGTCTTCAAAATCCAAAAGATATCAAATGGAAAAACACTTTAATTCAACTATGCCAAGTTAACCAATTCCAACTCAAATATTCCTAACAACCTCAAAGCATCAAAAGGACTTAAGAATCATTTCTGATTCCCAAGATCACCCTAAGGGACATGTGAGGGAAGAGCATACGTGATCTTATTCCTATAAGTAAACAATGCAAAAATCCATCTAATCAAGTACAAACATGTAAAAATAGCCTACAAAGACAAGTATATGATTAGATAAAACCTGCAAGAATGTTAGAACCTCAACACATTAATTTCAAAAATATGAAAGGACACCTGTGCCCCTTTTTTAGCTACATGCATGGGGGTTAGGGTATATGCGCCACTCTGTATGCTTTTCTAAATTACAGTGCACCTACGCCACCCGAGAGGCGTGTGTGCCACAAAAATAATGTATGCGCTACTCTACGTTTTTTTTCTTACCATGCACCTACGCCACTAGAGAGGTGTGTGCACCACAAAAACAATGTATGCACCACCTTCGAGAAAAACAGATAGAAATCAAAATCATACAACTACGCTTGCACACTAGAAAACGTGTGCGCCACTAGAAAAGCATGTGTGCTACCAAGAAAAATGTGTGTGCCCACCACTTTATAAAATAGTCCCAGATTCCAACAGAACATCCACATCACCAAAAATGTGTCTCGCACCACTAAAACAATGTGTGCACTCTGGTTAGGGTGTACGCGCCGATCTGATAGGTTTCAAAATGTAGTGAAGGTACAATATGAAATGACATCTACGCCTGTGTTAGTGTTAGTGCATCTACGCACTAGTTAGGTGTGTGTGTGGGTTAGTTAGCATGCACATGCGCCAGGGTCGATAAATAGAGAACCAGGTTTTGACAAAGTGCACGCCACCACCAGAGAGGGTGTGTGTGCACACAAAAATGTGTCATGCTCCTAAAAATGTGCCTGCACCACACCTGCAACCAAAATACGGAAAAAAACACAAGAAAACTCACAATATCTCAAATTTTGACAAGTTAGTTTAAGAATGGAAACAACCCATTAAAATGATGGCTATGAACAAGAAGTTACACATATCAAATTAGCAAAAATTCCAAGAAAATGGACATTAATTACTACATGTGCATATCAAAAGTTAGCCAAAACAATGAAACTTAAACTAAAATGCCATGGGACTAAGTGTCCCACCGGGCATGCCAAATGTGTGCATGTGTACTTTTCTTAAGCTAAATTAAATGAAGCAAGAACTACCACCTAAAAATAGTTCTACAATCTAGCTAAGACAAAGCCTAAGCACCATCAAGATAAAGAGCTAAACAAGATCTAAACTAACATCATAACTTTGAAAACATAAGATCAAAACTAGCATGCTATTTAAAATCTCTACTCTCCTAGATTACCAACAAGAATGAATGGACCTATTTAGCTCCAATGGAAATCAAAAATTGCTTGTTTGATCCTTAAAGAATGCAAGAATAGGAAGCTTTAGCTCTTAACAATGGTGACCTCTCAAGAAAACAAAAGGCAAGCTCTTAGTCTCTTTGCTATATGCTTTGCATTTGCTCTCTTAAGAAGTTTAGGTGTAGGTATAAAGGTAGAAGGAGGGCTCCTTATATAGCCCAATGGATAAAGGAAACACTTCATCCCTTTGCATGTGGGATAAAGGTAAAACATGATTAGGAATGGATAAGGTTGCTTTATAAAAGGTAACCTTACTTTAGAAGGGTTTAATTTATGCTTAGCAAGTCATGGGAGTTGGGGGTGTTTTAATTAATCAAAGGTGATTAACTAATAGGTAGATGTAAGCTTATAGAAGCTAATTAGAGGAATATTAGTACGATTTAGGCTATTAGAAGGGGATTAAATCAATTAAATATTGATTTACTATTTAGGCTAATTAAATAGAAGGGGAAATAAATCAATTAAATAAGATGATTTAATTAATTAAATGGAAGTGACTTAATTAATTAATGTAATTAATTAGATGATAGAAGGGGTGAATAATTAATTTGTGAAAGGTCATTAATTAGGTAATGTCAACTTATCCTACCTCATACTACCCCTTTTTTGACCTCGTATACCCATAGAAGATCAAAATCCATTTGCTAAAATATGGAGAACATATCAATATTTCAAAATGTCTTGATAACCCTTGCCTTGCATTGAAAATATCTCCATAATCTAAGAGTGAAAACTTGTGAAAGTCAGATTCGAGTGTTGATCATAGTTTCCTAAGGCCCCTTCATACTATTTGCACAAATTGAGGGATATATTCATCGCCTTCACCATTTGAGGGTTAGAAAATAGGTCCTCTTAACTTGGTTGAAAGGCACAACCTAAAACAGCTTAGGACAAGATCAATTCCTATTTGAGTGCTATCCATCTCTACACAAATTTGAGTGCCGCTAGATCACATACCCAGCTATAAAATGACATACATCATGATCTATCTGTCTTCAAGCTTCATGCCATATCTTTGATGCTGCTTTCAGACTGAAAAGCGAAACAAATTTGGGTACCAACATAACCTGCACACTCTTCTTCAAGTAGGTCTTACGCACCCACGCACCTTCTCATCCTTAGCCAATATTCCAAGGCCCAAAAATACCATAGCTCATGTGCATATCAGATCCGGTAGCATAACTTCACAATAACTTATATCCAATTCTCTTATACTATGTAGATCACTACATATTTATAAGGGTGGGGACTTTCCCTTCACTGCTTGCATAATTCCCAAAATAGGTCGCATGCTAAAAATAGCTATGTGCCTTTACAATAATAAACACATGCAAGTGAACTAACAATAGATCTCTTCTAGGTAACTGGCATTAACATTCTATTATTATCCCAAACCCATGTAAAGCGCTTGGTAGCCACTCTTCCAAAAATAACCTATGTGTGTCATGTAAGTCTTTATCTGGTTTGTGTGCTCTACACATTATCTCCAAAAATAGCTCGTACTCGTGAAAATGACTAAGTCCCGAATCTATCCTTGTCTTTCACACACATGTCCTTCCCTATGATTTTGTTCCTTTGAATATGCCCTATTCTTATGCATGAACCTTTTGTGTGCCTTATTCTAAGTATCATATTTTGTCTTCTCAACATCTATGAAAGTTCCTCCTACAAAAAAATGAGCTACCGGCATATCCCATCTATCTCACCAAGAAAAGTATCCTTCTCAAAGAAAAAAAAAAATGACCTTCTTTACCTCTAAACACTCTATAGTGGCCTCTAATACCGCCAATCTATCCTCCTCATCTCCACCACCACCATCTCCACCCTCACCACTACCAACATCCTCTTGATATGAAATCTCTACACGAACCCACACATGCCTCCTAAACCCATCTAGCTATCCCCGCCACCATAGCACATAGGCCTCATTCACCCCAACATTTTCATATCCCACTACCACTACCTACCCATCCACCCTCACCCCCACCAAATCCTCATCAACCATATCCAATACCTCTTAAATAGTGGGTAGTGCCACATCAATCTCTCGTATCATCATTTCAATAGGCCACGGTAACCTCTAATACATCTTTTACATACCAAATTTCGCGACACAAAAAAACTAGATCAACTCTCACTAATCATCCCTCACCCTCCCACCCATCTATAATGATTTTTTTCCCTCAACTCCCCTCTCGCACCAAGCCATAGTAGGAAACCTATACATATGGCCTCTACATAACATCCTTGTCCTCCGAACCGACAAGAAGTTTTCTATAATAAGCCTCACCTTGGAAAAATCATGTAGCCACAAAATTAGACCTCCACCTCATAAAACCAACTGGATACATTAAATTCACCTATAAATCCTAGGGAACTCCTCTCTCATGTGCCATTTTAATGTAATGTAATCGTATTCCCAACACTAACAAAAATGATACATTAATCCCAAAAATCCATCTAGTGCTTCAGACCATAAGTCCCCTGTACACTTGTGGCTTTGACAAATTTGGGGTCCAAGAAAACATTGTCCTCTAAACCAACTTATCCTCCACTACCCATCTCAACATCCAAGAGAACAACCCTTAAGCCGAATATGGTAAGGAATAACACCTAATACCCCTTTACCATAATAGTAACCAATGCTCTATCCTCCTCATCATCACTATATAGTTCCCCATATGAAAAAACCCCAAAGTATACACTACATCTCCTCTACAATCACCATAAACATTTTGCATTAGTGCACCTCTACCGGATTTTTCAAACCATCATTTTTCATCATTCCTTTCCAAAATTGCACAATTATGTGCTCCAATCTTGGGCCCAGACCCTCCAAGAAATCAAATAAATAATCAATCTATATAAAGCTTCCCTTTATAAAATCCATTTCAGATTTTACAGTCATGAGGGAAATATTTTCCCTTGCCACCCTTAAGTCATATGTTTATAGGACATGAACCCATTGGTTCCCCTATCACTTGAATTTTTGGTTACGTAATCCCAACTTTATGGAAAAATCCTTTATTTCAAAACCTACACCTAATAAACTATGGCTATTATATGCCTCTGGGATATTTTCTCACATCCGCTTCCTACAAGTCATACATTTATAGGTTACGAAACCTTTGAACCCCCTATCATTTGACTCTCTACTCACGCAATCCCATCTTTATGGAAATTTGTTTTCATGCCTAATCTTGGGTTATATTAAATCAAAACTTACCATCGTAAACACCCATCCCTTCCAACAACCTTTTTAAACTAGTGGTTATTACACTTTGTTGCAATAACACCCAGCTTGAGAGGGGACCACCTATCCAACACAAATATGACCATTTCACTATTTTTTGTCTAGCATCTTTTCCATCACAAATCACTTAACACAAGGGGAAAATGTAGACACTTGTTTCTTAGACACACCCCTCACACCCTCATTTGAAAATCCCTAAACCTATCTCATTACCCTAAACCATTATTCTACCCCTTATAAAATCATGTTTTACCCCACCTTAAAACCCATTTACCTATCCTAAACCTCACTAACCTATATAAACCCATTTTTACCCTTACCACCCAACCTCTTAGCCTCCCAAAACCTCCCTAACCATTTATAAACAAATCCAATCCTGATAAAACCCATTTGGAAGTGGTTGAAACCACTTACAAGAAGTTTTATCCACTTTTCTTGGATCATCAACATTTCTAATAGAATCACTAGTGATTATAAATAGATCAAAAATATCTCTAAAAAGAACTCAGAATTATCCTCGGTGAAGCTCTGTTGTGTTCAAGACCAAGATGACACCACTAGGAGCATCCTGACACTTTCATCACATCAATTCAGCCTTTGGAGCATCCAAAAATATTTTTAAGGCTTCCTTAGCTATGTACACTTATTTTTAAAGTAAAATGTAAGTATATTCTGTCATTTTCATTATCAAGTCCTTTAAGCATCATATATTAGTTAACCTCAACCTTTTATTTAATCACCGCATCCAATCTACATTTTATTTAAGAATTCATATTTTAACAATAATCACCAATGATTCTATCTAAATCACCGAAGATTATGTATGAATTACCAATGATTCTACTTGAATAACCAATTCTTACTATCATTTTATAAGTTTAATTACATCTACATAATTTTAGTCATTTTATCACCCTTGTTACGTATAATCGCTTGTTTTTTCAAGATGTGTTTCCCTATAGATGAAAATGTTATGTGAATCACATCCCATGACCAAAATTTATGATATCCTAATCATCAAACAACCCTTCATCTAGGAAAAATTTGATTTCACACACAAACTTATCCTATACACCATCGCTTTGACACCTGAAATCAAAGACATAGAAGACCAACTCAAAATCATACAAGAAGAATAGGATGTTGTTGAAGGTTCTAGTTCAAATACTTCCATGAATTTGAGATCACCATATCCCTTGCTTGGGCCACCTATCACACAGAATAGAATCTCTCTATCCCCTATGATTATAATCATTCCTTGAATTTTCAATTACCATTTTATCATCATTATCACTAAATTTTAAAGTGATTTGAAACCCTTCAAGGAATCCCATTAGTTCCTAGGATCAACCTTTTCTAAACAACTTAATCTTGTTTAGTTGTCTATGCATGCAAGTTCTCTTATCCAATGGAAGGAGGATTCTCTCGCATCTTTGACATCCATTCATCCCAACATTTCCCTATTGGCACATGTATCATTAAACCCTGTATTCTTTTAAGAATTTTTTGTTTTATCATATAATTGACTAACCAAAATCACCTCGAAAAAACACATAAGTTCAATATGAAGTTTTGTTAATTTTCCCCTAGTATGATGTGAAATGCATTATTCGTCAATCTAGTGTTGTTGGAACATGCCACTTTTCTTATAAATGTATTTTATATGTCATTGAATGGTGTATATATAATGTTGATAATATTTATAGTATATCAAGATATTCTAGTGGAGAATGATTCTTTGTGACTGTGGGTATAAGGCTATTATGGAATTCTTATTAGAGGAAAGAGATACACTACTAAGATTATAACAAAAGGCATCAAAGGATATCATGACCATTCTCATTAGTCGTGTATGGAGGATATTAATATAGTCATAGTAGACAAAGTGGAACAAAAGACACAATATTAATGAGAATGGAACATATGGGTCAAGAATGTTACAGATTGTTCTTTGGAAAGAACTATGAAATGGGAGAATCATCATAAAAACTTCTAGGTTAAGCTACATGTAAAAAATTTATTAACTAAATGGGGTTGTGAAGGAGTAAGGTGTATACATTTTATCAAAATCAATATATAGCTTCAATTATTGAAAAATGATTAGTAAACTGTATTGTAGGGTTGTAAATGAAGTGGGATTATTAGAGTATAGGAATGTACTTATTTTTTCAATGTATGAATAGTTAAAATTAATACCCCATAAGTAGATTAAAATAAATAATTAAACAAAATGGTAGTTCTAAGACAAAAATTTATTAAAAAAATGTAATGAGGACAATGCAACTATTTAATTATTTATATATAGAAATGTCTAAGGTGGAATGAGTTGACATATTCGCAAAAAACCCCACCCACCAAAGTGCACAAATGAAATACTCCATTTTAAAATTCTTCATTCATCTGCTAGGAACCAAGTCATTTGTATCTAAATTTCTAACCCTCAATAGTTTTCTTATCTATTCGATTATTGAGCCTTGGTACCAGTCACCTTCTTGAAAGAGAATTCATATAACTTTTTATCATTTTGGTGACATATCCGATCTGCATAAATTTGATGATGTTGTTTGGTTGTAATAATTATTTTCATATAAACTTTACAATTCCTCTAGTCATGTAATTATATATTCATATTCATATAAGATAACGTAAAGAGACATAAGAAAATTGGGGAGCTATACTTCTAAGGAAACACAATTTCCATGTTAAAGACTAGAGAGAATGGGGTTGTCCCTGTGGATGTGTAGATAGAAGTTTTATAAGACCATAATGTTGGAAATAGATTCAAGTAACAATATATATTATTTCATTTTATAATATTAAGGAGAATGGATTTTAAATCAATTTTAGTAGCCTCAAATCACCCATTAGATTGAGGGTAGTATAGGAGGCAATGTGATGGGAGATTTTGAATTTTTCATAATATTCACGTACCTCATCATTCTTAAATGAAGCTACATTATCATAAATAATGACTTGGGAATGTCATACCTAAAAACTATATGATTTAAAATAATTTGTTGATGATGGATCCTAGAACCATGGTTAATGGTATATCCTCTACCCAATTTGTGAAGTATTTAATGATTATGATATAAAATTATGGCTACCCTGTAGAGATAGGGGTGATTTACATATTAATTCTAACCACCACATGGAAAATGGGAATAGATTAAAATTGGGATATAAGGATAAAGAAGGAATTCCTATGTTATATGAAAACTTTTGACAATTTTGACATCTCTGCATATACTTGACGAAATAATGTTTAAGTGTGGGCCAAAAATAACCCACCCTATGAATCTTGTAAACCATTAAGTTTCTACTCAAGTATACACCACAAAAAAATCAATGGGATTTGAAAAAGAACCTCGGATCCTTCTCATTAAAAAATTGAGTAACATACAATACTTTTTTCCAATACATGACTTCTTATATGATATCATATTTACACGATATGATGCAAAGTTTTCATCTTTGGTGGGATTTAGTGTTGGCATGAGGTTTTATTAGGTGTTTTCATTGATGAAAAACCACATTAATGAAAAATTGGATGATGGATTAGGGTTAGATGATGTTGTATGTGATGTTGGTATGATGATTCAAATGTTTACTTGATGATATAATGAGACTCGGTGATGATTTTTTACTCTTGTAAGCCTATTTAGGTGCTTAGGTGATGTTGCTTGGAGGCGGGATATTCTTGGATTCTTTATAAGCATGTTGGAATGATGGATATCAGGTTTTGAGAGTGTTTAGGAACTCACACTAGTGGCATGATGCAGGTACAAATGATTGGCTATGTTACAGTGCTCATCCGTAGCAGTGTATGGTTGCTAAGAGGTATGAGATTGATCTTTGGAGCTATATGATATCATGGATGCATGTATTCATGTATATAAAGGTATATCAGGTAGTTTTGGGTCATTTTTAGTGGTTTAATGATGAGTATAGCATTCTTTTAGTTAACCCTAGCTTCTATAATGAGAAACCTAAGGAGTTACTATGCAAGTCTAAGTGTCTCGGAGAGTTTGAGGTATAATTATGACATTATGATTATTGTAGATGTTAGAGTGATGTGTTATGGTTCTTTAAGAAAAAAATCAGGTTTCTGTGAGGTGTATCTTGCATGTTACCATAGTTTTGGTGAGACGAGGTCAAAATCTAGGGAAAATCCAACTCGAGTTTGAACTTTTGATGCTCACCTTGAATTGTGTGATTTGCATGGGACCTTGCATGGGTTTTCTTTAAAATCTTGGAAAAAACTATTACTATGATTAATTTCCCTCTTGACATTGCAAATGTTGACATGTGATTTGTCTTAGGAAGGTGTACTCTTATGACTTTTGGAAATCATGTTGCAATGGATAATTCATTACTATGAAAAGGTTCACTTTGTTGTGATTTCTGCGTACTTAAAAATGAGACCATTCATCTCTTTGTTCAACTTATATTCATTTAAAAAAAGGTTATGAACTTGTATTATTGTTGTCTTAACCCATTATGTGTTGACAACAAGACCTTGGATCAATTCCATTGATCCAAGGTATGCTACAGTTCTCCTTACCTGTTCATCTTGTCAACTTGGCATTAAAATGAAAGGTGAAGTGGGACTGAGTCTTGTTTTGTTTATAAATTTGAAGGACCCTGCTTCAGTGTCCTTTCTTTGCATCATGCTGTAATTAATAGGCCTGAGTATTCTTAAAAATGTTGAATAACATGAGAGAACCTAGGACCTATTACTAAACTATTAAGGTAAATACCTTAACCTAAGATGGAATGTTCTATACTATTTGGATTTTAACCTAAGGTTGATAATCTAACCTAAACTATTACTAACCTAAGGGGTACCTATGGACTACTTGGCAAGTGGTAAGGGTGGTGGCATCGATTTTCAAGGCATTAATGAGAATTTATTTTTGGTTTTAATGACTTTTGAATTGCCATTTTTGGCGGAGGCATGGGGATTTAGGGGATGCCTAGTTTTCATCACCACTAAATGGAAATTGCATGCATTTTTGAATTAAGAAACTCACCAAACTTGGATGGTGGTGGTGAGGAGAGATAGGAGGGAAAATTGACAATCCTTTGCATTAATTGGTCTTAGTTATGGTCAAGAAACCACCTAGGAGAAAGGCATGGAAGATTTTGGAAATGTTGTTTGATCTTTGGTTCATTTTGATTTTTTCTCTGCATGGGGTTTTTGATTCTTCGAACCAACAGTTCTATTTTTGATTTTTCCGTATTTTTACATACTTGAGCTATTTTCGGATCCTGTGGAAGTATATAAAGAAGAAGAAAGGTTAGAGTTGTTGACGTCACTTGGAAAAAGAAGAGATTGTGGAGGATCGGATCGAAATCTTCGAAAATCGATAAGAATCTCTATTAGGCATTATAGTCTCTACCCATTAAGTTGTTCTGATTTCTCCTAAGTGTTTTCATTAAAACAACTCTACTCTTGAGAAACAAGTGGGTTTTTATGTGATGTTTATTTTGCGTTCATGCTTAGATTTTTTGTTGTATGCACCTACTTGGATTCACTTTTTGATTAAAATATGAGATGGGTTTGTTCCTTTGTTAGGTGAAGTTATGTGAACATGTTTTACTTTTTTGAGCTTGATATATTGTGAATCTGTCAAATTTTGTTGGATTGTTATGAAGCTAAATAGTAGAAGTCACTGCTATGAAAGAATTATGTTTCGTTTTGTTCTCCCTTGCTTGAAATTTGATAAAATCATGTTTAGCTTCTGCTTGAACTTAAATGAAGTCGATTTTGTTTCTTACACCTGTAAGTTGTGAGAATATTTGTTAATGAATTATCTAATTTTGGGTCTAAACGAATCTCCTTGATACAATCTTCCTATTAGCACGGTTGATAGTTATCTTGTTGTCATGATCCGAGTAAAGGAATAACGAATGTATTTACATCTTCTTGAAATGAGTTTAAGTGTTTGTGAGCCACCATATCAGTTCATCTTATTGGGATTAATCGTTCTCTTCATTTAAGTGTGATGCACAATTGATGCTGCAAGAATAGGGAATCTAGGCTGAATTGTGGTTTAATACAAGCCTATCTATCTTAAGGAAAAAGGATTGAAACATTCTTGGTTTTTTTATTCTTCTTTTGGGCTCGACTTTGAGCACCTAACTTGAGGGTCTTGTCATTGTTCATTTTTCTCCTTGTGGTTGATTTGGGTTGGGTTCTTTCTTTCTAAAACCAGTAGCCTGTTCCATTGGTTCTTGTGATGAGGGTGGACCTAGGTTGGCTTGAATGTATATTCTGACTGTTAAATCTTGTTTTCACTTTCTTTCTCATTTTTCCATCAAGGGATGGGTAAGCTTGTGTGAGTTGAACTTGAAAGGAAACTGTGGCCGCATAAGGGTAATCTATTTTAAATGTGTCTTTGTCTCCTTTTATTTGGGAAAACTAGAAGAACTTCTCAGTTGATGCTACTAACGTTTGGAATGAATTTTTATGTTTTGTTATTGGTTTGATGGTTTCAGATACTATTTTCAATGAAGGCATTGAAATAAAATTTTTAATTTGTAGCTTCATGGTACTACGCTTGTTTTTCTCATTTGTAGGATGAGAAATTTTTTTTTTGGTTTCGAATTTCTTATGAATTCGTAAATACCAATTCAAGATCGTGACAACTATTTATTCTTCAATGGTTGTTAAATTTTAATTTTCTCTTGGTCGATCTATCTCAGTTCTTTTTAAACCTGATATGTATTCCTCTTTTTAGGAAGGAATAAGGATATCTTATCTCAGCTTTACTTGTTGTCATCCCTTCTCTCTATTCTGAGTTAAGGTATTCAATATTGTTCTCTTCGAACTCTAAAGGAAGATATAAGTTGTCTCTCTCTCTTTTCATTCATTCTTTCATCTATATTACTCCTATGTAAGGAGCTGACCTGTTTGGTTACATTAGTTTGAAGGAATTACAGAGTGGGTAGTTGGAGGATAAATCTTACTTTCTTCTCCTTGACTAATTCTTTGATAGGGATGTAATTATTGTTATGTGTGACCAATTCCAAGTGCATGTAAATTAAATATATATCCTTTATCAAACCTATTGATGTTAATCCTAAAACTTAGGCTAGAGTTGGCCTTAAATTTGGATTTAGTTTCTTAAATAAGAAACTCTTACTTGAGGTGTTGTTGGTTCATCCTAAAGTTTTTCATAAAGTTAAATGAGCTTGGCATTAGATATTCTAGGATGGGGTAAATTAATGTTGAGTATTTTGGATCATTGTTTATTTAAAATAATCCTATTTCTATGAATTATAAGAGTTAGTATCTTTTCCTTTTTGGTTAGATAGAATGAATCAAGAGATGAACCATCAATACATGTAGTTTAAATGCAATACATAATTTTGATTAAATATTACATATAGGACTCCACAAGGTATCACAGCTCTTTGAAGCTCTCTCGTTGCGTTTGATCCTGGCTGCTGATTCCACCCGCTATGTCCGTCCCTCGGTTCTAGCTCGATGCTGACCCTCGGTCCGGATCGGGGCCCCTCTTGTCAGGGTCCCTCTCTCCAAAGCCACCCGATGTATGGTCAAAAGTCGTGGAGGGTTCCACATCGGCTCACAGCTCGGAAAAGCTTTCCCCTTCTCTGTCCGATGGGTCCTTTTCCCTGCGCATCCCCTCTCACATCACGGAGGCTGCTACTGCTTCACGTGATCTGTCCTTGGTGGGTACTCTGATGGGCCCTAGACCCCCATTGGAGGATATAAAAAAATGGGCTCGTTTAAAATGGCAACCATGTGGAGCGCTAGAAATAGCGGCTATGCCTAATGGTTTCATTTTATTTTCCTTCAGCTTGAAAGAAGACTTCGCTAGAGCTCTGCTAGGTGGTCCGTGGTTTTTTGGCAGGTGGGGTTTCTATCTCAGGAAATGGTCTCCTGGTTTCAACCCACACACGGAGTCCATGACCCAAGCCCCAATTTGGGTTCGCCTCCCGGGGCTCCCTCTGGAGTTCTGGCACCCGGCGGTTATTGAAGGTATTGCTCTCTCAATAGGTTCTTTAATTGCTATAGATCAAGCAACAAAAGCAAAAACTAGATTCATTCATGCTCGTTTCTGTGTTAATGCTGATATTAGTTGCCCCTTACCAAAAGATATTGAGCTTATTTCAGACTTAGGGAACTGGAAACAACCCATTGACTACGAATATATTCCTCAAGCTTGCTCCTTCTGCAAAAAACTTCGGTCATCGGGCCTCTGGCTGCCCATCTAAACCTCAACCAAAACCCAAGTCCCAAACCCTATCCCCAAAAATCAAAAATAAATTTATTCCCAAATCATCTTCAATTGAGATCCCGATCATCCCCACTTCTAATTCCTTCGCTCTCCTTGAGGATGGAGAAATCAACACATCTTCTGATCCAGTTTCTGAGATCGCTCCCTCCTCCTTGGCTTTCCAACCCCTCATCTCCCCTCCGCCTTCTTCGGCTCTCATCACCCCTTCCTCTCTTGGAGAGGACTTGCTCCTGGCTACCTCCTCCCCTCCCCTTTCACCTCTGTCAGCTCCTCTTCCCTTCCCTCCCCTTCCTCGATCCCCTCTTCCCTGGATCCCCCCACCCTGCCTCCCCTTTGTCCGCCTGTTTTGACTCTGTCCCCTCCCCCATGGTCTCTCCTCTGATGATAGTTTCAATCATCGCTTTACTAGAAGCAGCAACAAGAAACCCGATATAGGCTTGGAAAAAGCTCGGGGCAGAATTCCGAGCAGTATCAAGCTTCAACAAGAAGCAGCCACAAATGTTGCGCAAGGAACTCAAAGTACAATCCCCATGGTGGTGGGGAGTAAACCCAAACCAAAGAAATGAAGATCATTTCTTGGAATATAAGAGGGCTCAACTCTCTTCAAAAGCAAAGAGTTATCAAAGACATCAAATTCCAGCACTCTCCTGATATCATAATGTTGCAGGAAACAAAACTAAAAAGGAGGATTGCCTCCTTAAACTCTGGCCAGCAGCTTCTTTTGAATCTCAACCTTCAACAGGGAACTCAGGGGGGCTTTGTACTTTGTGGGATCCCAGAAGTCTCAAAGGAGAATGCCTGTTCAAGCACCCCAACTTTTTATGTATTCTCTTCCAAGAGGTTGGAGCGGATTCCTCCTGGATTGCTATTAATGTATATGCCCCAAATTTGGAGACTCATCATGGAAAACTTTGGAAAGATATCACTAACTTCATCATCACTTGTGGTAAAATCCCCACTCTAATAATGGGTGATTTTAACTGCCCTCTTTATCCTTCGGAAAAATAGGGAGGTATGCCTGCCATGCCGGTTAGCATGGAGGCTTTGGCCGACTTCATAAGGGAGAACTCCCTTCTGGATATGGATCTACATGGCTCATCTTACACTTGGTCAAACCGCAGATTGGGCAGGAACCACATCCAATGCAGACTGGATAGATCTCTAGGCTCTCTGGACTGGATCTCTCTCTTTCCTGACTTCTACCTCAATTCCCTCCCTAGGGCTGCCTCGGACCACAGCCCTCTTCTGTTAAGCGCCAACCACAAAATAAATGCCAAGAATCCTCCCTTCAGGTTTGAGCTAGCCTGGCTTGAAAATAACCACCTGATCCCCTTGTTGCAAACTGGTGGAATATCAATATTGAGGGCTCTAGTATGTTCAGATTTTCCAGCAAACTCAAAGAAGTTAAAAAACAACTCAAGATATGGAAGTCGAAGGTCTTCGGTAACATCAAGCTTCGCAAGCGGGAGCTAACTCGAGCTTGGCAAAAATTTCTGAACAAATTGAGGCAGTTGGAAGATTGGATCATCTTCACCAACAGGAAATCTCTCTCCTCAGTGATTATCACAACACTCTTAAAGAAGAAGAGACCTATTGGAGGAAACGTTCTCGAGCCCTTTGGCTCGAGCAAGGTGATCGTAATACCAAATTCTTCCACATCACTGCTTGTAAGCATAAAGCCAGGGACAAGATCCGTGAGTTGGTGACGTCTGAAGGGAACTTGCTAACTGCTGAGAGTGATATTTCCAATGAGCTTATATCCTTCTATTCCAATCTTCTCCATGCTGATCTGGCCCCTCTGGAACAATCAATGAATGAAATGCTCCAGCACATTCTGCATCTGGTGTCTCCTGAGATGAATAACAATTTGACCAAGCCTTTTTCCATGGAGGAAATTCATAAAGCAGTTTTTGCTATGAAGAGAGACAAAGCTCCGGGTCCGGATGGCTTTCCTGCCGCCTTCTTCCAAGTCTTTTGGGAAATCATCAAGCAGGACCTCTTCCAAGCAGTTAATGAATTTCAGATGAACAACAATCTGCTTAAAGAATGGAATACCACTTTTGTGGCTCTCGCCCCAAAAGTGCATAACTCTAAAGATGTGTCCAATTTTCGACCGATCAGTCTTTGTAACACGTCTTACAAGATAATCACTAAGATGTTGGCTTCCAGACTTAAACCTCTAATGCCGGACCTCATCTCTCACAATCAGAACGGTTTCATTAAAGGTCGTCTTATCCAAGGGGGTATAATTACTGTTCATGAGGCCATTCACTCGGCCTTTCTTGCGAAGTCCCCAGGAATGATCTTAAAATTGGATATGCAAAAAGCCTTTGACAGAGTCAGCTGGCCTTTCTTAATTAAGGTCCTGGAAAAGTTTGGTTTCGACAACAAGTGGTGTAGCTGGGTTTTCTCATGTATCTCGACCCCTTGCTTCTCTATTCTTATCAATGGCATTCCTGCAGGTTTTTTCAAAAGCAAAGAGAGGCATCGTGCAAGGTGATCCCCAGTCACCTTTTCTATTTGTTCTTATGGTGGACTCCCTCAGCAGAGCTTTGGAAGCGAAAAAAATCAATCCATCATTTCTGGTATGAAAATCACCTCTAATTGTCCTTCAGCCACTCATAGCCAGTTTGCTGACGACACCTTACTGCTGAGTTTAGCCTCTGTTATTGAAGCCCGGGCTATTATGGATATCCTCTCTCTATACCAATCAGCTTCTCAGCAAACTGTCAACTTCAACAAGAGCAGCATTTCCTTCATCAATACGCCCCCTAGGACTCAGAGAAAGATTGCTGATATTTTTGGTTGTATTATTATGGATCTTCCCGCCTCTTATCTTGGCATCCCCCTCTTCCATGGAAAGCAATCAAAAAATCTATGGAATCCTGTCATTGAAAGGTATCAAAAAAAGTTGGCCGCATGGAAAGGGGCGCTGCTCAGTCAGGCTGGCAAGCTCCAGCTGGTGAAAGCCACTCTTCAAAACCTCCCTACTTACTTCATGTCCCTGCTCAAGATTCCCGGGCCTGAAGAAGGAAGTCGTGGAAAAATTCAAAGGAACTTTCTGTGGTCTGGAACTGAAGATAAGAAAAGGATCCATCTTGTGGCTTGGAAAGAGGTGTGTAAGCCAACTCCTCATGGTGGGCTCGGACTTCGAAAAATGAATGAAATGAATGGGGCCCTTCTGGCCAAACTTGCTTGGGAAGTGGCTAAAGGTGACTCTTGTTGGGCCCATCTGCTCAGAGCTAAATATCTAGCTAATAACGAAGATCTGCTCACTTCCATTCCTATTAGAGGCTCAGCCATATGGAACTCTATTAGTAGCTCTCTTCCCATCATTCGTGCTGGCACTAAATGGAGATTTGGGAATGGTCGACTTATTGATTTCTGGAGGGATTTATGGATCGGGGAAGAACCCCTTGATCTCAATCCTACTTGGGACCCTATTAAGAGAAGTATCATCAATAAACATGGAAGATTAGCTTCGGGCTATTGGAAGGTTGTGAACTCCATTCCCTCATGGGATATTAAGGAATGGGATGATATCAGCGATCTGCAGAGAAACCTGTTGTCTTCTCTCAAAGCGGTTCTCTCTTCCATCTACATCCCTTTCACCCAAAATGAGGACGAGATTATTTGGCCCCTCTCCCCGTCGGGCTCATTCTCTGTTAAGGCAGCTTATCTCTCGTTGCATAGTGCTGACCATGGCCCCCTCTCCAAAGTTTGGCCTAATGAGATCACTCCCAAAATTGGCTTTTTCTCTTGGCTCTCCTCCAAGAATGCTTTCCTCTCTGGAGAGAATTTGAAAAGAAGGGGTTTCTCTCTCCCCTCTAAATGTGTGTTATGTGCTAATGAAGTGGAGTCCTCTGCACATCTTTTGATCCATTGCTCTTTCTCGCAAGTTATTTGGCAGTGGCTTTTATCAAGGTTGGGAGTTTATTGGATCTTTCTGGATTCCATTCAGGACACCCTATCTCAATGGAGCTCTCCTTTTACTCATCTGATTCTGAATTTGGCTTGGAAACTCCTCCTCCCGCACGGATTATGGGGCATCTGGAAAGAAAGAAACAGAAGAATCTTCAAAGAAAAAATCCTTGATCCTTGTCAAGTGGCTATTCAGATTGCTCTGGCTCTCCAAGAAAATATCAACCTGACCACGTGGACCAAATATCAGCAAAAAATCCAAATCTGTAACTCCCTGGAGTGGCAGAAGTTATTATCCATTCAATGTAAGAGCACACACACTGATCGGGATTTAGTCTGCTGACTCCCCCTCCAAGGGGCTGGAAAAAACTCAACACTGATGGAGCCTCGAAGGGAAATCCTGGTAAATCTGGAGGAGGGGCCATTCTTCATTGCTCTTCAGGATATATTGTTGCTGCCTCTGCTCACAATTTCAATTTTGGCTCCAACCATCGAGCGGAAGCTTTGGCAATCCTCAAAGGCCTTGAGATGGCCATCAAATTGGGTGATGATCCCCTTCAAGTTGAAAGTGACTCCCTCAACATCATCAAACTCCTACAGTCTAATGATCCTGGTCATTGGTCGATTAGAAACATCATTGCTGATATCAGAATCATGCAAAGATCTTTCCGTCAAGTCCAGTTCCAGCATGTTCTCTCGGGAGGGAAATAAAGTGGCTGACCTCCTTGCTAATATTGGTGTCGTCATCGACAATCAGCAAAGCTGGACTGATAACTTCCCGAATGATCTCTGCCAAATCGCTCAAAATGATATTCCCCATTGCTAACTGGTGGAAAAAAGGGCTGACTCGGGTTTCGGCTATCTCGCTATGGCCTTCTCTATCGGCGGCGGCAATAATGACGAAGTTTATGGATTTGACACTTAATGAGGGGCAATTGATTAAGGTGCCTTGTATTGATGCGAGGAATCTCCGCACGAATGAGCATTATCGCCACATTAATCATCTGAGGAGGTGGCGAAAGGACAATGATAACTCGGCAGCTTCCCTGACCTGTTTAAGCGGGTTTTGTCCTCTTTACTCTCACTTCTGAAACTTTTCAAGCTTTCTTTCCATGGGGGGTCAATTGAAGCGCCTTGAGCCCGACAACTGTGAGTCGATTAAGAATGATGGAGAGGTGTGGAACATATTGTTGGAAAATGGTATAGCCACCTTCCTGGAAAAAATGGCGGGTTATTCGGCGCTGGTTTCTTATGCGGTCACGGCTTCCTGGACGAAGGGTCGGGTCCAAATCGGCAACACTCGCTTCACCATCTCCACGAATGCCATTGCTGATGCCACCGGCCTTCCTGCTGCAGGTGACATCTACTACAAACGCTTCGTTGCATGCTTTGAGATATAGGAATTTAACACCCCCGTGATGCACTCGGTGAAATACCTTTCTGGTTATACCCGGGATTCCCTGCCTTCTCCCTTGGGACAGAGTGGCGGAAGTCATTATGCGATATTTCACTATCGACGGTAGATACCGACTGGTTTTTGGTCCTCATCTTTTCATCCTATCTCATCTTCGATGGGGGAAGAAAATCAATCTGGCGGCCTTCTTGTTTCAGTCTCTTGAACATTCGGTGCAGTTAGCTCGGGAGGGCGAGGGCGTCATTCTTCACCAGGGGTTGCTTTACCTACTTTTCTCTGTCGCTGCTTCTCACTCCGACCTCCTTCGCTTCCCCCCAAGTTGGGTCGTCGCCGCCGTTCCCCCTCTCCTTCTCCTCGACCCTCCTCCTCCTCCCTCCACTCCTCGTGGTGTCGTCGTCATCTGCTTCTCTCCTCTGGTTCAGACTCTGATGTGGCTATTGTGAGTCCCCCGTGCCACCTCCATCCCCCCTGCCACCCTGTCTTTCCCTACGCCCCTCTCTTGCTTTTACTTGGAAGGCACTGAAGCCAGTGGTCGCGCTTCTTCCCCTATTTCCAGCCCCGATTTCTCTCAGGCTACTGCTTCTCTCTTGGGCCTAGCTCAGCTGTACCCTGACTCCCGGATCCGGAGCAGCTTGATATCAATCAACCGGTTGCGGAACCCATCTCCCAGTCTGCTGATCCAAGGCTCTCTTCGACGAAAAAATTCTTGCTGCTGACTCTCTTCATTCCCCTCCTTTGATGGAGTCGAATCCTGATTCTAAGGCTGCTGACGCTAAAAGAGACCATAGCAGAGCTGACATGGTTTCCTCTATTCTGAGCAAGCTCCAGCGACGCTTTCAAGGCTCTGAAAGCTTGGGAGGCTTTCACGGATACCACCAGACTGCCATTGTGGATGATTGTGTGGAGCTTATCAAGCTGGCTGAACTTCTTGCTAACGACTCAGGCTCTCCTAGAGCAAAGAACGCAGTTTCTGAGCTGAAAAAGCTCTTTTGATGTATTTCTTCTTTTTCTATGTTTGTTTTTTCGTCCTCCTTTTTTGGAATCTGCTCGGGTATTTTGACTCTGCTTCTATCAATGCTAAATCTGGCCTGATGGGCTCGTTTGTATAAGGTTGTGGGACCTTCTAAAACCCTCCTTTTACCCAATATATTCCAAAAAAATATTACATATAGGAAATAATTATTCTATGGAATCATTCGTTGAACATTGATTTGATTACTCCATGATCTTTTCTTAATGACTAATATGGTTTATCACTTCGTTTCTTCCTCTCATGACTATTATTTCTTTAGGATGTATCTTTTTGTAATGCTTTAACTACTTCATAAAAGTAGAGTTCATTTTATGAAACAGTTAGTTGAAAGAACATCGTTTTAATGCTTAGTGTTTATCATGCTCAGTTCAATGAACTAACCCGTGCTAGCAATTTTTGCAGATGGACTTCATAAGTGATAAAAGGAGACAAGATCCTTTTATGATGTACTTATGTTTACCTAAAGACTGGATCTTTTATGAGGAAAAATGATTCATTTTTGAGATGTATTTGTAAGAGAAATTTTGTATTTTTAATTGATCTTATTGATGTTGTTTGACTCTAAAGATGTTTGAAATGTTGTACTTGTAAAGTATGTGTTCCACTTAGATGAATGGAAAATATTGTGGTTTATCTGTATACTAATGTGTCATTCTCTTTGTATATTCTGGGAAGGGAATTGTAATTTTATTCTCTCTTATACATATCTGTAATGAACCCTTTCAATTTGACTTAAAATGAACTATGTGGTAAGGGAATTAGATACACTATCCCTTTATTGTAATGCAACTTATCAAGTTGGCATTCATGGCTGATCAATTAACTAATCACAATGGTTTATTAAAATGATGATAATGGAAGTACAAACCCATTATGATATCTTGTATAATGTAAGAGGTTGCATTGAATCCTAATTCTTAATAAGAAAAAGGAAGACAACTATTCCAAATGATAATCAAGGATTGTTTTAAAATCCTTTGAATTTAAGCCTAATGTCATCTGGGAAAGAGGAAGATGTACTTCCTCTTGACCAATACCTTCATTGGGATAAAACAAATGAAAAGTAAACATGAATATATAGCAGTAGAATTCATCTCAAAGAAGTCTAATATAAAGGAATTTGATTCAGAACTTAAACAAGCTAAGTAATGGTTAAGTAAAATAAGTGAACCATAATGTCTGTATGTTGATTCTATTTTAAAGAGTTGTATCCTAAAGTAGGAAGTTAATGATTAAAAAGCAATCTTGATGTTTCTATAAAGTAATTACAACTCATTTATGGTTGAAAACCTTAAGGGTTAATGAGAATAGGGATTCAACAGGGTTGTTGTAATTAGACCTTAATTACAGGAAATAATTAAGTAATTAACTTCTTTCTTGGATATGTACATCCAGATGGGATGACTCCAATGGATGTTGGCACACAAAAACTATAGTACAATACCTTCGTGAATACTTGGGTTCTTCACGAGGATATTGTGTTGCAATTGACATGTTGCAACACCCTTCAGAGTTGAATCATCTAGACTTACATAACTCAGACTTGTACTTAGTTATACCCTAGGTTAGGTTAGAAGCATGACTTAGTGTCGAGGGATATCTCAACGAATTAGGATAACTAGACACACACAAATGACTTAGGTCGATCGAGTATGCCTATGTATCCTTAGTTCTCACAAGTAGTCCTCTACACTAAATGATGTTGTTATCCTTGGTTAGGGTAAAACCTTGAACAAGTGGACTGACAGGAGTCAGTAAAGACCATTCTAGATAACATATGATGAAGTGGGGTGAGGGATGTATTCTATTTGACGAGTATGTCATCTAGGAATAGTAATATGAATAGTATGTTGGAAATATTTGGCCAAAGTATCACAAGTTGTTGGTTGTATTGTCCTATGTCACCTAGTTTAAGAAGTGAGATTTCAGATGAATATTGGTAACAAATATTCGAAAGGCCTCTTAAAGCAAACACTTAATACTCGTAAAAGGTAAGAAAACTTAGTATACCTAGTATACAATTCAATGAGTTAACATGAGAGATCAGTGTTTCACCAAGTCATTACAACTGCATATGGTCATCTGTTATGAGATTGATTAGCATGGAATGTGTGTTCTAAATTTTGATTATTTAGAACATAGAACATTATTATAATTTTTTTCCCTTATTTCTAAAGTCTTAAAATGGGAATGTTACATCTTGGTATCAGAGCTGAAGGTTGTAGCTCTTAGACCTATTGTGTCCATAATCTGATAAAAAATAATTTTTCTTGTTAACAAAAAATGGTTAGAAATAATAGAAAATGTTGAAAATAACCCACAACCCGGTGGAGAAGTAGCTAATGCCCAAAACTCAATGAGATCCTTGCTACATTGTTAGACAAAGAGATTGTTTGGTTGTACTTGAACAAAAAGTAATGGGAAATGAGGAGGAGGAAGAAGATGCTGGTAACAACAATCAACCACCTCCTGTGGACAACACTAATATTGGAAATTTAGGTGTTGATAACAATAATGCAGCCAATGCTAATGCTAATGTACCTAATCAACCTGAAAATAAAAAGGTAAGACTGAAGTTGAACTCACTAATGATATAAAAAGGATAAGTCCACCCAAGTTTGATGGCACTACTTTGCGTGATGGAGCTGATAACTTCCTTAACAAAATGGAGAAGTACTTTGCAATAAGGAACTTCTCGGAGAAAAAAAAAAGCAATATGGGGAGCTTATCAACTTTCCCATGAAGCATCTTCATGGTGGGATAGCCACAAGGCTGAGTTAAACATTGATGAAACAAATATTACTTGGGATCAATTTAAAATTTATTTTAGGAAACGATGGCTGCCACAACTTTACTATGATCAGAAAATGACTAAATTTTAGAACTTAGCTCAGGGAAAATTTATCGTATGATTATTGGGAGAGGTTTACTAAGCTCCTTAAATACGTACCTCAATACCAAACTGATGAGAAGTTCATAATACAAAAATTTATCATGGATTAAATCCCATTATAGGTGGTGAAGTGGATGTCCACAACCCAACCACTATGGAAGGGGTTGTTGAAAAATATGTAGGGCAGGAACATAAATTTAGAGAAATCTCTACCCATAAGGAGGAAATTAGAAAAAAATCCAAACTCTTCTTCGTCTCTTGCACCCAAAAAAGAGCCATGGAAGAAGTTTTGTATGAAAAATAAATTTGTAACTAAAAACAACAAGAAGACAACAACAAATAAACCTACTGCTAATGTGTGAAATAACTTTTTCAAGAACAATAATAATGGACAAGTCCTATGGGGGTCAAAATGATAACTTTAAGGTTGGAAATAAATTTGAGCCTAAAAAGGACTTGTAGGAGGCTACTATAATTTTGGTAAGGATCATTACATAAATCAATGTCCTTTGAAGAAGGATGACCGTAATCAGCAACACAAGATACATGCTACAGTAGCTGACAAATAGGTTGAAAAACAAGTCACACCCATAGAAGTTCTAGGTAAGTTATTTGGTATACCTGTGACTATAATTTTTGATACTAGAGCTACTAAATGTTTCATTTCTACTAAATTAGCATCTAAATTAAAAATAAAAGCTAGAAAAATGGATAAATCATGGGTTGTACATTATGGAAATAATGTTGTTTTCATAGTTAGTATGTGTCTTTTTGGAGCAGTCCTTGACTTACCAAGTTTTTCCACTGAAGTTGACCTTTATGTTGCTCCTTTGGGGTCTTATGATGTAATCATAGGTGTTAATTGGATAGCTAAGCATAAGGAAAAGGTTGACTATTTTAAGAAACATATTAGTTGTTTGGATAATCTACAGAAAACAATAAGACATTTAGGGTGTAAAATGTGAGATTTCAGTTAGGAAATTGTTGGGTGTGTAACTTAAAAAGGAAAAAACAAAGGTTACACCTTGTATGTAGTAAAAATTTCTAAAGAAATTGATGAAAGTGGTGGCTTCATGGAAAAATAACCGCTGTTAAGAAATTTCAGTGATGTGTTTCTGGAAGAGTTACCCGGTCTTCCACCCAAATGGTAGTTTTAATTCATAATTGAGATCAAACCAGGAACCAAACCCATTTCTAAGGCACCATATAGAATGACTACCATTGAATTAGTAGAGCTTAAGGCACAGTTACAAGAAATTTTGTCTAAAGGTTTGATAAGACCAAGTGTCTCACCTTGGGGAGCACCGGTAATTTTTGTGAAAAAGAAAGATGGAACACTTAGATTGTGCATCGATTATAGGATGTTAAAC
This sequence comes from Taxus wallichiana var. yunnanensis, assembly GCA_018340775.1. NCBI lineage: Eukaryota > Viridiplantae > Streptophyta > Pinopsida > Cupressales > Taxaceae > Taxus > Taxus wallichiana. The sequence goes on along the minus strand of CM031235.1, from coordinate 454,320,984 downwards.
AAAGCAACAATTAAGAATAGATATCCACTTCCTAGAATTGATGATCTATTTTATCAGATGTGTGGTGCATCAATGTATTCTAAAATAGATCTTTAATCTGGATATCATTATTTACGAATAAAGGATGAAGATATTCATAAAAAAAAATTAAAAAGGTATGGACATTATGAATTCATAGTTTTACCATTTGGATTAAAAATGCACCTGCAAATTTTATGAATTTAATGAATAATATTTTTCAAGAATACTTGGACAAGTTTGTGCTTGTATTCTTGGATGATATTCTCATATACTCTAAAAGCATCAAGAACATCATGAGCATTTGAAAGTAGTTCTGGAAATCTTGAGAAAGAGAAGGTTGTATGGTAAGTTGTCCAAATGTTCTTTCTATGATATGGAAGTGCACTATTTGGGTCATGTCATAAGAAAATATGGAATAGCGGTAGATCCCTCAAAAGATTGTTGCAATAACTGAGTGGCCTGCACCAAATAATGTACATGAAGTTAGAAGCTTCATGGGTCTTGCTGGTTACTATAGGAAGTTTTTAAAGACTTCTCTAAGGTTGCTGCACCAATAAATTCATTGCAAAAGAAGGATAAGAAATTTTTATGGAATGAAAAATGTGAATCTGCATTTAAGAATCTAAAGGATCAGTTAACTTTAGCACCTATTTTGGCTATACTTGATCCTAATGGAGACTTCATTGTTGTAACGGATGCATCCGGGGAAGGTCTTAGAGGTATTTTTTTACAAAATGATCATGTTATAGCTTATGAAAGTAGAAAAATCAAGTTACATGAATTAAATTATGCTCCACATGACCTAGATCTTTCTACCATTGTTCATGCACTTCAGGTATGGAGGCATTATCTTCGTTATAGACCTTTTGAACTAAAAACTGATCTTAGGTTGAAGTATATTTTCACTCAGCCAAATTTGAATGCAAGACAATGAAGATGGTTAGAATTTCTATCTTAGTATGATTTTGACATAAGTTATATTAAAGACAAAGAAAATAGAGTAGCAGATGCTCTAAGTCATAGGAAGCACATTTCTTCTCTTATAACATTGAGAAATCAGTTTAAAGATGAAGTAAAAAGTGTCATGGAATCTGATTCTTATTTTCAAGCAAGTAAAGACAACACTTGCTACAGATCCAAATGATGTGAGATATAAAGGTTTTCACTTTGACAATGAAGGAATCATGCGGTTTGAAAACAGGGTATACATACCCTTGTCAAATGATTTAAGAAAGAAATTGTTAGCTGAATTTCATAATTCACCTTTTCTGGACACCCTGGCATTACGAAAATGCTTGCTGATATAAAACAACAATATTTTTAGAAAGGGATGAAAAAGGATGTGATAGAATTTGTGACACACTACTTAGAGTGTCAATGTGTTAAAGTTGAGCATATGCATCTAGCTAGTTTACGTATATCTCACAACATACCACAATATAAATGGCAAGTAATAAACATGGATTTTGTACAAGGGTTGCCTATGTCAAGAAATAAACATGATGTTATTCTAGTGGTTGTTGATAAACTAACAAAGGTAGCTCATTTTATTACTAGTAATCTTAAGGATGATTCACTTGTTTTAGCAAAAATATTTGTGCATGAAATTTTTAGATTACATGGAGTACCTGAATTGATCATATCTGATAGAGACCCAAGGATGACATCTAGATTTTGGCAAACACTTAATGCATCCCTGGGACTAAGTTGAATTTCAATTCTGCATACCACCCGAAACGGATGGACAAAATAAAAGAGTTAATTAGGTTTTAGAGGATATGTTACGAATGTATTACATGGATTAGTAGTATAAATGGGAAGAGTACCTTCCATTAGTTGAGTTTTCTTATAATAACACTTATCACGCCTCTCTAAAAATGGAACCCTTCAAAGAATTATACAGAAGGAAATGTAGAAATCCTATTAGTAGCTAAGGAAAACATTGAGGATAGAGAGGTGATTGACCTCAAATCCTTACGAAATGGAACAACAAGTTAAAATTATTCTTGAACACTTGAAACAAGCAAATGATAGACAAAACAATTATGCAGACTTAAAGCAAGTTGATAAGAAGTTTGAACTTGGTGAGAAGGTCTATCTTTAGGTTAAACCAAAAAAGAGCTCTATAACTTTTGGCAAGGCTACCAAGTTATCACCTCGTTATGTGGGACCCTTTGAAATTGTTGAAGTAATTAACCCTGTAGCTTATCATTTAGCTTTACCTCCTGCTTTATCAAGAATGTATGATGTTTTCCATATTTCTCTGCTTAAGAAATATGTTTCAAATTTATCACATGTGTTAAAATGGATTTCCTCACAGTCCAAGACCCATGAATAATTGTGCTTAAACCCATTAAAGTTCTGGAAAAACACTAGTTGTACTTAAGAAATTATGAAGTAAGCCAACATAAGGTCCATTGGGATCAGTTTAATGAAGAAAGTGCAACCTGGGAAAATTTGGAAGATATGAAAACTACTTTTCCGTACTTGTTTGAACAAAATTAATTTTGTTGATGAAAAAAATTTAATATTTTTTCATGTTATGTCAATAAATCTACCAAGTCTCGGGCAGATACTACTCTATTAAAAAAGGACATCTACTTTAATGTTGATTATGGAATTTGAAAATCTAGTTATGTTATGAACATATGGATGGAAGTTTAATAATTTCAATTTATCCTAAATAAAAAATGTTTGACTGATTTAATAATCGGGAAAATGACTCTTTTTAGGAGGGAGGTATGTCACATCTTAGACAAAACTATTACTGTGATTACTTTCCCTCTTGAAATTGCAAACATTGACATGTGATTTGTCTTAGGAAGGTGTACTCTTATGACTTTTGGAAATCATGTTGTAATGGATAATTCATTAATGTGAAAAGGTTAACTTTTTTGATATTTCGTATACTTAAAAATGAGACCATTCATCTATTTGTTCAACTTATACTCATTTTTAAAAATGGATTATGAACTTGTATTATTGTTGTCTTAACCCATTGTGTGTTGAAAGCAAAACCTTGGATCAATTCCATTGATCCAAGGTATGCTACAGTTCTCCTTACATGTTCGTCTTGTTAACTTGGCATTTTGAAATGGAAGGTGAAGTGGGACTGAGTCTTGTTTTGTTTATAAATTTGAAGGACCCTGCTTTAGGTGTCCTTGCTTTGCATCCTGATGAAATTAATAGGCTTGAGTATTCTTAAAAATACTAGAATAGCGTTAGAGAACCTAGAGCTATTACTAAACTATTAAGGTAAATAACTTAACCTAAGATGGAAATGTTCTATACTATTTGGATTTTAACCTAAGGTAATAAGACCTACCTAGGAACTAAGGTTGATAATATAACCTAAACTATTACTAACCTAAGGGGTACCTATGGACTACTTGGCAAGTGATAAGGATGGTGGCAACGTCACTTTTCAAGGCATTAATGAGAATTTATTTTTGGTTTTAATGACTTTGAACTATCAGTTTTGGTGGAGGCATGGGGAGTTAGGGGATGCCTAGTTGGCATCACAACTAAATGGAAATTACATGCATTTTTGAATTAAGAAACTCACCAAACTTGGATTGCGGTGGTGAGGAAAGATAGGAGGGAAAAATGATAGTCCTTCACATTGATTGGTCTTGGTTATGGCGAAGAAACCACCTAGGAGAAAGGCATGGTGGATTTTGGAAAGGTTGTTTGATATTTGGTTCATTTTGATTTTTCTCTACATGGGGTTTTCGATTCTTCAAACCAACAGTTCTATTTTTGATCTTGCTATATTTTTGGCATACTTGAGCTATTTTTGGATCCTGTGGAAGTATATGAAGAAGAATAAAAGTTGGATTTTTTGACGTCACTTGGAAAAAAAAAAGAAGAGATTGTGGAGGCTCAACTGAAATCTTCTGCAAATCGATAAGAATCTCTATCAGGCATGATAGGCTCTACCCATTAAGTTGTTTTTTTTCCTAATTGTTTTCATTAAAACAAATATGCTCTTGGGGAACAAGTGGGTTTTTATGTGATGTTTATCTTGTGTTCATGCTTGTATTTTTGCTATATACACCTGCTTGGATTCACTGTTTGATAAAAATATGAGTTGGGTTTGTTTCCTTTGTTGGGTGAAGGTATGTGAACATGTTTTAATTTTGCTAAGCTTTGATATATTGTGAATATGTGAAATTTTGTTGGATTTTTTCAAAACAATTATGAAGCTAAATAGTATAATTCACTATTATGAACGAATTATGTTTTAGGTATTGTTATCCCTTGTTCTTGAAATTTGATAAATTCATGTTTAGCTTCTGCTTAAACTTTAATGAATTAGATTTTGCTTCTTACACCTGTAAGTTGTGAGAAGATTTTTTAATGACTTATCTGATTTTGGGTCTAAACGAATCTCCTTGATACAATCTTCCTATTAGCACAATTTATAGTTATCCTATTGTCATGATCTCGAGTAAAGGAATAGTGAATGTACTTTCATCTTCCTAAAGTGAGTTTAAGTTTTTGTGAGCCACCTTATCGGTTAATCTTGTTAAGATTAAATGTTTCTCCTCATTTAAGTGTGATGCATAGTTTATACTACAAGAATAGGGAGTCTAAGATGAATTGTGGTTTAATACAAGCTCGTTTATCTTAAGGAAAAAGGATTGAAACATTTTTCAATTTTTGTATTCTTCTTTTGGGATCAACTTCAAGCACCTGACTTGAGGGTCTTTTTTGCTATTCGTTGTTCTCCTTGTGGTTGATTTCATTTGGGTTCTTTCTTTATAAAACCAGTAGCCTATTCCATTTGTAATTATGATGAGGTTGGACTTGGGTTGGCTTGAATGTATATTTCTACTGTTAAATCTTGTTTTCAATTCCTTTCTCATTTTTCCATTAAGGGATGGGTAAGCTTGTGTGAGTTTAACTTGAAAGGAAATTGTGGCTGCATAAGGGTAATCAATTTCATATGTATCTCTGTCTCCTTTTATTTGGATAAACTAGAAGAAATTCTTGATTGATGCTATTAATGTTTGGAATGAATTTTATGTTTTGTTATTAGTTTGAAGGTTTCTGATACTATTTTTACTAAAGGCATTGAAATAACATTTTTAGTTTATAGCTTATGTGCTACATTTGTTGTTCTCATTTGTAGAATGGGAAAATTTAGTTTTCGGTTTCTAAATTTCTTATGCAATGTAAATACCGATTCAAGATAGAATAGTTATTTATGTTTTCAATGGTTTTTAGAGTTTAATTTTCTCTTGATCGATCTATCTCATTTCTTTTTAAGCTCGATATGTATTCATTTTTTTTTAGGAATGAATAAGGATATCTTATCTCAGCTTTTCTTTTTTCATCACTTCTCTCTATTATGAGTTAAGGTACTCAATATTGTTCTCTTAGAAATATGAAGGAAGATATAATTTGTCTCTCTCTCTCTTTCATTCATTCATTCATTCATATGTTTTACTCCTGTGTAAGGAGTGGACCTATTTGGTTACATTAGTTTGAAGGAATTGTAGAGTGGGTAGTAGGAGGATAAATCTTACTTTCTTCTCCTTGACTAATGCTTTGATAGGGATGTAATTATTGTTACGTGTGACCAATTCCATGTGCATGTAAATTGAATATATATCCTTTATCAAACCTGTTGATGCTAATCCTAAAACTTAGGCTAGAGTTGGCCTTAAATTTGGATTTAGTTTATTAAATACTAAAATCTTGCTTGAGGTGTTTTTGGTTCATCTTAAAGTTCGTTATTGAGTTAAATGATCTTGGAATCAGATATTCTAGGATGGGGTAAATTAATGTTGATTATTTTAGATCATTGTTTATTACAAATCATCCTATTTCTATGAATTATATGAGTTAGTATCTTTTCCTTTTTGGCTAGATAGAATGAATCAAGAGATGAACCATCAATACCTGTAGTTGAAATGTGGTAAGTGATCTAGATGAAATATTACTTATAGGAAATAATTATTTTATGAAATCATCAGTTGAACATTGATTTGATTACTCCATGATCTTTTCTTAATGTTAATATGGTTTATCACTTTGTTTCTTCCTCTCATGATTGTTATTTCTTTATGATGTATCTTTCTGTAATGCTTTAACTGTTTCATAAAAGTAGAGTTCTTTTTATGAAACAGTTAGTTGAAAACACATCATTTTAATTCTTAGTGCTTATCATGCTCAGTTCAATGAACTGACCCATGCTAGAAATTTTTGCAGATGGAATTTGTAAGTGATAAAAGGAGACAAGATCCTTTTATGATGTACTTATGTTTACCTAAAGACTGGATCTTTTATGAGGAAAAATGATTCATTTTTGAGATGTATTTGTAAGAGAAAAGTTGTATTTTTAATTGAGCTTATTGATGTTGTTTGACTCTGAAGATGTCTGAAATGTTGTACTTGTAAAGTATGTGTTCCACTTAGATGAATGGAAAAGATTGTGGTTTATCTGTACTTAATGTGTCATTCTCTTTGTATATTATGGAAGGGAATTGTAAGTTTATTCTCTCTTATACATAATTGTAATGAACCCTTTCAGTTTGACTTAAAATGAACTATGTGGTAAGGGAATTAGATACACTATCCCTTTATTATAATGTAACTTATCAAGTTGGCATTCATTTTTTTCAATTAACTAATCACTATGGTTTATTAAAATGATGATAATGGAGGTACAAACCCATTATGATATCTTGTATAATGTAAGAGGTTGCATTGAATCCTAATTCTTAATAAGAAAAAGGAAGACAACTATTCCGTAATGATAATCAAGATTGCTTTAAAATCCTTAAATTTAAGACTAATGTCATATGGGAAAGAAGAAGATGTACTTCCGACAAATACCTTCATTGGGATAAAATGAATGAAAAATAAACATGAATATATAGCAAATGACTTCATCTCAAAGAAGTCTAAACTAAAGGAATCTGATTCGAACTTAAAAAAGCTAAATAATGATCAAATAAAATAAGTGAACCATAATGTCTGTATGATTATTCTATTTTAAAGAGTTGTATCCTAAAGTAGGAAGTTAATGATTAAAAAACAATCTTGACATTTTTGTAAAGTAATTACAACTAATTTATAGTTGAAACCTTAAGGGTTGATAAGAATAGGGATTCAACAGGGTTTTTGTAATTAGATCTTAATTACATGAAATAATTAGGTAATTAACTTCTTTCTTGGATATGTACATCCAGACCGGATGACTCCGATGGATGTTGGCACACACCAACTACAGTATAGTACCTTCGTGAAGACTTGGATCTTCATGAGGATAATGTGTTGCAATTGACATGTTGCAACACCCTTTAGAGTTGAACCATATAGACTTATATAACTCTCAGACTTGTACTTAGTTATACCATAGGTTGGGTTGGAAGCATGAATTAGTGTTGGGGATATCTCGACAACTTAGGATAATTAGACACACACAAACAACTTAGGTCGATTGAGTATGCCTATGTATCCTTAGTTCTCGCATGTAGTCCTCTATAGTAAATGATGTTTCTATCCTTGGTTAGGGTAAAAACTTGAACAAGTAAACTAATAGAGTCAAGAAAGACCATTCTAGATATAGATAAAGTGGGTGAGGGACATATTCCATTTGATGAGTATGCCTTCTAGGAATATTAAAATGAATAGTATTTTAGAAATCTTTGGCCAAAGTATCGTAAGTCAAGGTTACGTTGTCCTATGTCACCTAGTTTAAGAAGCGAGATTTTAGATGAATATTGGTAACAAATATTCAAAAAGGCCTCTTAATAAGAACACATACTACTCGAAAAAGGGTAAGATAAGCAAGTATACCTAGTATATAGTTCAATGAGTTAACATGAAAGATTTTCATCGAGTCATGAAATGAGAGATTGGTGTTTTACCAAGTTATTACAATTGCATATGGTTATCTGTTATGAGATTTATTGGCATGGAATATGTGTTCTATATTTTGATTATTTATAACAAAGAACATTATTAGAATTTTTTTCCTTGTTTCTAAAGTCTTAAAATGGGAATGTTACAGTTTTGTGGATGTTTCTATGTTGAGCATAGATGGTTTCAAAAAATAATGAGTTCATTTCATTGTCAAGTTTTTATGAACGAATGTTGAGAAGATAAAGTGTTTTAAAACCCAACTTAAACTTGTTGGAACATAATGGTTAAGTGAGCTGGCCACCCCTTAATTAAATATGGGTCCAAAATTATACTATAGGTTAAATATTTAATAATAAGAAATATTTATATTTCTATTTTTAAATATTCAAACCTAGGATATACTTTAGGTTAAATATTTAATAATGAGAAATATGTATATTTCTATTATTAAATATTTTAAACCTTGGTATATGTGTCAACCATTTAGGTTGAAAAGGTGGGTCGAGAGACATACTTGATCACCTCATATAAAAAGGACTTTGGGTCCTCATTTGATATATTAGAAAATATATATCAAAGGTGTTTTTACCCTTGTGATTAGGGTTTCTAAAGGAGGAGGTAATTTACTAGATGTAAAAGGGTTCTCTATAATAAAGGTTACTTTTCATAGTGGTTTTTACCTTCGGGTTTTCCACTATAAATCCTATGTCATTTGTTATTTACTTTCTGTAAGTATTTATTTATTTGTTATGCAATATAGTGTGATGTTTATTGATTTAATATTGCATAGTTTATTAATGTTGTATAATTTAATTGATTAAATCCATAGTTAATAGAATCCTCAAATTCTATCATGGTAACAAAGTGAGGTAAATTAAATAGATTAGATCAAATGTTGTTGTATTTAATTTATTTAATTTTGTACGGGTTTTTTCAACCAACCCGAAAGGGTATTTAAAAATCATCAGCCCCCTTCTCCCCTTTTTTTTGCAATCTATTTTTTTAATGTTCTCAGTGAGGAATTAATGTGAGTGTTAGAAATTAGAGGATTCTAATTATTACAAATTTAATCAACCAATGCATTTAAATATAAACATAAACCATAAAACACTAAATGTTAAACATTATGCAATGTAATAAATAAAATTACATAGCATATTAATTAAGTAACACAAACCAAAAGTAAGAACACAATGACACAATGTTTATAGTGGAAAACCCCAAATAGGGTAAAAACCACTCTGAAATAACCTTTTAGTTTCCAAGAACCAAAATTACATCTAGTAACTTTCACCTCCTCCTTTCAACCATAATTACAAGGGTAAAATAATATTCACCTTTGATATTTCTTTTTCAAACATATAAAATGAGGACCTAAAGTCCTTTTTATATTAGGTGATCGTGGATGTCTCTCGACCCACCTTTTCAACCTTATTAGTTGACACATGTACCTAGGTTTATAATATTTAATATTAGAAATATAATCATTTCATGATATTAAATATTTAACCGACAATATATACCTAGTTTAGCATGTTTAATAATAGAAATATAAATATTTCGTATTATTAAATATTAATCTATATATTAGTGATGGACCCATATACATTAGGTGATGTCTAACCTTCACTCAATATGCACCACTAGGGTGCATCATAGCCGTCCATTTTTAAATGGATAGTTGCAATGCACCCTAGTGGTGCATATTGAGTGGAGGGTAGACAATTCCTATACATTAATGGTTGTCAGACAACTTAATAATTGTGTTCCAATAGTGAGTGTGCACAGTGAAAGGAGTTTACATGCATGTGAAAAATCACATATAAGTAAGGGTAAATTAATATATGAAATATTTCTATTTCTCTATAGTTTTAAACGTGTGTAGGGTAAATGTTTTCAAAGGTATAATTAAAGAGTAAATCAAGGAGGAGACAAGTTTCATGAAAATGGGAATTTTAAATTATTTCATTGACCAGTGTGAAATTACTTACCCCCTCTATAAATCTCGAGGTTAATTTGTACTCTCATATGATTCGAAATCTCCTTGTACCTAATAATTTTCACTGTGTTAAAATTGACAGGAAAATGACTATCATGACAAACCAAAAATAAGGTAGAATGACAGTCATTTAGATGTCAAATTTAAGCTAGCCATATCTAGGAAATTTTCATTGTGTTAAAATTGACAGTCAAATAACCGTCACAATAGACCAAAAATAAGGCAGAATGACGGTCATTTAGACGTCAAATTTAAGTTGGTCAGATCTTTATCTTCATTAACATTTTTCAGAAATTTGAAGTTGTTATGCATTTTTAGAGGTTTCATCTTCACTTCTATATGGTTAGAAATTTTTTTATGATAGGTATGGGGTATAATGTCAAATCCCTTTATAATGTGTGTTATTATTTAATTATGGAAATTTAATTAGTATACATTTTAATGAAAAATTAGTTATGGTCAAATAGTTTCTTTAGATCTAGTTCTATTAATATTTTTATGATCAGATTTAAAAAAATAGTTATTTCTTTTTTAAAAATATATATAATACTTGATTTTTTAATGAAATAATACAAGTTTTTTTAATATCATAAAATATGGGTATTGTCATTTTTTCAATTAATATGTTTCTAACTCAGTGGCACATTATATCATAATGGGGTATGTGTTTCAGAAATTTGAAAGACAATGGTGTCTAGTTTCTTTTGCCTCAATAAATCCCAAATCCTAAATGGAGCAAATTATAATATTTGGAAGATCAAGGTCAAATAAAAACTTATGGCAAGGAAACTCTGGATGATTATTTCAGAATTGAGATTTTTCCCATAGGTTGTCAAGCGAATGCAAAAAATATGAATACATTCTCACAGTGTACATAGGAGGCCCTTTCCATGAATGTGCGCAATGTGAATGATGAATATATTCTACACATTGGTAATATCGAACATCCTAAAGAGGTATGGATACAATTAGAATCCATGCATGAAGGTACACACTTATCTAAGATTATTAAACTTATTTTAGAATTACTTACGACTCCTATGAAAGGAGATGAAAAAGTAGTTAATTTCTTAGCCAAAATTAAAAATATCAAAGCACAATTAGATGGATGTAATTGTGACTTAATTAGTGAAAAATTAATCTACTTTATTTTTAGTTTAATATACATGAAAGATTTAAGAATTTTATTTCTATCCTAAACTCTAAATATCAGAATGAGGATGAATTACCTGATTTAAATACTTTGAGTTATCTTCTGATACAAGAAGAGCAAGTGATGATGAACTTTGACTCTAAGGAGAATGCTTCTTAGGAACTTCTTGCTCAGAATTCCAAGTTCAAACCACGCAAGCCCTTCTCTAATCAGAAGTTTAGATCTAAATCTTCATTTGCTGATAAGAAATTTTTACTTCTGAACATTTGCATGTAATATTTAATGGTAAATATCACAAATGTGGAAAATTTGGGGATAAAAAGGAAGAGTGTAAATATAAGAAACATATCCATAAAAATTAGAAACAAACTGTCTCATCTAAATATAATTTAAGGAAAAAGGGTAGTTCTAATGATGATCCTAAAACTATTGCATTATATGTTTCTTTATACTCTTCCTCTAATTCTAAATGAATTCTAGATTTAGGTGCTTCAAATCATATGACTGGCATTTCCAATTCTTTATTTGATGTTACAAAAATAAATGAACTTGTGTGTTTTGGTGATAACTCATCTTTAGAAGAAATAGAGAAAGGAACAAGAAAATTTGCAAATGGTTCTTTGTATGCTATGACATTTATTGATGATTTCACAGATGATTTGGACATATTTTCTTAAATATAATGCTGATGGTAGTATTGAAAATTATAAATCTATACTTGTTTCTAGAGGTTTCACTCATAAACTTGGGATAGATTATGTTGAGACCTTTTCCCCTGTAGCTAAAATGAGCACTATCGGGACCTTGTTCGCTATTATCGCTCGCTTTAGGTGGGAAATCCACCAAAATTATGTGAAAATTATTATTTGAATGGTGATTTAAAAGAAGAAATTTACATGTCTCGACCTAAAGGTTTTGAAGAAAATGGTAAATAAAACTATGTTTGTAAATTGAAAAAATATTTGTATGGTTTAAAGAAAGATCCTAGAGCTTGGTATGCAAAAATTAATGCTTTATTTAAACAATTAGGTTTTTTTAATTGTTCTTCTAACAATGATCTATTCATTAAGCAAGAAGTTTCTCACATTATCATTGTATGTCTATATGTGGATGATCTACTTATGACTGGTGATAGTCCTGTTTTAATTCATAGGATTAAATAAAAATTGAAATAGTACTTTTAAAAGACTAATTTAGGTCTCTTACATCATTTTATTGGCATGACTCGTATTTCAAGATAAATGTTTTATTGTTGTTTCTAAAGCACAATATGCAACCAATGTATTGAAAAATGTAATATGATTGATTGTAAACCAATTTCTACACCTATGGAAGTTGGAATAAAACTTGATCCTAAATTTGCATGTAAAAATTTGATCCTACTTTATATAGATAGTTAGTTAGTATTTTGATTTATTTAACTATAACTAGACTAGATATTTACTATGCATAGAGGGAATTACTTATAGGTTTATGTAGGAACCTTAAAGAGATCATTGGAATATTGTAAAAATAATTCTTATATATATTCAATATACAATCAATCATGGGTTGTATTATAGTAAGGATGAAAATGATAACTTATATGGATTTTGTGATTCTCGAGCAAGCTAGTGATGTATTAGATAGAAAATCTACTTTTGGTTATGTGTTTAAATTTGGTGCAGGTGTCATTACTTGGTGTAGTAAAAAGCAACCAATTGTTTCTATCTCTTCAACTGAAGTTGAGTATAGAAGTGCAATGGAAGCTACAAAAGAGGAACTATGGCTAAAGAGGTTGTTCACCAAGATAAAGATGAAGGATCAAGGTAGTATTCTTTTTTCTCGTGACAACCGAGCGCCATATCTCTTCCACATAATCTAGTACAACATCAGAGGATGAAGCACATTGAGATACATATACACTTCATTCATGAGAAGGTGCTAAGTGGTGAGATAGATCTAAAGTTCGTGCCGACTTAAGAGTAGGTTACTGACATCTTCACAAAGCCCCTGAGTGCTTTAAAGTCTTTCCACTTTCATGAAAAACTTAAATTGTTAGAGTTTCCATTGAAGGGGAGTGTGCTTGACAATGTCACCTCCTAATGGAACTTGGTATTTGTAAAATGAAAAATGCATTGTAATAAAGAACTTCGGGAAAGTGAAAAATACCTTTAGGCAAATGTATACCTCCTCGACTTCTTTTTTAGAAAGAAATGTAGAAATACCTTAAAGGCGGTCTCCAGTAAACTTGTTAGTGCTATTGAGTTTACCAGTAAACATCTAGTGTAAGTATATTGTTAAGGAGGTCCTTGGTTATAAAAGGCTCCTATATGCTTGGTTTCAAGTAACCTTTTACGAGAACTTTTGAGAACATGTAAAACTCACAAATCATACTTAGCCATTGATCATGGGATGATCTTTGGGATTCCAAATCCTTTTGTACCAAAAGGTAACTTGAGTATGATGAAGGTGTTATAATTCCTTCAACCTATATGCTAGCCTAAAACCTTTATGGTTTAAGGATTGTAAATCTGTAGTGTACCATGGGTAGGTAATCTATTGGCATATGTTATCCCACTTAACATTAAGGGGGAGTGTTGGAACATAATGGTTAAGTGGGTTGGCCACCCCTTAATTAAATATGGGTCCAACATTATACTATAGGTTAAATATTTAATAATAAGAAATATTTCTATTTCTATTATTAAATATTCAAACCTAGGAATATACTTTAGGTTAAATATTTAATAATAAGAAATAGTTATATTTCTATTATTAAATATTTTAAACCTTGGTATATGTGTCAACCATTTAGGTTGAAAAGGTGGGTCGGGAGACATACTCGATCACCTCATATAAAAAGGACTTCGGTTCCTCATTTAATATATTGGAGAATCTATATCAAATATGTTTTTACCCTTGTGATTAGGGTTTCTAAAGGAGGAGGTAATTTACTAGATGTAAAAGGGTTCTCTATAATAAAGGTTACTTTTCACAGTGGTTTTTTACCTTCGGGTTTTCCACTATAAATCATGTGTCATTTGTTATTTACTTTCTGTAAGTATTTATTTATTTTTTATGAAATATAGTGTGATTTTTATTGATTTAATATTTCATAGTTTATTAATTTTGTATAATTTAATTGATTAAATCCATAGTTAATAGAATCCTCAAATTCTATCAAAACCTGAGCTAGGAGAATCTTGCAGAAGAAGAGGTATATTGAGTTTTTTTATTAATTAATAAAAATTGATGATTTAATGATGTAGAGGACTCTTCTAGACTTCTAGAAATGTATGGTAGAGGTCATGGTGATGAGTGGGCCCCACTCAAACAGGCCAATTTCTAAAGAAGAATGTTTTGGGACATGGTTGTACAAAAGAGTTGCATGCTAAATTGATGTTATAAAATTTATGTAAGCTGATATTGATTTCCATGGAGGTTTTAGGAAATGTTTATGTAGTTAAATTTTCAAATGAGCTTCATTTAGGTTAACTGGTTAAAGGATAGATTTGAGGTCTTAAAAAGCAATATTTAGTAAAATGAGCATAAATAGAGCTACATTGGATTTTAGAGCTGATTCAAGTTGCATTGGAAAGAGAATTCAGAGATATTTTCCGTGATATGAGTTTTATTTAATTATAATTATATTTTATGATGTTTAAATGTATATATTTGGACAATAAGGTTATTGTTAGTGTATGTGAGGATTTGTTTTTCTGAAATTTTTGAGTTGTTTAAAGGATGAGATGGATTATGTGATGCTTGATATCACCTGGAATGTGCATAGGGATTAATTTTATATCTAATGAATCTAAATATGTCTTTATTGTTCCTATTAAATTTTTTTATCAAATGATCTTTCAAAACAAAGTTTTGGGTAGGTTGATTTGGTGAAAACAACCATGAATGTAGTTTGAGCATGTGATTGTTTCAAGACTTCTATCTTACTTATAAGTGTTATAAAGGTTATGTAATTTCTATAAAGTTTATATATGATGTGGTTTTGTTTAATTGAACTGATTTTTGGCAAAATAAAGTTTCCAGGGTCTTGAAGGGTTTAAGAAACAATAGTTTTGATAAGTACAAAGAGTACTAGGCCCATTAAATGAAATAATTTGATTTTTTGAGATAAATTGTGACCATGTATGAATGTTAAATGATATTTTAATCATGTTTAATGATGTATGGGTCATGAATAATTATGGATTTGATGTAAGGGCATTTTTATCTTTGTGTCCATAGGGTTTTGAGCCAATTTTGGTGCATGTAATGATGTTTTTATCTAGGATGAAATTCTTGGGTCACTTGTGATTATTGTAATTAAAATTTGGGATTTTTATTTGATGTATGATTTTATTCAAAGGAGGGAAAATTTTTGTGTTTGAATTTGAAATCAAGAGGAGCTTATAAAGGCATAATTTTGGGTGCTTTTGCAAGCTAGTTGTGTGTATGCTGTATGCGACCTAGCTGAGTGATTTTAAAGGTGTATGAGAATGAATTGAGATTAGATAAGGTGTTTGAAAGGTTAAGGAAGATAAAAAAGCATGTGTGTAAGAGTTTGAATCATTGCAAAGTGAAGAAAGAGCTAGATTGTGTAACTTGAAGACCTATGGTTTAAGCAAGGGTTTGGAAGAGTTTGGAGCTGAATCTTTGGATAAATATCAGTTGTGGTATCAACATATTTTTATTGGTAATTCTTCATAAAAATATCATGTGATGATTCATCTTCATTGAATTCTCTTGTTATGTGTAATATCAATAAGGTTTTAGGGGTTGACACTCCTTGTGGGGTTGGTGCCTCACTAAATAAATCTCTTATGATGTGTAATATTAACTTGAGTCTTTGTTGTGTGTAATATCATAAAATTTTCAATGGGTTTTCTTCCCCTTGAGTTTTTTCCACTTACATCTTGTGTTATGGTGTTACTTATCTCACTCTTATTTTATTAAATGAGCATTGAATGTCGTTGTGAACACATTAATGAATGTATAATTGATTAATGGTTTATGTGAGTTATCTGAAATTTAAGCTGAATTTTTATGGAATGATTCACCCCCATCTTAGTCCATTGTTCTTCCAATAATCGGTATCATAGAAAGGATTTTTAGAGAAGTTTGACAGCTTGAAAGGAGATCCTGAAGCACAAAATGGTGAGTGTTAGAGTCATAGGAAAGGAACCAATGTTTTATGGAACAAACTATGAATTTTGGAGGCTAAGGATGAATACCTACATTATTTCATAAGGTTTTTATGTTTGGAAGACCGTGGAAGATGGCTATAATCATCCTGTCATTAGTATTACCAGTCAAATAGACAAGTATTAATATGAACACAATTCTAAGGCCTTTAATGCTATCATTTAGGGTCTTAGAGAATTTGAGTTGGGAAAATTAAATTTATTTAAATCATCCAAGTAAGCATGGGAGAAATTTCAAGTCCTATATGAAGGTGACTCAAAGGTAAGAATTTCTAAACTTCAAACCTTTATAAATTAGTTTGAATCTCTTAAGATGAATGATGAAGATTCCATTGTTGCATATCTACTTAGGGTTGACAAAATTGTCAATAGCATGAAAGGGTTAGGAGAAGAAGTAAAATAAGAAGTTTCTGTTCAAAAAGTTCTAAGGTCACTAACTCCAAAATTTGATTCCAAAGTATCTGCTATAGAAGAAGCAAAGGATTTGACTACTTTAAAGATGGATGATTTGCATATTACCTTGACTACCTATGAGATGAGAATAGGTGATCTCAAACTAGCCAAGAAAGAGGTTACATTCAAATCTTAAATGAAGACTAAAAGCAAGAAGGTGAAGGATGATGAATCTACTCTTGAGATTGAAGATGAAGAGCTCTTTTCTATGATGGCTAGAAGATTGAAGCTTGGATCTGGTAGGTACAAAGGTAATATTCCTTACAAATGTTTCAAATGTGGTAAGATAAGACATTTTTCTAGTTATTGTCCTCATAATAATAAAAAAGAATATCATGATGAACATGAGCATGATAGTGATCATAACAAGAAGCACAAAAAATTATGATAAGAGAGAAAATATTTAAGAAGGTTGATTAAAAAAGGGACAAAAGGAGTTTTTATACAAATGAAGATGATGAATTATCTGATGATAGTAGTGGTGTTTTAGATTATGAAACTAATTCAGGTTATGAGGATATTGGAAATGCGGTTTTTTCATGAGTAAAAATGAAAAAAATATTCTAGTGATGGCTCCTCTTTGTTAGGAGATTTTATATCTGGTTATTGCAGTTATTCTAGTGAAGATGATGAGGATGTCAAAAATGATCTTGAGGGAATTCAAATAAAGATAAAACATGTTGAGAAAGAGAACAAGAAGCTGAGACTTCAGGTCAAAGAGTATGAAAGTCATATGCAAAATATAGAAGAAGTGTACAAGTCTGAATCAAGCAAGTAAAGTGAGTCAATCATATTATTGGAAGATAAGGTAAAGTATTTTTTTCAATTTTATAGGATAAAGAAGGTTTGTGCTCAAAATATCAAGAATATATAGAGTTTATAAGGGTTAAGCTACTAGAGGCTAGCAAGAAGACTATGTCCTTTCAAAATTTTGAGAAAAGTGCAAAAGACCTAGATGATCTACTTGGAAAACAAAGAGCAGCATGTGATAGAGCTGGTTTTGGTTTCAAAGAGGAATATAAAGGTAAAGAGTTGAAGAAAGAAGACATGATTCCAAGAAAAGAGGAAGGTGAACCTATCATCAAGGAAGAAAAGAAGGATACACTCATCAAGGAAAATGTGAAACCAAGGCCTATTAGGAAGCCTAATGCCTCAAGATATTAGATAAATTTAAGAAGCCTAATGCCTGAATGGATATCTTTAAGAAATAAATAGCCTTGAAAATATCATAGAAGTTAATATGAAAAGAATGTTATATGCTACAAGTGCAATGAGATAGGCCATGTTGCTATATTTTTCTTGTATGATTCACCTAGACATGTTGATGGCTTCAAGAGGAAGAATACAATAGTGTGCTATAGCTATAATAGAGTTGGTCATGTTGCAAGGAATTACTATCAAGGTTACTCAAGTCAAAACAAGGGTTTTCAAGGTCCTAGAGAGAAAGGAAGTGGAGTTCAAAGACCTAGAATGTATGACAATGGCCAAAGAAGAATGTGGGAACCTAGAAGAGACCTTGGTGTCTCATCAAGAACTAGTAATGATGGAGTGAAATGTAAAATAAATGGTTTATATCAAATATAATATAATTAAGGATTTATACAGGTGCCCAAGAAGGCTTGGGACCTATTTAAGACCTTATTTTAGGTTATCATGGTGTATATATACCTTAAATATACTTCTTGATGGTGTATTAAATGCATGAAGCATTTAACGAGGGGGATATTTATAGGTATGTGTGTGTGTCTCCTTCATGATTATAAGGTATGTATTTTAGTGTTATTAAGTTTGTTCTCATGTGTAAAATTGGTAATATTTGTGTATGAGAAGATCAACTCTTTATACTATGGTCATTACATGTTTTTTTCTACGTTCTTGAGGTATTTGCTTACATCATAATGGTGTGAGGTTGGTCTATGTTGGTTTTGTATTTTCATAAGTATCATTATCATGTCATAAGAAGTGAGCAAGTTGTTTAGAACTCATGGTGTGCATACAAGATGTCCCCTGACCAAAGTTGAGCAATGATTGAATGGGTCTAAGGTTTGTGAAGTTACTTGGTGATTGTAATGAGCTATTTGAAATTTCATGCAGTCTTCATGTGTTGTAATTTCTTGCATTCAATGCGTCCATGATTCTATTATGTCTATGGATCTATGAATGTGTCTAAAGATTTTTAAAAGGTCATTAATAGTCTCGGTGTATTCAATCTTCTTAAGAAGTATAACATTGTCATTTCAAATGTTCTAAGCATCATTCAAGGTCTAAATATATCATTGGGTCCTATGTCATGAGTCTCTAATAGACTGAATGGTTCTGAAAGTGTGATTGGAGGTTCCCCAAGTTTCATCATGTGGATGACTTGATCACTTAACATGAGAATAAAGAATTGTGCAAAGGCTTCATGATGACAACAAAGACAGATTCAAGATGGTTTTAGGTATGAAGGTAGTTATATTGACTTATTATTCATTATAAAATGTTCTTAGTGAGATTGAAAGGTTATCTCAAGATGTTTGATCATTTTTGAGGTCACAACAACAATTTTTGTGCATTATGGCTACATCTCTGCCATGGACTATGTTTTCATTGTACTACTGAGAGTGGTATAGAAGGAAAGTGAGTTTTGGAGCTCTAAATCATTGATTATAATGATAAAAATTTGTACATACCATCAAGATAGGATGGTTTAAAGGATTCAAATGGTTTTAGGTCCTGAAAAATGTCTCATCTCCTAGGAATTTGTGGCGTGTTGAAGTTGATGAGCTTTAGTGTCACGAAGACCTAATTTGGGAAGATGTAATTTGTAAACTAGGTATGATTCTTCCTGGGATGAGTATTTAAGGCTTGAGGAGGTTAAAATATGGATAAATGGGTGTTTAAATCTTGTTTGTTTCTTCCGTGAATGTATGTGCATAAAAATTAAAGGTGTTTCTCAATATTTGAAGTAATCTTGGTAAATTGTGTGTATGTAATTTTGTGATAAGAATAAGGTATAGTATGAAATAAAATGATTCTCGAAGTACTTATGTCATGTTTAAGATTATGAAGGTTATTAATAGATTCTTGATAATATTTAGGGACAGGATATGGTATGTTTTAGATTTTATGAAATCTTGTATGTTTCAAGATAGTGGTTGGTCTTGCATAGGGTTGTATGTTCTTATATGGTATGATCCAAGTCTTTCATACGGATAAGCATGAGTATGAAAAAATTGTGTTGATATTTTTAGCTTGAATTGAATGATCCACATGATCCATTGCACTTAGTTGTGAATTCATCCAGTAAAGGTAGGTACTTGTTACTCTTAAACTAAGATGCAAAATTGATGAAATCTACAAGTTACAGTGGACCTAGACTGAAAGAGAGCATCCATAAGTATAAGAATGGATATGTTGCATTTATAATAGGTCTGAGACTCCATGAAATTGGTTGTGCTTAAAAGTGGTTTGGAACTTGAATTTATACAAGAACGATGTATGAGACACTCTAAAATGTGTTGATGGAAATGTGAAGTAATCTACAAGTTTGTTTAACAATTTTGTCCCATTTTTTTAATCAAGTTGGAGACCTAATACACAAGGGTATAAGGTGATGGAGTTTTCTTCAGGGTTCTTGAGTTGGAAAATATATTCTTAGGTGAATCCACATAGTCACTTCTTGACAAATGATATCTAAGGTTAGTAAAAACTATGTCACAGTGATCTCAGAAGCTAATGTATCCATCTAAATGCAGGGAGTATTAGTATAGATCTCATTTGATGGTTTTTGAAACTTCAAGGAGTTTATATCTACATGTGAAATATTTTTATGATCCCTTGTATTGTGAATAAGATGTTGTTAGATAGGGTAAGTCCTTTTCTTCCTCTTGAGACTTCATATCCAAGAAATTACATGTTATAGGTACAAGGTACATACATGAAGTAGAACATGCAAGTGTTTATAGCTATAAAATTATAGAGCATCCCCGAACTCATATATTTACTCTTGAAGGTGTATCATAGGAATATCAAGGTGTTTGAGGTCCAAATTACTAAAGATTGTATGATTGAGATCTCAGTGAGCTAGAAGTTGTAATATGTCAAGCTATATGTGAAGAAGTTGTGTGAAAGATAGGATATAGTGCCTCTATAGGTTTCAAAGGTTGGGTGACCCATCTTGATATGATTTCTTTCCCTCATCATGTGTATGTGATCTAAAAGGTGAATGAAACCTTAAGGAAGGAAAGGGTATGTCTTGTGATCCATGCCATGACTAAGAAAGAGCTTTTTTCTCCAAAAGTGAACTCTTTCGATCTAAATATGCTTGCACAAAATTCTATGGATAATTTTATGATAGGGGAGTCCATGTTTCACCCCTAAATATGCACTTTTAGTTCATTAATATGCTTAAATGATAGATATATTGAAAAAATGATAATTATTAATGGAGGTAAGATGATGATTTGTTTGTTTTTAGTGTATTATACTGTATAAATATGCCTCTACAGTGCAAGAAGTGAGGTAAAACTCAGATTAGATAGGGGAGCTTGGGAGTATGCTTCTAGATGGTGACAAAGTGTTGTCAAGGTAATGTGTGTGTGTGTGTGTGTGTGTGTGTGTGTGTGTGTGTGTGTGTGTGTGTGTGTGTGTGTGTGTGTGTTGGATGTCTACATTATGCATTTCCAATATACATCTCTTATATGCATTGTCTTAGTCAAATATGACTATTAAAGATTGAGAAAATTGTTTAGGACCTAACAAAAGTGGTCAAGATGATTTCTAGCCATGATAGGATGGTGAGTCACTCAAATTTATGCTTTTGAGCTAGAAATGGAGGTCTTAAGTCTAGGGGAAGCTATGGGTTGCATTTTCAAGGTGTGTATGAGGTTCTAACACTTGTCAAAATTGGTTCTAAATGCACTAAGAATATTGTTTAGGGCTCTGAGTCTCAAGTGTGGTATGAAGAGAAAGAATGTACATGGTAAAGCTAGTCTTATGCCTATATAATATGGATCTTGGTCAATAATGTAGTTATGATGTCTTGGTATTCTCTCTCATGAAATTTTTGGCATGTTCAAGGTGTGAATGGTTCAGATACAATTAGGTACAATGCTCCAATGAAGGCAAAAACATGGGTTAAGAAGATTTTTTTTTTTTTTTACATGCCTAGATGGTGGAATATGCTTTCTTGGCTCCAAAATAAGGTAATATGATGTTTTTCACGCTTTATTTATGATGGTCATATGTTGTAGATGCTTGGCCCAAGGGGAGAATGATGATTGCATGCTTGCTAAGAAGGCAAAAAAATTTAGTGTAAATTTAAAGGTCTTGAGCTTGAAAGAGATCATTTATGTTTCTAACCAAAAAATGATGTTATGGATTTGATGTAGGTGAATAATATGCTTCTATAGGTATGACTTTTTCATTAATGTATAAAGGGGAGAAGTCCGGTAGTTTTCCATCAATGACAAAGGGGAGATCATGTGCATGAGGTCCTAAGGCATTTTCATTGATAAAAACTACATTAATGAAAAATTAGATGATGGATTAGGGTCATATGATGTTGTATGTGATTTTGGAATGATGATTCAGATGTGTATTTGATGATATAATGAGACTCAGTGAGGATTGCTTGCTCTTGCAAGCCTATTTAGGTGCCTAGGTGATGCTACATGAAGGTAAGAGATTATTGGATGATTTAGAAGCATATTGGAACGGTGGATAGTAGGTTTGGAGAGTGTTTAGGCACTCATAATAGTGGCATGATGTAGGTATAGGTGATTGGCTATGTTACAGGTGCTCATCTGGAGTAGGTATGGTTGTTAGGAGGTATGAGATTGAGATTTGGAGATATATGAGATCATGGATGCATGTATTCAGGTATATCAAGGTGTATTAGGTATGTTTGGGTAATTTTCAGTGGTTTTATGTTGAGTTATAATATTATTTCATTTGAACCTAGCTTCTACAGTGAGAAACCTTAAGGAGTTGCTATGCAAGTCTTAGTGTTTGGATATTTTGAGGTATGGTGATGACATTATGATTATTGGATATGTTAGTGTGATGTTTCATGGTGATTTTAGAAAAATTTAAGGTTTCCATGAGGTGTATTTTGCATGTTATGTCAGTTTTTGTGAGACAAGGTCAAAATCTAGTGCAAATCCAAATTGCATGTTGAACTTCGATGCTCACCCTGAAGTGTGTGATTTTCATGGGACATTTTGGATTTCAGGTATGTTTCTATGGTGAGTATATAAGGTTTTAAAAAAATGATGTCATTTAATCATCATGTTTTTATGATTGAATGTTAAGAAGATAAAGTGGTCTAAAACCCTGTTAAAACTTAGCTAGTAGCAGCTTACAGAAGAAGAGGTATAGTGATCCTGTTTTGATTGATTCATAAAAATTAATGATTTTATGATTTATATAAATTATCTATATTTCTATAAATTTATGGTAGTGGTCATGATGATGAGTGAGACCCACTCGAACATGTAATTTTCTAAAGAAGAATGTTTTGGGACAAGGTTATAGAAAAGAGTTGCATGCTAAATTGATGTTATAAAATTTGTGTGAGATGATTTTGATTTACATGGATGTTTTAGAAAATTTTCATGTAGGTACATGGTCAAATTATCTTCACTCAGGTTGACTGGTCAAAGGGTAGTTTTGAGGCCTTAAAAAGTAGTGTTCAGTAAAATGAGCATATATAGAGCTACATGTGGAGTTTGGAGATTATTAAAGTTGTGTTGGAAATAGGATTCATAGATATTTTAATTTCTATAAGTATTATATCATGATGTTATATTTTATTAGGTTTCAAGGTCCATATTTAGACAAGAATATTATTACCAGTGCAGGACAGGATGTGTTTTTTTAAAGTTTTGATTTTTTTTAAGCATGAGATGGATTAGGTGATGTTTTCTATCACTTGGAATGTGAATAGGGATAAAATTTTAATCCAATGAATCGATTTATAATTATTGATTTTTTCTATAAATGTTTTTACCAACTGATCTTAGAAACATCTTTTTAGTAAGTTTAATTTGGTGAAGACAAAAGTGGCTTTAGTTTGAGAAGGTTACTATTTCAAGACTTAGATATTTCTTAGAAGTGTTATAATAGTTATATACTTTCCATCAATTTGTTACATAGAATTTTTGGTTTAATTGAAGTTATTTTGAGGAACAATTAAGTTTCTAGGGTCCTAAAGGATGTATGAAACATCTGTTTTAACAAGTATAAAGAGTATCTTGGCCCATTAAATGAAATGATTTTGTTGGTTGAGCTAAATCATGGCCATTTATGAATGTTAAATGATATTTTAATCATGTGTAATGACTTATGAGTCATGAATAATTATGGATTTTATGTTACAAGGGAATTTTTATCTTTGTGCCCATGGGATTTTGAGCCAATTTTGGAAATGTAATGAGGTTTTTAGCTAGGTTGGAAAAATTGGGTCACTTGTGATTGTTTTAAATCCAATTTGGGATATTTTATTGATGTATGGATTGAGAAAAATGATGGAATTTTTTTTTTTTTGAATTTTAAATCAAGAGGAGCTTATAAAAACATAATTTTTGGTGCTTTTGCAATCTATTTGTTGTGTGTGCAAGGTATGTGACATAGGTGAGTAAGTTTTTCAGGTATATGAACATTAATTGAGATCATATTAGGTGTGTGACAGGTCAAGGAAGATCAAAAATCATGTGTGCAAGAGTTTGAAGCATTGAGAAGTGAAGAAAGAGCTATATTGTGTAAGTTGAAGACCTAGGGTTTGAGCAAGGGTTTGGAAGAGTTTGGAGCTGAATATTTTAATCACTATCAGATTTAGTATTAGCATATTTTTAGTGTTCATACTTCATCAAAATATTGTGTGATGAGTCATATTCATGCAAGTCTCTTGTTTTGTGTAATATCAACAAGGGTTTAGGGGTTGGTGCTCCTTATGGGGTTGGTGCCTCACTAAAGAAATATCTTGTGATGTGTAATATTCAATTGATTATTTTTGTGTGTAATATAAAAAAAAATCATTTATTTTTCTTCCCCTTGAGGGTTTCCCACTTACATCTTGTGTTATGGTGTTACTTACCTTGCTCTTGGTTTATTAAATGTGTGTTGTATGTTATTGTGCATACATTAATGAATGAATAAATTATTAATGGTTTGTGTGAGTTATATGAAATTAAAGTTGAATTTGTATAGACTGATTCACCCCCCCTCTCATTCCATTGTACTTCCAACATTTAGTCCCTTCAGGGTAATATCAATTTGTTATGTTGTTTACTATATCAATATACCATGGACATGAAGTGATTTATAGTTTAGCTATATAATATATACATTCATTGGGAAAATCAAGTTTGAATATTTTTCCACAATCCAATGGATTATTAGCTAACTAATTTGTAAATATTATCCCCTTGTCTAATTTTTAATTTATATATGTCAATTTAAACTAACTCATAAAGGTTATGAAGTGACTTATCTTCTTAGAAAAAGGTTAATGAGCAATAAAAATGTACAAATACTCATACTTGATAATAAACCTTGTTTTTTTATTAATTATGTAATGCTTTATATGTTTTAGCATTGAAAATATTAGTAATAAATTCATTCTCTAGTTGGTTATATCTAGTCTTGTAATAAATAAAGACATGACTAATGTAGTAACTAACACACTCTTCGTTGTCTTTATCTTCTTAAGATAACATACATACAAGGATAATTATATGTCTTTTGAGTAAAGGATCAAGGAAAAATTGGATTTAGATGTCATGTGAGTATGTGGTGGTAGTAAAAACATCACCAACTTAAAGGAATCATGAAATTTTTTTCCCACTTGTTACATCAGGTGTTTCTTGAAATTTTCAAAGAATGGGATAGATGACGTAAGTGAGATTAGGGAAAAATATTTGATTTGCACTGAGGTTTCCAAGAAATTACCTAGTTCCATATTCATCTATAGGTGGAATCATTTCAAGTATTATACAAATATTTATAGGATTAATGCCAATTCATCAAGAAGAAATAATAAACCCCAATATGTTTTCTCTAGTCACACCGAAAACACATTTTTAGGGCTTAAGGTAAGAACATAATAAATTAGATGAGAGAGAATGATGCAAAGGATTCCTGGGTGACCACTTTCTTTCTTATCCTTTTCTATAGATCATCTAGATAAGTCTCGATAATCTTGTGGATGAGGTCATGAAAATATGTGGTATTTCTCTTTAATAGGAAGTGCCAAAAATTTTAAATCGAAGGGCATGAAAATATTATAAAGTTTATTTGAGGAGTGGTGAAGGTTTATTTAATCTAGTTCTCCTTTGAGATCATAATTTTATTATAACCTAAAATCCATTAATAAGGGATACCAACTTGTAACACCCACACTAGCAACATGACCAAAACATGTAGAATTTTTTTAAAATTAAAATCCTATATCAATAACACTTATATTATCACTTGGACCCACATAAAAGAAACACAATGCCTAAAACAAAATAAAACATCTGTCACTTCACATGTATCTCTAAAACAAGGAGATGATGATGCCAACTAAACATTAGAAAGGAAAATTATAATATCACCAAGCCATAAAATAGCTTTTCAAGGGGAAATGGTGCCAATACTTCCACTTATCTCTTGATTGAGGAAGGAAAAACAACCTTTAGTTCCTCCAAAGAAAACACCCAAGTAGACATGATAACATACTTATCCCTCCAAAATTATCCCTCCACTAAGACTAGTCTCACCAACCTTTGTTTCCTCCCAAAAAAAATAAAAACCCCATACACCATAATAACACTTATCCCTCCACCTTTGGAAATGCAAGCCCCAAAATACACACATACAAATCATACTCATGCATACACAACAAAACTCATCAATCCAATGTACACACATTCCAATAAGAAACCAATTAAGTCCACAATATATTAGAATAAAGAGAGTGAGAAAATAACATTTCATCTTATATGTATCACCATATCAAGCCTTTGTATGAGGCTTGAAAGAGATAAGATTAGGAATATTCACAAACATTAGTATGCACTACCAAGCCTATAATGGCTTGCAAGGGGAACTAGGGACATTCCAAACCACTTATCACTCCACTAAGGTATGGGGCATAATTTCTTGGTTCCTCCAATAAAATAAAATGCATGCCACTTATCCCTCCACCTGGTTTATTCAAAACCCACTTATCGCTCCACTAGAACAAATCCCACATACCTTTGGTTCCTCCTTAAGTTCACAAAGGTTTTATTTTGGTTTTACCATTACTTATTCCTCCATAATGACCCTACCTTTCCCCATACACACAAAATGCTTGTTAGTCCCACAATGAGTACTAAACAAGTACATGACATATAAGAAAACCACATTACTACTCAAATGAGCAATAAAACATGTACATCCCATCAAATGATGGAAAGATAAAACAAGAACTTATAAGAACAAGGAAGGAGAGTGAGGTCTTTGACCATCACTATGCATATCTCATGGTTTGCACTATATTCAATTAAATCCTTTGTATTAAACATGGGTTAAGGGAAATAGTATTCATTCAAACTAAAAATCTTATGGATAAAATAATAACAACCAATACCACACTTTATCAATCGAGCATGACACCATACAAAAAGATACCATAAGAGGGAATTAAGATAATAGGTCTTTTCCCAAAAGTATATGAATAAATTAATTTTTATTTCCCTTTAGATAAATTTAATCATTTAACATCATTTTTTAAACAATGGTTATGTAGATAAAAATCTATGCACTTAGGTACATTTCTAATTCCTAAAGCATACTAATATATACATGATTCCTAAGCAAGAAAACTAGTGATTGAAAACATATTTTGGGCCTTTTTCTATCTCTTACACTTTTATTGACCTTACACACCCTAAATATATATCGGTATTTAACTAATTTATCTTTTATGGCCTTGGACACTAGCACCCATTTAGGAAAGAAATTCCTCGTGACTCATGTCCCTTCTAGAGCTCCTAACCTTCTTTGATTTCTTCTTACTCTTTTGGGCCTATTTTACTTTTGGGTCTGTTATCCCGTAAAATTGACAAGGGCAATTTTACCGATAACCATACCGAAAATTTTGTTCCGATCCCTCGTTAGGGATCCCTTGTGTTCGAAATGTTGTAAAATCCCTTCCCGGGAAATCTAGTTTTCGAACTTAGTCTTTTTGAGCCTTTTTTGGCTGGGCGCATGAAATTTCTTTGCAACACTAACTTTTGATGCGCCCCCTTAAAAGCCTTTGGCGCATGGTTTTCAATGTCAACACAACTTTTCATGCGCCAAAGAATGTTTAACCTTCCCTGCGTGCGCCAAGGCGCATGCGCTTGTGTTGGTACAACTTGTGTTGCGCCACTCTTTGGTGCGCCAAAGGGCACGCATAATCTTTGTGCAACAAAAGTTTTGGTGCGCCAAAGGGCGCACATAACTTCATGTCGACAATAGATTTGGTGCGCCAAAGGCGCGCTTAATCTTCTGTTGTCAAAAACTTTCGTGCGCCAAAGGGCGCACGCTTTCTCCTGTCGACAGCAACTTTCATGCGCCTTTTAAAAAGTAGGTGGCGCATTGATGACCAGTTTTTCTATATATATGTGCGTGCGCGCCCAAAGTGTCATTTTCACTTTTCACCGAACACGTGATTTTTCTACGCCTGTCAGCCCCTGCTCGTCGTTTTCAGAGCCTTGTGGACCCGTCGCGCGTCTCTTACTATTTATCCAGGTAAGGGGTTCTTCTCCTTGTCCGTTTTGTGTTTTTGTTTCTTGGTGTGTTCTTGGTCTGGTTCTAGCTTGCTAGTTGGTTTCGAAATAGAAATGTGTTGGCCTAGCCTCCTTCGTTTGCTATCTCCCCCCCATGCTATCCTTCCTCTTTCCGGATCTGCTGGAGAAGGACGTTTTCTTGAGACAGTGGTTGTGGCCCTCCTAATCTAGATCGTTTTATTTACACCGCTGAACCTTTCGAAATAGGAGCAGAGGAACAAGAGGAATTTGAACCATAAAGAAACCCCCTTTGAAAAGAAGGTTTGTTCACTGTCTTTTCCACTTGGCGCATCGGCGCGTCCTGCAACACTAAGAACAGTTGCGTCCCTTTGGCGCATCTGACCGCCTTGTAACGTGAGCAAAACCCGCGCCAATGGCGCACCCTTTCTGCTTGCTGCATCATTAACCTCTGCGCCCTTTAGCATGTCTCTTTCACATGCTACAAGTGCTATGCTCGCGCCCCTTTGGTACGCCATCCTTTTGTGCTGCATCACGTTTCCATGCGCCCATGGCGCACCCGGCTTCCATGCAACACAAAGCTTTATCTACGCAAGTATGAAGCTATAAAGACGCAGGCGCATCCCCGATTGCAATAACATTATGATGTGTAAACTCTTTGTGCGCCGCGCCATATCCCTTTGGCGCACGAAAAGTCAATGTTACACGATTCATCCATGCGCCGAAGGGCGCACCAAATACCAATGCAACATGAAAATTCTATGCGCCCTTTATAAAATGTAATCTGCAACATCAATGCGCCATGCGCCTTATCTATTTGGCCTGCAAGTTGCAATTTTCATGCGCCCTGCGCCCTGAGCCTTAAAATCTCTAACTCTTTCTTCTGCTGACTTTCCAATGGAAGATCAAATGACTAATTCAACCTTTTTGGATTGGGTCTCGCTTCTTCTTCATGCAGATCAGCAACTGAGTTCAAAAGAACATATGTCTACATCCAGCAAGAGACCCACCAAACCAAGAGGAAAGGCTAAGCTTATAGAGGAAGAGATGAAGTACAAATATCAAAGGGTCAGGATGCCCGAATCATAGGCTGAATGCAGTATGGATGTCAGAGACTCAGAGTTGGGTCACATTGACATGGAAGAATTCTGGGTTAGAACTCAGAAGGTTACAAGAAGTCCGTGGATGGACAAATTAATAGGCAGTGCCCTGCACTTCGCCGGAGGAATCCCCGTCAGTGCCGTCAACAATGAATTCATGATGGTGATTGCACAATCTTACAACAAGGACACAAGATGTGTCGAAAACAGCAAGGGCGAGGTAGTCATAAACCTCACTGCCCGTCATTTTGAGATAATGCTCGGCATCCCTCACCACCGGCACTTTGTGGCCGTCAGCCAAGAAGAGTGCATCAAGGCCTGGGAAGATAATGAAGACCAATGCATGCAACTAATGAATGAAGTCTACTTGAAGAACAAGAAGGTGGTAACCCGGTGGCCCCAAATCATCCACCGCAGTGATTTCTCAGAAGAGCTCAGTGATACTATTACTTTCCTGAGCAGAGTCTTCGGGCTTTCTGACGCCCACTACTTCCATAAATGGATGCTGAGGTACTTGGAAACAATGAATAAGAATGTGCCTGAGCAGCGCTTTTGCTGGGGAGAAATAATAAGCAGCACCATCTCCGAGCAGCTACAACAATTCGCCACAACGGGAGTGTTCCATATGAACTCCTACGTAGTCTACGCTGCAGCGTCGGAGAGGGATTATCCAGGGCTAAACCGAAGTGGAATTTGGCCTCAGGTCAAAATATATGAATATTATCCAGAACTGAGGCTGGAGAATAGCATCCCTCAATTCACCAAAATTAATGATGCTTTCTTCTATCACATCATTTGCCTGTTAAGGCCAAATCTAACTCATGGTCGCACGACCAAAAACATTGTGTCAACCATGGAGAAGTGGGGGGCCCTGTTCACCTAGTTTCCCACATTTACCTATCTAAGGGCAGTCAACTTCTTGGGCGAGCCAACCAGGCTACCGAGGTATGCTGGACCTAAGCTGATTCTACTAGAGTTATCAAGGCAGCTGGTCACATACCATGAGAAATGCCTCAAAAGAAAGAAGGGCGGAACTCCTTTCCCCCTCACAGTGGGCCGGTACACATGCTCCTCCCATCACAAGGCGAAGGAAATGTTCGCAGAGCTGGAGTTGCTCAATTTGAAACATGACTTCCCAGCCAGGCCTACCTTTGACCCAAGGGGCTGCCTGCCAAGGGCTAAGCTTGATCCGATCCATGTCCCTCAAATTGAGGATATTTACATTGACGTCATCCACGAGGTGGAACTCAGAAGAAAGGATCATTCTCGCTTAGCATTGGCAGAAATTATCCAATACGGAGTGGCCATTGTCCCCAAAGGCTTCCAAACTACGGAAGATGAAGTAGACAAGGTGTATAATGACACGGAAGGGGATGATTGGCCCTTCCCGGCCATTGACAGAAGCAAGGCTCCTCAAACAATTGAGGAGAGGGTCAAGGAGACTATGCGCAGAACAGAGCACTGGTGCCGCATGAATGGGCTGATCTACCTCGGGGTAGATTTCACCACCTCCCCATTGGGCAATGCACCTCCAAGGTCCAAGAAGCAGCTAAAAGGAAAAGGTGCAGAAGGTGAATCTAGCACCATTCAGGAAGAAGCCCCTGAAAGTCCTCCTTCCACAGTGCCAGAATAGGTAATAACTCTGGATTCACCAGAGAAAGAAGCAGCAGAGGATAGTCCCATACACCCATCCACTCAGGATGTCGGCATTGCTACAACCACAAAGGTCCCTTCTATCCCTTCTTCTTCTCTTCCTTCCCCTCCTCGAGTGACTCAAGCGACCATCCCTTTGGTCGTGTCCTCTGCCCCTTCTTCTACTCTTTCCCCTGCTTCTTCGTCTATCTTCTCTTCCCTCGCTGATCTTTCCTCCTCCATTTCTTCCCTCATTTCCGGGCTCCCTTCCCTTCCTATGTCTTCCACAGCTGCAGTTTCCCTTCCTCCCGTGGACACTTTTTCAACTATTCTCTCAATGCCGCCTCCGCATGTCTCCACGTTTTCCCCTCTTCTCTGCCGCAGCTGCCCCTCCTCCGTTTCCGGTCCTTCTTCCACAGACCAGCCTGGATCTCTCAGCAGCTGAGCCAACAAAAGAGGAAAGTTCCCATCACTCCGATGGACTTTTCAGTGATTCCAGCCAAAGGGGCAAAGAAGCAAAAGCCTGTAACACGCTTCTCTCAAAGTGCTGCAGGTGAGAGAGTTATGGAAATAGCATACCCTGATCCCCTCAAGGAGAAAAAAGATCTGTCTCCGACAGATTTTACTGTGACTCAAGTCACAATGGGGACGTCTTCTGAAAGTCTCCAGGGGGAAGCTCTTTCCGCAGTCGATGCCCTCTGCAAAAAGCTTCAAGAAATAAAAGAAGAGAAAAGGCTACTAAAGGAGCAGAACAAATATCTGCTTCAAGCCTTACAGAAGATGGGTAGTGCACCTCCCACGACTGCCGCCGAGACTTCTGAGCTTCTCAGCCAGGAGAAAATCAATGAATATTCAAAGATCGGCGGCGGTGGTATGGCGTTTCTCGCTTGGAGGAGCCGAGATCCTCAAGGACAAAGTGAAAGAGTGATCGCCGAATATGTCAATTCATATCTAAACATCAGAAAGGTGAACAAGGAACTCCAAGCATTAGCGGGTCCCATATCAGAAGAGATAGAACATGCTAGACTCCAACATGAGACCTTTCAACAAATGTTCGACTATTCAGTCGAAGATCTGGTCAAGTTCGAGTTTTCGGCCATCCAAGGGCCCTTAACAAAACCACGTCCACTCTGGACTATCGGATAGATCAGCTAGAATTTGTTCTGGAAAAGATAGACAAGGTGAAGGAAGAGGCCCTGGATGCGATGCATCAAATGGAGCGAATTGTTCTTAACATGTCTCCAGGGCTGCTCACTCCTTCCTTTACCATGAGATCAGCTGATGAAACTATCCGGATCTTCAAGGAGATCGCTTCTCAAGGAACGGGGCTAGAGGTCACATTTGACACTGAATCTATCAACAACCTGCTGGCCTGTAGGGACTTCATCGGGTTCCTCATCGAGGCGGAGAAAGATTATTCTAAACTCCCAGAAAATCTCATAAGCGAGCGGGAGACTTGTGAAGCAATTAGTGAACGGCACAAGGATCCATCACAGGATCAATTTGGGCCCATGATTAACAAGTTTTGGAATACCGTGCTCGCCCACATATCATCTCCTCGAGCAAAGATCGAAGCGAGCAACCCCTTTCGGCGCGAGGATGATGATGACGAGTAGCTGCTTCTTTTTCTTCTTCCTCTTCTTCTTCTTCTCTCTATTCTCCGACTTTCTTGTTGAAATGTCTAAAGTGTGTTGGCACAAATGATGACATCATCCATGTTGCATCATGGGATGATGTCATCCATCAAGTTGTCAAAAGTCAACATGACTTTTAGATATTTTGTAAATATTTGTTGGCTCCTTTTTTCTTTCCTTCTCCTCTCTTCTATAAATACTGGAATACTTGTTGTATTCGGGGTGAACATTTTTTAGATGAAAATAGAAGTGAGGAGAGAAAGACTTTGATCTTTCTTGTAGAAGAAGAAAACAAAGAATACAAATATTAAGACTTTGTGCTCAATAGCTGTGTTATGCATTAGATCTTCCTTACGTTAGATCTGTATGTGTTTAATCTGTTGGATTCATATCTACTTTTCTATCATTTGCTCATCAGTATTGCTTTGTTTATTTATGCAAGTAGGTTTGGCTCTGTTTACTACCAACCCAAAAACATAAATCTTCTGACCTTTCTGCTTTGGAATTCATTTCTTTTCTTCCTTCGGATCTGTTCTTTCTCTTTTCCCTCTTTCATTCCTTTCTTTTCGCAGCCTGAAACACTCTACTGGGATGAGATCCCAAACCCCCGAAGGCAGAATCTGTGAGACTTGCATAGATTCCTGCTGGTAGAATAGCAATAAACCAGTTTCACTTTGCTGACTCAAAGAGGGGCTAAGCCCTGCACACCGTTGGTTCATCTATCCAAACAATATATGTTAGTGGACCACCGAGTGTTTCTCGATATTTGTGTAGATCCAGGGTAAGTGTGATACTTCTAGATGGTTGTCAATCCAATCCAAAGATGATTTAAAATTACTTTTGCTAGGACAACTTAATGCAAGAAATAATGTAAACCAATAATATCTTCTTACTATCCACTTTTTAGTTGATATGATTTAGGTGTCTCATTCAAGTAAAATAAGAAAATATAATCTAATAGGCTAGGTTATGATCAGATCTTAGAAGTTAGACAGGTGAATAAGGTGGTTGGGATAGGTCAAGGTCAAGTTTTGAGTGGTTTGGGTTATTTGGGTGAATGTTATGAGGTTGTTGTTACATAGAAGATTTACTAGATATATAGAGAGACGATGTCGGTCTGGTATGACCGATGCTGGTTGAGAGGAAATCGATGATGGTTTAGGTTAATCGGCATCGGTAGGGTCGGGTTGATAGAGACTCAATAAATTTGGTTTTGATGATTCTCTGTGATTGCACAGAGAATAGATAGAGAATGGTGAGGTTGATGACAATGTGTTGGGAATACTCAGAGATGTTTGGAGTTAGGTATGGAGGGATGGGAGGTTGTAGGTGGTTAGGTGGAGGGATTGACAGGAAGGTGAGAGGTGATGAGATGCAAAGGAGACTAGGACTCCCAAACAAAGAGATAAAGAAACTAATCTAAATAAGTATGGAAAGATGCAGATCCAAATGTACTTACTTGTACTTGTAGACCTAGTGGTTGGATGGAGGTGATGGTTGATCCATGGAACTAGTGGTGGTCAGTGTCATGGTCATGCTTCCTAGAACATTACCATGAATGCTTTCCTTCAGATTAGTGCTTGGTGTTGGTTCAGGATGTCTGGATGTGCAAGAGTGCTCTGGTGTGTGCTTGCATGCAGATCTCTCTTCTCCAAAACTTGAATAATTCTTCCAACCTCTAAAAAGGTTACCAAAGTGAATATATGGTAACCGATGATGGTTTAGGGTGACCGAATGTCGGTTTTGGGTTGACCGATCGTTAAGGTGGGATATCCTAGGTTGCCAAAATAGTAGATCTTGGCTATCTTTTGGCTAGTTTTGCTCCATTGTTGTGGATCCAAAATGGAATTTTCCATGTAAGTAAGTGTGCATGTGTTAGAGGAAGAATAGGCATTTAGTGTTAGGGTTAGACTAAGTCTTAGTTAGTTATGGTAAGTGGAGATTGAGTCCTAGTTAAAAGGAAACATGCTAAGAATAGGTCTATGATGAGGTGTCTAGGTGATGTGGTGGGGTGAGGTGTCTAGGTGAGGTGGAAATTAATTTAATTAAGGTATTTATTAATGAATATTGTGAGAATGGGCATTAATTTAATTGTAGGTAATTAAATTAATATACATGTGGGGTAAAGGGGAGTGTGACCCAAATTTGGTGTCTACATTTTTCCCCTTTTTTCACGTAGCTTGTATTGGTAAGTGATGCTTGAAAAAAATAGGAAGTGATTGCCCCATGTGTGGGTGAAGGTGATCCCCCTCAAACCAGGAATTGATGAGGTGTTATATGGAAATCGGTGAGTGGTTTGATAAATGTGTAGTTGGTGGAAGTGAAGGTAGGTGGGGAAGGGTATGAGTACTATGGGAAAGGGTGATGGTCAACTCGGGTAATAGGTAATAGGTAATAGGCTAGGTCAAAATTGGTAATGGGTA
The DNA here is from genome assembly GCA_018340775.1 of Taxus wallichiana var. yunnanensis. Lineage (NCBI taxonomy): Eukaryota > Viridiplantae > Streptophyta > Pinopsida > Cupressales > Taxaceae > Taxus > Taxus wallichiana. The sequence continues at coordinate 454,285,773 of CM031235.1, read as the reverse complement.
ATGGTAAATCAATCAAATGACACACACATGGTAATGGGTAATGGAAATCAAATGCACACACATGTATAGATTGCAACATGGTACCAGGTTGAAGAGCTTGCAAACTCTACATCATCCAAGGTCGATAGGTTTATCCAAACAAGGGTGAAGTGATTCAGGTATCCAAGGTATAGGATATGGTCTAGAAACACAACATAGGTCAGGTGCAGGGAAATTTAGGTATGTTCCAGGTACACCAAAGGTTTGGTCGGGATAAATGAATGAAATAGGAAAGGTATGGTTGTTAGGCTAAAACAACATAGGTAACAACATCACAAGGTATAACAGTACATAAGGTCAATGGTCACACCAAGTAGGTCAAGGTTTAGGAAAATAGGTCATGGCATGGGTAAGGCCAAGGTATAGGTAAAATAACAAATCCCGAGACACAACTAAGGAAATGTAGGGGTAGTTTGGGCTTGTAGGTAGGTTTCATAAGTGTGGGTGAGGTCAAAGGTATCGTTTGAGCAAATGATGAGTTGAGGTCAAAATGGGAAAAATGGGGTAAAAAAATAACTATAAGGTAATGATGCAGGTTTAAAACTTAACCGATGTTAGTTTGGTATGACCGACGTTGGTCATGGTGGGTTAGGGTTAATAAAAAGGAAAATTCCACTTTTTATGGAATCATTTGTCATTTTCCAATTGTAGAAAATGATAGAGGAGAGGTGGAAAGTTGGAAAGTGACAAGAATGAGATGGAGAGCTGAGTTGGCGAGCCTCGTAGTGGGTGATTGGCATTTGGTTGGTGGGTCCACGAGATCGGTTGAGTGATTTGATTGGTTTTGAGGTGGGGAGTTGATTTGGTGATGGCAGAGGTGGGAGAGGGTTTGGGTGGACCACCGGCACAATGTGGCCAAATGTATGTACCACCACACTGATGACACCGAGATGAGGTAGGATTCTATCCATCTATGCATTTGTTGTTGAAATAGTTTTTAAATTGGGTTTTGTGTAAAATTTGGGTGTAATGTTAATTTTTGAAATTGTGGTAAAAAAATGAAGGAAATGAGGGGTGGGAAGGTCCAATGTAGGTTAAATAGGGTTGGGAATGAAGCTAGGATAGGTTTGGGTGGGTTAGAGTAGGTTTTTAGGTCATTTTTTGTGAATTTTTGAAAAGTAGGGTAGGGGTTGGATTTTTTGACATTTCGTGACAAAGACCAACATGATTGGTCAAGGGTTGGCGATGTGCGGTTGTTTTGGCCTTGGCTGGCATCGGTCAAGTATTAGGTGACCGATGTCGGTTATGATGGACCGATGTTGGTCAATAGTGACTGATGTCGGTCATCTCTAGGGGAAAATAGGTCAATAAATGAGATAGGGTGGGAGGGAAAGATAGAAATGAGATATAAAGGTAGGTTTATTGAGAATGGGTAGGGTAATAGTGTAAATAGGTATGAGTTGAGGGATGTGAAATTGGGATGGGGGGAAAGGGGTAGTATTTAGGGTTGGGATGTGGTTACAGGTAGTAAGTAGTAAGGGTCTTGGGAATAGGTTGGTTGGTTAAGAGATATGTTGGGTATGGTCAAGGCTTAACAATGTTGTGGTTTGTTGGATGTAGGCTAGGGACCAGTTGCAGATGAGAGACATAAGTACCCTCCTTTGCTAGTGGTATGGTCAAGCATGACCACAGAGGAGTGGAGGCACATGATGGATGTTAGCCTGATTAGGATCTAATGCTACAAGAATATAGTTTGAGATCTAAGCTTGATGGTCACACTCATCGATAGATGGGATTCAACACCAATACATTCTTCCTACCGATGGGTGAGATCACTGTCACCCTGAGGATGTATATAGGATCCTACGGCTACCTATAGTGGGAGAGAGGTTTATTCTATTTCATTAGAGGCATCGAGGAGATGATGTTGGTGGTGTTTTGGAGAGGGATGGTGGAGATGAGGTACCATAGCATGAGCCTGAGCTATGGGGACATGTACGTGGCCCATCCTCAGGAGATGAGGTTGGTTGTCTTGATCATGGAGGTAGTGTGTTGCTTTTTGCATTTACCATGATGCAGAGGGTGGGAGATTCCCATGAGCATTGATGGGGGTTCTCCATGACATGATGGAGGATAGGACCCATTTTTCTTGGGCACCAACATTCTTGGTGTAGTTATACAGAGAGCTATGGGCCTATGGGAGGCTACGGAGGTTTAGTTTGTGTTGTACCTTTCTTCTTCACTGTTGGGCATATGAGCACATCATGTGTGCATCCAGTTGGTATGCCCCATCCTGATGCATTCGATGTGGGCTTGGTTTGAGTTGGTACAGGAGTTTGGGTGCCTACTAGGGGAGAGCACAGGGTTGCTAGGGCTACACATGATGTAGCATATTATAGGCATGTACTAGAGGGGTTGTCAGGAGTTGACATCATTTGGAGGCCATATGTTGGCTTCCCTTCATACAGACATGGCATGGAGTTGGATGAGCTATAACTCTGCTCATCGATGATGGATAGAGGGATGTGTGTGAGTGAGCACAAGATGATACCCATTGATAGGGTCAGATGATAGTTTGGGCTGCCTCCTAGGATGTGCCTCCACCATTCCCATAGTATAGAGAGAGACATGGAGAGGCCTATGCCTCTACCACATGATGGTGATGGTGCCAACAGGGGGAGGAGGAGTAGGTGGTGGACCAAGTGGATTGATGATGCCAGAGTTACAGTTATGAATATATATAGTGTAGTGGGGGCAACAACTATGGGAAGCACCACCAAGGCTAGGAAGCCTACTGACTTAGCCACCATTATATAGTTCAAAGGGGACACATTACAGGGGTAGGTGGCTACCCTTTTTTGACACATATGGGGAGTAGTTTAGGGTAACTTACAGGTTCAGAGGCACATGTTTCCACATTATATAGGCACATAGTGGTAGCCCTGCAGGCCCAGGTTACATAGGGACAGGTACCCACACAGGGTGGGGATGGTGATGGGGGATAGGTAGCCACCTTACAGGCACAAGTAGTAGGTTTGTAGGGTCAGTTGGCCACTGACACAGCTCAGATTATGGCCCTACAAGGCCCAGTCAGTCATAACACAGCACCCTCACAGCCCAGGGACAGGGTCCCATTTTATAGGAAGTAGTGGGATAGGGTCCCATGGTATAGGGAGGAGGGAAGGGTTCATAGGGATAGGGCCGAGGCCATTATTAGCAGGACAGAGCTCGTAGGTTGTTGTGAGACCTATGGCACCACCATAGATAGTGTCGATGGTGAGATTCAGGGATGCCCTGAATGAGGCCAGATACTATCAAGATCACTTGACTACTTCGGATAGATGTCCCCTCTATGTAGAGTACAGGCACAACAGGCCTCGAGTGAGAGGATGAGATCTCACACACATAGTGTAGAGAGTATAGGGGCCGGCAGAGCCCAGAGATAGGGTCAGGGTGAGGCCACTAGTTCACGGAGGCCTGACCCAGACTGAGTAGGCTAAGAGGAGGTGAGACCTAGACCCATAGAGGGTGGAGAGATGATGGTAGGGCACCGGATGGAGGAGAGGAGGAGGAGATAGATGAGACCATCCTGGACATCATATGGGTTAATGATTGATGTCTTTGTACATCATCATTTTGATTATTTTTTTTTATATATATACCTACGTGTCGATGATAGTGAGAGTTTATGATTTTTGAGATTTTTATTTATATTGATTACTGTGCTTATATGAGATATATTTGAGATTTTGAGATACTTATATTATTTTGTATATGTATATATTTGGATACACACATTTTTTATATATGATATGATGATCAATGGTTATGGATGATGACTTGTGTTTTGGAATTTTTTTTTTTTGTATATGGATGGAAATTATTAGGTGGATGATGTATTGTGGTTTGGAAATGTCTATTGTTATAGGTGGATGGAAGGTGGAGTTAGGTGGATTAGGCATGGTTGAGTTAGGTCAGTTTAGGCATGGTTGAGTTAGGTTGGTTTAGGCATGATGGAGTCAGTCAGTTTTAGGCATGGTGGAGTTAGGTTAGTTTAGGCATGGTGGAGTTAGGTCAGTTTAGGCATGATGGAGTTAGGTTGATTTAGGCATGGCATGAGTTAGAGTTAGGTTTAGGCATGATGGAGTCTTGTTTTTAATTTTGATTTAATTTCCAAGTTATTGGTAACATGGGAAATAAATGATGAGTTATATGTATGTTATGGTGTAAATTTCCAAAATATTTGATATTATGGAAATGTGAAATGATTGATTGGATGTTTTTATGATGTGATAACATGGTAGATATGTATGTGTGGTAAGTTTCCAAGTGTTATAAAAAAAAATGGAAATTAATTACGGTAGAATGTTAATAGAAAATATGTGGGGAAAATGGTTTAGGGTAAGAGTGGCCGAGCTAACCTCCAAGGGCCCCATGCCCTCGAAGTTTCCTACATAGCCCCAAATGAAAAAGGGGCCTCAGCCGATGTAGTTCTCCCATAAGCTAGGGAAGAATATGATGAGGTAGAGGAATGGGTTGGTAGATTTTAGGCATGATTGAGTCTAGGTCATAGGCATGGTTGAGTTAGGTCATAGGCATGGTTGAGTTGGCATGGTTGAGTTTAGGTTGATTAGGCATGGTTGAGTCTTAGTTTAGAGAAGAGGAAGTATTTTTAAAATGTAGGTGTTTGATGGTCTAGTCCTATATAGGGTAATCAATAAGTAATGAAGAAGGTGAATGGTAAGAGGTGGTAAAAGAGCCACCTAATTGATAAGAACCCTAATGAGTCTATCATACCAAAGATTGGCTTATGAACATGAGACCCTAAAGGCGTTGCATAATGGACTATTCTAAGGGTGAAGAAAGTCACATGATCATGAAATGTCATGTTTCATGGAAAAGTCCCTTGAGAAGATAGAAAATTAGGGTGAAAAGGAAATGAGGTGAAAATGGGTGGTTTAGCATAACTTAGTGTATGACAACATGTTTACCTGGAAAGAAACCCATGATCAAAAATAGGCAAGTCCATGACAAAAAATTATCATTTTCTTTTTTTTTTTTTTTGATAGACTGATCGATGTGGGAAGTCTATATGGGATGAGTATATTATCTCCTTGAGGTCTTCATGAAGTTGATCAATGCGGGAAGCTTTTGAATATTTTATTTTGTTTTTTGCAAGGATAGTCATAGACTATTATATATGGATAGCTTTCCTTCGAGGGAGCAGTCTATTTATAGTGGTGAGATAGAGAGAAGAGATGTCCCTTTTGAGGGAGTCATCTTTTTGCTGGAAGTTTGACTCAAGGAGTTGAATCCCATTTTTTTTTTGGACATTTAAGTCATGGACAAGACTATAGAGGAAGATTAGGTTCTTGTTTAGAAGACAAAACCATAACACACAGAGGTTAACTATGAAAGAGATGGTTTCAAGTGATGAATGACCATGGGATTCCATCTTTGAAAAAGATGAAAAGTATCCATGAGAATCATGCCATGAGTAGAGCCATGGTACTCATATTGAAGATAAGGTCTGAAAGGTGATGGGTAATCACATGATTCTTGTTTAGTCATTGATCCTCAAAATAGGTAACATGGAAGGTGAATGGTGCTCAAGGGATGAGTGGTCAATAGATAGAAGGTGATATAGGACTTGATTTCAACAATAAAATGGTCTAAGATGCAAGGCATTGAGGGGCTCAGGTTTGGGTTTACCTTTGAGTGAAGACAAATGATAAGCACTTGATCCATAGGTATGAGTAATGATATAGGGTCCAAGCCAATTAGGAGAAAATTTCCCCATTTACTTTTTTCTTCTTTGGTTACATGTTGATTTTCCTTCAGATGAGGTCACCAACCTGGAAGGTTCATTCATGGACACATTTATCATAGGCACATGTTTGATACATTTTTGGTAGATTTGGAGATGATCAAGAGCATTGAGATGACATTCATCTAACAACTCAAGTTGTGTTAAATGGTCCTAGTGAAAGTCATCTTGAGCATGTCTTGTAGTGAGATGTGAGAGATGGAATCTAGACTTTGAGAGGCAAGAAAACCTCGTACCATAGACCATAGAGAGAAAGTGTGGCTGTAGTCAAAGTGTGAATACTAGTGTGGTAAGCCCACAAGGCAAAAAGGAATGTGTATGCCAATCCTTCCCAGTATCATCAACTACTTTCATAAGAATTTTGTTCAAGGTTTTATTGGTTGATTCTTCTTGGCCATTTTTTTGTGGGTAATAAGGTGATGAGAAATTGAGTTGAATGCCAAAAGCATCACAAATATTTTGTAGGGTTTTTTTTTGAATTTTTTCCATTATCAGTGATGAGGTGGTGAGGGACACCAAAGTGACAAATGATGTGATGGTTGATGAATTCACAAATTTTCTCAATTTTGTAGAAATGAGGGGATGGATTCTACCCATTTAGTGTAGTATTCAGTATTATAATCCATTGATGGCATTGTGAAGAATGAGGATTGATCTCTCTGACAAGATCCAAACCCCATTGAGAGAAAGGCCAAAGGTCTCGTGTGACTTGTAAGGCATGACTAGGTGTGTGATGAAGATTAGCATGTTGTTGGCATTTCACACAATGTTTGACATAGTCACAATAGTCATGGTTTAGGGTTGGCCAATAATAGCCTAGGTGAAGAATGCATTTAGTGATAGCTAAGCCACTAAAGTGACCTCCACAAATTCCATCATGAACTTCCTTGATGGTGTAAGGAATTTCAGAACTTGTAAGGCATCGTAAGAGAATACCATCAAATCCACATTTTATAAAGAAGACCACCCATGATGACATAGTGAGAGACACCTTTAAGAAAGGCACATGTTTTCCATTATGAGTGAGATCGGGAGGCAGAATGGAAAGGGAAAGGTAGTCTATAAAATTTTATACCAAAGGTCACATGGGTCAGTGCAATGCAAACCATTCCAATGAAGTTGACATCTCAGATAAATAAGAGGGTGATTGCAACCTTTGTATTGTGACAATATTTTGGAGTTGGAAGGTGAAGCGGGTATCTGAGAAGCTAGGAAGGCCATGGTATCCACAAATTTATTAGTAGAACATGGGGTGGTTTGAAGTTCATAATGGTCAAAGGTAGTCAAAAGTATGTCGACATGACATTTTTACTTTTGGAGTATTTCATTATGACACTGGTATATACCATTGACTTGGTTTACAACTAGTTGGGAATCACCAAAGATATTAATTGATTTAACATCTAGGGAGATGGTGGTTTGAAGGCCTAATATGAGTGCTTCATATTCGGTGATGTTGTTAGTGCAATCAAAATCTAGTTTGAAAGATAAAGGCATAGGTTCACCATCAAGAGGAATGAGGATAACACCTACACCACCTCCATGCTGACATTTGGAACCATCAAAGAATAAGGTCATCTAGTAAGTGGTATCATCCAAAGAGAGGGTAGCAATGGATTCATCTGGAAAATCAAAGTTAGAGGGTTGATCTCCATAGAAAGAGGTCATCTCTACTAGTTGGTCAGCGATGGCTTGGCCTTTGATATATTTTTGATGGATGAATTTGAGGTCAAGGTCTGCAAGAAGCATGAGCCAACATGCAACACATTGATGTTGGTAGGGTTTGGTGTACATGTAATGTAGGGGATCAGTGTTAGTGATGAAAAAGGTTTTGTGGTTGAGTAGGTAATGACGAAGTTTAGTGGTGACAAAAAAACTAAGGCTAAGAAAAGTTTTTCAACATGGGTGTACCTAGTTTCATAGTCCAAAAGGGTATGGCTTATGTAATAAACCACTTGTTCCTATGTTTCTCGTTGTGATGAGAGCATGGCACCTAAGGAATGGTCATAGAAAAAAATGTATAGGTAAAAGGGTTGGTCATCTTTAGGGGAATGAGCACCGGTGGTTGAAGAAGGTATTTTTTAAGGCATCAAAGGATTTGTGGCATTCATCATCCCATTTGAATGAGACATCCTTTTTGAGGAGATGATGAAATGGTTGACAGTGGTTAAAAAGTTGTGAAATAAACCAATGAATAGATTGTAACTTACCTTGAAAACTTTGAAGTTGATGGAGATTAGTAGGTGGAGGCATTTTGAGAATAGCCTTTACTTTAGTAGGATCAACTTCTATGCCATGCAAAGAAATGATGAAACCAAGGAGTTTTCCTAAAAGCACCATGAAGACACACTTCTTAGGTTGAAGGTGAAACACAATACTTGATGAGGTGGTCAAAGATGACCTTAAGGACTATGTCAGTGTTCAGCCCATGTTTGGATTTGGAAAGAAGGTCATCCACGTAATCTTCCAATATGTGATGCATGATGTCATGAAAGATATAAGTCATGGCTCACTTGATATGTAGCACCAACATTTTTAAGGCCAAAAGGCATGACTCAATAGCGAAGGTCCCCCAAGGAGTGATGAAGGAAGTTTTGTGTTGATCTTCTAGAGTGAGTAATATTTGATTATAACCCAAGAAACCATCCATGAGTGATAGCATCTCATGGCCGATGGTGAGTGAGATCAACCAGTTGGTCAATTCCTGGTAGAGGAAAGTCATCTTTGGGGCAAGCTAAGTTGAGGTCATGGAAATCCATGTAAATGCGGAGTCCCCTTATCACTTTTGTGATAAGAATGATGTTAGAAATCCATTGGGGATAGTCAATGGGTAGGATGAAGGAAACCAGAGAAGGTGCTGAAGTTCTTCTTTGACAAGAAGAGCAATGCGAGGATGCATTTTCCATAGCTTCTTTTTTTATGGGTTTGGCATCAGGAATGGTTACGATATTGTGGACCACAATGTTTGGGTCAATACTGAGCATATCAACATAGGACCAAGAAAAATTTTTATGGTCCCGAGAGAAAGAAGTAAAAGCTTCATGTTCAACAACATCTAAAGATTGGCCTATCTTTAGAATGTGTGGGTCATCTTGAGTGTTAATGTTGATTTCGATAGTCGATTCATTCAACATGGTTTGCATCTCAAAAGGTAATGACCGGTGAATATAAGAATCTTCTGCACCAAGGTAGGTGAGTATAGACTCATCATCTTGACATTGAATGACATTAATAGAAGGTGTATCATCATCGATCATGTCAGATATAGGAAGGGAAAAGAAGAAGGAGCCTCACCATCATGTTGATAAGTCAGAGGTCCCAGGGAAATCATGTTCATGAAAAAAAAGTTAGGAGGAATAGATTCAGATCTATGGACTCATGGGTGAAGGTGGTGACATTGGTGAATGGGGTGGAGAAGGTTTTTCTTCCTCAATGAGGTCATGCGACCTTCTTGGAAGATGGTGCAGGAAAATCCAATGCCACTACAATCTTTGTGTTTATGGGTGGTACATGGAATGATGGTATGATGGCCTTGTTCATAAAAACCAAAGCCAAAGCCTTTCCATGCACAATGGTGAAGGAAAGTGTGGGTGAAGTGGTGGTTAGTGAGAGATTGGAGGTCAGATGAAAATGGTCATGTTTGGGATGGAGGTTTGGGTGAATAAGTGGAAGTATCAAGTCCCCCATATGTTAAGTTGGTGCGAAGGTGGGGAGGACCATAAGGGAAAACCTCTCCTATGTGATAGTCATAACAAGGGTGTTGGCACAGGTTTCCATACTCTTGTGGAGTGAGGAATGTGTTAATATTGTAGAGGTGGTACTCCCCAGAGTGAGGAATTGAAAAACACCTTCTAAGGGATCGATAGTAGTAGATATGCGGGTAGTGGTGATAGAAAATCACTAGATGATTGGGCAGGAGGGGTATCGGTTGGTTGGGAAGTAGATGGGTCATCTACAGAGGTTGTGCCAAGTAGTAGTAGAATAGAAGAGTTAGGTGTGGGAGAGGTGGTAGAAACATTGGTGGATGGGGTCTATGGGTGAAGGAGAAGTGGGGGTAGTGGAAGATGCCTTGATTGGTACAAGGACATCATTAGGTCGGTATAACATGTTATAAGTTTTGAATGGTGATGGGTCAGCTAGGGATGGTATAGTTATGCCCTTCATGTTTGAATTTTACACAACGGTGTAAAGTTGAAGGGACACAACCCATGACATGAATCCAAGGTCTTCCGAGCAATAGGTTATACTAGAACTCTCCCTCTAAGATGTAGAATAATTCCGGGATAGTGCGAGGGCCCACAATAAATGTGGAGAATAATGGTGCCAAGGGTGGAGGTGATGGTGTCATTGAAGGAGTACAACATAACTGGGTTATTATGCATACAATTTGAAGGGATGCACATTTGATTGTACGTGTGGGAGGAGATGATGTTAATGCTAGCACCACCATCGATCATGATGTGTCATACATGTATGTTATCGATATAGATGGAAATGAAAAGGGTGGGATCAAGGTCATCTAACTAGAGAGGTATAATCTCCTCATCAGAGAAATTGAGGGTGACAACTTGATGAGTGGGCATGGGGGTAGAAGAAGGAGATGATTTGGTAAGCAAGGCCACGTGGTGAGGGGTGATAATGGAGGCCACTGGTGTGGGGTCATTGGGTAAAACTTTGATGGATTACAAAACCTCCATAAGGGCTTGTCTATGAGATTCAGAAGTTTGGATGAGATCATACAAAGACATCTTTAGAGGGGATTGATGTAATTGTTTTATCATTTCAATGATGGGTGACCCCATCAGAGATAGGTATGTGGGTCCTCAAATGGTGATTTTGGGTGCGGGTGTAGATGGTATATTGGGCACAAGATTGGTTGATGGGCTAGTTGCTTTTTCTTTTCCTTTTTCCTTTTGGGCACAAGTGGCAACTTGACCATGTTAATCTGAGGGGAGATGGTAGATGGAGAAGGTGTGGGATGAGTAGTGTAATGAAATGATGGGAAAAAAACCTAACTTGTGAAATGAGCAAGGCATACTAGCACTAGCATTTGGGTGGTGGTTTGACCAACTCCCTGATACGGACCATGTTGATCTCGAATTTTGGAGGTGGAAAAAGGGTTTTGGGGATGGAGATGTAGGTCATTGAAGAAGTGAGGGATGATGATGTGTGATGACAAATGAGGGTGGAACATGATCCTCATCAAGAAGGTCATTATCATAAAAAAAAATTCAGGAGGACAATTTTGGAGAAGAACGGTTTTTAGAGCCTTACAATTTTCTACATCATGTTCAAACACAATGATAGGCACAAATCTTGGTTTCATCAAACCCTTTTATTTTTGGTTTGAGAGGGTTGTAAGGTTGAAGCGATGATAAGGTGATGACAAAATTATCTAGGAGGTTGGTTAGAATTTTGGCGTATGACCACTGTCACAACCGATCACAATGGGAAGTGAGTGTGGGTTTGGGTAAAGGTGCGGATGATTGGGAGGAAGAGGCATTATAGGGAGGAAATGGGTTGGACCACTAGTTTGGTGAGCTGATCTTGTCTTAGGTTTTGATTGTAACATTCCCATTTTAAGACTTTAGAAAAAAGGGAATTTTTTTATATATAATGTTCTCTATTCTAAATAATCATAATTTAGAACACACATTCCACGCCAATCAATCTCATAATGTATAACCATAAGCAGACAGAATGATTCAAAGAACTATCAATCTCTCATTTCATGACTCAGTTTCTAACCGATCTCTCAAGTTAACTCAATGTATTGTATACTAGGTTCTCTTACCCTATTTTGGGTATTGAGTGTTCTGTTTAAGAGGCCTATCTGAATATTTGTTACCAATATTCATTCGATATCTCACTTCTTAAACTAGGTGACATAGGACAATGCAACCAACAACTTGCAATACTTTGGCCAAAGATTTTCACATACTGTTCATGTTTACTATTCCTAGACGACATACTCATCAAATGGAATATGTCCTTCACCCCACTCATCTATTATCTAGAATGGTCTTCACTGACTCTTGTCAGTCCACTTGTTCAAGGTTTAACCCTAACCCAGGTTAGCAACATAGTTTGGTATAGGGAACCACTCATGGTGACTAAGGGTACATAGACATACTCAATCGACCTAAGTCAATTGCATGTGTCTAGTTATCCTAAGTCATCATGAGTTACCCCCGTACTAAATCATGTTCCTAACTTGACCTAGAGTATAACTAAGATCAAGTCCAAGTTTATGTAGATCTAGATGATCCAATTCTAAAGGGTGTTGCAACATGTCAACTGCAACACTGTATCCTTGTGAAGACCCAAGTCTTCATGAAGGTACAGTTTCAGAGTTGGCATGTGCCAACATCTCGATGGAATTACCCATCTCGATGTACATACCCAAGCAAGAAGTTAATTACTCAATTAATTTCTTAATTAATATTTAATTACAACAACCCTGCTGAACCCTAATTTCTTTAGCCCTTAAGGTTGACATCCGCAATTGAGTTGTTAATGTTTTGTAAAAACATCATGATTTCTTTTTAATCATCAACTTCTTACTTTAGGGTTTAGTTAATTAAAACAGAAACAACAAACAATAATAAGATTCACTTATTATACCCAACCATTCTTAGCCTGTTTAAGTTCCAAAATAGGTTCCATTATAATAGACTTCATTGAGATGAAGTCTAATTAATAAATGTACATATTTACCTTTCATTTTCTTTACACCTATGAAGGTATTAGTCAAGAGGAAGTTCACCTTCCTCTTTCTTGTTATGAATTAGGGTTCATTGTACCCTTTTACATTATACAAGACATCATAATTAATTTTCACTTTCATTAACATCTTTTAATAAACCATAGTGACTTAGTTAAAATAACATCTATGCATGCCAACTTAATAATCTGCATTTCAATAAAGGGATAGTGCATCTAATTCCCTTCCATCTAACTTATTTAATTCAAACTGAAAAGGATTCCAAATAGATAAGAATATGAGAAAATAAAGATAAGATTACAAATTCCCTTCACAAAATGCACAAGGATAATGAAACATCAAGTACAAGTAGCTCTCAATATTTTTCCATTCATCTAAGTGAAATAAAAAATTTACAAGTCCATTCATTTTAGACATCTTTCATGTCAAACAACATTAATAAGACCGATTAAGAAATACAACTTTTCCTCTTACAAATAAATTTCAATAGTGAATCATAATTCCTCATAAAAGATCCAATCTTTAGGTAAAAAAAGTAACATCATAAAAGATATTGTCTTCCTTTATCACTTACAAAGTCCATCTGCAAAAATTTCTAGCATGGGTCAGTTCATTGAACTGAGCATGATAAGCACTAAGCATTAAAATGATGTGCTTTCAACTAACTATTTCATAAAAAGAACTCGCTTTTATGAAACAATAAATAAATACAAATAGATACATCATAAAGAAATAACAATCATAAAAGAAAGAAAAAGTGATCAACCACATTAACATTTAGTAAAGATCATAATATAATCATCATTCTTCAGCCATTGATTTCATAAGAAATTATATCAAATAAGTAATATTTCATCCTAATTACTTATCTTATTCTTACTATAGATATTTATAGTTTATTTCTTTCTTCATTCAACCTAATTCCTAAGAAATCCACTTACTCTATTATTTCCCAAAAATAGAGTTATTCTAAGAAGCAAGGATCCATCATACTCAGCATTAACATGTTCCATCATAAAACACCTACAACCAAGCTAATTCAAACTTCAAGAAAGATTTTAGGATGAGCCATCAACATCTTAAAGTAAGAGATTCCTATTTAAGGTACTACACCCTAATCCAAATCCCAAGATAAATCCTAAGTTTTAGGTTAAGCCTCAATGGGTTAGAAATAGGGTATGTATTATTCATTTATTTGCACTGACATTGGTCACACATTACCAAAAATAGATTTCAATCAACACAAGTCAATGAGAATTAGTAAATTATTATCTCCCAACTACTCACTCTGCAATCCCATTAAATAATACAACTGAACCGGTCAATCCTTAAACAAGAGTAATACAGGTGAGGAAAAATAAAAATAGAGAGAGAGAGAGAAACAACTCAGAACTTCCCTTAGAGTTTGAAGATAACATCATTGCATTCCACAACTCAGAGAAGAGAGAGAGAGCAACATATAATTCCCTTCAGATTTCAAAGAAAACAACAATGAATTCCTTAACTCAGAAAAGAGAGGAAAGGATGTCAACAACAAGGAAGAGATATAGTCTCATCATTCCATCCTTCAAAAGGAGAAACACAATCAAAATTCAAAGAGAACTGAAATAGATCCCTACCAAGCACCATCTGATTTCAACAATCATTACAACACAAATAACATAATCAAAATTGAATCAATGTATATAGATATACGATAGAAAATAGCAAGTCAGGAACCGAAAATAAAGTTTCCCATCAAATAATAAGAACAGTCTCAGTACTATAGAGGTTATCAATAGAATTGATTAAACAAATACCTTCAGTTAATACAAGTTTCCAAAGCAACAAGAACAATAACTGAATATTAAATTCATTCCAATGTTAATAGCATCCACTGAGAAGTTTTCTTATTTTCCAATCGAGAGATAAAAGAGAACAATGATGGAGTAAAACACCCCTATGAGATTCAAAAAAAAATCAAAAGACAATACATAAAAATGAAGATATTGAATGCAAGTTTGACTGTCCCAACTTACCTTCAAGTTACCCTAGACTCCCTTCTTCACAAAATCAAGGAACAACACATGAGTTTGGGAAGAGAGTTCCAGACTCTAAACCGATCTCAAGGAGAAACAAAAAAGTGACAAGAATCCAACCAGATGCTTGAAGTCAAGTCCAAAAGAGAAGAGAAAACTATAACATCCCTTCCCAATTCCCTAAGGTAGACAATACTGATCTAATCAATAGTTTGACTTAGATATCCCAACTCTTTAGTATCATAAAAATGTCAATTAGAGTGCAAGAAACTAGTAAATCCAACCAGATGAACCGATAAGGGTAACTCTTGAAGCATGAAACCTTACCTCTACAAGGACTCAAAAACAATCAGTAAGTCTTTCCACAATGGTGACAACAGAACTTAACAGCTTTACTTCTAGTCGATTTATATCAAGGGAGTTCGTTCAAACCCCAAGACCAGTTGGGTCTTTAACAATTCTTTTCAAACATAAGGTGTGAAAATGAAAATGACATTATATAAATGCAAGTAGGAGCTAAACATGCCTGCTCGAAATATCAACCAGAGGAGAACAAACTGAAATGTAGCCTTTCTCAGCATTGACATCCATTAACTAATTCAGAGCAGACCAACAAGATTTCACTCAATCAAATCATATCAAGATCAGAAAAAGTAAGACTTGGTTACTTGTTATTTCCAACAAGATTGAATCCACAAAACTAAGATTCCTAACAACCATATCAGCAAGGATCAAATAGGAGTAACAAGAATCAAAAACAACTTTGAATAACTACAAAATATGTCACTCATCTTACATTCTTCCAAAAAAGGAAAATAAGTTTAACTCGATATTTTTTATCAAACAATGCATTCCTCTAACTGTTTTACATAGTCCATAGAAGTATGCCATATTCGACAACATTCAATTCGCACAATGGTTAAAGCCATTTTTTTCATTCTTCCAACAAAAAAAAACCCAAATCATATCTCATGAAGCGGTAACTGGTAGTATAAATAGTGACAAAAAATACAAGAATTATGATCATATATAAAAACCCATTTGTTTCCAATATCAGATTTCTTTTAATGAAGACATTTAGTAAAAAGCATAACAACTTAATGGGTAGAGCCTATCATGCCTGATAGAGCTTCTATCGATTTGTAAAAGATTTCCAACCGAGCCTCCCACAATATTTTCCTTTTTTCCAAGCAACGTCAACAATTCCAAACTTCCTATTGCCTCTTATACTTCCACTGGATCAAAAATAGCTCAGAGGTGGAAAAAATAACAAAGGATTGGAAATAGAACTGCTGGTTTGAAGAACCAAAACCTCCATGCAGAGAAAAAATTGCAAAGAGAAAATGACCAAACAACCCCTCCAAAATCTACTTGCATGTCTTCCAAGGTAGTTTCTTCACCATGACCGAGGCTCATTAATGCAAGGAAAACCAACTCTCCTACCTAATTCTCCATGCCACCGCCATCCAAATTTGGCGAGCTCCATTTCAAACTTTGCATGCATTTTTAATTTTAGAGATGATGCCAGCTAAGCATCCTTCTAGCTCCCCATGTCTCTACCAAAACTGGTTGTTCGAGCTTATTAAATTCAAAATCAAATCTCATAAATTCCTTAGAAACCATCACCACCAACTCACCACTTGCCATGCAACCCTTAGGTACCCCTTAGCTTAGTATTAGTTTAGGTTAGATTTTCATTAGGTTAGGATTCAACCATAGTCCTAGGTACACATTATTTTCCTTAGGTTATTTCCAAATCCATAACCTTAAACATAACAACTTAGGTTAGGGTGTCACTTAAGAAATTTAGTAATAGGTAATAGGTAATAGGTAGGCCCTTATTACCTTAGCTTAGAATCCACATAGGATAGAACATTCCAACTATGGTTAAGGTATCCACCTTAATAGTCCCGTAATAGGCCCTCATTCTTATTATGCCATTCAAGCATCTTAAAAATATTTATCAAGAAGGTCCAAGCTTACCGATTGCAGCAAGATGCAAAGCAAGGACACCAAAAGAAGGGTCCTCAAAATTATAACATAATAAAACTCAGTCCCTTACTACCTTCCATTTCAAAATGTCAATTTATCAAGTTGATTAGGTAAGAAGAACTGAAGCATACCTTGGGTCAATGGAATTGATCCAAGGTTTTGTTGTTAACATAAGATAAGAATGAAAATGACAATACAGTTCACATCCTTATAGAACACAAAGAAGAATGACTTCATTTTCAAGTAAACAGAATCACAGCAAAATGAATCTCTGTACAGTAATATTTTATCCATTGCAAACATGATTTCCAATAGTCAAAAGGATACACCTTCCTAAGACAAATCATATGTCTACATTTAAAATATCAAAAGGGAAAGTAATCAAAGTAATATTTTTGAAAATGATGTTACATTGATGGCATCTACTTGGGTAAAGGTGTGGTAGAAGATATATTAATGGAAGGTTTTATTGGTTTAACTATCTTATTGGAGGGTAGTGATTTCTTTTCTTTACATCGCAACTTCTTGGGTAAAGGTGACATGGGATTACATGATGCGTAAGGAAAGTAGATGGTGAAAGAGGATAGGTTACCCATGGGGACAATAGAGTTATGATGGAAGTGGTTGGTAGAGGTTGGGTGGATGGTATGAGTTGAAGTCATATAGGAAAAGTTGGGGTTATAGTAATTGGTGGAGGTAAAATTGGTAAGGAATGTGAGGGTGAGGGTGTATGTGTTTGTCATGCAGGTAAATGAGGTGTAACAAAGGCTCATGATGAAGTAGTAAGTTTCTTAGCTTTTAACTGGCCTTGGGTAGGAGACTGTTTGGCCAGGGTTGATGGGTGAGGCCCTAGGATGGACGGAAGAGGAGAAGGTGACAAAGGTGTGGTAGGTGAGACTGGTGTATGTGGCCTAGAAGGTTGGGTCTTCCTTTTAGGTGGAGGAATAATTTTTCTATGGGTTTGGGAAGACATGGCTAATCCTAATTTGATAGGTGGATGGGTAAGGCTTGACATCGGCATGACACCCTAGGTAGTGATCGATCTAGATAAAAATGAAGATATATGTGTGGGTAGGTTCTTCGGTATTGGAATGGTTTTAGTCATGGGTAAAGCTTTGGTTATATGTAGAGGTGATGAAGAATAATCCATTTTGATAGGTATGGTCGGGGTTGATCGTGTTCCTAGAAATACCTTTTGGTAGATCATGGAAGTATCCTTAGGAAAAATATTCATTTGAGTCAAAAATGGGAGCTGAAGATATCCCCAGAGCATGGAATTATCAACATAATCCAAGCAATCAACCAGCCATGAAAACGGGACTTCTTAGAGGAGGTGCAGTTGGTTTGGTGACAATCCCTATAAAATATGTCTATGAGACAAGGAATTGGCTATCCTTAAACTCTGTGGGTAAAAGAGCCAAGATCATATCAATGGGGTCCTGGGATGCTGAGGGATAATTGTCCCCAATAGGTAGTGGCATGTTTGAATAATATCCCATGGGTAGGAGAGATGGTAGGTGGGGTGAGGTAGACTTCTCCCTTGGTGGAGGAGAAGGTGATGATGATTCTCCTATGGATGGGAGAGTTAATATTGTTGATTGTTCAATAGGTTGTGAGGTAGATGGTGGAATGACATCAATAGAAAATGTGGGTTCCTCTATGAGAGTAGGGGGAGATGAAGGGGACTCCTTTATGGGTGAAGGAGTAGAAGAGGTATGTTCCTCTATGGATAGAGGATCTTGTGCCATAATTTATTCAATAGATGAAATAGGTGGAATTTGAGGAACAACCTGTACGATATCAAAAACCACATAGACTTCACAGACATTGTTGTCATTAGATGAAGGTTCACTATTTTTATTAGACAATTGTTTATGGTTAGGGAGCAACTTCTTAAAGATGTGCAATTTTTATTTTCTCGGGGCGTTCGGTTTTCCATGATGAGGTCTCCATTATCTATCATCTCTTGACAATGTTCTTAAAATTTATGTAGTTACCATAATTCTTTTTTACTACATTCATCGAGAAGTGGTCCAGAATGCTTGAGCCACTTGGTTGAAGGAGTATATGGAATGTATAGGTAAACTATTAAACCAATCTAAGGTGGGTCCCATTAGGGACATGGGGAATGTTTGCAAGAGAAAAACATCCTCATGGGAAATTAGGTAGAACCCATGTTTGAATGACCACAATTGTTGTTACGGGTTCTCTTTACTATTGAAATGGTTAAACTTAGGAATTTCCCAATGCAAATGGTATGGGTGAATAGGAATGGATGGATGATTAGGCTCATTACAAATTTTGTCATAGGTTGAGTTATGAGATCTAAAATTGATGCTTCTAATATATGCATCTTTTCCATCATCATCATAATGAGGTCATTGGTGGGTTTTAGGAATGGGTGCCTCCCACAGTAAAGGGAGGTTGATAATGGGTGTATGATGTAGATGGCATCCCAAGACACAAAGGTTTCAAATATGAAAACTATGAAGGGGAATAGATACGAGATGGAATGTACCCCAAATAAGTGATATACGAGATTGGGGGTTGCTGGTGATGCATGTAAATAGGTGGGGTGGTCGCAATGACTCTCATGGTAATGGGTGGTAGAGATTGAGGGATGGAAAGAACTAGGTTTTGGAATGGGGTGTGGGTTGCTGACACTAGAGGTGGTTGTGATGCAATTGGTATATATGCGTAGAAAAGGGGGTAGATGGGGCCATGTTCAAGGTGGTTGGTGAAGGAACGGTTGACACCATGGGTGCAATAGATGTTGGGGTAGTATTTATGGTAGAAGTGGGACCTAACATTGAGACCACAAGGGATAATGTGTATGAGGGTAGCGCCTTCGAGCTAGTGTTAGTTGATGTGGAAGTGGGGGTGAGGGAAGGAGGGATATATACAAGCATGTCATACACTAGCTGTCTTGAGGAGTCTCGGGTAGATGAGTGGGTAAGATAGTATTATAAGGTCATGGGATTCTGATCAAGGAGTCTTGTAAACTCCTCGTCACCGATAGAAATGGTGATAGGATGAGTTGGATTTATAGGCAAAAATATGGAAGATGGTGATGGGCTAGGTAGGATTGGTTGAAGACTAACATGAAATAAAATGGAATTGGTTTTGTTGTGAGTCAACACTATGTGAATTAGCATGTATCAGGTTAATTGTATTCTACAGATGACATAGAAAACAACAAGAATGAAAAGGAACAGATACCGATAGGTATATTTGGTCATTGTTTCAATTAAGAATTAAAATAGGGAAATCAACGCCGGTTAAGATGACCGATGAGGGTTGAGGAGGACCAATGACGGTTACATGGCAGAATCGATACCACTTTGGGAAAACACCGATTTCGTAAAAGGAGCAGAACTGATGAAAAATGAAATGGGGGAATCAGTATTGATAGTAATATCAAAATATTGGGAATATGATGATCTCTAGATGACATTAAATAGAGAAGAGAAGGTGATGAAAGCATTTTTGGGTAAAATAACCAAAAGAGATGGTAATCAACACCGGTGAGGTAAACCGATGATGGTCAGATGGGAACCGATGATGGTCGTTAGACCAACACCTTACTTATGAAATCTAAAGAAGTGAAGAAAAATATATTTTTGAATTAAATCAGATGAAGAAACAACCCAAAAGCCCCGGGGATGATGATATGAGGCCCTAACACACTTAGAAATAGTTGGAATACTCCAACTATGATGGGGAGTGCAAAAGGAAGAAGAAAATGAAGAAACATAATCCTCACAACTCAAAATGCAATTCAGGAAGAAAGCTAAGAAAAACATGTAATCCTACGAGTGGATTTTATGTTACTTTAGCTTATGCTATTTGAGACTAACTTGTGAACTTTAGAACATAGTTTTTTGGTTGGGAAGGCATCCTATGAAGAGGTAATCTAAATGTGATGTTTCAGTTATTTTTTGATGGGGGTGGTCCTTTCTCTAAGGTAATGACTGGACAAAGAAACCAGATGAGCACCCACTGTCAATCCTCTCGATAGTATGATCGTTGATAGCTTCTTCCAGGTAAGGTGTTGTTTAAGAAAATGTGTAAATTCATATTTGTGTATTTGCAAAGAGAGAGAAGAGAGAAATGTTTTTTCTACGATTCAATTGTGTTAACCATCAATTAGGCATGACCTATAGTGTATAGGTTTCCTTAGTTTTAAATGTGAGCTAATAATGCAGCATACAAAGATGAAATGCAACAAATTTTATAACCCAAATCGATAGTTATATTCGATGAAGTAAATGATGAATAGGAGAGAGGATGATTTTCACTAATGTAGAAAGAAAGAAGAATTATTCTTTTTAAATGCACCAAAATAAATGTTTCATTTAGAGTAATTAGAAATAAGGAGAATATTACCAGAGAAGAAGATTTAGTGAATAACAATTTAGAAAGGAAACATACAAGATGCAACCTATATGAATATAAATAAACCCACAAACGAGGGTCCCACTGGGCGTGCAAAAAAATTTCACCAATAAGTTGCATATGTATGAGCAAAATAGATAGGGTAAGGGTGAGGAGGAATACCTATGAATGAAGGTGGAAGGTAGAGTGCGCGCATTCTAATTTCCCGATCCAATGCTTGATTGTGAGAAATTCCTTTTTACTAGGAGGAAATACATGCAAATACAAAACAATACCATAAGAAGCATATTAAACAATATATTTCACTGGACTACCTAGTGCATGCTAGATTTAGGAAGTGTGATACTTCCTATATGGCCGACAATCCACTGTTTAACCCAACTTAATGCAAGAAATAACATAAACCAATAATATCCTATTATAGTTGATATGATTTAGGTGTCTCATTTAAGTACAATAAGAAAATATAATCTAACTGGCTAGGCTATGATTAGATATGGAAGTTAGATAGGTGAATAAGGTGGTTAAGACATGTCGTGGTCAAGTTTAGGACATGTCGGGTGAATAAGGTGGAGGGATTGATAGGAAGGTGAGAGGTGATGATATGAAAAGGAGATTAGGAATCCCGAACAAAGATAAATAAACCGATCTAAATAAGTAAGGAAAGATGTAGATCCAAATGCACTTACTTGTAATTGCGGAACTAGTGGTTGGATGAAGGTGATGGTTGATCCATGAAAATGATGGTCGATTGTCGTGGTACAGTAACATTCCCAATTTAAGACTTTAGAAACAACAGAAAATTTTTATATACATAATGTTCTCTGTTCTAAATAATCATAACTTAGAACACACATTCCATGCCAATCAATCTCATAATAGATAACCATATGCAATTGTAAATGACTCGGTGAGCTACCAATCTCTCATTTCATGACTCGATTAACAACCGATCTCTCATGTTACTTAAGTATTGAATACTTTATGTATACCAAGTATACTTGGTTCTCTTACCCTATTCAGGTACTTGAGTGTTCTATTTAAGAAACCTATCTGAATATTTGTTACCAATATTCATCTGAAATCACATTCCTTAAACTAGGTGACATAGGACAACGCAACTAGCAGCTTGCGATACTTTGGCCAAAGATTTCCAACATATTGTTCATGTTACTATTCCTAGATGGCATACTCGTCTAAACGGAATATGTCCTTCACCCCACTCTGTTATCTAGAATGGTCTTCACTGACTTCAAGACTTGACCCTAACACAGGTTAGTGATATAATTTAGAATAGGGAGTCACTCGTGATGACCTAGGGTATATAGACATACCCTTTCGACCTAAGTCGATTAGATGTGCCTAGTTATCCTAAATCATTGTGAGTCATTTCCTATTCTAGATCATATCTCTAAACTGTCCTAGAGAGAAACTAAGTTCAAGTCCAAGTTTGGGTAGGTATAGATGAACCAATGTTGAAGGGTGTTGCAACATGTCAACTGTAACCTTGTATCCTTATGAAGACCCAAGTCTTCACAAAGGTATAGATCTACAATTGGCGTGTGCCAACATATAGCAGAACCACTTCATCTCAATGTACACACCTCAAGAGATCATTTCCATTTAATTAGTTTAGGATTAAGAATCAAATTACAACAAGATTACATAAACCTAATTCTAACAACCTTAAAGGTTTCCATTCCCATTTGACTTGGTTAACTAATACGGAACTTCAAGACTAATGATTGTTTTATGTTCAATTAACTTTTTTAATTAGCATTTTTTTTTGAAAATAGAACCAACATCCATCATAAGATTTGCTTAAGTAACTCAACCATTCATAGGAGGTGTAAGAACCTAAACAGGTTTGGTAAGAGTGGACTTCATAGAGATGAAGTCTAAATGATTTACGAACACAAACACCATTCATTTTTTTTACATCCTTTTGAGAGGAGAAGAACCTTCCTCTTTATGGTTAAGTGTTAGGGTTTATTATACCCTTTTACCTTTCACACTTCCTTATAGTTTAATTGTATGTTCATTTAACATCCCTTAATAAACCATACTAGTTTAGGTAAAAGAACATCAATACATGCAGCTTAGTAAGTTGCATTCAAGTAAGGGAAATTGTACTATTTCCCATTCATCCAATTCATTAAATGACAACAGAAATAAGGATCCAATCAGATATGAATGATAACAACAAGATAGGATTACAAATTTCCTTCATATAATGCACAAGAGAATTTACACAAGTTAAAGTAACTTCCAGACTTTTTCCATTCATTATGATAAATACACATTTTACAAGACTATGCATTTCAGACATGTTGCATGTCAAACAACATCAAGATCATTAAAAATTACAACTTTCCTTCCTTCAATACATCTCAATAATGAATCAAAATTCTCTATAAAAGATCCAAACTTTAAATCAACCAATACATCATATAATTTATTTCCTTCCTTTATCACTTACAAAGTCCATCTGCAAAAATTGCTAGCACGGGTCAGTTCATTGAACTGAGCATGATAAGCACTAAGCATTAAAACAAAGTGCCTTCAACTAATTGTTTCATAAAACCAACTCTACTTTTATGAAACAGAAAGGCTGAGCAGACAATAAATCATAAGTTATAACAACCATAAAAGAAGAACAATTAATCAACCTAAATTAACATTTAAGAAAAGATCATGATATATTCATTAATCTACAACATAATATCAGATAAGTAATGTTCCAACCAATTACTTATCTATATCAAATAAAAGTAACTAATAATTATTTCCTTCATAATTCAATCTGAATTTGAAATATAAAACTAACTTTACTATTTATCCAAACAGAGTTACTTTCAGAAGAAAGGGTCTTCTTACTCAACTTTACAAGTTTCATAAAAAGACATGTACAATCAAGCTCATTCCAGCATCGTAAGGATTTTAGGATGAATCATTTAACAACTGAAATAAATAAGAGTTTCACATTTCAGATGTGACATCCTAATTCCAAAACCAAGACATAGCCTAATTTCTCAAGTTAGGCCTCACATTAACATTAGAAAAGTATTCATTCAATAAACAACATCTCACACCAATCACTATAATAGATATTAAACACCCTTAATACAAGTTAAGTGAATAAGCAAGTAGTAACAACAACTACATAATTGCATTCATAAAATTAATGCAACTTAGCCAAATAAATCCACTACAAACTTACACAAATAAATAGTTTAAAAATTCCTTTCCCATTCGGTTTAACCCAAATTCCCATTCACATCTAAAAAGGGAATTCAACACTTAACTCTTACAGTTTCACAAGTAAAGAAATTCGAAAGAGGACTGGTACCAACCCAGTCATAACATCCCTTAAATCTTAAAAACATAGACATCATGCTCAGAGCTGTTACACTACTCATGCTACTACAAATTCAAGTCGGGATTGAAAATTAAGGCTCACCCATCACCAAAAAAAAGTAGTTCAGTATCATTTTCCACATCTTGAAATGCAACAACAAAGTAGAAAAACATCATACAGGAAAAAACAACCTTCAACAATCATCCAAAAATGTCAAAGTTTCAATCAAGAGATCATAACTTGTCCATTCCTACAAGACGATAGCACAACAATAGATAAGGAGGACTTATAGTCGCATCCTCATAGAGGTGAGTGAACACATCCTTGAATGGATAGAGAAGGATTCATCAAGAATCAATTCCAGAAGATGCAAATGAAAGGACTACATGACTTAGCTAAAGGTGCCCAGTCAACTTAAAAGATGATTAAGTTTTCCTTTCATTTTACCATAGGCAGGCTCAACTGAACACTCCTACGAAATTGATGAGACATTCAATTTCTTCCAACTTACATAGGAATCAAATAATATAACAACTACACCGATTTGGTTAGCTTCAAAGAAACATAACCGCCAATTCAAAAGTCAAATATCCATTCAATGTATCTTCAAGAAGTTACAATAGTCAGACTTTCACAAGTCTCTCTAAAAAATTGAAAAAGTGGTCTAACGAGATCAGGAATGGGTAGGTTCATATCAACAACATCTAAGTCCAAAAGTAAAAATACAGGAAGATTTGACCTCAAGTAAGCTCAATGAGCTACGGAATTTTAATCAAAATATTGAATCAGATAAATCTAGTACCCAAAATATATTTAGAAAAATAAATTCAACTATTTACCTATAGCTCAATCTCCCCAAATCTTAAAGGAAGACTCAAACATAATTATTCAGAAGAGAAGACTTCATCCCTGTTGTATTCAACAAATAATTCTCAAAACCAAATAAACCCGAAGCCATTTCACAGAGTTTCATAAGAGAGAGCACCAAATCCAAACAACAAGGTTTTTGAGTCAATACCTCCTTGTTTCCACATGGACTAGAACCATAAAATAGTAAATCCAAACACCATTACATACTTAGCTTCCATCGAATACAAGGTTCAAAGCAATGAAGGTTTACACAGTACAGGTTAAAAACAATTACCCATTCACTATTTTCCACACATGTTTAAAATCACACAATTATGAACCAAAGTATATTGATACAGTCTCAGAAGGTGTATTAAAACTTTAAAAAAAAGATGCGATAGAGAATGGTAAAATTTTACCTTCTATAAACAATCAGAGACAACCAGTTCAAAGCTCAAAGCAACAAAAATTTCCTTAAACCCTTTTCAAGCAGGTAAGCAAGAATACAAACTTTATCAACATTATTCAAGTCACGAACAGTTCTAAAGTGTGAATCACCATTAACTCACTCAGGGAAACAACCCACTGACAATATTATCATGTAGAAGTTCCCTAATCAAGAACACAAAGATTATTTCAAGAAAGAAATCAAGTAACCATAGAAAAATAAAAACCAACTTGTTTTACAAGAGAAGAGTTATTTTAATGAAGACATTTAGAGAAAAGAAGAACAACTTAATGGATAGAGCCTATCATGCCTGATAGTGCTTCTATTGATTTGAAGAAGATTTCTAGCCGAGCCTCCAAAACTATTTCTTCTCCAAACAAATTCAACAACCAAAAACTTCCTTCTCAAATGCCTCTTATACTTCCATTGGATTGAAAATAGTCTAAGAGAGTTAAAAATAGCAACAAATTGAAAGTAGAACTGCTGGTTTGAAGAACCAGATAGCTCCATGCAGAGAAAAAATCAAAATGCTTGAAAGACCAAACAACCCCCAACAAATCCGCTTGCATGGTTTCCAAGGCGGTTTGTTCGCCAAAACCGATGACCATAAATGTCATTAATTTCCAATCTCCCACCTATTTCTCCATGCCACCGCCAATTAAAGTTGGCGAGTCCAATTTCAACTTCTGCATGCATCACTTATCTCTAGTGATGATTCCACATAGGATTCCACCAAATTTTCCTACCTCTGCCTAAACTGGCAGTACTCTATCCATTGAATTCAAAAATCAAATCAAATAAATGACTTAGGAACTGTCATCATGCCTTCAACTTGCCATACGACCCCTTAGGTCCCCTTCTATCCCCACATTAGTTTAGGATAGATATCTTAGCTTAGGGTATGACCTTAGGTTAGTTTAGAAAATATTTACCTTAGGTTATTTTCCACCTTAGGATAGGTCATTCTTTCTACTAATGTAGTATTAGGTAATAGGTTAGAAATATCCCTATTATCACCTTAGGTTGTTTTCAAATCCCTAACTTAGAAAACATGCAACTTAGGTTAGATTGCAACAAGATTAGTGTAGGCATAAACATAAGGTAGGTCTAGTTTACCTTAGGTTAGAATCCCGTTAGGATAGATCTTATAGATCTAGGACTTAGGCTTTACCCTCAATAGTCCTGAAGTAGATCTCTTTCCAACTTACACCATTCAATGTTTTGGAGAAGTTGACAAGAAGAT
The DNA here is from genome assembly GCA_018340775.1 of Taxus wallichiana var. yunnanensis. Taxonomy (NCBI): domain Eukaryota; kingdom Viridiplantae; phylum Streptophyta; class Pinopsida; order Cupressales; family Taxaceae; genus Taxus; species Taxus wallichiana. The sequence continues at coordinate 454,258,940 of CM031235.1, read as the reverse complement.
ATGAGCACATAACTTAAAGCAGAATGCACAACATGAACTTCCAAGAAGATCAATGAAATTGTAAACCTACAAAGGTTAGTCTTTTATTTCCTTCAACCTCTGAATGTCAGTTTGTCATACAGATAAAGTAATAAGAATTAAAACATACCTTGGATCAATGGAATTGATCCAAGGTCTCATTATTATATAGAAATAAATTTTCAAACCACTTTACCAGTCTACAACCTCCAACAAAATGGATTCCTTACAAGCATGATTTTAATAGTTAAAAGAATACACTTTCTTGGGACAAATCACATGTCAATGCTTGCATTGTAAAGAGGATAAGTTAACAGTTTATCATAGGTGTTACATACTTCCCTCCTAAAAAGAATCATCGTCCCAATGATTAACTTATTTAAACAAATTTTCATCAAGGACAATCCATTTATTAACTTTCTTTTCACATGTTCATAACATTTCTGGATTTAAAATTTCCAAAATCAGCATTTACGTAGCTGTTTATTTTAAACAATGAAATATTTGTCCACAAATTGGTAGATTTATTATCATAAAAGAATAAAATCACAAATTTTATCAGTCAACAGAATCAATTCTGTTCAAATAAATATGGAAAAGTAGTTTTCATATCTTCCAGATTTTCCCAAGTTGCACTTTCCTCGTTAAACTGGTCCCACTGGACCTTACATTGACTTATTTCATGATTTATTAAGTGTAACTGGCAAGTTTCCAAAACTTGGATGGGTTTAACCATGATTATTCCTGGGTCTTGGACCTGCAAGGAATTCCAATTTAACACATGTGATAAATCTAAAATGTATTTCTTAAGCAAAGAAATATGGAAAACATCATACATTCATGAAAAATCAAATGCTAAATGATAAGCTACATGGTTGATTACTTAAACAATTTAAAAATATCTCACATAATGAAGTGATAGACATCCTTGCCAAAAGTTATAAAACACTTTTTTGGTTTTACCCAAGAAAGATATTCTCACCAAGTTCAAATTTTCTATCAACCCACTTCAAGTCAAAGCATAACTCTTTTTCCTATCTTCAGCTTCTTTCAAGCATTCACGAATCATCTTAACTTGTTGTTCCATTTCTGAAAGGATTTCAGGTCCAATTACCTCTCTATCCTCAATGATGTCCCAACTAAAAGGGGTTCTACATTTTCTTTCGTATAATGCTTTGAAAGGTGCCATCTTTAGAGAGGCATGATATGTGTTATTGTATGCAAACTCAACTAATCAAAGGTACTCTTCCCACTTATACTACTAATCTAGGAAATACATTCGTAACATATCCTCTAAAACTTGATTAACTCTTTCAGTTTGTCCATCCATTTATGGATGATACACAGAACTGAAATTCAGCTTAGTTCCTAGAGCTACATTAAGTGTTTTCCAAAACCTTGAATTCATTCTTAGATCTCTATCAGATATGATTAATTCAGGTACTCCATGTAATATGAAAATCTCATGTACAAACCTTTTTGCTAAAATAGGTGAATCATCCTTAAGATTACCAGCAATAAAATTTGCTACTTTTGTTAGTTTATCAACAACCAAAATAACATCATGTTTATTTATTGATTGTTTATGGTGAATCACAAGACTTCCCACGAATGTCTGCAACTCTATGGGTTGAGACTCTCATTGTGATTGCATAACGTGGAGCTTTTCCCAAGTGTGGGACCTTGCGAAATTGAAAAGCTCTCCGATGAAGGCCGGTTCCTATTCCTCTGCATTCGGATGCACACGTAAATAATGCGAGAGGGTTTACTCAAAACCTAAAGTAACTTGCCAAGGAGACAGGGTAAGAATATGCATAAAATAAAACCTAAACTATAAAAGTGATGCACTGAGGAATGAAGAACACCTGTCTTGCCAATAAACATAGATCATTAAAATGCAATGCAAGATCATGCATAGATAACTGAGTTTGTAGTGAAAGATCAAGAGGATGCAAATGAACACGAGAGGGTTGAGAATCATCCACAGACATGCATTATTTGCTCCAAAGATCTGATACAATACACTACGAATGCCAAGAGGCAAATTTGCATTACGATTTTAAATGGGAGGTTTGAACTTCCACAAATTCACTGCCAAAGAGAAGAACGGAGGGGCAAAACAAGAATGTTCAACCTTTAGAAAGAATCCCTTCTTACAATTTATAGGAAGAATGAGAGAGAAGAGAGAGAGGAAATCCAAATCTACCCCAACCACCTCTAGGTGCATTTAATTCTTCTCATTATGGTGGTAGGTGAGAACCCTAGCAAACCCAAAAAGTGGCGAACCCTTCAAAGATGTCGACAGGAACTTATCAGTGCCCTTGGCGCACTTTTCAACATGTCGATAGGAACTTCTTAGCGCCCCTTGGCGCACCTCTCGGCATGTGGGCCAGGGAACTTATCATCGCCCTTAGCACACCTTTCAAAGCATGTCGACAGGAACTTCTTAGCACCCTTGGCGCACCTTTCAGCATGTCAACAGAACTTATCAGCGCCCTTGGCACACTTTTTAGCATGTCGACAGAACTTCTCAGCGCCCTTGGCGCACTTTTCAGCATGTCAACATTCCTTGTCGTGCACCTTTTACCTATGCCTTCAGGTGTTGGTGGCCTTGATAAATATCGGCTCGAGTTTCTTTGATTTCCATATTCTTCTGCTTGTCTATATCTACCTAGTGGGGAAGATATTTACAACAATTTGGTGAATCAACGGGATCACCTGCCTGCTAGGTAGAAGATCAGTGGCCTTTTAGCAATCTATTGGGCATGGAGTCATAAGCAAGCCTGAAAACTGATCTGAACTTTGAAAACTTCCCTCTGAGCCACTTGAATTCCACTGAACTTAGAGTTGTTCTCACCAAAATGCCACTAAAAACAACTGTGTAAGAGCAAAACCAGCAGCACCAAAACTATGTACAAAACTGAAAATCATACATGCTCTAAATGGAACATGCAGAGTGTGCACAAGCACTTCTTTTACTGAAAGAAAACCTACCTACTCTACTCTAATGGAAACAAAGGTGAGCTAAACAAACCCTGCAACTGGTTGTGCAAAATAGCTTCCTTTCTTCAAAATTGGCAACCATGCAACTGATTTGGCATTGAACATGGCTGATTGGATGAATGGAAAATCAACAAGAAGTTGGTCTTCCACCCAAATCATCAAGGTATCAGGTGAAGGAAAATTCAATACCTCTTTTAGTTGTTCTGCATTTGGATTGGAGAGGTATGACAGCTGATCCTTGGTTCTTTGTAGCTCATCCTCATGCTTAGGAGCAAGCATGACTGGTTGTGACTTCTCCTTTTGTTCCAATGAAGCCAGATACCTGATTGGGCAAGGTATGGTCCTTTGAGTATGCCCATTGCCCTGATTTTAAACTCCAAGAATGGAGTTCTCTTGTAGACCCTCTTGAATGGATGATGTGGAAGCGATGGTAGAACCTTTCTTCCCTTTCTCTTCCTCCAATGAAGGACATGAAAGATTAAAATCTTCCAATCTTGGTTCCAAAGAGCTGCTATAAGATGCCGAAGTACTGCAAATGAATACTCTCCTCAATGACAATAGGCTCTTGTGTTTGGAAGATGGATGATGAAAGAGAGAATGGTGGAAACTCAACCGGTTCTTCTTCATCAAAACAATCCTCTAAATCGAGACAGTAAACCGCCTCATTCTTGTCCCCTTTGCAAATGTTCAACCTCTCCCATGGCGTTCTCTTGATCTCAGTAACTTGATCACCATGGTTTCTTTCATCCTCTAGCATTGAGTTTGAGGGATCAAACTCTTCTTGATACTAGAAATTGAGAGAGATGAAGTAGAGAGAAGAACTGAAGGTTCTTCTATAACCTGCTTTGTGCTCAAAGCCTTTGGATCGGCACTTTTCTCCCCACGCCTAGAATGTGCTCCTCTTCTTTTGGATTTGGAGCAGCTTCTCCTTCCTCTTGCTGTCCCTCATGACTGATTTTTGAAATTTTTGTGGTGGTGGAGGAGGTAAAACCTCTTGTTTCTTTTGAGGAGAGGGTGTTTCATTTAGCTCTTGTGGAGGGGATGACTGTTTGGAAGGGAAAATGACAAGAATTGAGATGAGGTGGAAGACTAGGGGGTGGAGAAATGGATTCAACACTTGGGACAGCAGATGGAGAGTTTAAAACTTGACACTTTCTTGAGATAAAACAGATTGGGAAAGAGGAAAGGAAAAGGCATGAGATGGTGTGCTTACCCGTTGACAAGGTTGCTTTGAATACTCCTCTCATACACCTCTATTCCTTCAATCCACTTTGCAAGAAATGGCAGCGTTGCAATCATGAAGTCAAGCTTCTCTTGAGGGTTTTAATGCCTTAGGAAAGGTCCCACCCATGGACAAGGTGCTCCACAATCGATTCCAAATTCTTTCATTTGTGCTTGAGCCTGGATTACACCATGTTTACCTTCATCTTTTGGATTTTCTCCAACAAACCAGCATCTTGCATCTGATTGTCTTCATTGTATGCACACCCTTGCTCTTGAAAGCTCCATAGCCAAACTGATTTTGGCATTGCTGCTCATATGGGTATGTATGCTGATTTTGAATTTGTTCAAAATGCTGATTTGGAGGATTTAAAAAACATGTTGGAGGTGGGAAACATTGTTGCTGTTGTAAATGTGAGTTCCATGATGGAAATGAAGTCATGATTGCACAACTTCATGGAATGGAAAAGAATGAAAGAGATGGAAAGAATAATGGATGGAAATGGATGAAAAACAGGTTTGCAACTTCAGAAATGGGTTGCTTGATCAGATGGAGTCGCCAGATGTGTTTGCAAGTGCCTCCAAAGGCTAAAATCTTCATAGGAACACACCAACCTGTAAAAGATGAAGTGGAAGACCTCTAAGGTCCCACCGGGTGTGCTAAAAAGCTGTTGATGGTGAATCACAGCACCCCTGAATGTCTGCAACTCGATGGGTTGAGACTCTCAGTGTGATTGCATAACATGGAGCTTTTCCCAAGTGTGGGACCTTGCAAAATCAGAAAATCTCTCCGGATGAAGGCCGGTTCCTATTCCTCTGTTTAGATGCACACGTAAAAAATGTAGAGGGTTTACTCAAAACCTAAACTAACTTTCCAAGGAGACAGGGTAAGAAGATGCATAAAATAAAACCTAAACTACAAAGGTGATGCACCAAGGAATGAAGAACACCTGTCTTGCCAATAAACAAATACCATTAAAATGCAATGCAAGATCATGCATGAGATAACCAGGTTTGTAGTGAAAGATCAGGAGGATGCAAATGAACACAGAGAGGGTTGAGAATCATCCACAAACATGCATTATTTTCTCAAAAGATTGATACAATACACTACAGAATGCCAAGAGGCAAATTTGCATTACAGTTTTAAATGGGAGGTTTGAACTTCCACAAATTCACCTGCCAAAGAGAAGAAGGGATGGGCAAAACAAGAATGTATAACCTTTAGAAAGAAGCCCCTCCTTACAATTTATAGGAAGAATGAGAGAGAAGAGAGAGAGAGGAAATCCAAATCTACCCCAACCACCTCCAGGTGCATTTAATTCATCTCATTATGGTGGTAGGTGAGAACCCTAGCAAACCCAAAAAGTGGTGCACCCTTCAGCATGTCGACAGGAACTTATTAGCGCCCTTGGCGCACTTTTCAGCATGTCGACAGGAACTTCTCAGCGCCCTTGGCGCACCTTTCAGCATGTCAACAGGAACTTATCAGCGCCCTTGGCACACCTTTCAGCATGTCGACAGGAACTTCTCAGTGCCCTTGGCGCACCTTTCAGCATGTCGACAGGAACTTATCAGCGCCCTTGGTGCACCTTTCAGCATGTCGATAGGAACTTATCAGTGCCCTTGGTGCACTTTTCAGCATGTCGACAGGAACTTCTCAGCGCCCTTGGCGCACTTTTCAGCATGTCAACATTATTTGTTGTGTACCCTTTACATGTGCCTTCGGTTGTTGGTGACGCAATAAATATCGGGCTCTGAGTTTCTTTGATTTCCATATTCTTCCTCTTGTCTATATCTACCCGGGGAAGATATTTACAACATTGACATAGGAAGCCCTTGTACAAAATCCATGCTTATCACTTTCCATTTGTACTACAAAGATGTTATGAGGATACAATAAACCAACTGGATGCATATGTTCAACTTTAACACGTTGACATTCTAAGCAATGTGTCACAAACTCAATTACATCCTTTTTCATCCCCTTCCAGAAATATTGTTGTTTTATATCAACAAGCATCTTTGTGATACCAGGGTGTCTAGAAAAAGGTGAATTGTGAAATTCAACTAATAATTTCTTTCTTAAATCCTTTAGCAAAGGTACGTAAACCATGTTTTCAAATCATAAGATCCCTTCATTATCAAAGTGAAAACCTTTATATCTCTCATCATTTGGATCTGCAGTAAGTGTTGTTCTTACTTGCTGAAAATAAGAATCAAATTCCATAACGCTCTTTACTTCATCTTTGAACTGAGTTCTCAATGTTATAAGAGCAAAAATGTGCTTCCTATGACTTAGAGCATCAACTACCCTATTCTCCTTGCCTTTAATGTAGCTTATGTCAAAGTCATATTGAGATCAAAACTCTAACCATCTTTGTTGTCTTGCTTTCATATTTGGCTAGTAAAAATATACTTCATCCGAGATGATCATTTTTAATTCAAAGGTTTTATCAAGTAGGTAATGCCTCCAAACTTGAAGTGCATGAAGAATGGTAGCAAGCTATAGATCATGTGGAGCATAACTCAGCTCATTTAACTTACTTTTTCTACTTCGATAAGTTATGACATGATCATTTTGTAATAGAATACCTCCAAGACCTTCCTTGGATGCATCTATTACAATAGTAAAGTCTCCATTAGGGTTAGGTACAACCAAAATAGGTGTTGAAGTTAATTGATCCTTCAAATTTTTAAATGCAGATTCACATTTCTCATTCCACACAAATTTCTTATCCTTTTTCTCAAAAAAGTTACGGGTGCAACAATTTTGGAGAAATCTTTAACAAATTTCCTATAGTAACCAGCAAGACCCATGAAACTTCTAACTTCATGTACATTATTTAGTGTAGGCCACTCAGTTATAGCTAAAATTTTAGAAGGATCTACAACTATTCCATTCTTGCTTATAACATGACCCAAATAGTGCACTTCCATGTCATAGAATGAACATTTAGATAACTTACCAAATAACCGTCTTTTTCTCAAGATTTCTAAAACTATCTTCAAATGCTCATGGTGTTCCTCAATACTTTTAGAGTATATGAGAATATCATCCAAGAATACAAGAATTTTTTTTTCCAAGTATTCTTGAAAAATATTGTTCATTAAATTCATAAAAGTTACAGTGCATTTGTTAATCTAAAAGTTAAAATCAGTAAACTCGCAATGTTTATACCTTGTTTTAAAATTTGTTTTATGAATGACCTCATCCTTAATTTGTAACTGATGATATCCTAATCAAATATATATCTCAGAGTATACAGATGCCCCACACATCTGATCAAATAGATCATCAATTCTAGGAAGTGGATATCTTTTCTTAATTGTTTCCTTTTTTACCATTTTGTAATCAATACATAATCTAAGTGATCCATCTTTATTTTTCACAAAAATTACTTGGTGCTCCCTAGGGTGAAACACTCGGTCTAATCAATCCTTTAGACAAAATTTCTTGCAACTATGCCTTAAGCTCTACCAATTCAATAATATTCATCTCGATAAGGTGCCTTAGAAATAGGCTTGGTTCCAGGTTTGATTTCAATTGTGAAGTCAAACTCCCTTTTGGGTGGAAGACCTAGTAATTCCTCTGGAAACACATCACTGTAATTTCGTAACAGTGGGTAACATTATAAGAGATCACTATTTTCTTCAGTAGATTCTGTAATTTTTACTGCATATAAGGTACAACCCTTATTTTTGGCCTTTTTAAGTTGCATAGCTGACAATTTCCTAACTGAAATTTCACATTTAACACCCTGAATCTTTGTTGTTTTCTACAAGTCATCTAAACAACTAATATATTTTTCAAAAGTCCACTTTTGCTTTATGCTCAGCTAGCCAATTAACACCTATGATTACATCATAAGACCCCAAAGGAGCAACATAAAGATCAACTTGTGTGGAAAAACTATTTACTTAAGTATTGAATACTTTATGTATACCAATATAATTGGTTCTCTTACCCTGTTCTGTTAGAGTAGGTATTTACCTTAGCTCATGTTCACCTAGGTACTTTATTTACCTTTATTGTATTTATCTTCACCACTTATGTGTGTGGATATTTCTTTTATCTTATTTAGATATTAGGAGATATTATCTAGTTGTTAGGTTTATTTCTTTCCTTGATCTATGGTATTGACTAGATCCTTGATGTCTAGTTCTCTCCTAAATCTATGGTCTTGACTAGTTCTTTGATGACTAGTTATTTCCTTGATTTATGGCTTAATCTATGACCTTGATTGGTTCTTAGATTGTTATTCCTTGCCTATTTAAGCAAGGCCCATTCTCAATGTATTACATTGAGTTCCATAATAATATATGATATTGCTTCTCATTTATTTGCAAAGGTTTTATGTAAAGTTATTCTGGTGAATTGCTTTCATCTTATAGATCGTGGTGTTTGATTAGCATCTATGTTCTTGGCTTGGTACGATCTGGTTATCGTTCCTTTTAGTTCTAGGTACTTGAGTTTTTGTTTAAGAAACCTATATGAATATTTGTTACCAATATTCATCTAAAATCACATTCCTTAAACTAGGTGACATAGGACAATGTAACCAACAGCTTGCGATACTTTGGCCAAAGATTTCCAACATATTGTTCATGTTACTATTCCTAGACAACATACTCGTCTAAATGGAATACGTCCTTCACCCCACTCCTCTGTTATCTAGAATGGTCTTCACTAACTTTAGTCAGTCCACTTGTCCAAGGTTTGACCCTAACGCAGGTTAGTGATATAATTTAGAATAGGGAGTCACTCACGATGACCTAGGGTATATAGACATACCCTTTTCAACCTAAGTCAATTGGATGTGCCTAGTTATCCTAAATCATTGTGAGTCATTTCCTATTCTAGATCATATCTCTAAACTATCCTAGAGAGAAACCAAGTTCAAGTCCAATTTTGGGTAGGTCTAGATGAACCAATGTTGAAGGGTGTTGCAACATGTCAACTACAACCATGTATCCTTGTGAAGACCCAAGTCTTCACAAAGGTACAGATCTATAGTTGGCATGTGCAAATATCCTAGTAGAACCACTTCATCTCGACATACACACCTCAAGAGATCATTTCCACTTAATTAGTTTAGGATTAAGAATCAGATTACAACAACCTTACATAACCCTAATTCTAACAACCTTAAAGGTTTCCATTCCCATTTGAGTTGGTTAACTAATACGGAACTTCAAGACTAATGATTGTTTTATGTTCAATTAACTTTTTTACTTAGCATTTTTTTTTGAAAATAGAACCAACATCCATCATAATATTTTCTTAAGTAACTCAACCATTCATAGGAGGTGTAAGAACCTAAATAGGTTCAGTAAGAGTGGACTTCATAAAGATGAATTCTAAATGATTTACAAACACAAACACCATTCATTTGTTTTACATCCTTTTGAGAGGAGAAGAACCTTCCTCTTTATGGTTAAGTGTTAGGGTTTATTATACCCTTTTACCTTAATAAACCATACTAGTTTAGGTAAAAGAACATCAATACATGCAGCTTAGTAAGTTGCATTCAAGTAAGGGAAATTGTACTATTTCCCATTCATCCAATTCATTAAATGACAATAGAAATAAGGATCCAATTAGATATGAATGATAACAACAAGATAGGATTAAAAATTTCCTTCATATAATGCACAAGATAATTTACAAAACAAATTAAAGTAACTTCTAGACTTTTTCCATTCATTATGATAAATACACATTTTACAAGACTGCATTTCAGACATGTTGCATGTCAAACAACATCAAGATCATTAAAAATTACAAATTTCCTCCCTTCAATACATCTCAATAATGAATCAAAATTCTCTATAAAATATCCAAACTTTAAATCAACCAATACATCATATAATTTATTACCTTCCTTTATCACTTTTAAAGTCCATCTACAAAAATTACTAGCATGGGTAACTTCATTGAATTGAGCATGATAAGCACTAAGCATTAAAATGAAGTGCCTTTAACTAAATGTTTCATAAAACCAACTCTACTTTTATGAAACAGAAAGGCTGAGAAGATAATAAATCATAAGTTATAACAACCATAAAAGAAGAACAATTAATCAACTTGAATTAACATTTAAGAAAAGATCATGATATAATTATTAATCTACAACATAATATCAGATAAGTAATGTTCCAACCAATTACTTATCTATATCAAATAAAAGTAACTAATAATTATTTCCTTCATAATTCAATTTGAATTTGAAATATAGAACTAACTTTACTATTTATCCAAACAGAGTTACTTTCAGAAGCAAGGGTCTTCTTACTCAACTTTACAAGTTTCATAAAAAGACATGTACAGTCAAGATCATTCCAGCATCATAAGGATTTTAGGATGAATCATTTAACAACTGAAATAAATAAGAGTTTCACATTTCATATGTGACATCCTAATTCCAAAACCAAGACATAGCCTAAGTTCTCAAGTTAGGCCTCACATTAACATTAGAAAAGTATTCATTCAATAAATAACATCTCACACCAATCACTATAACATATATTAAACACCCTTAATACAAGTTAAGTGAATAAGAAATTAGTAACAAAAACTACATAATTGCATTCATAAAAGTAATGCAACTTAGCCAAATAAATCCACTACAAGCTTACACAAAAGAAGAATGAATGACTGAAAATAAATAGTTTAAAACTTCCTTTCCCATTCGGTTTAAACCGAATTCCCATTCACAACTCATAAAAGGGAATTCAACACTTAACTCTTACAGTTTCACAAGTAAAGAAATTCAAAAGAGGAATGGTACCGACCCAGTCATAACATCCCTTAAATCTTAAAAATGTAGACATCATGCTCAGAGATGTTACACTACTCATGCTACTAAAAATTCAAGTCGGATAGAAAATTAAGGCTCACCCATCACCAAACAAAATTAGTTCAGTATCATTTTCCACATCACGAAATGCAACAAAAAAGTAGCAAAACATCATATAGGAAAAATAACAGCCTTCAACAATCATCCAAAATGTCAAAGTTTCAATCAAGAGATCATAACCTATCCATTCCTACAAGACGATAACACAACAATAGATAAGGAGGACTTACAGTCACATCCTCACAGAGGTGAGTGAACACATCCTTGAATGGATAGAGAAGGATTCATCAAGAATCGATTCCAGAAGATGCAAACGAAAGGACTACATGACTTAGCTAAAGGTGCCTAGTCAGCTTAAAAGATGATTAAGTTTTCCTTTCATTTTACCACAGGCAGGCTCAACTGAACACTCCTATGAAATTGACGAGACATTTGATTTCTTCCAACTTACACATGAATCAAATAATCTAACAACTGCACCAATTTGGTTAGCTTCAAAGAAACATAACCGCCAATTCAAAAGTCGAATATCCATTCAACGTATCTTCAAGAAGTTACAACAGTCAGACTTTCACAAGTCTCTCTAACAAGTTTAACAAGTGGTCTACCTAGATCAGGAATGGGTAGGTTCAAATCAACAACATCTAAGTCCAAAAGAAAAATAGACAAGAAGATTTGACCTCAAGTAAGCTCAACTGAGCTATGGAATTATAATCAAAATATTGAATCGGATAAAGCCAGTTCCCAAAATATCTTCAAACAAAAAGAACTTCAACTATTTACCTATAGCTCAATCTCCCAAAATCTTAAAGGAAGACTCAAACATAATTATTCAGAAGAGAAGACTTCATCCACTATTGTATTCAACAAATAATTCTCGAAACCAAATAAACCCAGAAGCCATTTCATAGAGTTTCAGAAGAGAGAGCACCAAATCCAAACAACAAGGTTTTTGAGTCAATACCTCCTTGTTTCCACATGGAATAGAACCATAAAACAGTAAATCCAAACACCATTACATACTCAACTTCCATTGAATACAAGGTTCAAAGAAATGAAGGTTTACACAGAATACGGGTTAAAAATAATTACCCATTCACTGTTTTCCACACATGTTCGAAATCACACAATTATGAATCAAAGTATATTGATACAGTCTCAGAAGGTGTATTAAAACTTCAACAAAACAAGATGTGACAGAGAAGGGTAACCTTTTACCTTCTATAAACAATTAGAGACAACTAGTTTGAAGCTCAAAGCAACAACAAATTTCCTTAAACCCTTTTCGAGTAGGTAAGCAAGAATACAAACTTTATCAACATTATTCAAGTCACGAATAGTTCTAAAGTGTGAATCACCATTAACTCACTTAGGGAAACAACCCACTGAAAATATTATCATGCAGAAGTTCCCTAATCAAGAACACAGAGATTATTTCAAGCAAGAAATCAAGTAACCATAGAAAAATAAAAACCAACTTGTTTTACAAGAGCAAAGTTGTTTTAATGAAGACATTTAGAGAAAAGAACAACTTAATGGATAGAGCCTATCATGCCTAATAGTTCTTCTGTCGATTCGAAGAAGATTTCCAGCTGAGCCTCCAAAACTCTTTCTTCTCCAAATGAAGTCAACAACCAAAAACTTCCTTCTCAAATGCCTCTTATACTTCCATTGGATCAAAAATAGTCCAAGAGAGTTAAAAATAGTAACAAACTGAAAGTAGAACTACTGGTTCGAAGAACCAGATAGCTCCATGTAGAGAAAAAATTGAAATGCTTGAAAGACCAAACAACCCCCAAAAAATCCACTCGCATGGTTTCCAAGGTGGTTTGTTTGCCAAAACCGATGACCATAAATGTCATTAATTTCCAATCTCCCACCTATTTCTCCACGCCACCACCAGTTAAAGTTGGCAAGTCCAATTTCAACTTCTACATGCATCACTTATCTCTAGTGATGATTCCACATAGGATTCTCGCCAAATTTTCCTACCTCTACCTAAACTGGCAGTACTTTGTCCATTGAATTCAAAAATCAAATCAAATAAATGACTTAGGAACCATTTTCATGCCTTCAACTTGTCATACGACCCCTTAGGTCCCCTTCTATCCCCATATTATTTTAAGATAGATATCTTAGCTTAGGGTATGACCTTAGGTTAGTTTAGAAAATATTTACCTTAGGTTATTTTCCACCTTAGGATAGGTCATTATTTCTACTAATGTAGTATTAGGTAATAGGTTAGAAATATCCCTATTATCACCTTAGGTTGTTTTCAAATCTTGAACTTAGAAAACATGCAACTTAGGTTAGATTGTAACAAGATTAGCATAGGCATAGACATAAGGTAGGTCTAGTTTACCTTAGGTTAGAATCCCGTTAGGATAGATCTTATAGATCTAGGACTTAGGATTTACCCTCAATAGTCCTGAAGTAGACCTCTTTCCAACTTACGCCATTCAACATTCTAGAGAAGTTGACAAGAAGATCTGAGCACACAACTTAAAGCAGAATGCACAACATGAACTTCTAAGAAGATCAATGAAATTGTAAACCTACAAACATTAGTCTTTTATTTCCTTCAACCTATGAATGTCGATTTTCATACAGATCAAGTAAGAAGAATTAAAACATACCTTAGATTAATGGAATTGATCCAAGGTCTCATTATTATATAGAAATAAATTTGTAAACCACTTTACCAGATACAACCTCCAACAAAATGGATTCCTTGCAAGCAACAATATTTCAGCAATTGAATCCAAGAAAAGAAATAATTTATCCATGGCAAGCATGATTTCAATAATCAAAAGAATACACCTTCTTGGGATAAATCACATGTCAATGCTTGCATTGCAAAGAGGAGAAGTTAACAGTTTAGCATAGGTGTTACAGCGGCCGTTCTTCCCAAAACATTACCATGGATGCTTTCCCTTCATATCAATGCTTGGTGTTGGTTCAAGATGTCCAGATGTGCAAGAGTGCTCTGGTGTGTGCTTGAATGCAGATCTCTCTTCTCCAAAACTTGAATAATTTTTCCAACCTCTGGAACAAGGTTACAAAAGTGAATATATGGTAACCGACGATGGTTTAGGGTGACCGAATTGGTTTCGAGTTGATAGGAATCAGTTTAGGTGGGATATCCAAGGTTACCAAAAGAGTAGATCTTGGCTATCTTTTGGCCAATTCTGTCCATTGTTGTAGATCCAAAATGGCATTTTCCACGTAAGTAAGTGTGCATGTGTTTAGAGGAATAATATGCATCTAGTGTTAGGGTTAGACTAAGTCTTAGTTAGTTATGGTAAGTGGAGATTGAGTCCTAGTTAAAAGGAAACATGTTATGAATAGGTCTATGATTAGGTGTCTAGGAAATTACTTTAATTAAGGTATTTATTAATGGATATTGTGAGAATGGAAATTAATATAGTTGTAGGTAATTAAATTAATATACATGTGACGTGAAAGGGAATGTGACCCAAATTTTGTGTCTACATTGAGGTCATTCGACTTCACATTTTTCATCTTATTTATTAGGTTTGATGTGGTTTGTGGGTATGTGCAGCTAGGTATCTATTTTACAAGTTACAGGTGTGAAAAATGACATTGGAACAAATCTAGAGTGAAAAACAGAGATCAAAATGAAGCTACTCCTACATAGAAAATGATCAAAACTTGAGCATCCGGGTGGACACTAGCACCCATATTCAATCACTTGTGCATGAGTAGTCATTTCCTCCTGTGGGATCTTTTTCCTACACATTTATTATTTGCGTAACTTCTAGTGAGCCTTGATGACACTCTTCCCATTATGTTCTAGTAGTGCCTCGACCTCCTACCACTTCCAAATCATTTGGACATCTACTAAGTCACCTTCTCTCATATATTTCTTAGGGTTTCATATCTTTACTTGCTTAATGCTTTCCCATTTACTATATTTTATCACTATTATATCATTCATTATAGTAGTTACTCTAAAATATAGATATAATTAAATTTATATTAAATCATTTTAGTGGACCCGATCGATCAAACTCTACCTTCTAAACATGCAACGGATTATCTCTCGTTCTAAATTCATGGACCAATCCTCTTACCCATATTGTGTACCAACTAAGGTTTCTATCATGGCTGCCACCACTATTGATTTTATGCAAGTATGCACCTAACATCCTCCCCACTTCAATACTACAATGCTTGATCAAACTATTAATGTACTTACCAATTTCCACAATCGTCCATCTCCAAATCCTCCCGTTTCTATCCCTCCACCTATTACCTATATAGTTCCTCCCACCACCTCTAAAGGTTATGATATCATTGAGAAACTAAAGAATACAACCACCAAAATCTCTCTTTATGATCTCTTATGATACACAATATTTTACGTCATACGGGTTACCCTATGCTCCATCCATATCAAAATTGTTAATTCCCTGTTTCATTCACCCATCTTATTCAATCAATCAAAAACCTATTCGGTCATATCCATTAGTGATGAGTATATCCCTCCTATTGTTGCGGGATCACAAAGCACTGATGCAAATCAAGGTTCTAAATGATGTCTTAGGCATCCAATGTGATGGGGAAACCTCTCTCTAAGTGTGGGACTTGTGAAACCGAGAGAGGAATCTCCATATTAGAGGTTGGTTCCTCAAACTCCTCTGATTTAGATCTATATTTGCACAACTACAGAGGTTCAGATCCTAATCCTACTCTAAATTGCAAGGAGACAGGATAGAAATGCAAAAATTGAAACTAACTAAAGATGGTGATGCACCAAAAGGAGTGGTGAATATTTTGTCATGCAAATAAACACAAACCAAAGATTGCAACATAAAACATACACAAAGTGATAAGATATAATTTAGGATCTCGAAATGAAGCAAATAATACAAACAAAGGATCAAACCCATTCACAAAGCTTGCATTATCATCTCCAATGTCAAAACCACTGCATTACAACCTCAGAGAGGTAGAAAACCTGTTACAATATTTGAAGAGGTCTGATTCTTGCAACAATCACTTCACTGGAGGTGAAAGAAGAAGTTTTTATGCCAAAAAGTGTTCCCCCTTTAGAAATGAGCCAAATCTGGCTTTTACATTGTATGGGTCGAGCCCAGGAGAGAGAAAACGTACAAAAACGTGGGAGCCCATTCCTCATTGACTACAAATGCATTAAATCAGCATGGAGGACCTTACAAACCCATACCCTATCATTTTTGACCGAATTGGAGGAGAATGCGACCCATTCTGCATTAAATTTAGTCACTGAAATGTCATTTCTGGCCATGAACACGTGTCATATCTGTTTCTCAACTTTCTCTCTCCAAACTAAACCAAAATTCAAGATTGACCCCGAAATCATGTAGAGAATTTTATAAGCTTTCCAATGATATAAAGAACATGCAAATCCGAGCTCTGGATCGAAAGATATGGCGATCTGAAGATTTAGGGCACAAAATAGGCAAAAATGGGTTTTGAAATTTTTTTCCCGCGCTCCGCCACCTGGACGACACGTGTCGGGCACTGATTGGATGAGAAATTCTCTCTCCTTCCCTTACCCGTGGGTTTTCCTTGAAATTTTTGACTTTTTGTAATTTTGGAAAATTTCCCATTTTTCCCCGCGTCCCCGCCACTTGGGACACGTGGCATGATCTGGTTTGAGAGACAGGCGCGGGGGTCATCCTTTACCTTTTAGTTTTTGGCCAAAACTTTTTCCAAATTCTCTAATTCCTCCCCGAGCTCCACACTCCCCTTCTCCTTAGGACACGTGTCCTCTTTTTATTGGCTTGGGCCAACGCTTCAAACCTTGCCCTTTGAAATTTTGGACGTTTTCCCTTGTGACACATGGTGTTTCCTGATTCGTCCGTGGCCTGCCAGCTTTTCATGTCCCTCGCATCCCTTTGGCCTGGTTGTCCCAAACTATCTGGGACAAATTCCTCCGATCCACCCGATTCGGGCTTCCCTGTCCCTCTTTGAGGCGAAGACACGTGGCATTATTTGATTGGCTCTCGGCTCCTTCGGCTCTCCGCGTCCCACGCGTCCCTTTGTCCCAACTGTCCCAATGGTGAAAGTTCTCTATTTCGGCCGATCCGGTGGTTCACATCCTTCACGTCCTCATGGCCCAGATGTCCCAACCTCATCTGCACAACAGTTAGTCAATTTTGCTTTTACCTTCAGCCGGTTCACCCTTTCGCGTCCCACATGTCCCCACGGCCCGAATGTCCCTTTGCTTTCTGCGGATCCCCTGAGGCTTTTCGGCCGATTCGCGCCCGACGTCCCAACTGTCCCAAGGGCCGCTTGGACCAGGACTTAGCCAATTTTCATGATTTTTTCTAGCCCAAGCTTGTTTTTTGCAACTTTTTCACCCTTTTTTAGAACTTGCTCTTTCTTCTTGGACAGAGAGTTAGAAAAAATCCGAGGGGACCCTAGAAACATGATTTTTTGCCTTGAATCAATCTATTTTCCTGGGACTTGAGTATTCTGATGCATGTTATCAAATTTACCCTGGGGGGTGAATTTTGGATAACAATTTAGCGACTCAGTGGGGTTACCTGCCTACTAGGTAGAAGATACCAGTTTCCTGAAGCAGTCCATTGGGCATGGAGTCATCAAATATTCTGTTTAGAACCCCAACTGACTTAGTATGTGCAAGGAGGAAGATGGAATATCACCTGATGGAAGCAAGGACTGCAAAGCATCTCCATGGACAACAAGCTGTGCTAAAGCACTTAGGGAAAACAAAACTAACCTACAACAAAACAATGTGCACAAGCACTTGGAGGAATGAAAATCTAATCTAATATTTACAAGGTAGTGAATTTCCTCTAGAAGCAACGCTTGAGATAGATTCCATTTACTGGAATCTGCAGTTCTTCACCATCCAATGAGGCCAATTGGAAAGCATTGTTGTTCTTGCACTTCATGACCATGTATGGGCCACTCCAAATGGCATCAAATTTTGAATGCCTTCCCGATTTTTCTCTATCCACATCCCATTTCAACACTAGATCTCCAACTTGAAAAGATCTATCCTTGGCCTTCCTATCAAAGGTCTTCTTGATCAAAGCTTGATCCTTTTCCATTGCTTGGGATGCCTAATTTCTGATCTCTTGCAGCTCCATCAACTCTGCATACCTCACCTCCATGGGCTCAAACTCTAGCAACTCCAGCTGCTTCATGAGTTCCAATGTTGGTAACTCAAGTGACATGGGCAAGATTGCCTCTCTTCCATAGACAAGTTTGAATGGAGAGTTACCTGTGGATCTTTTGGGAGTTATCCTATCAGCCCATAAGGCTGATTTCAGTTTAGTATGCCAAGACCTCTGATTCTCGTCAAGAGTCCTCCTAATGATCCTCAACAAGTTCTTGTTTGTAGACTCGGCCTAGCCATTACCTTGAGGGTAATAGTTTGATGAAGTGCTTAGGTAAATACCATTCTTGACAGCCCACTCAGTCACCTTAGATCCAATGAATGCCAATGCATTATCAGAGATTATTGTAGTAGGTACACCAAATCTGGTTGTTATCCCCTCATAAAAGTCTAAGATGCTAGACTCATTTGCCTCTTTGAGTGCTACTACTTCTGTCCATTTGGTGAAGTAGTCTGTGGCTATCAAAATCCATTTGTGCCCTTGGCTTGAATTGGGATTAATGACTCCAATGAAGTCCAAACCCCATTGCATGAATGGCTGGTCAACTGAGATTGGATGTAATGGAAGGGCAGCAAGTCTCTCTTTTCCTATGAAGAATGCACAATTCTTACACCTCTTGATCCATGCATAGCAATCACTGAAGATCTTAGGCCAATAATAACCAGCCTTCATGATTTTTAGAGCTGTCACTCTTGGTGCAAAATGACCACCAGCTGGTCCACCATGAAATTCTTCCAACACCCTTTGAATCTGATTTGCACTAATGCATCTTAGCAGCACTCCATTCACATCCTTCTTGAACAAAACTCCATCAACAATGGCATATGGGATAGCCTGCAATCTGAAGTGTCTCCTTTGGGTCTTGTTCATCTCTCGGAGGGCATAGGCCTATGCCTAGGAAGTGTATAATACCTTGGGTCCAGCAAGGAGTGGGGGCAGCATTGTCTTCTTCTTGATTGCCACTTGGCTCATGGCTGTCCTGGACTGTCAAAACAACCTCTTCTTCATTGCATACTTCTTTTGCTTCCCCAAAACCAGCTGCTCACACAATCCTTTCCCTCTTACCAGCTTGGTGATCTTGATCTCAATGTCATACTCCATGACACGGGTGATCCAACCTACCCTTTTCTCATTCAAATCTTTGTTGAGGAGGAAGTCCTTAACCCCAGCATGTGAGACCAGCAACTGACCTTGTTGTTTGAGATTAAATGCTTGAATTTCTTCAAGCTTCTGATTACTGCAAGTACATGCTTCTCAATAAAAGAGTACCTCACCTCATAGTCATCTAGGCTCCAGCTGAAGAAGGCAATTGGCTGCTCATCATTATCCTTGTTCTGCTGTACCAAAATGGTAGAAATAGTGTCATTACCTCCAAATGCATAGAGGATGAAATCCTTGGAGAAGTCCGGGTTGATGAGAGTTGGTGCTTGGGAGATGGCTTCTTTGATTGCTTCAAAACTCTCCTTTCCTTCTGATGTCCACTTGAAAGCCATGCTCTTCTTTAACATTTTGGTGATGGGCTTGACAAGGGCTGCAAAATCTGGGACAAACCTCCGAACAAAGTTTATCCTTCCCAAGAAACTCTGAAGGGATTTCTTGTGGCTTGGAAATGGTAGTGCTCTTATGGCTTCAACCCTCTCTAGATCAATTGCTAATCCTTCCTTGGAGACAATATGGCCAAGGAGCTTTCCTTCATGTGCAAGAAAGATACACTTCTTAGGATTCAAAGACACTCCAAATCTCCTACACCTCGTGAAGACTTGCCTCAAATGAGAGAGGTGGTCTGCTGCATTTTTGAAAAAATAGTGATATCATCAAGGTAAATCAACACCACATTGTTAATCAAACCTTTGAATTCCATGTCCATTGCCCTTTGGAAGGTAGCACTAGCGTTGGACAGCCCAAATGGAATTTTCCTGTATGCAAAAGTTCCCCATTTGGTTGTGAAGGTTGTCTTGAACTGGTCCTCTTCCTTCACCATAATCTGATTGTAGCCTGAGTAGCCATCAAGTAGTGAAAACCTCTTAGAGCCAACCACCACTTGCAAGATTTGTTCCATGGAAGGGAGTGGGTAATGGTCCTTAAGAGAGGCTTTATTCAAGTCTCTGAAGTCAACACATAATCTGATCTCTCCACTCTTCTTTCTGACTGGAACTAAGTTGGCAACCCAACTAGAATGCTTGATTGGGAATATGATCCTTGACTCAATCAACTTGTCCAATTCTTTCCTCATGAGAGGCTACATGTGTGGATTGACCGGTCTTTGTTTCTTCCTGACAGGCTTAATATTTGGATCCAATTCAATGGTATGCTTTGAGCTAAGTTGAGATTGAAACCTTTCAAGTCTTCATAGCTCCAAGCAAACACGTCAGGAACTCTTGACACAACCGTATGAACTCATACTTTTCTCTGTTCAATTGTCATCCTTCCAATTTGCAATGGTTTGTTCTCTTCTAACAAGATGGATATTGAATTCTCTCTCTTGACTTGAATGTTTTCTTTCTCCTTTCTAAACCGGTCATTGGGATTAAAAATGGACTCCAAAGTGATAAGTCCCTTGGGTAGCTTGTTAGTTCTCAGCTATACCACTTGGTCACCATACTGTTGTTCCAATTTTTCTTGATTCTTGGCTGAGAACTCAGCTTCTTCTTGTAAGAAATGGATGATTTGCTGGTCATTTTCAAACACTTGCCAACTAACATTGTTATCCGGCACTGAAGGCCTCACAATCACGTGGATGTTTGGTTGTACCTTGTCTTGTTGAATGCTTTCCACAATGTCAAAGGCTGCCCCTACTACTGCAAGCTTGTCAGCAGCTTGATTCTCTTTCCTAGGAATGGATTTGATGCCAAAACCCTCAAAATCTTCCATGAGGTCCCACACCCTATTCTTGTAGCACCTGAGTAGATCATTCTTGGTAGCATGCTGTCCCTTGACCTAATTTACAATCAATTCACTATCACCAAAGACTTGCAAGTTCTTTATTTTCTTCTTTATTGCCCAATGCATCCCTTGCACCAAGGCTTCATATTCAGTAGTGTTATTGGAGCATGCAAACTGAAATCTAAAAGCTGAATAGTACTTTACTCCTTGAGGTGAAACAAGCATGGCTCCACCTCCTGCACCTTGTCTACTCCTTGATCCATAAAAAAAAGCTGCCATACCTCATTGTCATCCTTGTGGTTTGGCTTGGTGATGCTAGGAATAGGCTGATTTTCTTCATGTATGCAATAGACCCCTAGCTCAGATTCTTCCACTTCTTGATAAGGATCAAATGCATGTACCTTGTTTTCCCATTCATCAAGAGTTAGATCCGGGATGCTTCCAACCTTGGTGTCAGCCTCATCGGTGCTTGGGTGATCTTCTTGATCAAATGCTGAGCAATTGGCATTAATCTGACTTGGAGTGTAAGGCTCAATGTGAAAGTTTGCAATAGGTTCAGACCTAATTGTAGCCTTAGTTCCATACCTTGTTCTGAACAGCATGTGTGACCAATCAGCAGACAAAATATCCCCAATCTTGGCTGTGAAGTCCCTTGACAAGCATAGGGCAAAGAGTGGTGGAAGGTCTATGACTGATACATCTTGTAAAACAACAACATTTGGACATGCATGCAAGGTAAGACTCAAGTTTCTAATCACCCCAACTGTTGTTATTCTTCTGTCCCCATCTAGCTGCACTACCCCTTTGGATGTTGTTTCATACTGGAGCCCTAGCTGATCAACTATCTGTTTAGGCATTACCGAGCTACTTGCCCCGGAGTCTATCATGCAATTGTGCACTAGCTGATTTCTAATGATCAATGAAACATAGAAGGGAGGGGGCTTCAACATTTTACCTTGCTGTCCTCCATGATTTCCCTCAGTTTGGGAAACATTTGTGACACTTTTCTTACATCTAAACTTGCTGATTCAAGTTAGCCAGTCCTTCATGGCAGCTTGCAGCAGATCTCTTTAGCCTGGGATAGATAGGGATTCCCACATTGATATATTGACATTTGTCTTCTTCATCTGATCAATGATACTGAATGGTGATGAAGGATCTCTTTGTTGCCCCTTAGTTTGCACATTCACTCCTTGCATGTGGGTAGCAACAAATGGTATTTGAGTTGGCCTAGGGGCTGTCCTTGGCTACCCTTGTGCATTTGAAATTGGATTTTGCTTTAAACCACTTGTGGAAACATAGAAGGTCGTGGATTGGTTGGGGCTAATGGCTGTTCTTCACCCAAATTCCTCCTTTTTGACCTTGTGTTGGCTGCAACACCTTGAGAAACTACCCGCTTCGTGCCACAAAATCTTCTCGCTTGCCAATTTACCAATGTGGTGTCATTTGGGGCTGATTGCTGTTGGAATGTTTCTTGTTGTTGATCAAGTTACCTTGATCTGCTCTCACCCTCCACACCAGTTGTCACCATTAATGCTTGATTGAGAGCACCATTGAATTACATGGATTGGTTATGAGGCTCATTGCATGGAAAACACCAATCATACTCCTGAGTAATGTTGTTTTGTGTTGGCACCAATGCCTTAGAGGCAGATATGGCATTTGGATTATAGGGCTGAAATGGTCTATTGGCAAGAGGCCTTGTTTGATTCATATTTGCAACTAGATTAGGTGGCCTTTGTGGTTGGTATGGCTGCCTATTAGGCTGAGCTTGGGGTTGATAAGAAGGTCTAAAACCTTGGGCCTGCTGCCTTTTGAGAGTAACCAACTCATTGCCTAGGTTTTGCAATTGCTTCATGACTTCTTGAAGCTCATTTGGGGCACTTGGAGATGAAGTGGAAGCTTCATTTGAACTCTGATTTCTAGGAGTGGGAGAAGGAGCCAAATTAGGTGCTTGATTGGTGTTTGGACTCTCTAAACTTGGAAACAATGGCATGGGAGGTCTAGGGGCAAGTTTTCCAGCTTGGATCAAACAATTTTCAGCCCTAATGGCAATGCTATAAGCCATAGGGATAGTTATGCCTCCCATGGACTGAATTAACATAGAAATATCAGAATTTAGAGCTTTGAGATAGTAGAGAAAAGCACCTTCTGCTGTTGGCCTGACTGCCATTGGAATTCTCTCCCAAGTCTTTTAAAATCTGAAGTTGAAATTGGTCAGCTGCTCATTGGGAGCTCTCTTGATGGTTGTCAGCTGCTCCAAAAGAGACAAGTTGTCTCCCTTTTCTCCAAATTGCTCATGAAGTGCTATACACAGCTGATTCCAATTTGTGATAGAACCAGCTCCAAGGCTCCTAAACCATTGCAATGCTTTACCCTTGAATGAAGATGTCAGTAACTTGACAGCCACTTGCATCTCATCAATTTCATGGATTGCACAAAGGTTAGCAATATCTTTAACATGATCACCTGGAGTAGTCTGATTTTCTCCAGTGAAGTAGGGAATGTTCTTCAAGGCTGCAATAGGAATTGGATGTTGTGCATTGAGGGCAAGTGGGCTATTGCCTGTGAAGTTGACATAGGGGTTGTTTTGTGCCATTCTAATTGGTCTTAAAACCCTTGTTGATCGAATGAAAGGCCTACCAGTGGAGGAGTCGAGAGGGTTTTGTTTGGTGGAGATGAAGACCTTTGAAGCCTTCTTCCTCTTTACCTTCTTCTTAGAGATAATTGCAGGTATTCAAATAGCACTTCTTCTTCTCCAACTCTTGACCTTGTGGTGACTCTTCTCATGAGTTTTCAGGCCTGCACTACTGAAACCAGTTGATTCTTCCCCTTGGAGTCGCCAGATATGCAAATAATAGCTCTTTTCAAGCAAGAAAATTGTAGTAGATGCACATCAACTTTGCTGCAATAAAAATGAGACCTCTAGTGTCCCACCGGGCATGCCAAAACTGTTGTTGCAAATCACAAGCACCCCTAGATGCAAATCAAGGTTCTAAATGATGTCTTAGGCATCCAGTGTGATTGCACAACATGGAAACCTCTCTCCAAGTGTGGGACTTGTGAAACTGAGAGAGGAATCTCTAGATTAGAGGTTGGTTCCTCAAACTCCTCTGATTTAGATCTATATTTGCACAACTACAGAGGTTCAAATCCTAATCCTACTCTAAATTGCAAGGAGACAGGGATAGAAATGTAAAAATTGAAACTAACTAAAGATGGTGATGCACCAAAAGGAGTGGTGAATATTTTTTCATGCAAATAGACATAAAACAAAGATTGCAACATAAAAAATACAGGTGATAAGATATAATTTACGATCTGAAATGAAGCAAATAATACAAACAAAGGACTGAAACCCATTCACAAAGCTTGCATTATCATCTCCAATGTCAAAACCACTGCATTACAACCTCAGAGAGGTAGAAAACTGTTACAATATTTGAAGAGGTCTGATTCTTGTAAAAATGACTTCTGGAGGTGAAAGAAGAAGTTTTTATGCCAAAACGTGTTCCCCCTTTATAAATGAGCCAAATCTAGCTTTTACATTGTATGGGTCGAGCCTGTGAGAGATAAAACATACAAAAACGTGGGAGATAATTCCTCATTGACTACAAATGCATTAAATCAGCATGGAGGACCTTACAAACCCATACCCTGTCATTTTTGACCAAATTAGAGGAGAATGCGACCCATTCTGCATTAAATTTAGTCGTTGAAATGTCATTTCTGGCCATGAACATGCGTCAGAGCTGTTTCTTAACTTTCTCTCTCCAAACTAAACCAAAATTCAAGATTGACCCCGAATCATGTAGAGAATTTTATAAGCTTTCCAATGATATAAAGAACGTGCAAATTCGAGCTCTGGATCGAAAGATATGGTGATCTGAAGATTTAGGGCACAAAACAGGCAAAAATGGGTTTTGAAATTTTTTTCCCGCGCTCCGCCACCTGGACGACACGTGTCGGGCGCTGATTGGATGAGAAATTCTCTCTCCTTCCCTTACCCACGGGTTTTCCTTGAAATTTTTGACTTTTTGTAATTTTGGAAAATTTCCCATTTTTTCCCCACATCCCTGCCACTTAGGACACGTGGCATGATCTCGGATGGAGGACAAAGTGCGAGGTCATCCTTTACCTTTTAGTTTTTGGCCAAAACTTTTGCCAAATTCTCTAATTCCTCCCCGAGCTCTACACTTCCCTTCTCCTTAGGACACGTGTCCTCTTTTTATTGCTTGGGCCAACGCTTCAAACCTTTCCCTTTGAAATTTTGGACGTTTTCCCTTGTGACACGTGGTATTTCCTGATTTGTCCGCAGGCCTACCAGCTTTTCACATCCCTCCATCCCTTTGGCCCGGTTGTCCCGAACTCGCCTAGGAAAAGTTCCTTCGATCTACCTGATTCGGGCTTCCCTGTCCCTCTAGAGGTGAAGACACGTGGCGTAATTTGATTGGCTCTTAGCTCCTTCAGCTCTCCGTGTCCCACGCATCCCTTTGTCCCAACTGTCCCAGTACGAAAGTTCTCTGTTTCGGCCAATCCGGGTAGTTTGCATCCTTCGCATCCTCATGGCCCAAATGTCCCAACCTCATCTGCACAGGAGTTAGTCAATTTTGCTTTTACCTTCAGCTGGTTCGCCCTTTCGCGTCCCGTGCATCCCAACGGCCCGGATGTCCCTTTGCTTCACGGACCGCCTGGAGGCTTTTCAGCCGGTTCGCGCCCAACGTCCCAACTGTCCCAAGGGCCGCCTGGACCAGGACTTAGCCAATTTTCATGATTTTTTCTGGCCCAAGCTTGTTTTTGTAACTTTTTCACCCTTTTTTAGAACTTGCTCCTTTCTTCTTGGACAAGAGAGTTAGAAAAAATCCGAGGGGACCCTAAAACATGATTTTTACCTTGAATCAATCTATTTGCACGGACTTGAGTATTCTCGATGCATGTTATCAAATTTACCACAGGGGGTGAATTTTGGATAACACCTCCTACTGCCATTGGGAAAATTCTTGCACCTTTTCTTATCACAAATACTATTGGTTCTACTTATATCAAGCATGTACTAATTGACAATGGCTATACTAAAAATAAATGTTCTCTCTCACTACTCATGTAGTTACAAATTATTGATAGGGTGTTCACTAAGTATTCTACCCTTGTTCGTGACTATTATTCTAGTACTCAAAAATGCAAAAGGCACCATCACCTTACCTCTATAATTTAGACCTAAAACCCTTCCCACTTTGTTCTATATCATTGATACATCATTTCAATTCAATTTCTTACTTGGTAGACCATGGATTCATGTCATGCATGTTGTTCCTTCTATGGTTCATCAGTGTGTTAAATTCTTACATGATGGATATGAGCATACTATTTCTATTGACCCTAACCCATTAAAGTTATATCACATAGATCTAGTCACTATCATGCCCATACCTCTGCTGCATCATATTCCATACCATAATATTAGTACATATGATGTCGGTCAATCTAGTGCTTCCACTACTTCTTCTACCTCCACATGCCTCCCTTCCATCCCTACGCATACCACCAATCTTATATCACCCACCTCATCTCCCTCTATCACTACCACTACCCCACCTATCACTACTCCTCCTAACCCTACATCTAGCTCCACTCCTCTTAATATCCTTGATAATGTTATCTAACAAGATAATGCCAACACTGATGATTTTGATGATGAGGTTGATGTCATCGATCTTACTGATGAAAAATTGTGCAATCTCAACTTTACTCCTCTTGAAATAGATGAATCCTACTTCCAAGACACTTTTTCTATTAGGCCGTGAGTATCAATTTAAGAAACATCCTCCCTCTACTATAGCCATGATCCCTTTCTAGGAAACTATACATGCACTAGACCTCATTTCATATCCATAGGTTACATCTAACCCTCAAATCAACACCTTCACATGCACCTTATTCATACATGACTCTTATTGGCCTCATATTCCATTTGATCCCACTTTCCCTGACATTGTTTACACACATGAAGGCTTAACATAATTAGGATTCACACTTGATGATATTCTACTCCCATCTCACCCCCTACTTATATCATGGATATGTTCTCATTGCTACTTCTTATGGCCTTCGTGTCTTCCGTTTATTAGTTTTTTTTTTTCATAACCCCGTTCCTCTCCACTCACCCTTGGAAATTATTTTCTCAACTATATTGGTGGAACTCTTGACCCCAACCATACTGATATTACATTTCCCATGCCTTTTAGGTACATCACCATTTATAATGATTATTCCTTATCTATAACCCAAACCTAACCCATTGGTATACACATGATTTTCCAAAACTTCCTTTTAATGATGAAGAATATGCTATGGGCATGTATAATTTATGCCACACTGGATCTCTCTATGATCAACCTCATACTATCACCTACTATGTCTCTAATCCAAATCCTATCGGTTACGACCATGACACTAATAATATCCTTGATGAGTTTACCTAATTCTTCACCCCTCACACACTTAGAGGGCATCGGACTTCCCCCTTTCCATTAGTATCGTTATCTCTAGTTTCTACTACGACACTTCACACCCCATGCTTCATGTATAATATTTCTCAAAGACTCCTACACCTTTGCTACACACATTGTACCATCATTACCCAATGATGCACTCTAATGCTACAGATTCACTCTCGAGTTTTGAGGGAAAAAATATTAAATGAACCTCATACCACATACTTTTCACACTCATTTCTTCATGATACATATTTTATATCATCTACTCTCACACAACACTTTTCATTTTTGATAACACACTCTTGTTCTATCAATCATTCTTGATTTTTGAGGGGCATTTCAAAATTAACCTCATCTCATACACATTTAGTAGGGGAAATGTGGCTCCTCTTCTCTTCACATATTTCACATCACAACACACTACCACACTCACACAAAATTTTCATATCTTGGTTGCATTTACTCTTGTTAAGATTATTCTACTTACATGTTACACTTTATTTCCTATGATAGACATATTATTAGTATGTCATTATATTTTTGTATATACACATGCACGTTCACTTAGTATTTTTATGTGAATGCATAACCTTTCAATATTCATACACAATGCATGATGATCGAAACTACTTTGTACTAGTCCTGTTGAGGCTCTTAAGGGCATCTAAAATAACTACTATCATACTTTACACATCACAAGTTCTATCATTTCAATACTTACTATTTCCAATCACTGATTTATACACATTATGACATAATATTTATCTCTCTAACATATTAATGGGTGCTTCATGTGTAGCATTTTCCTTGCAGGATCTATACAACCATGATTATCTCTGTCACTTCTTGCTTCCTATTGTTTACTATTATTTACGATCTATATCCTATGTCTTTCTTGATCATTGTATGCTTTTGGAAACTTTTTCCTAATTTTCTTGTGACATTGTGAGATATGTCTCATGTTTGAAACCCATTTTTGTGGCCAATCTTATATTCCTAGTGGCATGTTACATTGTCGTCTATTGCATGTTAACTCATTTTCACTAACACTTGTTACTAACCTCAATTTTTGCATGTGCCTTAGTTTCTACCATATAAATCCCCTACCCCATGCAATTATCCACTTCATATCAATATTAGGTCCCCTCCTTTGGAAAAATTCTCATATAGTCATCGTATGCACCCTAAATGAAAAGGACATCTATTGAGTGAACAAATAACCCTTAGAAGCTCAAATATTCAATACAACACAACACAATATAGAATTAATATAGGCACATAGTTACTTTGTAGTATTTATTTTTCCCCTAGAGTTTTATGCACACTAAAACTTCATTTAGCAATATCTTGAATGCTCACCTAGATCGCACACAACTACTAAGCCCGTCATTTTTGTGTCTACTAAAATGTCAGCATGTATAAACATCATGATAATTAACCAAGTACTCATTCAAACATACTAAACCAAGTACACATTCACTTGGAAACACGTGTAATAAGGAATAATGAATACGAGATAAACCATAATAAAGATCAATTACATAAACACATCTCCATACTTAGTTACATCAATGATCATAATCCAACCAAAATTATCCATTAATATTCAAAAATAACTACATAATAAGAAGCTATTACATAACATGTGAATATAGAGTCATGCACACAAATATACTAGAGCAGCATAAGACTTACACAATAGATATAAAATCTATCACTACCTCTCTAACAAGGACTTACATTAGATATTTATAGGGGTGGGGACTTTCCCTTCACCACCTATGCACCTCCTAATAATAGGCGTGCTCAAAATAGCCATACATACTAACATGCATTATTTACAAGACATTTTTAATAATATATTATCTAATAATATCCTGCTTTAATCCTATTAATAGCTAAATCCATGCATTTGATTTATCCAAAATATCCTTTGTGTGGTGAAAAATTCTAGTCTATTTTTAATCCATCCTCAAAAATGGCTAAGTCCTCAATCTTCATGTACGCACAACCCTATTCCTTTCCATACATTTCATCCTATGTGCTATCCACTCCTCCTTGCACACATGTGAATTCTTTCCTAGTTTGATACTTAGTAATTTTATCATCCCAACATTATCCCACACTAGGTATGTTGTCCGTCCTTGTAACAGATGAGACCTGATACACAAAAGAATAATAGGACACCCTCTTTGAACCAAAGAATGAAGAATAAATAATATGGCTTGTACCAAAGAATCAAACAATAAATTTTCCTTATGGAGAAGAATACATGAAATTTCTTGATCAATATTTTCTCCAGTTCCTTCCACCCTTCTAACTCTTTACTCACTTAAACGGTGTGTTATCAAAAATACTATGGAACTCAGTAGGAGTCAATTCAGCAATCTTCCCATTCGGTTGCTTAATTCAATCTTCCAACTAATTGGATACATCATCTAATGCATCCATCCTACACATAATCTGAGGGAAGAGTTCCTTGGTCTCTCCTTGAGTGAGGTATTTAAAATGTTTATTATTTCCCTCTTCTCTCTCCACCTAATCAAATACATTTTCCTATTCCACCCTATTATTCTTGTTCTTGGCATGGAACTCCTTTAATTATGCTTCATCTATAAGAACAAGAAAACCCAAAACATGATCAAAGTACTAGAACTTATTATATACAAATTTTTCCACTCGCACAACCTCTTTAGCCTCTATTGCCAACGCATCATATTATACTAGGTGGTATTCGATATATTCCTTGTCACTTTTCTTCTACTAGGAGAACACTTATTCTATGGACTCTATTACAAGAATGTTATTTTATTACATGATCATATGTGTAAAGTCCTACGGATAGTGTAATGTTGATTCATATGAAGGTTGGACTTGATCAACCAGGTTTGGGAACGTGATTGTAATTGCATATGTAATGCATTCCTCCTTTTATACACCACGTGAATATGTCCCTTCTCTTCCCATAATTCATGTTTTAGTTACATGATGATCTTATCTTTTTCCTTGATCTATTCATCCCTCTCTCTTATTTCCTTATCATTCTCTTCTATCTCCTTGCGCATATTCCTTATGTGATGCAGTCCTTTACAAAAATTATCACCCCTATGTCTTATGATAGTTTTTAAGTGCATTACATGCTTGTTCATCCATTAGCATATGTGAATTGACTATTTGATAATCCTAACCTGGTGTAGACTTAATTTTGGTCTCATTTATCAATTGTGCTCTAACCTCAAACTCCATTTCTTCCATGTGTGATTAAATTCCCGGAGAGAATCTTTCGGTGCATGATAAGGCTTATTATTTCTTAAAGAATGACCAAAAAAATAAATATTCAATGTCCATTTTTCTCGATATCTTATGTGTAAAAATTTGTAAGGATCATCATCATATTACATCATAACACCCTAGGATGTGTGCATTGGCTTCCTATTCTTACGATAGGTCCCTTTTGGAAACTGAGTGCAAGCATTCTCCTCAACACCTATTTCTTCACCAACATTATTTTCTTCTTCTCCCCCATACTCTATCTCATGCTCAACAATTCAGTCTATAATGTGCTCTACCTCTTTCTCAATATTTCACTCAATTTCCTTTTCAACTTTGTGCTCCTTAGTAGGCTCTTGTTTCTTCACCAATCAACTAATAAGGTGTTGTGCATATAACAACCTAATTTTTCTCTAGTGTTTCCATCCCCTCGACACCAATCCCATGCATAGAAAGAACTATATATTACAAATCTGAGGGTGTGTGGTTCAATTTAAATAAATGTGCATCATGCATTGTATCCTAAATATTCGCATGTTCTCGCCATAATTTATCCCCGATAGATGATGATTCCCTAAATTACTCTTTCCTAGTTTTACCACAATCGTATCCACCTATAGATGTACCCTTGTGAAATCGGTTCCTTAACGAAATATTTCAATGCCATATGATCTATTTAAAAGATAAACAAAGTAGCCAACAAGTATTATCTAAACTTCAAGCACGTAGATCATAGAAAATAATTCATGCTCCGTTGTATAATTCTAATCCAAAGTTTTTATTGTAAAAAAATAGGATGATCCACTATTCCTTCCCCTAGTTGCGCTAAAACTATGCCAATTTTCATGTCGGGGAATTAATGTGTACATGAAATGGTTTTTCCTATGAAGGAAAGCAAAAATTGGTACATAAGTGGTAAGTTGTTCCTTAAATTTCTCAAACGTCTAGTCTTTCACATCACCTCAAAAAAATTCCCTTATCTTTGAGAAAATATTTAAGGGGTGTGGAATTTTTTACATATCCCTTGATAAAATTTTTGTATTTTACACAACACCTCGATAAAATTTCCCTTATCTTTGAGAACTCTTCCAGGGCACAAAAATTTTACATATCCCTTGATAAATTTTTTGTAGTAGCTAGTATGTCCCAAAAATATGCGCACCTCACTCTGATTGGTAGGCTCTTACAAACCCAAAATCAAAACTATTTTTGCTGGGTCTACCAAATCTTTCTTTTCAAATGATGGTCTAACCAAAGATCCAAAAGGTGTAGCAAAGATACACTTCTTAATGTTAAGAGAGATGCTTAATTACCTTCACCTCTCAAACATGAGCCTTAAATTGTCACAATGATATTTTACTAAACCATATACCATCCAATCGTCCAAATATACTTGCAAGAACTTGTGAATGAAATCAAGAAATTTTTAAATGACAATGCGTGAGAATACTATTAGAACATTTTTCAATCCGAATAGAATAATTGAGTATGTAACACTTGTGGATAATCGTTAACTTTTCCATTTTTTCATTGTAAAGCGTTGACATGTGATTTGTCCTAAGAAGGTCTATTCTTTTGACTATTAGAAATCATGCTTTCCATGGATAATTCATTTCTGTTCTTGGACTCATTTTCTGAAATGTTGTTGTTTCACAAGGAATCCATTATGTTGAGATAAGAAAGGTTGTAAACAGGTAATGATTGTTTGCAAATTATCTCTTTATAATAACAAAACCTTGATCAATTTCATTGATCTAAGGTATGTTTTAATTCTTCTTACCTGATCTATATGGTAAACTGACATTCTAAGGTTGAAGGAAATAAAGGACTGAACTATTGTATTTATACAAATTCATTGATCTTATTGGAAGTTATTGCTTTGCATTCTGCTTTGTAAGTAGTGTGCTCGGATCTTCTTGCAAATTTCTCCAGGATGCTTGAATGGCATAAAGAGGATGGGGGTCTACTTTAGGATTATTGAGGGTAATAACCTAAGTACCGGATATTTAAGATCTATCCTAACAGATTCTAACCTAAAGTAACCTAGACCTATCTTATATCTATGTTACACTAATCTTGTTGCATCCTAACCTAAGTTGTATGTTTACAAAATGGGGATTTGGAAATAACCTAAGGTAACTATAAGTTTATTTCTAACCTATTACCTAATGCTAAATTGGTATGGGGTATGGTCTATCCTAAGATGGAAAATTTACCTAAGGCAATGTTTATAAACCTAAGGTAAATACTTTCTAAACTAACCTAAGGTCAAATCCTAAGCTAATGATATCTATCCTAAACTAATGCAAAGATAGAAAGGGACCTAAGGGGAGTTGTATGACAAGTATGAGATAGTGGCGATGGTTTTGAAGTCATTTATTTGATTTGATTTTTGAATTTAAAACATTTTGTATTGTTAGTTTGACAGAGGCATGGAAACTAGAGGGAATCCTAGTTGGCACCATCACTAACGTTAAGTAATGTATGTTCTCCTTGAATTTGGACTTGCCAACTTTATATGGTAGTGGCATGGAGATATAGGCAGGATATTGGAAATTAATGACATTTATGGTCATCATTTTTGGTGAGAAAACCACCTTGAAAACCATGCGAGTGGATTTGTTGGAAGTTGTTTGGTCTTACATGCATTCTAATTTTTCTCTCGCATTTAAGCTATCTCGGTTCTTCAAA
Source organism: Taxus wallichiana var. yunnanensis (assembly GCA_018340775.1). Classification (NCBI taxonomy): domain Eukaryota; kingdom Viridiplantae; phylum Streptophyta; class Pinopsida; order Cupressales; family Taxaceae; genus Taxus; species Taxus wallichiana. The sequence goes on along the minus strand of CM031235.1, from coordinate 454,225,343 downwards.
CCAACAGCTTCTATTTTCAGTTTGTTACTATTTTTAACTCCCTTGGACCATTTTTGATCCTATGGAAGTATATGAGGCATTTGAGAAGGAAGTTTTTGGATGTTTATTTCATTTGGAGAAGGAGTTGTAAAGGCTCACCAGAAATCTTCTTCGAATCGGCGTAAAGCACTATAGGGCATGATAGGCTCTATCCATTAAGTTTCTCTTCTTTTCTCTAAGTTTCTTCATTAAAACAACTTTTCTCTCATGAGATAAATGGGTTTTTATTTCGTGATGGTTATTTGGTTTCCTTGCTTGAATATTTTTTGTATTCTTTGATTGAGGAATCTCTACTTGGAAAGGTAGTCATTGAGTTGTTTTCCTATTTATTTGATGTTGAATCCCACCTTAAATCTTGTGGTGATTTGAGTAATGAAGTGCATGCATGAATCTTTCTTATCTGTTTGAAAATGGGTTTATGGAAATGATATGTGTCTTCAAGTTTCGAACCGAGTTGTTGTTTTGGTTGGTAGAAGACATGAATATTAATTATATCTGTTACTTCTCTAATTTTTCAAAGTAATGTAGCTTCTACGTAACTACCAGTAAATGGATGCTTTGCTTCGTGTTGGGTAAGTCGAGTTCATATGGAAAATAGTAAATAAGTGTTTTCTTCTTGAACTTACTATATAATCTAAAAGTTATTTGAATTTGGTATTCAATCGGAGTTGGGCAGTTATTGGGTGTTTGGAATCTCTATTTTTATGGGTTCTTCTTATAAGGAAACAAGAGTGAATGTTTTATTTTCCTTTAAACTGAGTCACTCGAATTAATTTATTTTATGGAACTATGTGATAGTTGTTTCTTAGATCCTTGGATTTTGATGTTACCTTGTTGGGAATACTTGTGTGTGAATTCTATACTTCTGATCTTATATTTATTGAGTCTTTCTCTAAGTTCTTGAGTATTGAACTAAGGGATAAAAATATGAGGTTCTCTTGGTTGGGGAAATTTTAAGATTTAGCTTGGTTCAAGTCGATGTGTGGGTTATTCTTGTAGCTCTGTTTGATCTTTCTATATGTTGTTCATGTTGCCTACTTCCTTGTTAAAGTAGATGTTTTTGGTTTTGTATATCTATCCCTAAAATGGGTTAATATCTTGAGTTTCTTGCTTGGCTAAACTTGTTAAAATCTGATTGTTGTAATTTCATGGAAATTTGTTGAATGGGTATTCAACTTTTGGAGTTGACGGTTACTTAATCTAGAACTAACCAAATCAGATTAGTTTGATAGGTTTTCTTGATCTCTATGTGAGTTGTAATAAATAGAATGTCTTGTCAATTTCTTATATGTGTACAGTTAAGCTCTGTCCATGGAATTAAAACGAAAGGAATTTAATCATTCTTTAGCTGACTTGAGCACATGTTGCTAAGTCATGTTGATTTTTTTACATCTTCTTGAAATAAAATTCTGATGCATTCTTCTCGAACATTCTATTGATGTTTTAAACTGTATCTAAATGGTTACAATTATGATTCAATCATTCTACTATTTTATCTTCACCGAAGTAAAGAATAAGCTAATTTTGCATGATCGTAACCTTGTCGATTTTTTGAATGACTATTGAATACTATAATTACCATGTTTGGTGATTAACAACTTTTTTAATGCATATCCTTTTGATATGGGTATAATATTAATGACAATGGTTGTCCATGATGGGGAACCTTGCTTGAAATTTGTTTAAAATTCAACAGTCACACATTCTATATAATCTCTTATATGTGCTTTCTCTTATAAAGAAATTGGGGATGTAGTGATTGGGTTTGCATTGTCCTTTGCGACCTTCTTCACGTGTGAAAGAATGTAGGAATTCCCTTCTGATCATGTCATTTAACTCCTTATCTTTCAGTCTCTATGGTAAAGTCTAATCACTACCTTTGGAAATTATAGGAGGTATGTGTTGAGTTCTCTTTTCTAAAGTTGTGAATGGGGATTCGGGTTAATCTGAATTATAAAGGAAGTTCTTAACTATTTTATCACAGTCGTTCTTCTTCTCTTGGTAAATCTTGTCATAGGATTTAATTGGATTAGTTGCATTACTCTCTTTAATGCCCTTGTGTAGTTGTCTTTTTATGAAACTCTATAAGCTAAGTTAGAAGGTTCCTACTTCTGAAGGTAACTCTATTTTGGTTAAATAGTGAAGTTAATTTTTGTATTTCAAATTCAGATGAATTGTGAAGGAAATAATTAGAAGGTACTTTTATTTGATATGGATAAGTGTATTGGATGGAACATTATTTATCTGATATCATGTTGTAGATTGCTTATTACATCATGATATTTCCTTGAATGTTATTCAAATTGATTAATTGTTCTTATTTTATGGTTGTTATTACTTATGATTTATTTGTTTGCTTGACCTCACTATTTCATAAAAGCAGAGTTGGTTTAATGAAATAGTTAGTTGAAAGCACATTGTTTTAATGCTTAGTGCTTATCATGCTCAGTTTAATAAACTGACCTATGCTAGCAATTTTTGCAGATGGACTTCATAAGTGATAAAGGAAGGCAATAAATTTTATGATGTATTGGTTGCTTAAAATTCTGGACCATTTATAGATAATTCTGATTTATTATTGAGATGTATTGAAGGAAGGAAAGTTGTATTCTTAAATGATATTGATGTTGTTGACATGAAATATGTCAGTAATGCATAGTCTTGTAAAATGTGTATTTATCATGATGAATTGAAAATACTGAAGTTACTTAATTGATTATGTCAATTATCTTGTTCATAATATGAAGGAAATTTGTAATCCTATCTTTGATGTTGACATTCATATCTAATTGGATCCTTATTTTTGTTTTCATTAAATAGGTGGGATAAATGGGAGTTAGTACAATCTCCTTACTTAAATGCAACTTACTTGAGTTACATGTATTGATGTTCTTTACCCAATCTTGTATGTTTGATTATGATGTTATGAACGTATAGTTAAAATATCGTCAGGATGTGTGATTTGGATAAAAGGCTAATATATCCTAATACTTAACCACAATGAGGAAGGTTCTCCTCCTCTCAAAAGGATACAAAATAAAAGAATGGTATATGAGTTTGATAACCATTTAGACTTCATATTTATGAAGTCTCTCATATCAAAACCTATTTTGGTTCTTACACATTCCTTGAATGGTTGAGACACATTAATTAAATCTTATAATAGATGTTATTTCTATTTTCGATTAATTGCACGTTAAGTAAAAATTTAATGAACATAAAATCAAACCGTAGGTTACGAGGTTTCATATTATCTAATCAACTCATTTAAGGATTGAAAACTTAAGGATTAAAAACTTAAGGATTGTTGGGATTAGGGTTATGCAAGGTTGTTGTGATTTGAATCTTAATCTAAAGATAATTAAGTGGAAATGACCTCTTAAGGTGTGTAAATCATGATGAAGTAGTTCTATCGATGTTGGCACACACCAACTGTAGAAATGTACCTTTGTGAAGACTTGGATCTTCACAAGGATACAGTGTTGCAATTGACATGTTGCAACACCCTTTAGCATTGGTCCATCTAGATCTACTCAAACCTAGACTTGAACTTATTTTCTCTCTAGATTAGGCTAAGGATATGATTTAGCATAGGAAGTGACTCTCAATGACTTAGGGTAACTTGGCACATTCAATTGACTTAGGTCAAATGAGTATGCCCATATACCCTAGGTCATCGTGAGTGGTTCCCTATACCAAATTATATCAATAACCTAGGTTAGGGTCAAACCTTGGACAAGTGGACTCGACAATAGTTTTTTTAATATTGGTAAATAGTTTTTGAAAGGGACTATACCCTTGTGTACAAAAGGAGGCCTAAAAGCCGAATAAGAGAGAGGCGAGCAGAGAAGTCAGTATCAAAGCACAAAAGTTACAAAGAAAGAACACCGAAGCCTAGAAACAAAGAACACAAACGAGACTTAACAAAGAAACAACGGAAACAAAACAAGAGAGCCTACGGCGAAGCAGCAGTAGAAAACAGACTACTTCTTGGCCGCTTGATCAATACTCATCTTTACTTTTTTCCAAGCATGGTACATACCTAGGGGTGGTCATATGAGCAAAGATCCGTCTTATCGAGCTCCTCTAGTTAGTAAAGGCCATTTTAGATAAAAAATGAGTGGGGTGAAGGACGTATTCTGATTAGATGAGTATGTCATCTAGGAATAGTAACATGAACATTATGTTGGAAATATTTGGCCAAAGTATCACAAGTTGCTAGTCATGTTATCCTATGTCACCTAGTTTGAGAAATGTGATTTTAGATGAATATGGTAACAAATATTCAGATATATTTCTTAAATAGAACACTCAATACCCAGAATAGGGTAAGAGAACCAAGTATACATAGTATACCCATAGTATACAATACTTAAGTTAACATGAGAGATCGGTTGGTAACCGAGTCATGAAATGAGAGATTGGTAGCTCACCGAGTCATTTACAATTGCATATGGTTATCTGTTATGAGATTGATTAGCATGGAATGTGTGTTTTTAGTTATTATTATTTAGAACAAAGAACACTATGTATAAAAAAAATTCCCCTTGTTTCTAAATTCTTAAAATGGGAATGTTACATCTTGGTATCAGAAATTTAAGGTTACAACTCTTGGACCTATTATGTCCATAATCTGATAAAACTAAAATTTTCTTGTTAACAAAAGATGGTTAAAACAAGAGGAAATGTTGTAAACAACCCACCACTAGGTGGAGAAGAAGAAATTGCCCAAAAACATGAAGAGATCCTTGCTTTGCCTTGTTAGACATAAGAGATCGTTTGACTCGTATTTAAACAACAATTAATGGGAAATGAGGAGGAAGAAGATGTTGGTAATAACAATCAGCCACCTCCTATGGACAACACCAATTTGGAAAATTTGGGTGTTGATAATAACAATGTAAACATGCCTGATCAACCAGAAAATAAAAAGGCAAGGCTGACAGTTGAACTCACTAATGATATCAAAAGGATAAGTCCACCTAATTTTGATGGCACCACATTAGGAGATGGATCTGAGAATTGGCTCAGCAAAATGGAGAAGTACTTTGCAATAAGAAATTTCTCAAAGGAAACAAAGGCAATATGGGGAGCATATCAACTTTCCCATAAAGCATCTTTATGGTGGGACAAATTGTGTAAGGTTTGAGTTAAACATTGATGAAACTAATATTACTTGGGATCAGTTTAAAAGTTATTTTAGGCAATGATGGCTTCCATAACTTTACTATGATAAGAAATTGAATGAATTTCATAACTTAACCCAAGGAAAATTAAGCGTATGAGTGATGAGGGTGTTTTAGTAAACTCCTTAAGTATGTACCTCGATCAAACCGACGAGAAGTTCAAGATACAAGAAATTTATCATGGGATTGAATCCCATTATAGGGGGAGAGGTGGATGTTCACAGCCTAACCACTATGGAAGGGGTTGTTGAAAAATCCATAAGGTAGGAACAAAAATTGAAGGTGATTTCTGCTCATAAGGAGGAAGTAAGAAAGAAAGTTCCAAACTCCTCTTCATCATCTCTGTAGCACCTAAGAAAGGACCATGGAAGAATTTTGGTATGAAAAGTAAGTTCTCAGCTGATAATAATAAGAAAACAACAACAAATAAGCCTACTGCTAATGTACGTAATAACTTTGTCAAGAATAATAATAATGGACAAAAGTCCTATGGAGGTCAGAATGATAACTTTAAGGCTGGGAATAAATTTGAGCCTAAAAAGGGACCTATATGAGGCTATTACAATTGTGGAAAGGATCATTATGCAAATCAATGTCCTTTGAAAAAGGATGACCGTAATTAGCAGCACAAGATACATGTTGTAGTAGCTGACAAACAAGCTGAAAAGCAAGTCACACCCATAGAAGTTCTGGGTAAGTTATTTGGCATACCTGTAACTATTCTTTTTGATACATGAGCTACTGAATGTTTTATTTATAGTAAATTAACATTGAAATTAAAAATAAAATTTGGAAAAATAGATAAATCATGGGTTGTACATTATGGGAATAATGTTGTTCATATAGTTAGTATGTGTCTTTTTGGAGTAGTCCTTGATCTACCTTATTTTTCCACAGAAGTTGATCTGTATGTTGCTCCTTTGGGTCTTATGATGTAATCATAGGTGTTAATTGGCTAGTTAAGCATAAAGAAAAAGTGGACTATTTTGAAAAACATATTAGTTGTTTAGATTGCTGCAAAATACTTCATAGATTCGGTGTAAAATGTGAAATTTTAGTTAGGAAATTATTTGCTATGCAACTTAAGAACTAAAACCGATCATCTTGGGATGAAGTATATTTTTACTCAGCCAAATCTGAATGCAAGACATCGAAGATGGTTATATTTTTTATCTCAATATGATTTTGACATAAGTTACATTAAAGGCAAGGAAAATAGGGTAGCTGATGCTCTAAGTCGTAGGAAGCACATTTCTACTTTTATAATGTTGAGAACTCGGTTCAAGGATGAAGTAAAGAGTGTTATGAAATCTAATTCTTATTTTAAGCAAGTAAAAACAACACTTGTTGTAGATCCAAATGATGAGAGATATAAAGGTTTTCAATTGACAATGAAGGAATCTTACGATTTGAAAATAGGGTATACGTACCTTTGCTAAATGATTTAAGAAAGAAATTATTAGTTGAATTTCATAATTCACCTTTTTTGGACACCCTAGTATTGCAAAGATGTTTTCTGATATAAAACAACAATATTTCTAGAAAGGGATGAAAAAGGATGTGATTGAGTTTGCGACACATTTCTTAGAATGTCAACGTGTTAAAGCTGAAAATATGCATCCAACTCGATTTATTGTATGTAGATGTATCCTCACAAAGATACCGCAATACAAATGGCAAGTGATAAGCATGAATTTTGTACAAGGGTTTCCTATGTCAATAAATAAACATGATGTTATTCTAGTTGTTGTTAATAAACTAACAAAAGTAGCACACTTTATTGCTGGTAATCTTAAGGATGATTCACCTGTTTTAGCAAAAGGTTTGTTCATGATATTTTTAGATTTATCACATTTATTAAATTGGAATTCCTTGCAGGTCTAAGATCTAGGACTAATTGTGGTTAAGCCTATACAAGTGCTAGAAACTTTCCAAACACTAAAGAAATCATGAAATAAGTCAATGTAAGGTCCAAAGGGGACCAATTTAACGAGGAAAGTGCAACTGGGAAAATCTGGAAGATATGAAAACTACTTTTCCATATTTATTTGAACAGAATTGATTCTGTTGACTGATAAAATTTGTGATTTTATTCTTTTTATGACAATAAATCTGCCAATTTTGGGCAGATATTTTGTTTTTTTTAAATAAATAGCTAAGTAAATGCTGATTTTGGGAATTTTAAAAATCTAATTCTACTTTGAGCATATGGAAAGAAAGATAATAAATTGATTATCCTTGATGAAATTTTTTTAAATAATTTAATCATTGGGATGATGATTCATTTTAGGAGGTAAGTATGTAACACCTGTGGCAAACTGTTAACTTTTCCTCTTTTGCATTGCAAGCGTTGACATGTGATTTTTCCTAAGAAGGTGTATTCTTTTGATTGTTAGAAGTCATGCTTGCCATGGATAATTTAATCTATTCTTGGATTCATTTGCTGAAATGTTTTTGTTTGCAAGGAATCCATTTTGTTGAGATAATAAAGGTTGTAAACAGGTAATGATTTTTTACAAATTATCTCTTTATAATAATGAAACCTTGATCAATTTCATTGATCTAAGGTATGTTTTAATTATTCTTACCTGATCTGTATATTGTAAACTAACATTCAAAGGTTGAAGAAAGTAAAGGACCAAGCTCTTGTATTTATACAAATGTGTTGATATAATTGTAAGTTCTTGCTTTGCATTCTACCGTAAGTAGTGTGCTTGGATCTTCTTGTTAATTTCTCTAAGATGTTGAATGGCGTAAAGAGGATGGAGGTCTACTTCAAGACTATTGAGGATAATAACCTAATTCCTATATTTTTAAGATCTATCCTAATGGGATTCTAACCTAAGGTAAACTAGACCTACCTTATGTCTATGTTACATTAATCTTGTTGCATCCTAACCTAAGTGGTATGTTTACAAAATGGGGGATTTGGAAATAACCTAAGGTAAGTATACGTTTATTTCTAACCTATTACCTAAAGCTAAATTGATATGGGGTATGGTCTATCCTAAGATGAAAAATTTACCTAAGGAAATGTTTATAAACCTAAGGTCGGATCCTAAGCTAATGATATCTACCCTAACTAATGCAAAGATAGAAAGGAGCCTAAGGGGAGTCACATGGAAAGTATGAGACGGTGGCGATGGTTTTGAAGCCATTTATTTGATTTGATTTTTAAATTTGAAACATTACATATTGACAGCTTGATAGAGGCATGGAAACTAGAGGGAATCCTAGTTGGGACCACTAACGTTAAGTAATGTATGTTCTCCTTGAATTTGGACTCGCCAAATTTAGATGGCATGGGGCATGGAGATATAGGAGGAAGATTGGGAATTAATGACATTTATGGTCATCATTTTTGGTGAGAAACCGCCTTAGAAACCATGCGAGTGGATTTGTTGGAAGTTGTTTGGTCTTTCATGCATTCCGATTTTTTCTCTGCATGGAGCTATCTAGTTCTTCAAACTAGCAGTTCTATTTTTAGTTTGTTACTATTTTTAACTCCCTTGGACTATTTTCGATCCAATGGAAGTATATGAGGCATTTGAGAAGGAAGTTTTTGGTTGTTGATTTTGTTTGGAGAATAAGGAGTTGTGAAGGCTCAGCTAGAAATCTTCTTCGAATCAACAGAAGCACTATCAGGCATGATAGGCTCTATCCATTAAGCTGATCTGCTTTTCGATAAGTGTCTTCATTTAAAAAACTTTTTTCTCGTGAGATAAATGGGTTTTTATTTCTGTGATGGTTATTTGGTTTCCTTGCTTGAATATTTTTCTATATTATTTGATTGAGGAATCTCTTCTTGGAAAGGTATTCATTGAGTTGTTTTCCTATTTATTTGATGTTGAATCCCACCTTAAATCTTGTGGTGATTTGAGTAATGAAGTGCATGTGTGAATCTTTCTTATCTGTTTGAAAATGGGTTTATGGAAATGATATGTGGCTTCAAGTTTCAAACTAAGTTGTTTTGGTTGGTAGAAGACATGAATATTATTTATATCTGTTACTTTTCTGATTTGTCAAAGTAATGTAGCTTCTGCGTAACTACCAATAAACAAATGCTTTGCTTCGTGTTGGGTAAGTTGAGTTCATATGGAAAATAGTAAATAAGCATTTTCTTCTTGAACTTACTGTATAATCTAACAAATTCCTTCAATTCAAGTATTTGATGGGAGCTGGGAAGTTATTGGATGTTTGGAATCTCTATTTTTGTGGGTTCTTCTTGTAAGGAAACAAGAGTGAATGTTTTATTTTCCTTTAAACTGATTCACTCAAATTAAGTTCTTTTATGGAACTATGTGATAGTTGTTTCTTGGACCCTTGGATTTCAATGTTACCTTGTTGGGAATACTTGTGTGTGAAGTCTATACTTCTGATCTTATATTTACTGAGTCTTTCTCTAAGTTCTTGAGTACTGAACTAAGGGATAAAAATATGAGGTCCTGTTGGTTGGGGACATTATGAGAGTCGGCTTTGTCAAAGTCGATGCTTGGGTTATTCTTGTAGCTCTGTTTGAGCTTTCTATATGTTGTTCATGTTGTCTACTTCCCTGTTGAAGTAGATGTTGTTGGTTTTGTATATATGTCCCTGAACTGGGTTAATCTCTTGAGTTTCTTGCTTGAGTAAACTTGTTAAAATTTGATTATTATAATTTTATGGAAATTTTTTGAATGGGTATTCGACTTTTGGAGTTGACGGTTACTTAACTGGAACTAACAAAATCAGCTTAGTTTGATAGGTTTTCTTGATCTCTATGTGAGTTGTAATAAATAAAATGTCTTGTTGATTTCTTAGATGTGTATAGTTAAGCTTGTCCATAGAATTGAAACAAAAGGATTTTAATCATTCTTTAGCTGAATTGAGCACCTGTTGCTAAGTCATGTTGACATTTTGTTTTGCATCTTCTTGAAATTGAATCTTGATGGATTCTTCTCTGTACATTCTATTGATGTTTTCTTCTATCTCCGAATGGTTATGATTATGAGTCAATCATTCTATTATTTTATCTTCACCTGGAAGAAAAGAATAAGCTTAGTTTGCATGATTGTAACCTTGTTAAATTTTGAATGACTATTGAAGACTGTAATTACCCTATTTGGCAATTAGCAACTTTTTTAATGCATCTCCTTTTGATATGGGTATAATATTAATGACAATGGTTGTCCATGATGGGGAACCTTTCTTGAAATTTGTTTCAAATTCAATAGTCGCACATTCTGTTTAATCTCTTATATGTGCTTTCTCTTATAAAGGAGTTGGGGATGTAGTGATTGGGTCTACATTGTCCTTTGTGACCTTCTTCATGTGTGAAAGAATGTAGGGATTCCCTTCTGATCATGTCATTTAACTCCTTCTCTTTCATTCTCTATGGTAAATTCTAATCACTTCCTTTGGAAATTATAGGAGGTATGTGTTGAGTTCTCTTTTCTAAAGTTGTGAATGGGGATTCAGGTTAACCGAATTATAAAGGAATTTCTTAATTGTTTTATCACATTCATTCTTCTTCTCTTGGTAAATATTTTCATAGTATTTAATTGGATCAGTTGCATTACTCTCTTTAATGCCCTTGTGTAGTTGTCTTTTTATGAAACTCTGTAAGCTGAGTTAGAAGGTTCCTACTTTTGAAGGTAACTCTATTTTGGTTAAATAGTGAAGTTAATTTTTGTATTTCAAATTCAGATGAATTGTGAAGGAAATAATTAGAAGGTAATTTTATTTGATATGGATAAGTGTATTGGATGGAACATTATTTATCTGATATCATGTTGTAGATTGTTGATTACATCATGATATTTCCTTGAATGTTATTCAAATTGATTAATTGTTCTTCTTTTATGGTTGTTATTACTTATGATTTATTTGTCTACTTGACCTCACTATTTCATAAAAGCATAGTTGGTTTAATGAAACAGTTAGTTGAAAGCACATCATTTTAATGCTTAGTGTTTATCATGCTCAATTCAATGAACTGACCCGCATAGCAATTTTTGCAGAGATGGACTTCGCGATGATAAAGGAATGAAAAAACTTTTATGATGTATTAGTTGCTTAAAAGTTTGGACCATTTATAGAGAATTTTGATTTATTATTGAGATGTATTGAAGGAAGGAAAGTTGTATTTTTAAATGATCTTGATGCTATTGACATGAAATATGTCAATAATGCATAGTCTTGTAAAATGTGTATTTATCATGATGAATTGAAAAGACTGAAGTTACTTAATTAATTATGTCAATTCTCTTGTTCATAATATGAAGGAAATTTATAATCATATCTTTGATGTTTACATTCATATCTGATTGGATCCTTATTTTTGTTGTCATTAAATAGGTTGGATAATTGGGAATTAGTACAATTTCCCTTACTTAAATGCAACTTACCGAGTTGCATGTATTGATGTTCTTTACCCAATCTTGTATGGTTGATTATGATGTTATGAACGTATAGTTAAAAATTAGGATGTGTGATTTGGATAAAAGGATAATATATCCTAATACTTATCCATAATGAGGAAGGTTCTCCTCTGTTGGTGTGAGTTATCCTATGTGTCCTCCTCACATATTGGAGTGTCATCTAACATGGGTTAGGTTTAGGGTTTTATATTGAGTCATGCACTAGGGTTACTCAGCACCCTATATGTACCTTTTCACTATTCATTTATGAGCATGCCAAGACACTCCGCTATCTTTTTCTTACGAACAAGCTTTGTTCTGTTATGCAAGTTTATTCAATTATTGATCGATTCTTCCTTGTGATTACGTTGGAGCTATTTCGATTCAACTTGAGTGTAACTTCATTGTGGTGTACAGTTTCCAATACGATTCATTAACTCTTTCATGGTATCAGAGCTGAGATCGGGTAAACGTGCACTCATTTTTTGAGTTGTGATTACTCTTGTTTTTTTGTTCCTCGTGCAAGCTTTTTGATCTTAATATTCTATTTTTTTCTTGCTAACACATCTAACATTCCTTTTTTGGAAAAGTTGTGTTGTTTTTTGTGCATTTTCTGTACTTGTGCAGGTATTCATGAAGGTTTCAAGGTATTTATAGCCACATTTAGCTATCTACAGCTAAATCTAGCTTTTCAGCCAAAATAGAGATTAATTTCATTTCTTTTTTTTTAATAAATTATTAAAATGGAAGTGAAATTTTTTTAACATCTCTATTTTTTTGCAGTTCTAGAATTTTTTTGGGAAAAGATTGGCTTGGCTCTGCATGTTTTTTACAGGTTGATCCGCATTTTTTCCTGCTACACCATGGCTCCGTGTGAGTGTTCTCGCCTCAAGCTTTTTCTTGTGTCATGGCCATGGTCTATGCACTCATTTCGCCTGCGTGCCACACCTATTCACCCACCGCCATGTGCCCTAGCCCGCCCCTGTCATCCTTCTCACCTACTCCACATTTCCCCGCGTTCTTCCTCCCGGTGTTGTGCCATTCCTATGTTGTGTGGCTCCACCGTCCCTCGCTTTGCTATCGTGGACCTGCATGCCCTTGCTATTCCCATGGCCCTGCACTCTGCTGGTCTATAGTGGCCCTGCCATCCCTCTATTGTGGCCCCACGCTGGTCTTCCATGGCCCCACCGACCCTCTCGCTGCATCCCCGCCTCTACACCGGTCCTATCAGAGCCCCACCATCCCTCTGCAGGCCCCGCATCGCTGCTCCCCTACTTGTGTTGTTCCTCATGCCCTCGCAGCTTGTGTCACAAACCTTGGCTACAAAACCGTACACTGCATTATTTTTGGTAAGTTTTTTTTTTTTTTTTGTTAAATTTTTTTTAGAAAGATTTTTCAATCCACCAAAAAATCAAATCTTTTCCTTTTAGTATTTTTAAAAATTCTTTCCTTTTTTAAAATTAAAAAAATCTTTCTAAAAAAACATTTTTTTAAATTAAGTTTTAAAATTCTTTAAATCTCAAAAATAAAAACATTTTTAAAGTTAGAAAGTTTTTTTAAACGAAAGTATTTTTTTTTTTAAACCAAAAACATATTATGGTTCCTTTTTCTTTAGATTTTTAATTTGAAAAAACATCTAAAGTTAATTGTAATTAATTAGATTTATTTAAATCTAGTTTTTTTAATTACAATTTTATCCTTTTTTATTAGTAAAATATTTTAAAATTGTCATTTTTTAACCTTTTTTATCATTTTGTCCAAATTGCTTAAATTAGCTAAATAGGACGTTTCAAAATGGTAATTCTTTAAAAGTGTTCTTGTCATTTTTTTACTAATCGTGTGCTCAAGATTTTTGTGACACTTTGGCATTTTTTCCTTCCGAGCATTTTCTAACATTTTGAAGACCTCTCAACTCCTTCGAGTTCATTTAAAATCATTGTATTTTACCCTTATTATTGCTACGACTAGTGCGTGTGTCCGCCACATCCCGCATCAAGGATTTTCCATTTGCAATGTGAGACACTTTTTTCTCACCACCAGGATTGGATTTTGCCTCCTTCCTTGTTTTTTGCTTGTGCTTGTTTATGGTGTCCTATTTGTTACACTCCACAAAACACTTGTTGTGGTCTCCTATGTTGTGTGTTATTACGCTGATTGCAAGATGAGTTGCCAAGTGTTTCAAACCACACACCCAAACCTAATTGTAATCAACACATTAAACTATAAAGTGTCGAAAGGGTGGTTGTTATATTGTCCTAGGTGGTTGTGTTTTATTTTCTACATTTCCTTCTCTCTCTTCACTATGGATGCACTTTCAATTCCTTTCGCATATGACGTTCAAATTTTACGAATGGAGATTGAAAATAATAATGAAAATAATAGGTAAAGGGTTATTCCACATCACCATGGAAACTCGAGACCGAACCAAATGACAAACCCGAAAAATCTAAGTGGTTAAACCGTAGTGATGAAGCTTTAGGTCTTCTTTGCATGTTTGTTTCTCTTGACTTGCTCTTCCACATTGAGGTGTCTGAAACACCTAAATTTGCGTGGAAAACGTTGGATGTAATGTTTGGACAACTAGATGACATGAGAGTGCATGAGTTGGAAAATGAACTATTTCATAAAGAATCAACCGCTTTTGCACAGTAAAACATAGAATAATTATATTATTTCTCTATATTCTTGTTGCATAGTAGATTACAAATATATAGGAAAACTTCTCCTATGATCAAGGAGGTGGCTACAACCACTCCTCCATAAATATCTCTAAACTCACGTACACAACAAACTCCTAATATACATTATTGTTACATAACAATAATGCCACCAAATTACATTATAATATTACTGTTATATTATCAACCGTGGAGCACTAAATAATTATTCCTAACATTCCCCCCCTTAGTGCGAACATGGGAGAAAAACAATTGCACTTCCTTCGCAGCGTGTTGCCCATGCGTGCTCATGATCTGGATGGTTTTTTAGGACAGCCAACAACCTCAACATGGATGGTTTTACAGGACAGCCAACAACCTCAACATGGATGGTTTTATAGGACAACCAACAACCTCAACAGGGATGGTTTTACAGGACAACCAACAACCTCAATATCATGATGTTGCTTTTCTTTTGTGCTTTCATCTGTCCACTATGCTTTTCCTTCAGGGAATTATGTAGGAAACACTGATCACTGATAACAAATATGAAAAGAGAAAATGGAACATTGAGACCATGTTCCCCCCCTCAATGTGAACATTTCACTTATTCAAGCCATAACAGGAACACTGAGAAAAATTACGCTGCACACAACTGAAATCAACTGCAACTCTGAAAAGAAAGCAAACTCACACACACACACTATCACCATAGCTTTGTGTGGCCCCGTCGTTGGTGACTGATGAGAGGTCGCTGAATGACCTCCAGCCTCATGTGCCTCCATCCTCCAGTAGTCATGTCGCTAACTCAGTGGAATATATATTTGAAGCTCATCAAGTTTCACACCATACTTTATTTTGTCTCTCCCCTAATGTGAAAACAATTATTTCCAGATGTCGGATAACACCGAAAATGCGTCTGTGAGGAAATTTTTTTATTTTTGGACAGGTTTTGACTCACAAAACAAAACTTTATGGTTTGACTCTTTACGAATGTCCTAAATCACCTATTTGATTGACAATGACTAGAAATTTAAAAAGTAATAAATTGAAATTACTTTTTAAATTAAAATCACATTGACTAAGACAATACCAAAAAAATGTTTTGACTCTTTTAACAATTTAACGAAAAATAATTTTAGACTATAGACACAATACTCAATGATCTAATTGACTCAAAACAAATAATAATATTGACATTGACAATTTTGACAACCTATAATTGATATCCAAAATGACTATTACAACATGACTCTCAATTAGACACATGAAGGACACGATCTTTTTTTTTAATGACATTACTTGACACCCAATTTTTGTCTATTATAGGAATAACATGTTTAGTTTTGAGACACAACTAAACTTTACATTAAGACCAAACCTATACAAATAAAAAACTAATGAATTTTTTTTTTTAATAAACCGACCCAAGTGAATCAATCAGAGCAGATTGATGGTCTGATGGGAGAGATGGAAGATCCGCCACGATAAAGGAAGGAGGCACTCGAATCATGCATAGAATGATCTATTTCAGACAAATCAGGAAATGCACTATTATATAGCGGGCTGCACTTATTGGATTGCACGTTTGGCGAAGACATCCACAGCTTTGGAGGACATGGAGCATTGTTGAACGCATGCAAATGTATGCCCCAGATCTTCTGGATTCTTCACTGAAGTAGCTTGGACGCATGCAACTGGATACAAAACCACCAATATATCCCATGCATTACGAAGATTCCATTTCAAAGGATATGTAACTACGTGAAATGGAGAATGCACACTGTAAGGATCACGTGTCAA
This sequence comes from Taxus wallichiana var. yunnanensis, assembly GCA_018340775.1. Classification (NCBI taxonomy): domain Eukaryota; kingdom Viridiplantae; phylum Streptophyta; class Pinopsida; order Cupressales; family Taxaceae; genus Taxus; species Taxus wallichiana. The sequence continues at coordinate 454,209,263 of CM031235.1, read as the reverse complement.
TGTACTGCTCAGAAATAACAGGCCGACCACATATCAGGTTGTACGAGTCATTTGAATGCTTTATCCATATACCTGCATATTAGACACCTTCAACAATAATACATTGCATCTCCCAATACGTTACAGCTACCAACTCTAACCCATGGAGGAGCAGATCGGCATTTCTGTGGGTTCAATCAGCAATGAAGTTCTTCCTGAGGCAGATGAAAATTCATGTAACATCCGAGGCACTCAAATAATATGAAATGTCCCACTCTCAATATTTTGACCAAGGATTTACAGCGCTCTGATACCAAATCATAGCAATCAACCAGTTTTTCACAGGTAAAACACAAAATAATTATATTATTTCTCTATATTCTTGCTGCATAGTAGATTACAAATATATAGGAAAACTTCTCCTATGATCAAGGAGGTGGCTACAACCACTCCTCCATAAATATCTCTAAACTCACATACATAACAAACTCTTAATATACATTATTGTTACATAACAATAATGCCACCAAATTACATTATAATATTACTGTTATATTATCAACCGTGGAGCACTAAATAATTATTCCTAACACTATTAGGGTTAAATCCTAGTGACTTTGAAAACCTACAAGTCAGTCTTCTCAAAATTTGTCCACATTAGATTGTTGTTAAAAGGATGTCAACTAGAGAAGAAATATTCTCAATTGATCTTGTCGATTCTTTCTAAGCTAGGTCCTAAATATTTTTTCTTCGTGTTAACTTTCTACGCTACAAAAGTTGTGTTATCTAATTTTACGCACATGGAAAAATTGTAAAATGGGGCCTTATTACAATCAAATCATGACATTGGTCCCAGGACCCACATCTGGTCATCAGGGAGATAAAACAATTTTAAAAATTAATAAATTGATAAGTGATCTCACCTAGCCCAACTTGGGCTCAACTCGGTGCCAGCTCGATGCGTAGCCCAATGCCAACTCAGTGCAGAGCTCAATGGGGAGTTCGGTCCATGGTCAGTTTGGAACAGAGCTCAAAATTGAGTCATAGTGGAAAACTCAGAATATAGCTTGGTGCGAGTGACTCGGGGTCAAAGGATCAGGTTATTCATAGTGGGCTTGATCCACGCATAAAGAGATTAGTGCATAGCATTAAGAGGTCAACTCGGCATGATATGGGCCTGAGTGTTGAAAGATGAAGCAAGGTGATAGACTAGTTTATATTTCATATAGCTCGATCGAGCTAAATGGTTATGCAAATTAGGTGAGATCTTTCTTTTTTTTTTTTGGTATGCGAGCCATCGAGGAGTTCAATAAGCTTATCTCACTTGGTCGAGCTAAACAAAGTGTCAAATTGGGAATAAAGAGACGAGTCATCGAAGGAGCTGCCTTCTTGTCCTAACTTGGTCATAACTCAAATCACAAGCCTTAAACGAGTTCATGAGTAGGAAATGTAAGCTCAAAGAACCAAGTTTGGCTTGTCGTAAAGGAATCTCGATAGGAGCAGAGGATGTTTCGATGGTTGGGTCATTGAGGCAGAGAAATGATGAGCTTGACTCGCTTTAATTTAACATGGAGAGATCGATGTTTCCTCATTAGAATATGAACTCGGATTTAATGACTCAACGGAGACAATAGCATAAATGACCGAACTCGGTCTTGATAAAATAACCCACAAAGAGAAATCATGGTGAGTTTGCGGTGAGAAATAGTTAAAGGAACGAGTTGATCACCATACATAGAGTTCAAGTCGTATCAAGTCAAGTTTCGACAATTAGAACGGTGGAGAAACTTTCCCCTCTTTCCAAGTGGGGATGTTAGCATGGTATGCCACGATGGTAAGATACTCTGTGGGTTCCCAAGGCTGCATTTCCAAGTGAGAGTTTTGGGGTCGATGAGCTATGACAAGCCCAACGTAGTCGGAAGAGATATATAAATCCCGCGCTAAGGCATGAATAGGGGAACTCAGGGAATACATTCCCAAGTGGAAATATTGGGTTGGTAAACCATGGTGATACTTCCGAGTGTGGGAGAAATTGGATCAAATTGCCAAGTGGAGATCATATGATGGCGATCCGTCATGAGAATTCCACACAGCTTGGAGTGGTCTGAGTCATTGTGCGAGTCACCAGGAGGATTAATAGGACAGTTGGTGAATTGGAGCGGGTCATGGGGAAAACAACATGATGTAAGGAGGTAATACCAAGCTCATCAATAAAAGCATGGTGGAAGAATAGGAGGCGACGAGTTGCTCACTGATAGCGGTAACAATGTAACAAGCTCTTCTTACTAATGATCAAACTGTCGAATGGAGTGAAATGACCCATCACTAGAGAAGTGTTGCAGAGGAGTTTAGGTGAGTAAACCATCTGATGTATGGAAGGTGAAACTTGTAGCAAAGGGATTTGCTTAGTTTCAAGCTTAAAAACATGTGCCGATAGTGATGAGTTGTTGAAACCATGGTGAGATCTCATCCGGTTGATAGTATTTAACCAGGCAGCAGGCATGTTGCAGTATAGTAGAAGCCTTTTTTAGTGCTTCCAGCAAGCAGGTTGTCCAACTATGTTGTTATCTGTTTATTATCGAATGCATCCTCAAATTTGGGATTTTCCTTCAAGATATTTTTATCAAAATTGATTAAGTGATAGTGAGAGTGTTACCAGGAGACCTAATGAAATTTATTACAAAGATTCTCTATTGAGACCTTACTTGTTTTACGATGTAACTCATGGAAGTGAATCTCATAGAGGTGGATCTGTTTCATATCAGAATATTCATGAAGCACAATTTTCTTTGCAATTATATGAGCATCTTCAACAAGTCACTAAGTTGGTAGGCATAAAGGTTTCTATTGGAATTATCACACCTTACAAGCTACAACTGAAATGTTTACACCGAGAGTTTGATGTTGTCCTCAAATATGATGAAGGAAAAGGTTTATATATCAATACGGTAGATGCCTGTCAGGGCCGGGGCATGATGTAATCATTATGTTTTGTGTCTGAGCTTCAAATCATGGGGTTGGCTTTGTAGCTGATGTTTACCGCATGAATGTGGCACTAACACGAGCTCATAGAGTGCTTTGGGTTATGGGCAACGCAACTGCATTGAAGCAATCTAGTGACTAAGTTCAGTCGAGGGAGTAAGGAACTCAGATGTGCAAGATGGTAAATATGAGCTCGGTACATAGACATGTGAGAGTCCGAGTTGAGCCAACCGGGTGCTCGGGTCGACATGCAAAACAAATCCAGCCAAGTCAGTTGAAGAGCTCGTGGGGACACACTTGGTGGTGATATTGATGCTAGGAAAACTCAGTAGATTTCGTGTAGAGCTCACCGAGTTGGAAAGAATTGGCTCAGGAAAGCGTGAATGATAATTCAGGGAGCTCATGGTGTTGTTTCATGGAGTTTGAACATGGAATGCATGTGAATATGTGGTCCAAAACAAGAAGAAATAACTCTATCTATCAAGCTAGAGCTATCACAGAGAAATCAATCGATTGAGTGTTGACAGGGCCACGTGACGTGGTCCCTAACAATTTTCATAGCTCGAAAATCATTTCTAAATGGTGCAATATGCAGGAGTGAAATAATTTAAATTCATTGAATCGTTTAACCTCTGTGGGTACAACCAATGTATTATAGAACAAATCCACAAAGTATGATTTAGAGTCAAACTTTTCATATTATGGAAACATTGGTACCAAGTCGAGATAAATACTAAGCTCGCGGGTGTCGAAGTTTAATGTATTTGTAGAGGCTTTCAATTTCAAGCTTAAAGCTTCATGTTCACGATGCATGTAGGTGGCTTGGTAATTCAGAATGGCTTGATTTGGAGTTTGAAGCAAGACTGTAGTAGTAGCATTCATGAGGTGAGTCTTAACTTATGTCAGGCTAGGTTCACAGGATCTACATGCATTTTGGCTTAATGAGGAAGATATACAACTCAGTCAAGGAACCCTATGCATGAGCATCGAGAAGAGCTGGTGAAAGATGAGTTGTGGAGAATTGAGTTCATTTTGATTAGCTCACAAGGTGTTCAAAAAGCCATGACGGTGGGGTAAATTGGCTCCAGTCGAGCTTATAGAGGATGAGCATGTAGAGAATGAACCAAGCTCATGGAAAAATGGAACTCAGAAAGGATAAAACTCACCAATGGAGCTCGGTGACTTCATGGGGAAGCTCACATATGTTTCATAAAAGGAAATGTGGAATGCATAAATGGCCTCAAGTTAACCAAGGAAAACGATAAGAATCAAGTTTGATAGCTCACCATTCGAAGGACTCAATGCAAAAGAGCTCGATTTCCAAGGCAAGGAAAGAGTTGGTGTGGGGTTCAAAATCGAGTGCAACATCGAGTTGGGCTATGTCCAGACTCTATTCACATGGACCCCCCTCCTCTTCAAGTCAAACAGGTCAACAAGGGGTCCCGACATTATGTTAATTAATTTAATATTTTAACTAAAATATTTATTATTATTATTTAAATATTTTATTTTAATATTCTTTTAATTAATTGAGAAGACTAGGTCATCAAGCAATTAATGACCCATGATGGAACCTTCTCGGTGGTTCAACTAACTTGTAATAAATACATCATGGGACTTAAATTTAGGAATGTAATTATGACCTTTCCTCTTCTTTCTCACATATTCTTCTATAAATGTAAGTTGGAAGCTCATTTCAAAGGGTTCCAATAGTTTAGAAAAGTTGGACAGTTAGATATCTCAGGTGAGTCTATGCTTTTCAAGAGTCCTCTCTCTTCTGCAAGTTGTTCTTGTGTGTTGAGAGAACTTTCAAGCTTCCTCTTCAAGACTGTAATGGCAAATATTACCTCTTCTAAACATATGATGCATCGTGCATGTTATTGAAGTAATAAAAGTGTGTGTTTGTGACTAATCTTGGTCCTTTCATCTTTTTATGCTTCTTTGTGCCTTTCTCATACTTGCAGGTACACTGTGCAAGTTTAAGTTTCTATTGCAGGTTCTTGGAGTTCTGTGCTTATCAAGTGGTGGAGTATTGCATGCAGTTGAGTTGTGGTGTCTATTCACCCTTCTTGAGTTCATCCTTCTTCATTGGGAAACTAATATATTTCTTGGTCGATAAAGTTTAACAAAGGGAACGCATGTCTCTTAGTTTGTGGTATCTTGTACCCTCTCTAAGTTGTAGTAGGTGAAGTTGACCTGTGGTGCACACACCCTCTTCAAATTAACCCTTCCTGAGTCTGAAACACCCTTTATTTGGTGCATCACCATCCCTAGTATAGTTTCATTTTTGTAAATCTCTTTCCCTAAAACCCCATGAAAATGCTATCATAGGATTAGATAATCATTTTTTTACACTAGGAATAGTACAACACTTAGTTTAGGAAGAGGAAGCCGGCCTTCTCCAGAGGTTCACTTCGATCCCAAGTCCCATAGCTTGAGAGGTGATCCCATGTGTCCCAATCACACCGAACGTCCTATTCACATCCTGGTCATTCGAGGGTGCAGTGATTTGGTGACAATAGTTTTTGGCATGCCTAGTGGGATAGAGTTGGTACTTCTCTTCTCACTTACACAAGTCAAAGTACCTGGTGACTCTATATCTTTGGATTCCAAATCTTGGTGCGGTAACTTATGTGAAGAATTCAGACAAGAGCTTATTCAAAGAAAGGAAATTATTAGCATATCAAAATTTCCTCGTCTCCTCCAAAGAGGAGAAGAAGAGGCATTTCCACATCCCGATTCTGATTTACCTAGTAGGGATCATTCGATTCCTCTTTACTAAGGTTTCCTCCACCCAGGAACAATCAACCTTTCATTGCTATGGCAAGGAACTAAGTTTTTTCCCCTTTCAATGCAAGCAGTCCTCTTATGTTGGCTCAACGTGACCCGATACCTATTGCGGCACTCAAAATTTTACCCTTCTACATGGGGGAAACTCACGTTACTCCAGTGGAGCATATCTTTGATGTAGCCAACATCTGCGTAGTACATAATATCATAGAAGACAATGTTGCAGTTAGACTTCTTGCTACCTCTTTCAAGGGAAAATCACTTCAATGGTTTCAGTAGGTTAGGTGTTGGCACTATAACCACTTGGGACGAGTTGGGAGAAAAGCTATGTAAATAGTTCGAAGAAAAAGTGATCACCTATCACTTTTGGAACAACTCACTACTATGAAGAGAGCTTCCCAAGAATACATGAGTGATTTCAACTTCCGATTCCATAGGACTTGGAATAGGATTCTAGCACTTGTAAAGCCTTCGCACACATAATGCATTCTTGTACTATTTACAAGCCTTGAATAAAGATGTAGCAGATTAAGATCCAGCCCATGGGAGGGACTAAACTTCCTTATGCTTATGAAGTTGCCATAAGTGCGAGAGAATTCTTTGATTCAGCCGGAAAGATAGCTCCATGACCACCAATGCCCTTTTCTCTAGAACTTACGATTCATTAACCTATCATTGCTCCTATTCTAGTAGACTCTAAGAAACCATCTCAATCTTCCCCTTCCTCTTCAAATGACCTATTTGAAGTCAAGTCGCCATCTTGTGAAATTTTGGAAATGAGCTCATTGCACTCAAAAGGCAACAGCTTTCAATACAATCATCTCAGTATCACCACAAAATCAGTAGTATTAAGCTAACCATCCTCCTTTTCAAGGAAACAATTAACCTCAAAACCAAAATACAAGTCAAGTTACAAATGTCGCCCCTTGAAATTTCGAACCCTCTTCTGACTAGCTCATCTAGAGCTATAGTACCTATTCGTAAATAATCTAGTTTAAGACTATGAATGGTGCTATCCTTTCTCTCAACCCCACAATAAAAATCTTTGTCCCAATGGGGTTCTTATCCAGACTTTATGGTTCAAAGTATATCTTCCCCTTCGAGTTAACAAACAATTCATCCACCTAAGAAGTAGCAGATCAACAAAGGCACCGAAGAATCCACTTTGTTAAACCGGCAAAGCAGAAGATTTCTATGGTTTGAATGCATTCTTCATCGCTGGCAAAAACAATTGTTCCAAAAGAGAGCAATGGAGCCTCAACCTCCCGTGAGCTGATCCGAGTCCACTTCTCAACCTTGGATACAAATGGTAGTTAATAAAAATATGGGAAAGAAATCACCGAAACATTGACTAGCCATGCCGTAAGGAAAGATGTTTCTCCGGGAATCACGGTACCAACCAAACATTTTCCAAAGGAGGACCCCAATGCCCAAAAAGTGTCATCAAAGTAGGAGCGATTCCCTTCAAATAGTAGAACAAATGAATAAAATCAATCTTAGCGTTACCATGTGGGACGACTCTCGATCCCTTCTCAAAGAAACCTATTGCGAGAAGCTCAATAGTTTTAGTACAACCAATAGATCACCAAGCCATGGAGTGACAATTGCTACAAGTTTGTGTCAATCGAAAAGGAAAATCATTCCCACGTAAAAACAAACCACCACCATTCTACATTTCCCTAATCATTGGCGACCACCTGGTACATAATTGCATGATCGATTCTCGTACCGTGAGCTCTATCATGCCTAAACAAATTACAGATGTACTAGGCATACAATATGTGCCATTGCAGAGGGGTTGTTTAGCTAGATGGCTCATCTGTTAAGACTGTTGGAGTTATCAAAGGACTTCACCTTACCATCCATGCATGCCCAAGTTTTTCATTCACCTAAGACATATCAGTCATTGATCTCCCACACCTCTTTGCCATCTGCCTATCACGAGATTTCACCACCAAGATGGGTGGTTACCAATCGGCTGATTGGTCACATATGATTCTCAGGACTCGATACGGAACCAAAGTAACTATAAGGGAAAAACCAATCTACCATAATCATGTGGAACCCTACACTGGTAGTCCCATAAATGGAAATTACACCATCGGCAATCCAGAAGAGGAAGATGTCGATCATGAACCAACCACCCTTGTTGAAGAAGTCCCTGATACTTTGCTAGATGAAGTAAGTAGAGATCATCAGTACGATCCCTACGCTGATGTATTGGTAGAAGAAGAAGCTGGTTTGCTGGTCTTGGAAGAAATAGGATTAGGTACTTACTGTATCCATGAAGAAGATACAATCATACCACAACTTGTCAAAACACCAAGTGATTCTAAAGGACTATGGCAATTGTTCTTCGATGGCTCAAGAAGTAAGAATGCATCCAAGTTTGCTGGTGTTATGTTAATTTCTCTAGAGGGAGATAAGTACTTATCATCTTTCCGGTCTGTTGCGATTCTTATTGCACTAACAATGTTGCTAAATATGAGGCTCTTGTGTGCAAGGAATTCAACTAGCCCAAAGGAAGGGAATCAAGGCCCTAACTATTTTTGGAGACAGTGAGTTAGTTGTTCATCAAGTTTCAGCATGTAGTGCATCTAAAAATGATCTTTTAAGATCATACAAGAACCGAATCTGGGACTTGATTGAAGATTTTGAAGCTTTTGGAATCCATGCAGTTCCTAGAGGTCAAAATCAAGATGTGGATAGGCTTTCTACAATTGGTTCACAATACAACATACCAATGTTTATCATGAAAGAAGGGCAGCAATTTTTTAAATTGGTGGTTTGACCGTAGTCCCTAATAGTGTGAGTAGTTGGCAAGTGTTCGATAGTGACAAACAAATTGTCCTCTTCCCGCAAGAAGAGGCAGAGTTTGTCAGAAAAATCAAGACAAGTTGCGGAGTCATATGGTGAGCAAATTATTCAATTGAAAAGCAACAAGTTACCAAAAGGTTTAGTCACTTTGGAATCCATTTTCAATTTAAATCACCAAGCCAAAATAAAAATCCCTAACATGGTGGTCAAAGAAGAATATTTTGAGGAAGTCAAGTATCAAATGCAAAGTTTCTCAAGATCGGAAAAGTGTGTACTTCTGAGGAGAAAGAAGCTTTCATCAAAAAATTTCAAGAGTATCATGACATCTTTGCATGGAGCTATAAAGATGTGTGTGGTTTTGATCCAGGTCTAGCACATCATACCATCGAAATGGATCCTAATGCTAAGCCAGCCTGTTAAATCGAAATAAAGACCAATTAATCCCAGAATTGAGCCACTAATGAGAAAGGAGCTAACCAAGCTCATCAAGGCCTGTATAATTTTTCCCATCAAGCATTCCTCATGGGTAGCCAATTTGGTTCCCATGAGGAAGAAGAACGGAGAGATTTGGTTATGCGTGGATTTCAGGGATTTGAATCATGTGTCATTAAAAGACCATTATCCTCTTCCATCGATGGAGCAGATCCTTCAAATAGTGGCAGGAGCTCAAATATTTTCTTTTCTCGATGGATATTTGGGTTACAATCAAATCCTAGTCCAAGAATTTGACCAATTCAAAACAGCTTTCACTACCAAGTGGGGCACGTATGCCTACAATAAAATGCCATTCAGATTATCCAATGCCAGGGATACTTTCCAAAGAGCCATGGACATGGAATTTAAGGGACTAATCAATGATATTATTTTGGTTTACCTTAATGATATAATTGTATACTCTAAACAAGCAGAAGATCACATCACGCATCTAAGGAAAGTTTTCTGAAGGTGTAGGGAATTTGGGGTTTCACTTAACCCCAAGAAATGTATTTTCGAAGTGTACAAGGGAAAATTGTTGGGGCATGTTGTTTCAATGGAAGGATTATCAATCAATCCATCCAAGATTCATTTGATTATGTCCTTATCTCTCCCAAGTCACAAGAAGGGCCTCCAGAGTTTCCTGGGAACCATAAATTTCATGCGGATATTCATCCCTCAATTTGTGACATTGGCTAAACCAATGACAACTATGCTCAATAAAAACATGCCATTCTCATGGAAAAAGGAAGGAAGAGAAATCTTTGAAGCCATCAAAACATCCATTTCTCAAGCTCCCACACTGGTGAACCCCAGGTTTGAAAAATATTTTATCATTTATGCTTTTACAGGTCAAGAGAGCATTTCAGGGATCCTCACCCAACAAAACAACAACCTGATGGAGTAACCAATTGCTTTCTTCAGTCAATCCCTCAAAGACTACGAGTTCAAATACTCATTCATTGAAAAGAAAGTCTTTACGGTTATTCAAGCTTTGAATAAATTCAAGCACATGTTGTCCAACAACAAGATTCATCTGATGGTGTCTCATCCAGGTGTCAAGGAGTGTTTGTTGAGCAAAGAAATGAATGGAAAGTGTGCTGGATGGATAATGAAGGTAATAGAGTATGACGTGCACATCAAAGTCACTAAACTTGTCAGAGGTAAGCGTTTGTGTCAGAAACTTTCTGCAGACATGGAATCAAAAGGTAATGAGGATGTGACACTCCTAAATACTGATGAGAATGTTGATCAAGTTGACTGGTTATCCAAAATGAAGAATTTCCTCTTCTCAAGAGCATATCCGGAAAACATGGATAAAAACCAAAGATGAACTTTCCATCTTCAATCTATTCCATATGTTTTGGTGATAACATTCTCTTTAAAAAATATTTGAACAAGGTTCTCCTTCTTCAAAATGTAGGACCGGAACAGTAAGTAAGATACTAGAAGAATTTCATAATGGCCTATCTGGAGGACACTATTCCGCACAAATAATAGCTGCCAACATCATGTGAGCTGACTACTATTGGCTGGATTTATTCAAGGATGCCCATCTCTGGGTAAGGAAATGTAAGGAATGTGCCTTTTTCACAAGTAAATGTGTTGGTAGCTCTTCCACGCATCAAATTCAAGTGGATCAATCCTTTGTTTAATGGGGGTTGGAATTCATCGGAATGATTAATCCTCCATCCAGTGATGGACATAAATGGGTCCTTACTGCAAAAAACTATTTTACTTGATGGACAGAGGCGGTAGCATTAAAAGAGAGAAATGAAAAGGTAGTTCTAGATTTTTTGGAGGGTATAATGATGAGGTTCGGTGTTCCATTTATAGTCATTTTAGACAATGTGTTGGATTTTCTTGGTATGAAATTGAGTGAATGGGCTATTAAAAATGGGGTATACCTCAAAAAATCGTCCAATTACTATCCGCAAGGAAATGGATTGGCTGAGTCTAGCAATAAAAACCTCATAAGGATTATTAAGCGCACAATGGAGACTAACAAGAGGACTTGGCATACATAGCTTAAGACCACCTTATGGGCAGATCGGATCACACCTAAAAGGGCCATCGAAAATTCTCCTTTCATTCTTGTATATGGAAGAGAGGAAAAACTCCCTCTCTCATTAGAGTTACCTTCTTTATAGTTGGCTCATCAACTTGAAGTTATAGAGAGTGATCCTCTGACAATATGGTTTTCTGAACTCATGGAGTTAGAGGAAGTACGAGACAAGGTTATGAAAACTTTGGAGTAGCATTAGGCTCAAGTTAAGAAATATTTTGACAAGAAGGCATCCGACAGGTGTTTTCAAGAGGGATATTTAGTTCTCAAATGGGATGAAGACAGGGCCAAACCAGGCAGGCATGCCAAATTTGACACTCTTTAGAGTGGGCCATACATAATCACAAGTTGCAAAGAGGCAAATTCATTTCATCTATCTAGGCTCAATGGAGAAGAACTCCCATTCATGTGAATGGGATACATCTCAAAGCTTGTTTTTGAGAAGTGTTCCACCCCCAAAGATTTAAATTAGGTGTTTTCCTCCAAGGGCTTATGCACATTGTTATGTGTTGTTGTTTTGCTTTCCTTTTTACTATTTTTGTGTTGTTCTACACATTGTTTCATCATTGGAAGGTGTCAGGAGAAGGAAGGTTCAAGGTTTCCATAAAATTTCAAAATTTGCTTCATTAAAATTTTTGCAGTGTTCCATAGATGAGAAGCATTCAACAATTTCAGTATACTTCATGTTTAGCATTCCGGGAGGTCCAGGATATCGCAATGCTTTAGGAGATTCTCGGATATGTCAAAGAAAATCATACTACTTTCAGGATTCCAACACGACTCCATGCCCAATGGATGACTTAAGGCTACTGGAATCATGCTTAGTAGGAAATCATCCCCGAGAGGTCACCAAAAATGTTATCTAATTTTACGCACGTGGAAAAATTTGAAAACGGGCCTTATTATGATCAAATCACGACATTGGTCCTAGGGACCCACTTCTGGTCATCAGGGAGATAAAACAATTTAAAAAATTAATAAATTGATAAGTGATCTCACCTAGCCCAACTCGGCTCAACTCGATGCCATCTCGATGCGTAGCCCAAAACCAACTCGGTCAAAAAGCTCAATGGGGAGTTCAGTCCATGGTCAGTTCGAATAGAGCTCAAAATTGAGTCGCAGTGGAAAACTTGGAATATAGCTCGGTGCGAGTGACTCGGGGTCAAAGGATCAGGTTATTCATAGTGGGCTTGATCCACGCATAAAGAGATTAGTACATAGTGTTAAGAGGTCAAATCGGCATGATATGGGCCTGAGTGTTGAAAGATGAAGCAAGGTGATAGACTAGTTTATATTTCATATAGCTCGATCAAGCTATATGGTTATGCAAATCAGGTGAGATCACTCTTTTTTTTTGGTATGCGAGCCATTGAGGAGTTTGATAAGCTTATCTCGCTCGGTCGAGCTAAACAGTGTCAAATCGGGAATAAAGAGATGAGTCATCGGAGGAGCTTGTGCCTAGTCCTAACTTGGTCATAACTCAAATCACAAGCCTTAGATGAGTTCATGAGTAGGAAATGTAAGCTCAATAACCGAGTTTGGCTTGTCATAAAGGAATCTCGATAGGAGCGGAGGATGTTTCGATGGTTGGCTCATTGAGGCAGAGAAATGATGAGCTTGACTCGGTTTAATTCAACATGGAGAGATCGATGCTTCCTCATTAGAATATGAACTCAGATTTAATGACTTGATGGAGACAATAGCATAAATGACCGAGCCCGGTCTTGATAAGATAACCCACAAAGAGAAATCATGGCGAGTTCATGGTGAGTCATAGTTAAAGGAACGAGTCGATCACCATACATAGAGGTCGAGTTGTATCGAGTCGAGCTGACAATTAGAATGGTGGAGAAACTTTCCCCTCTTGCCAAGTGGGGATGTTAGCATGGTATGCCGCGATGGTAAGATACTCTGCGGGTTCCCAAGGCCGCATTGCCAAGTGAGAGTTTTGGGGTCGATGAGCTATGACAAGCCCAACGTAGTCGGAAGAGATATATAAATCCCACGCTAAGGCATGAATAGGGGAACTCAGGGAATACATTCCCAAGTGGAAATATTGGGTTGGTAAACCATGGTGATACTTCTGAGTGTGGGAGAAATCAGATCAAATTGCCAAGTGGAGATCATACGATGGTGATCCGTCATGAGAATTCCATGTAGCTTGGAGTGGTCCAAGTCATTATGCGAGTCACCAAGAGGATTAATAGGACAGTTGTGAATTGGAGTGGGTCATGGGGAAAACAACGCGACGTAAGGAGGTAATACCAAGCTCATCAATATGAAGCATGGTGGAAGAATAGGAGGTGGACCGAGTTGCTCACTGATAGCGGTAACAATGTAACAAGCTCTTCTTACTAATGATCAAACTGTCGAATGGAGAAAATGACCCATCACTGATGAAGTGTTACAAAGGAGTTTAGGTGAGCGAACTATCTAATGTATGGAAGGTGAAACTTTTAGCAAAGGGATTTTCTCAGTTTCGAGCTTAAAAACATGTTCTGATAGTGATGAGTTGTTGAAACCATGGTGAGATCTCATCTAGTTGACAAGATATTTAACCGTGCAATGTGCATGTTGCAGTATAGTAGAAGCCTTTTTGAGTGCTTCCAACAAGTAGGTTGTCCAACTATGTTGTTATCTGTTCAGTATCGAATGCATCCTCAAATTTCAGATTTTCCTTCAAGATATTTTTATCAAAATTGATTAAGTGACAATGAGAGTGTTACCAGGAGACCTAATGAAATTTATTACAAATATTCTCTATTGAGACCTTACTTGGTTTTACGATGTAACTCATGGAATTGAATCTTATAGAGGTGGATCTGCTTTCATATCGTAATGTTCATGAAGCACAATTTGTTTTGCAATTATATGAGCATCTTCAACGAGTCACTAAGTTGGTAGGCATAAAGGTTTCTGTTGGAATTATCACACCTTACAAGCTACAACTGAAATGTTTGCACCGAGAGTTTGATGTTGTCCTCAAATATGATGAAGGAAAAGGTTTATATATCAATACGGTAGATGCCTGTCAGGGCCGGGGCATGATGTAATCATTATGTTTTGTGTCCGAGCTTCAAATCATGGGGTTGGATTTGTAGCTGATGTTCACCACATGAATGTGGCACTAACACGAGCTCGCAGAGTGCTTTGGGTTATGGGCAACGCAGCTGCATTGAAGCAATCTAGTGACTGAGTTCAGTCGATGGAGTAAGGAACTCAGATGTGCAAGATGGTAAATATGAGCTCGGTACATAGACATGTGAGAGTCCGAGTTGAGCCAACCAGGTGCTCTGGGTCGACATGTAAAAAAATCCAGTGAGTTAGTTGAAGAGCTCGTGGGGACACACTTGGCGGTGATATTGATGCTAGGAAAACTCAGTAGATTTCGTGTAGAGCTCACCGAGTTGGAAAGAATTGGCTCAGGAAAGTGTGAATGATAATTTAGGGAGCTCATGGTGTTGTTTCATGGAGTTTGAATGTGGAATGCATGTGAATATGTGGTCCAAAACAAGAAGAAATAACTCTATCTATCAAGCTAGAGCTATCACAGAGAAATCAATCGATTGAGTGTTGACAGGGCCACGTGACGTGATCCCTAACAATTTTCATAGCTCGAAAATCATTTCTAAATAGCGCAACATGCAGGAGTGAAATAATTTAAATTCATTGAATTGTTTAACCTCTGTGGGTCACCAATGTATTATAGAACAAAGCCACGAAGTATGATTTAGAGTCAAACTTTTCATATTGTGGAAACATTGGTACCAAGTTGAGATAAAGACTAAGCTCATGGGTGTCGAAGTTTAATGTATTTGTAGAGGCTTTCAATTTCAAGCTTAAAGCTTCATGTTCATGATGCATGTAGGTGGCTTGGTAATTCAGAATGGCTCGATTTGGAGTTTGAAGCAAGACCGTAGCAGTAGCATTCATGAGGTGAGTCTTAACTTGCATCAGGCCAGGTTCACAGGATCTACATGCATTTTGGCTTAATGAGGAAGATATACAACTCAGTCAAGGAACCCTATGCATGAGCATCAAGAAGAGCTGGTGGAAGACGAGTTGTGGAGAATTGAGTTCATTTTGATTAGCTCACAAGGTGTTCAAAAATCCATGACAGTGGGGTAAATTGGCTCCGGTCGAGCTTATAGAGGATGAGCATGTAGAGAATGAACCAAGCTCATGGAAAAATGGAACTCGGAAAGGATAAAACTCACCAATGGAGCTTGGTGACTTCATGGGGAAGCTCACATATGTTTCACAAAAGGCAATGTGGAATGCATAAATGGCCTTGAGTTAACCAAGGAAAATGATAAGAATCAAGTTTGATAGCTCACCATTCGAAGGACTCAATGCAAAAGAGCTCGATTGCCAAGGCAAGGAAAGAGTTGGTGTGGGGTTCAAAATCAAGTGCAACACCGAGTTGGGCTATGTCCAGACTCTATTCACATGGACCCCCTCCTCTTCAAGTCAAACGGGTCAACAGGGGTCCCGACATTATGTTAATTAATTTAATATTTTAACTAAAATATTTTAATAATAATATTTATTATTATTATTTAAATATTTTATTTTAATTAATTGAGAAGACTAGGTCATTAGGAAATTAATGACCCATGATGGAACCTTCTCAGGTGGTTCAACTAACTGTAATAAATACATCATGGGCCTTCAATTTAGGAATGTAATTATGACCTTTCCTCTTCTTTCTCACATATTCTTCTATAAATGTAAGTTGGAAGCTCATTTGAAAGGATTCCAACAGTTCAGATAAGTTGGATAGTTAGATATCTCGGACAGTGTATGATTTTCAAGAGTCCTCTCTCTTACTTGAGTTGTTGTTATTGTGTGTTGAGATAACTTTCAAGCTTCCTCTTCAAGATTAGAATGGTAGCTATTGCCTCTTCTAAATGTATGATGCATTGTGCATGTTATCGAAGCAATAAAAGTTTGTGTTTTGTGATTAATCTTGGTCCTTTCATCCTTTTGTGCTTCTTTGTGCCTTTCTCATACTTATAGGTACACTGTGCAAGTTTAAGTTTCTATTGCAGGTTCTTGGAGTTTTGTGCTTATCGAGTGGTGGAGTATTGCATGCAGTTGAGTTGTGGTGTCTATTCACCCTTCTTGAGTTCATCCTTCTTCATTGGGAAACTAATATATTTCTCGGTCTGATAAATTTTAACAAAGGGAACACATGTCTCTTAGTTTGTGGTATCTTGTACCCTCTCTAAGTTGCAGTAGGTGAGGTTGACTTGTGGTGCACACACCCTCTTAAAATTAACCCTTCTTGAGTCTGGAAACACCCTTTATTTGGTGCATCACCATCCCTAGTATAATTTCATTTCTATAAATCTCTTTCCCTAAAACCCCATGAAGATGTTAGCATAGGATTAGATAATCATTTTGTTACACTAGGAGTAGTACAACACTTAGTTTAGGAAGAGGAAGCCACCTTCTCTGGAGGTTCACCTCTAGCCCAAGTCCCACAGCTTGAGAGGTGATCCCATGTGTCTCAATCACACTAAACATCCTATTCACATCTTGGCCATTTGGGGGGTGGAGTGATTTGGTGACAAGTTGCTTTGGGCGATTCTTGAACTATGCCCTCCTTTAACTGTTTTTCATCCCAACTCATTCGAGAACAGGAAAAAATCATTCGAATGGGGTCTCTCAAGTCCAAGTCACATGCCCTTGTAGCAAGTACTAGCAAGTGAAAGAACACTAAAAATAAGAAAGAAACAAAGGATCAACCTAAGAAAGAAACCAAGACCAAACCTAAAAATGACACAAAAAATTTGACTTCTCGAGCTAAGGCACGAGAAAACCAAGTTTTGCGTTAGTATTGCAAGAAGTTTGGTCATGATGAGAAACACTATTTTCAGAAATATATTGATCACTTATCTCATTTACTTAAGAAGAATAAAATAAGTGTTCCTGAAACCATAAAACAAAGTGCTCCAAAGGCCTAGTCTTCTCACTGCAAAAGGTGCTAAAATGATAAGAAGAAAGGAAAGGTCTTTGTAGCTAGATTTTTTCCTTCATCGACATGGATTATAGATTCCAAGTGCCTCGCACCACATGGGTTCTTTGCATGTTGAGTTTTCCAACATCGAACCTTGTGGAATGTCCCAAATCATGATGGGTAATGACATGATAGTGTCGGTTTCCGAGGGGGAACATTTAACCAAGTGTTGAGTGTTCTGATCTCTCTACCAATCTCCTATTGGTTTACCAAATTACTCACCTTGGTGAAGAAATGTGATTGGAATTTTTCCTAACTCGGTGATTATTCATGAGCTTAACAAAGACACTATAGTGGTGAGGGAAAGGCAGATCACCATTCACGGTTATACACCTTCTCACACTTTACTTCGATTCTACGCCCACCGCCTTGCTCACTCATGCAAATGAGGTTAGTAAGCTATGACATGAGCATATTAGACATCTAAATTATCACTAGCTTGAACAATTGAGCCAAAACAAAATGGTCAATGAGTTGCCCCACGTCAAGTTTTCTAAGGGTCTTTGTGAGGGTTATACCCTTGGAAAGCATCCTGAAAAGAACTTTGGCAAAGGAAAAACCTGGAGAGCTACTCATCCTTTGGATCTTGTTCACGTAATGTTTCTGGTCCATTTCCTTCTCCTTCATTTACTAGAGCTCTTTATGTGCTACCCTTCATTGATGACTATTCGCGATATACTTGGGTATATTTTCTTAAGCTTAAGTCCAAGTCTTTAAACATTTTCAGGACTTTAAGGCTCTTCACGAGAAACAGCAGAAATATCTATCAAGGTTCTTTGAACTGACAATGGAGGTGAATATGTAAACAATAGGTTCATGGATTTCTATACTTCTAAAGGGATCTCTTTATAGCATATAGTTTCTTATAGCCCTTCACATAATGGAGTCGCAGAAAGAAAGAACCATACTCTGAAGGAGATGGCCACTTGTATGATTCACTCAAAGTCTCTTCCTCCACAGTATTGGGCCAAAGTAGTGAATTGTGCAAATTACATTCAAAACCATGTTCCATACAAGGCGTTAGAGGGATGACACCCTTTGAAGCCTAGTTTGGATGTAATATTGATGTTGATCACTTTCGAGTCTTCGGATCCAAGGCTATGGCTCATATTCCCAAGAAGAAACATAAGGCTTTAGAACCACAATACAAACCTTGTATCTTTATAGGGTATCTTGATGGCATGAAGGGATATTGATTGATGAATCCTACTTCTCATGAGTTGTGCATTGAGATAAGTGTTAAGTTTGATGAGTCTTCTTCGACTTATACTTCTCCACCTATTGAGGTTCTTGACTCACCGATTCGATTCGACTCATCGATGATGATGATCCTGTTGAGCATGCTCCTCTTCTAGATCCTCCTAACCATCGACCTCCGAGTCTTCTCGATTACGATAGTAGTGATGATGAGGACTATGTCCCTTCTCACTCAAGTGAAGAATCTTCCGACTCGAGCCCGATCCTCCCGGTCCTCTTTGGGCTAGAAAACTTTGCAAAGTGTTGGAGATTTAGTTGGAGATACTTCGATATGAGACGTCTTGACTCAAATTTCATTGGACCCCACTCTTTCTTCACCTCTGCTTCTAATCCACAGTCTTTATGGGAGGCTTCATTATTCTTGAGCGGGATTTTTCCATGGATAAGGAGTATTCCTCTCTCATGAGGAATGAAGAAAAATCTTTCGGTGTAAGTGGGTGTTCAACAAAGTATGGAGTATATGGAGACATCAAAAAATTTAAAGCACGATTAGTAGCTAAGGGTTTCTCCTAGATAGTTGGGGTTGATTATAATGAAACCTTTTCTCCAGTTGTGAAGATGACTTCTATTCGACTGACCCTAGCCATTGCCATAGCGAATAGATGGAAATTCCATCAAATGGACATTAAGAGTGCCTTCCTTCATGGTGACCTAGAGGAAGATATCTATATTGAACAACCTCTAGGTTATGTCCAAGATCCCTCCCTCGTTTGTAAGTTAAAGAAGTCTCTTTATGGCCTTAAACAAGCCCCTCGGGCTTGGTATGCCAATATGGACTCCTTTTTACTTACATAAGGGTTTACTAGGTGTCATTCTGATCCAAATGTTTATATTCTACGGAAAGATGACTCCATACTCATTCTTGTTCTATATGTTGATGACTTGTTGATCACAGCTTCCTCTATTATTGATTCTGTGAAGATCACCTTGGCCAACAAGTTTTCCATGACTGACTTAGGTCTGCTTCATTACTTCTTTAGGATCCAGATTTCACAATATAACTCGGGAATTTTGATTTCACAACCTAAGTATGCTCTTGATTTGCTAACTCATTTTTAGATGTCTGATTGCAAGTCTTCTCCTACTTATTTTCTTTCCGGGGTTAAGTTGGTTTCAGATTGCTCTACTCCCTTGGTTGATGGTACTCTTTATCGAAAGTTGGTGGGGATCTTGATTTACTTAACTCATACTCGACCGGATTTATCGTATGTTGTTGGGATCATGTCCAGATTCATGCAGGAGCCACATGAGTTGCATTAGAAAGCAACTAAATAAATCCTTCATTATGTTCATGTCACTTAAATGCTGATGGCATTCACTATCATGGAGGGGTAGATATTGACTTGATTGGGTTCATAGATTCTGATTGGGCCGGTGACTTAGATCATCAAAAATCTACTTCTGCTACAATTTCTCTCTTGGTTCAGGTCCTATTAGTTGGTCTAGCAAGAAGAAAAATGTAATTGCGATATCATCTACAGAGGTAGAATACATAGGAGTAGTTAATGCTACCATAGAAGCTATTTGGCTACAGGGTATTCTGACAGAGTTTGGCATCCACTTTCGATGGCCTACCATTATCTATTGTGATAACATGAGCACTATCTCTATTTTCAGAAATCCAGTTTAGTATCAATGGACGAAGAACATTGAGATCCATATACACTTCATACGGGAACTTATTCATTATGGTATCATTGACATTCAATACATTCAGACAGCTGATCAAATTGTAGATTTATTTACCAAGCCCTTCACTAAGATGAAGTTTCTTCACTTACGATCTCTTCTTAGGGTAAGGTCTTCTACAGCCTACTCATCTTCTTCTGGCTATGTAGTCCTCTTATTCTTCCTATTATAGGAATATTGTGTTTGTATATGGGCACCTTATTAGGCCTTTAGTTGCCAGGCCCCATTGACACATCTTTCTTAGTTGTTTAGGAGTGTCTTATTTTTTTGTCTGCTGTCTCATAGCTACTACCCGGCTTCGTTGAAGGGAGGGTTTTGGTGTGAGTTATCCTATGTGTCCTCCTCACATATTGGAGTGTCATCTCACATGGGTTAGGTTTATGGTTTGCTATTGAGTCATGCACTAGGGTTACTTAGCACCCTATATGTACCTTTTCACTATTGATTTATGAGCATGTCAAGACACTCATTGTCTTTTCTTACGAACAAGCTTTGTTCTCATTTATGCAATTTTATTCGATTATTGATCGATTATTCCTTGTGATTATGTTGGAGCTATTTTGATTCAACTTGAGTGTAACTTCATTTTGGTGCACGCTTCGATACGATCCATCAACTCTTTCATCCTCGTCTCAAAAGGATACAAAATAAATGAATGGTATATGAGTTTGATAACCATTTAGACTTTATATTTATGAAGTCTCTCATATCATAACCTATTTTGGTTCTTATACATTCCTTGAATGGTTGAGACACATTAATTAAATCTTATGATAGATGTTGTTCTGTTTTCAATTAATTGCGTTAAGAAAAAAAGTTAATGAACATAAAAGCAAACCATAGGTTACGAGGTTTCATATTATCTAATCAACTCAATTAAGGATTGAAAACTTAAGGATTAAAAACTTAAGGATTGTTTGGATTAGGGTTATACAAGGTTGTTGTGATTTGAATCTTAATCTAAAGATAATCAAGTGGAAATGACCTATTAATGTGTGTAAATCATGATGAAGTAGTTTTTTCGGATGTTGGCACACCTTAATCTGATAACTATACCTTCATGAAGACTTGGGTCTTCACAAAGATACAATGTTACAGTTGACATGTTGCAACACCCTTTAGCATTGGTCCATCTAGATCTACTCAAACCTATACTTGCACTTAGTTTCTCTCTAGATCAAGCTAAGGATATGATTTAGCATAGGAAGTGACTCTCAATGACTTAGGGTAACTTGGCACATTCAATTGACTTAGGTCGAATGAGTATGCCCATATACCCTAGGTCATCGTGAGTGGTTCCCTATACCAAATTATATCAATACCCTGGGTTAGGGTCAAACCTTGGACAAGTGGACTAATAGTAGTCAGTAAAGACCATTTTAGATAACATATGAGTGGGGTGAAGGATGTATTCTGATTAGATGAGTATGTCGTCTAGGAATAGTAACATGAATAGTATGTTGGAAATCTTTGGCCAAAGTATCACAAGCTATTGGTTGTGTTGTCTTATGTCACCTAGTTTGAGAAATGTGATTTCAGATGAATATGGTAACAAATATTTAGATAGATTTCTTAAACAAAACACTCAATACCTAGAACAGGGTAAGAGAACCAAGTATACATAATATACCCATAGTATACAATACTTAAGTTAACATGAGAGATTGGTTGGTAATCGAGTCATGAAATGAGAAATCAGTAGCTCATCGAGTCATTTACAGCTATATATGGTTATCTATTATGAGATTTATTGGCATGGAATGTGTGTTCTAAATTATGATTATTTAGAACAGAGAACATTATGTTTATAAAAATGAAATTCCTCTTGTTTCTAAAGTCTTAAAATGGGAATGTTACACCAAACCATATACCATCCAATCATCCAAATATACTTGCAAGAACTTGTGAATGAAATCATGAAATTCTTAAACAACAATGTGTGAAAATACTATTGGAACATTTTTCAATCCAAATAGAATAACTAAGTATGAAAAGCTTCCCCACTCAAGTAGTGAAAGTGGTATTCTCTTGGTCTTATTTCACGATGTACACTGGTGATATTCTGAAAAAACCCATCTGTAAAATAATATATCTCACGCCCAAAAACTCCTTCCAAAATATCCCCTATAAAATGTGTGGGAAAAGGATCTATAACACATTAAGTATTCAACTCTCTATAGTCAACACATATCCTTATCCTCCCATCCTTTTTAATACTAATAACCATAGGACTAACCCACTCCAACTCTTTAATAGGATCAATAATTCTAGACTTGAGCATATTATCAATTTCTTCTTTAAATTTGACATGCAAGTTTGGGTTCTTCCTTCACATTATCCCCCAATGTGATGCACTTCATGATCTGTAATGCTTCATGTATTGTATGATTAGTATAAAAGTAACCAAAATTTTTAACCATTCCCGTAGTCATCTCTTGAAAATTTGTAGTCTCCTTTTAGCTCAAAGCATGGACATATCAAACACGTGTGCATCTAAGTAGTGTGGAGTATAACTTATGTATCCAAAGTGATGGTAGTAAAGACTCCCGTCCCTACATCCATAGTCTCTCACAATTATGGATGTGTATCGAAGCCATATTATTCCCATAATATTCACAAATATGATAGGTACTTTTTCTAAGTAAACACGGTGGAAAAGGTGAGTCTCACTTCTCACCATTCCAAAATGCTATCTCTATGTGTATCCCACTAGTGCGTTGTTTTCCCACATAAGGTATAGAACATCATGTTTCTTCTATCCCCTAATCCTGCCATTGAGCCTCTATGGTGCGTAAGAATGTATCAGTATTCCAGTCACCAAGATACCTTAGTACCCGAGATGATCCCAAATGCCTAACCATGTGCATCCTAATCATCCTAGTGACTATTCCTTTGAATTTTCACCTTCTTGTCTCATATGTACCATGGGCCCAGCTTATCACAAACAATGTTGGTAGTTTCGATTACAAAATGCATATCTTCCCAATGAAGTATACCTTCCTTACATGGTTCTACATGATCTGGATCACACACCATCTCTACATAAATTTGATTAAGTTCTTCTTCACTCAAGGGATCAACATAAGGATATTCCTTCTTATCATGTAGAGGTATGATCACACACTCATCTCTCATTCTAAAAAAATAAGTATATTTTGTTAAAGTTTAGATCAACATTGTTACCATAGCATAGGGCCATCCAAGTAGTGTTGGAAATTTTTCTACTTCAATAAGCTCCAATACCAAAAAATTCTCTAGTAAAATTGGCTCCTAAATGGTAATGGATGCATCCTTCAATACCCTAATAGGCATAGCCCTAGTTTTTTTGCCATATACAACACATTTGAAGATGGCTGCAATGTTGGTCTACCCATATGATTCCATGAATCTATCAAAATGGGAATCATATCTATCAAAATGTTTCTTACTAACCACCCATCAATCACTACATCAAGTGTGATCTCCTTATCAAATTCATGATTATGTGGTGGTAGATTTACATCAAGTATCTGCCTCTCGTGCTCAATGCCAACATGTTGTAAATTATTACGTATTCATTCCCCTAGTAGGGGATGTTACTATCCCCAGTGTAACATCTTACATGCCTCTTTTAATTCATCCACATCCTTCTGCAGGAGCTCAAAATTCTTTGCACATTTTCTCTCATGTGCCTTCTCTTTTAAACATTGTATTTCACCTTGCAAATCTCTAATGAATCACATAGTCTCTTGGTAAACTTCCTTTTGATGCACCACATCTAGATAATTAACATGTATTACTTCCTCCTTCATGATAAGTGGTTTTTCCTTTAGAGGCTTGCACGCAACTATTGCCTCGGTGTGCATTATAACCAAATGGGTTGCAATTATGGGTCAAACATTTTCTTAGCCATCCATTGACCATTATTCACATGTTACACCTTGATCATCCCTATGCCATTTTGCGTTTTCTTATTTTTACTCATGTTATCATATAGATCCAAGAATTCCTTCATCTTATGATTCTTCCCACACCATGAGAAAACTATATTTTGAGGACAATCACGTTGATAATGATCAGGGGACCCACAAGTGTAACAAGTTCCTCAAGCGAACCTGCCTCTACCACCACCATGACCTCAGCCTTAATATCCTCCTTAGAAGCCTCCATTTCTATTATCTCCATTTTTACACCCTTCATTATGTTGTCCTTCATCTCCTTTGATTCATTTTCCATACTAGTCTAGCACATTCCTATTTTAATGGCTTCATGGATATGATCAATCATTATGAAATCAGTTGTGTTGTGGGTATGGGCATGGAAAATATTACAATACATAGATACATTCTTATGAATCACGTGCTACAAGAGAGGAAAATTCTTGAAATCATGGTCCTTATGACTAATTTCATAATTGAGTAATAATGCACACACTGAATTGCATGGGAAACTATCCTTAGTATGTCCCTCAACCTCATAATTAGTGCACCATATCTTTTGCTACGCATCTCGTGTGTTGAGTTAGCATAGATATTTTCTAATTTATTTTCCATGGATGTGATCCATGCCTCCAAAAAAATGCCCCACTCTAGTATTAACATTATCAACTACCTCAGTAGCGCAGAGATACTTTTAATGCCTCATATAGATCAATATACATCTTATGGGATATAGCTCTACAAATGGAGTTAGTAATCTTCTAATAATCCATTATGTATGTCGACTTTAATTAATGTCATAAGAAAATTTAGACAAAAAGGTCTTAAAATGCACTTTATACTCCTCATGCTTTCAGACAAACCTGTTTGATATATTTGAGCTCACCGATGCTTTGTTGCTCAAACTCTAGAATGTGAAATTCATCCAAAAATGTAGAGCGTAAAACATTGTAATCCACTAGAGTATGATGTGGGTCATAATTTCTAGTCCATCTATATTCATGCCCTTGAATCATAGTAGAAAATTTACTTTCCTTCCTATTTAAGACTATGATCCCCTTAGCGCACCATAACAATTCACATTTATGCACATGACTCTACTGCATCTTCAATACCTCTATAATATAACAAGTGGAGATACATCTCATAGTAAACTTGAGGTGTCCGATGAGGTTGATGTGATGGTTTTTACACTCCCTATCCACTATATCTAGTACCGTAACCTCCTTCTTGGTGTGGTTTCTATTGACCCGATCCTCCCGAGCCTCCAATGCCCCTTATTGTGAGCTGCAAAAATTTGATGAACTCCTTGTATCCCAGTTGAAGTGCTAAAATAGACACCCACTATATGTGCAATCGAAGATCCTATCTTGAAGTTATTTTAATGGTTTGTGTGCCAATACTATATCCTAACAAAAAATCTAAAAATAATCCTTTATAGGTACTCCCAAACAACGCACTTTGTTGTGCTCCCATGGGTGCACTACAAACTTTATTCCCTTCTAAATTCAACACAAAGTGATATCTACCCATCTCTTCTTTCTTACCTGCACTAGCTTGCTTCTCAATAACTACCTCTGGATTTAGAACACCATGCATAAGGGCTAGGTGGCTAGGTGGGATCAGACACGTGCCTTTGGTCCTTATTATTTCCTTTAATGAGATCTTATCTCGAAGCCAAAGGGGATTATCTACTATGCTTTCCCAACATCAGGAGGACCTGATGTTGTGGCTTCTTTTCTTCTATGAGATCTTTAAAACATATGCGAGCCATCATTCCCCTCAACTCCAACAACGGTGAAATATCCTGCACACACATGCCATGTCCCTCTCTCGTGCTTCATTAAAATTTATCTATCTTTCCTCTCTTTGTCTTTCTACCACTAGGTCTTCCATCCTTCTCCACACATGCTCCTACCCCCTGTGTGTGGTGGGGTTTAACTAGCCATAGGGAGGCTTTCTAAATCTAATTCTATAATCAAAATATTGATCGCTAAAGGTATATCATGAAAGTAAGATCCTTTGGGCTTGCATAATAACCAAAAATCATCCTCCTCTCGAACAAAAATATGTAGAAATAGCTTACTCCAATGTATAATTATGCAACACTCCACCACACCAAAGATATACGTGATCTAGTCCACTCCACATCTACATAAACAAGAGTTTGATTTTCCTCTTGTGTGTAAATATTCGGCCTAGGACCCCAATGCC
Source organism: Taxus wallichiana var. yunnanensis (assembly GCA_018340775.1). Classification (NCBI taxonomy): domain Eukaryota; kingdom Viridiplantae; phylum Streptophyta; class Pinopsida; order Cupressales; family Taxaceae; genus Taxus; species Taxus wallichiana. The sequence goes on along the minus strand of CM031235.1, from coordinate 454,183,057 downwards.
TCTTTGATGTGTATGCTTACCAACCACTCATTTAATTCCATTAGAAATAAAATGAAGAAGGTATCATAGAGCTCATGAGAAAGAATATTTGCCACCCAATTATGTGCATTAAAATTAGGTCTAGTGTTATACCTCTACACAAACGTATCTTGACCATCCTCTACTAAAATTTCAATACTTACCACCAGAGTTATTCGATACACCATCTGCAAGAAACATCCTAACACCTAAATTGAAAAGAGGCCCCGAAAATGGAACCAAAATGTAGTCTTTATTTTCTACTAGAGTGTTATGTGTTATAATACTTCATTCAAGTACTTAGCACTTAATTCTCACCAAGCGTGTGTAGCTACCAAGTCCATCCTTTTTGTGTCTACTAGAATGTCAACATGCATAACCATCGGGATAATTAACCAAGTACTCATTCAAACATACTAAACCATTGCATACATTCACTTGAAACAAATGTAATAAGGAACAATGACTATAGATAAACCATAACCAAGATCAATTGCATAAACACATCTCCATAGATTATCTAATAATATCCTAATTTAATCCTATTAATATCTAAATCCATGCATGTTATTTCTCTAAAAATATCCTTTTATTGCTAGCCAAGGTAGCCTCATTTTATCCTTTGTGTGTTGAACACTCTAATTTTATTTTTAGTCAATCCTAGAAAAATCGCTAAGTCCTCAATCTCCCTATATATGTAGTCCCACGTGTAACCTTGTTCCTTTCCACATGCACCATCCTATGTGTTATCCACTCCTCCCTATGCCTGTGCATTCTTACCTATAATGATACTTAGTCATTTTATCATCCCAAAATTTGCGAGATTGGATCATAATCATATTTGGGCCCAAAATATAGAGAAGACACTAGCACCCAGTCCTAGAAATTAGTGGTTGGTACTTGTGTTCCTTCCGAGCACTTGTGCCCTCGGGAAATAGTCAATTTCTTATTTCAGTATAGTCTTCGTGAGTTTACAACACATTTCTCCAATAGTAGGCACTTTCCTCTAATTACAAACAAACATTCTATCAATTATAATTGGTTACAATCAGAAAAACAGAACAAATTAGGGACATACTATCTACATTGGTGCTTATTAGGAAGTGTCATGGAAGGAGAGAAAATATAGACCTCTCTCCCCAACACTCTTCTCTTGGCATGAGATTTCCCAAAAATGCTCCTTTAGTGTGAGATCACCTAAAAACAATTCTCTTAGCATGATATCTCCCAAAAAATCACTCTTGGCATGAGATCACCCAAAAACCTCACCATTGGCATTTAAAATCAGCAACTCCAAGCAAACATGACAATTTTTATCTCATACTCTCTTACATATCAGGTGCACACTTTCCTTTTACACACTTTTACTCTATTTGCTTACTTATATATGCATTACTCTAATTTTTCATATACATAACTTTGACTACTTTTTCTTTCTTTTTTTGTAGGTCTATCCTTAATACACAATTCAAGCAGCTCACATCTATAAAAAAAACTCCAAAACACACTAATACACATACACTTTACCCCTAAATTATACTTCCTTTCCTAGTCTCCATGCTTCACATTGTAATCACTTCACACATCACTTGTCCACTCGGCACGCTATTGGTTACACTCTTCTCTATAGGATCATAAGGTATGCATCTTCTATATACTTTATGCGATCAAGTATTCACTCAACAATATAAAGTGGGGAAAACGTAGACACAAAATCTATTCACTTGGATATATTTATAGGTCTTAGAGCATATTAATATATAAATGATTCCTATGTAAGAAAATTAGTGATTGACAACGTCTTTTAGGCCTTTTGCTTTGTATCTTACATTTTTATTGACCTTACACACCCTAAAATTGTGTCGGTATTTAAATGATTTATCTTTTTATGGCCTTGGACACTAGCACCCATTTAGGACAAAAGCGCCCGTGTGCTCCTATCCCTTCGTGGTGCTCTTAACTCATCTTCATTTTATTCTTACTCTTTTGGGCCTCTTTTACTTTTGGGTCATCTTTTACAACTTTGGGTCAGCCTTTTAGTTTTCAATTACAAAATTCAAACAAGGGAATCATATATATACATAGTTATTTCTCTCAAATAAGGGGCCAAGTACTAAGCATTACATACTATCACCTAAGCTTGCATTTAAATACAAAATAGCATCATAAAGCATTCATATAGGACATACATACAATAGAAAAGGGCTACATCACTTTTGCATACACAACATAGGGGGAATTTCATTATGTTCCATCTCACACATTTTATATATTTTCTATATTCTAGACCTAGCCTCTATCATTATGTAACTTACACAAGGGCATCCTAGAGTTTCATTACACACACATTCACATTAAATGTAGTGAATCACTCGGTACTAAGTTCACTCTTTAGGTGACTGCTAGGGTCATTCTAACTCCCCATTTTGCATATTATTTATTAGGTTGGATTTTGTTTGTGGGTATGTGCCACTATGTATCTATTTTACAGGTTATATGTGTGAATAATGACATTAGAAAAAAATACAAAGTGATAAATAGAGATCAACACCGAAGTTCCTCCCGCACAAAAAATATTAGAAGATAAGAATATGGATGGAAACTAGTTCTTAGATTTATTCACTAGTACCCGAGTGCTTTGTTTTGCACATTTTGAGTTCCGAACTTCTAATGATCCTTGATGACACTCTTCCCATTTTGTTCACGTAGTGCCTCATTCCATACCACTTCTTGATCATTCAAAAATCAAATAACTCACCTTCTCATATCTCTTGCTTAGGGTTTCATATATTTACTTTCTTCTTCCTTTCCCATTTATTATATTTTTTTCACTTGTATATCATTCATTATAGTATTTAGTTTGAAATATATATTTAATTCAATTTATAATAAATCAGGTTATGAGTATGAAATAGGTGTTCATTCCTTAAATATTGGATGTTTCCCATTTATTAACATGCTTGACCACAAATGGTGCATTCCATTACTTTTTTGATTAACGGTAAAGTAGGGTTAATGGTACCCTACCCCATACAAAGATTCAAATCAAAAGATATAAGATTAGGGCTAAGGGTATACCCATTGAAGCCCAATAACCAACAACAAATTAAAAGTAACAAAAAAATAGCTAAACTAATAGCCACATAAGCCTCGTGTCCAAATAAATAGATAAGATCCAAAATAACAACCAACTAAAACAAAAAACCTGAAACTAATAACAAACTTAAACACAATATATAGTAGTTACTCTTTTATAATTTCATTCAGTGTTTGCATGCATTCGAGTCCATTCTTTAACTATCCATGTTATAGTAACTCTCCACTTCTCATAGTCATGCTCTATCATTTCCTTATTTGGAGTGACTCCTTTTTCCATCTGTTTGGTGCTTTGCATGGCATTAACCAACTCTTCCATGATTTTCAAGTGCTTTAGAGTGCTTTTCATGTTCAAAATGTGTAGGCCTTTGATGTGAAGCATTGTTTCATTCATTCCTAGAAATTCCTTTTCTAGTGTCTCACACCTTTTGTTGGTTGTTTCCAATTTTCAGCGACCAATATGGAAGTTATTTTATCCACCTTTCTTAACTCCTTAATTTTATAGAGACCATGAATATCCTATGTCTTTTGACATCTGTATTAAGCCTACAATGTTCAAATTCCTTTCTAAAGGATATATATTTTACCATAGTATCTTGGGCTGCAAATAGGTATTTTGAGCTACTTTCAATGTTTTAAGGTTAGTAATGGCCTCCTCTATATTATGGGTTTAATTTTCTAATTCATATTCCTTTTCTTGGCTTGTGGGAGAGCTCTCCTTCTTCACTTCCATATTTTTAGATATGGGTGTAGATCAAGGATTTCGCGCTTGTTACCTGTCCAAGTTAATGCACCAAACTAAACACAAAAACCCTGAAAAACTCCAATAAAATCGATACCTGATGGATAAGATCCGAAGATGTAGACGAATGAGGAAGCCGATGTAGATAAGACGGGCGCACACGAGCAATTCGCACAATAGATCCGAGTAACCTGCAAGACACCGATGCTTGACAGAAAAAGACGGCGTTAAGAGATATTTAGGTGGACTGCCCGAGAAGCGGGTCCGGGAAGCGATAAGCTTCCTCGGCGGATGTCAGTCCACGTTTTCAATTAAGAAAAGAAGCATACATGATAAAAGATGTAAGTAAAAAGCTAGATTTTCTGATTGCAGTAATAAGACAGAATCTAAACAGCAGACAGAAAGTACAGAAAATAGGGAACTATGAAATAATGCTGAATTTGTGTTACCTGTGTCCTTTTACCTGTCTGCAGGGAAATCGGCGTCGACTGGGTAGAATCGGCGTCGACTGATGTGGTCGGCGTCGATTGAGACGAATCGGCGTCGACTGGGTGAGATCGGCGTCGACTAAAGGCAGATCGATCAATCAGGGACTGTGCGATAAGATTCGGGAATTAGAAGGTGAATGTGGTCTGCTGGATGTGCCGAAGTTGGCGAGATACTGGAACAGAGTCACCAGATGATAGATGGTTGTGTGCGATGTTGACGTGATGTGGGCAGAGTAACGGTGCTCCTCTCAGGGATTGATTCGGACAGGATCTGCCCTTACTTGACACCCTTGATGCTAAAAGATCTCTCTTTCTTACAGCCTGTGTCTCTCTCGCTCTCTGTTCATGCGTAAGTGCTTCCTTTTTTCATCTGTTCACTTTTTCGCTCTCTCTTCGGTCCTTAGAACTGAGTTCTGGACTTGCTTTTATAATCGGCGCCGCTCCTAGAAAATCGGCGCCGACCATATGGGTCGGCGCCGATCGCGGAATAGACTCCCGAGATGGCCAAAATGAGCGATTTCAAGAAAGATAAGACTTACCCTGAATACGGGAAATATCCCGCTTAGGGAAGAGGAAAAATAGATGTGATACATAGATAGAATAAATTTGGGGTAGATAAGTGATTAAGATGCATGGGAAGAAGCGTAATTAAATATTTAATATTTAATCACTCATGGGTAAGATATGATGGGGTGAATTAAATTTAGAGTAAGTGATTAAATCACAAATTGGATAATATCCCAAGGGGATAGTTGGTGACGTAAACGTGCCCCAGGTTACCCAAGCAAGTAAATGGATGAGAGGGACACTAAATTGAGTAACCAATTTTAAGTGTCTACAACGGGTTTGTATTCTCCTCTTGAATACCACTATCGTGTTACTACCCTTTTCGCCCTCCACATTTTGTTTTTTCTCATACTTTGGGACTCAATCCATTTTCCTATATTTAGTACATTTTGCTTCCTTCCCTTTCTCCTTCAGGATTTTCTCCTAAAATGTTTGAGACCTAGGCCTCTTCCCCAAAACCATCCCTACCTCTTTAGAAACTAGGTTAGCCTCTCTTGCTGCTAAAAACTCAGCCCTACAAACCATCAAAGTACCGGTGAAAACCAAGGATTTTATAAGTCCTTGGTATTTGTGAAGGTCCCTTTCTTCACCTGCTCTATAGATTTTTCTAGGGATCTAAACAAAAAAATTGGAAAGAAAAATGTCCTCTAGTTTATGAAGTGATTCAACATCCAGAAAGTGGTAGGCATACACCACTTTAAATCTACCTTCTAAATTCACATATTGCATCAAGAGTAATGTAATTTCTTCAAAAGGAGAGGGAAAAGACTCCTATCATATCCATTAAAGTGTTGTTTTAAGGATTCCTTACCTTGTAGGAAATTTTCAAATTATATTCTACAATTTGTTTTGGGATTGAAGATCATTCTTCCCTCTAGAGGAAGCCTTGTTACCCTTACAATGATCTTGGGTGTGCATACACACCCTTCCTTCATTCCAATTTTATTTTATCTCTATACTTAATTACTCATCATGCCCTTTGAATATTTTGAAAAAATTGTCATTCCATCTCTCTCTATATTCTCCTTTACTTCATTACTTATTTCCATCATGGTTTCAATTTTTACCCTCACCAGATCCCCTCCTATTCTTAAAATTATAGAATAAACCTTTCCAACTATGTGCATTTAGGATAAGAATAATATGTGTTCAAGATAAAGGGTTATCGTAGTTTCCATATTCTAATAAGTTCCTTTATTTCTGTAATAATTTTAACCCACATATTTAAAGCACATTCCTATATTCATAATTGCGGTAGGATCTTGCATGTTTTCCTTCCTTTCATTTCTATCTAACATTATAAAAATATCCTCCTCCTTATCATTTAAAATCCTTTTAGAAAGTACATCCTTCCTCCTATCAAAATTATTATGAAATATCATTAAAAACAAAATGGAACAAAGGTTAGGAACTAATGTCCGCATCAAGTAAAGATTTTTTATTTCATCCATTCCCCATATATTTTCAACAATATTAAGTTTAGGGGCCAACACATCCTTATTTTCAAATTTATCAACACTCATATTAACTTTCCAATAAACATGTTAGAAAGTAATAAAGTCAAGAAGGGGATTATTTTATTTGTTCCTTTAATGAAATCTTCTATTGTTACAAAAACTATATTTATCCCATTCATGCTGGAAATTATATTTTGTGAGTCACCTTCCACTACTAAGGATCTGAACTCTCTTTCCATGGCAATCTTAAATCCCTAAAATATTGCGATCGCTTTTCCTATTTGATTATTTTGGATCCCAAGGTTGAAGAAATAAGAAAGAAAGAAATTTACATTAGAGTCCCGAACACCCCTCCACTTCCATCTTTACCAGGGTTACCTTTCATTACATCATCAAAGTTTAATTTAATGAATCCTTCCAAAGGTCAATTCCATCTCACCCTTTCTCTAGGATTCCTTTTCCGAGTTATACTTTCATTCAAAAAACCCCATATTCTTGAGATATTAATTTCCTCATCCAAAATCTCAACCTCATTTTTACAATTAAGAAGTTGTTTCTAATAACTTGAACACACCTTTTGAACTTTTTTTTTGAAGTCTCTTTTTTCCCACTAAAATTCCTCCTATTTCTCTCTTTCCAAACTTCACACAAAAAAGGCCAAGGATAAGGATCCACAAATTTTTAAGGCCTTGACTTTTAAAAGGGCATTGCCGTTGTACCCATAAATTATTCACATCTTATGCTAAGTACCAAAGGGCATGCACGTGCGGGACCAATAAGAAGAAGGGAACTCAGGGGAAAGTGTGCAAGACAAAGGATTTTAATAATGGTTTAAGTGAAACCATGGCATGCACGGAAGCCAAATCATGGGTTTAAATACTTATACATATTTTGCATTCTAGAGGCACTTGAGGAAAAACATGAAGATCCAACTTGGCATCATGAGTGGATAAGGTTTCAACTGGAACCTTGGAGGTCAAAAAAAGGATATTCCATGTAGGGAATATTCCTAGAAGACATCATTGCAGAGAGTGGAGGGTTTGCAAAAGGATAAGAATTCACCAATGGAGGACCACATCGACACTTGGCACATGATTTTTCTAGGAAAGAAGGCATGGTGGTGGGTGCTGATCTTATAAAAAGAGATGCTCGAGCTAGAGGAAAGGGAGATATAAGAGAGAAAGAGGATAAGAGAGATAGAGGGAAGAAGAATAGAAAAAAAGACAAAATGCAAGAGATGATGGGAGACAAAGGGAATGCATAGAGAATAAGAAGAAGAGTAATAAGGTGTTGCAGTAATGCTAGGGTTTAGAGCACGTAGTGCTAAGGGTTGTAAGGGATGCCATAAACCTTGTATGGCACTAGGATTTGTAATAAGGGTTAAAATGGGAAAATTATAGTTAGGATCTCATATGGGGAAGGACTTGTGAGAGTTAGGTCCCTGTCATTTACTGTATATGGTCTGAGATGACCCTTTTGACTGTAATGTGGCTACCTGAACTATGTTAAATCAATATATCTTTGGGTTCATTCTATATATATTTTTCTTAAGGGTGTAAACCCTCATGTCATTTGACTTATCATGGCTTAGATCTAGTTTATTATGCTTCTTGCAATGTTCTTTAGCTTTTGTGATGCACTAATGTTAGATCTGCTAGTTACATTTTCTACCTCTTTAAATAAGTGAATGTAATTTTTACTTTTGCAAATCATCCTCCATTAATGGAGAACCTTCTCACAAATCTCACATAAAGGAGGGGCTCGACACCCACATGCATGCCTCGGTGAGCACCCAACACCCACTGGGTGATAGGCCGAACATGCGCTTGGGGTTAGTAAAGTTATTAAGGGTAAATAAATGACTACATCTTGGTTCCATTTCGGACCTCTTTTTGAAAGCTATTGTGAGAATGATGGTGCATGATGATAGAGTGCTTGACCTTGGATAGTGTCAAGCATGGCTTAAAAGCATAGAGGATGAGTTTTCTCAGAGATTTAGTACTGGACTTGAGTTTGATGCACGTAAATGGGTAGAAGAGCACCTATATCATGAGTTATATGAGACCTTCTTTTTTTGTTTTCTAATGGAGTTATATGAATGGATTTCGGCGTATGCATCTAGATCAAGCTGGTACTATAGACCTCATGTATGGACCCAAGATGAGTATCAGAGGCTGCATGATGTTGATCTAACTTGGACACATGTTTTTGATCATTGGTGGAGTAGAGTGTTGATGAGTTACACCTTGGAGTACATGATTTCTATGTATTCCTGTCCAGAGATTTTGAGTTTGAGTTCTTGAGGGAGCCAAGAGGATCATTCTTGCATGTTATCCTTTAGCTATAAATATCTTGATCATTACACTGAGTTTAGAAGCATTTCCCATGGCCGGATAAGCTTCTTCTAGCATGGGTGAGGAAGCTAGGGTGGAGAAAGATGGCGGACCTTGCGATTAAAAAGAGAGGGAAGAGAGATGACTCAAGTATAATGAAGCTCATGAGAGGGAGTTAGATAGATAATGTGAAAGTTTTAGGAGTGATGGATTTATGGAGGTAGAAATTACAGGGAAGGAATTGAGGTTCACGCAGAGGACGTGGAGCTTGAGCATTATATCTATGCTACCCCATCTTGGCAAGCACGGAGAGAGACCCTTCAACTTCTAATGAGAGCTCATCACTTGGAGAAAGGAGAGATGTTGGCATGCATCATCTAATCCACCTAGTGACCAACCCCTGGCACTTAGTTTTCCAAATCTAGAGATAAGTATTGCTAACCCAGTTGGTATTGGTGGAAGTGATCGATCAACACCAAGGAGGTATAACTTTTCATTTGGCACATCTATGGCTACACAATCATTTCCTATGTTTGAGGTATATTGTCTGGAGATGACATTTGGGAAAATTATAGGTACACAAAGCTTGGGTATCACATTTGGAAGTGGTGTGGGACACACATCTGGTAGTGGTGCAATATCACATACTATTGGCATGTAGTTTAACACAACAATGGGGACACAAGGCACAACCACTTTAGGACCTTTCCAACTACATGGGAGGTGGATCTGGTGGAATAGGAACTAGTGAACTTGGTGGACTTGGTGGATCTAGAGGATCTTGTGGATCAGGAGGGACAATTTGGATCTAGTGGATCTGTGGTAGAGGAACACTAGAGGAAATCAAGGTTTTAGATCAAGGAAAGACAAGGGCCTCAACCACCTCAACAAGTATTTTTGAAATGTCTTTGCATCTACCAAGATTAAAAAGGTGTTGAGGATGTTGTAGAGCATGTACACAAATGTGAGCTGTTATGGCATGCAAAGGGGATCACTACCCTGGAATGGAAAGGCAAGTCAGTTTGCAACAACATTGCAAGGACATGCACATAGTTGGTACCAAAAGTATGACCCCCACCAGACAATGGTAGATTACACACATTGCATAATGCCTTCTTAGTTGAATTTCATATTCCTGAGTTTGAACAAAAGAGCATTAGTGCATGAAGGAAATTCAACAAGGTATGGAAAGAGAGTGTGTGGAGAATATGATGTGCATTTTAAGACTCTCTTATCAAAATTCTTATGACATTCATCCTTCTCAACATGCTCAATGGTTTGTTAGAGGGTTGATAACACCTTTTAGGAGAGTACTTTCACACAAGAATTTCATAGACCCACATGAGGCCTTGGAGGCTACCCTGTACGCCGAGGCCATAGAAATGTGGATACTAGTGTTAGCCCTTTTCTTGAAGCTCATATTTTTGTAATGGAAAATTAGTTGGAGAAGCTATCTGTGAACTCATCCCATGAGACTCACAATGGCCTATGGTGCACATATTGTGAGGTAGAGGGGAACATAAAGAATAATTTTCCTCAGAGATCGGTGCACACCCATGATAGTAGACTATGAGATTTTCCATGAAGATCATGATGCAAGTAGGTGTCCACTATACATAGCATGTGATCCATAAGAATGTGTCTTGCTATTACAATATTTGCACCTCTACTACTCATGACACTAAGGATTGTAGATTGATTGACCAAATACATGATGTCATTGATATTGGTGTGCACTAGACCAATATTGCAAAACAATTCCAAGGATGATGGTCATCACTATGAAGGATGCATAGATGGAGGAGCTCATGGAAGAGGATTTCATGGAGGATTTAGAGGTCATGGAAACCACGAAGAGTGGAAGAAGAAGTGAGTTCCCATGGAACTTGTTACAATTGTGGGTCTATGGAGCACTATAAGCATGAATGTCCTGATCTACTATAATGCTCTTGTGTGGAAAGAAGCACAAGTATGAGGAATTCCCAGAGCTATTTGAACATATGAGCTAGAAACACTAGAAAGACAAAGGCATCAGGATGGTAAGCATGTTAAGAAAAAGACTCACAGTGGATGCCAAGAGTGGCACATGAGTCGTAGAGCTAGAACCTATACTTGGTGACGATGTGAGCTGAGGTTACACATGCCAGGGAGATACCAAGGTAGAGACCATTGATTATGAGGGAAGAGGTGGTGTATGGGAAGTATCTGACCCTACCCATTAGAAGGAAGTCTATCAAGAGACCATGGACATAATCAGAATCTTCAAGGGGAAATTCAATGTCTGAAGGAGAAATCCTCAAAAGTTGGAGCAAAAGAAGAGCGCTGAGGCTCCATGAAGGATCTAGATGATGTCAAGGAGGTATGCAAAATGTTGAGGCAAGAAAATATCATTCCTCTATTAGGATAATGGTTGAGGAATAAGATACCAAGTGTTGGAGTAGAGCATGAGAGGTAGGTTTTGCATGCTAACCTCCCCCCCACAACATCGACTATGATAAGGAGATTACCTTGAATGCAGTTGTTGATGGATGGATCCTAAGAAATATTTTGATTGACATAGGTGTACAAAGTCAATGTTCTCACCCTGGATGCCTGGAATCAAATGGGAAGGCCCCATTACAGCCATCTTCAAATGTGTTGTATATGGCTAAAATAAGACAAAGGTGATGCCCATTGGTGTTTTAAAGGATGTTTCTATCACTATCCAAGGGGAAAAATTCACTAGGGACTTCAAATCTTAGCTTTCTGAGGTGGAAAACTTTCCAACATTACTTGGGTGCCCCTAGTGCTATAAGAACAATGTTGACTTGTGTTTTAATAAGGGGTATATAAGATTTGAGAACAAAGAGGAACAGGGTTCATTCCTTTGATAGATGGGAAGTCAATGCCCTATATTGAGCCTTTAGGAGAAGAGGACCTAGACAAAATTTACGTGTGCACTATCGGACCCTAAAGTTATGTAAACCAACAAAGGAGGGTGTTATTCAAGTGGGAAGACACTCAATCTATAAGTGATAAAACTAGTGTGGCATGTGAAAATTGGGCACACGGGACATATGAGTTGGTGGGAAGGTAGTTAAGAGGATATGTGATAAGGGTAGCAAAGGTGCGCTCAATCAAGTGCCTAGGAGGAAATAAGTTGCCAAGTTATTCTGGAGGAGCCAACCCTGATGTTTTCCTACAAGAAATGGAGACCCAATGGAGAAGTGAGATCGAGAGAGAGAGGATGCTCAAGCTATACCTTGCTTAGGGACCACAACACATTGGTGGGTGACCCATCACGATAGCCTTCTAGAGTGGTGCAAAGTGAGAATCACATTTCTCTATTAGGTTTTCCCATAGAATGCACCTACTATCATATGAGATTATCATGGGAAGGAGCCCACCTCATTTCACATCCAAGCATGTGAGAAGGCCTCGATGGAAGGCACATGGAAATTTTCCACCTTCTTTATGGGTGCATAAGTTGTACTCCACTTTAAAGGTTACACGCACGCGTGCATGGTACATTCACTCAGAGATGCATCATCATATATGAAATTTTTAGGAGTTGATAGATGACCTCCTTCAAGATTTTGAATATCAAAGCACCAAGCCATTGGTGGATGAGGCATTACAGGTTGTTAAGCCTAATGATGGGAGATAGTGCCATGGTAGAGGATAGAATATTGGAATTATTGGGTGAACCTAGTTTAGAAGTGTGCTTTGATGAGGAAGAATCGAGGAGATACAACTTGAGCACACATGCATGGAGAAAGAAAAAGGAAAATTGGTCTATGTGATCGATGGTGAAGAAGTGGAGAATTTGATGTTAACCATACTATGGTACATGCATGAAGTAACATATATAGTGTTGATGAGAAGTGTGCGCCTACCATGAACCACTCAAGACAAATAAGGTTAACATTGGCTTAGAAATGGAACCTAAGGAGGCCACTATTGGGGACTATTGGTCAAAAAGGAGGTTTCAAAGATCATTGATCTATTGCATGAGTTTCAGGACTTATTTCCACATGGGTACCATGAGCTTAAAGGAGTTCACCACTCCTTGGGGGAAATGAAAATCAAGCTAAAGGAAGGAGCGTGCCCAATTTGGAAGAGACCTTATCAAATGAATCTAAATCTTTGCATCAAAGTCAAGGAGGAGATTGATAAGATGATCACATCAGGCATCATTGAGGCCATTGAGGAATCAAAATGGATAAGCCCAATGGTCATTATTAGTATTAAAAGGATGGGAGGATAAGGATTTGTGTTGATTATAGGGATTTGAATGCGGTATGTGTCATTGATCCCTTTCCACCCCTTTCACCAAAGAAATCTTGGAAGGAGTAGCTAAGCACAAGATCTATTCTTTCACAGATGGATTCTCGGGTATCATCAAGTTAGAATTGTAAAGGAGACCAAGAAAAGACAACTTTCACCACTAAGTGGGGAATATTTTCCTACATGTCATGCCTTTTGGACTGAAGAACGCACTTGTTGTGTTTTCACGCATTATGGTGCAGCATTTCAAGACTTCATCCATAAGTTTCTTCAAGTCTACCTTGATGATTGGATGATATATGGATTAGTGAGGGATCATTGTGACAATTTGAGGTTGATGTTTGAAAGATGTTGACAGTTGAGGATATCCCTCAACATTAAGAAATGTCTTTTCACTACTCCATTTGGAACCCTTTTTGGGGCATATCATATGTAAGGAAGGTTTTTGGTGGATCCTACCAAAGTTGTTGTTATTATGGGATTGGGGGAACCTACCAACCAGAGCGCAGTGCATGCATGGATTCCTTGGGCATACGGGGTATTACCAAAAATTTATTAAGGGGTATGCCAAGATCACCGCATCATTGGAAGAGTTACTAAAACACAAAAGTACATTTCACTGGGGAGAGGCGTAATAGATGGCATTTGATACATTGAAGAATAAGCTTATCATATGCCCATATTACACTTTCCTTCTTGGGACAAGCCATTCCATGTACATGTTGATGCTTTAGGGGGATGGAAATTGGGGAAATCTTAACACAACCTGGAGAAGGAATTATTGACCACCCCTTGTGTTTTGCTAGTAGGAAGTTAACACCAAAGATAGAGAACTATACTACTACTAAGCACAAAGCATTGTCCATGATCTACACACGCTGCACAAATTTAGGTAGTATCTATTGAAATACCCTTTATCTTCTACATGGACCACATGGCATTGAATACTTAGTAAACAAATATTTTACAAGGGCGCATATGTCGATGGGTCTTGTTGTTCAAGAATTTGAGTTTACGGTAAGTTGTGAAACTAGGTAAGAGTAATTTGGGACCTAACCACTTATCGAGGATTGACTCAGGGGAGGATGTGCAGAGCATTGAGGATATAATGTTAGATGCACAACTATTTAGATTGTGGTGCACACCCTCTGACTTGGAATATATAGCCATGTTTCTCAAAATGGGTGTGGCACTAAAGGAATGAGGACTTTGGAAAGAAAGTAGTTAGTGATACACATGTCACACCCTACATGTTAATTAGTGGAGACTTATACAAGCTAGGTCATGATGAGGTTTTGCATTGGTGGTGTGTGTTAGAGCATGAATGCATTGTAATCATGGAGGAAGCACATGGTGGGATTGCAGAGGACACTATGTAGGGAATGCAACCACACACAAGATCCTTCTAGAAGGGATTTTGTGGGAAAGCATCTACTAAGATTATATTGAGTTTTACAAGGCCTGTGACCATTTCCAGTGCCTTGGAAAACTAAGAAGAAGAGATGAGATGCCCTTGAGACCGATAGCTAGCATAAAACCATTTGAGAAATGGGTGATTGATTTTGTAGGACCAATTTCACCTCGTGAAAGGACTGGTTCACACTATATCATTACATGCACAAATTATCTTACGAGGTGGGAAGAAGTGACACCTACAAGGGATTACATAAAGTGGAAACAACAACTAGGTTCTTGTGGGAAAATATAATCAATGAGATATGGATGTCTCATTGAGTTTAATAAGTGATAGGGGTACTCATTTCTTGAATGAGATAGTTAGAATCTTATTGGTAGAATTCATGGTATCCCACCACAAGACTACCCCTTATCACCCACAAGATAATGGAACCACTGAGGCATTTAACAAGATACTGAGTCACACACTGACCAAAATTTGTGATGTGGGAAGAAAGGATTGGGATGATAAAGTTTTGTTGTGTTATGGTCATACCGACTACTTATAAAAGACTGAACAAGGCCACACCTTTTCAACTAGTGTTTTAGCACGCATAGAAGTAGTATTACCCATTGAATTCATGTTACCATCACTACATATAGCATGCGTATGAGGATTAGCTGATGAACAAGCACTTGAGGAGAGGATTGATAAGTTAATGCAATTAGATGAGAGGCAGGGCTATTACTCGTTGGAGTCAAAAATAGAAAAATCTAGATAGGAATAAGGCATGACATGATAGACACATCAAGAAAAAAAAGTTTGAGGTTGGGTAGATGGTTCTATTATATGATTCCAAGTTTCTGTGCCATCCTGGGAAATTCAAAGTCCATTGATGGGCCCATACATTATATCCTATATACTTGATTTAGGCACTTTCTAGTTACAAGTGCTAGATGGAACATGGTTACTAGGCCATTTCAATGGGAGTAGGTGAAGCCCTACTATAAATAAGTCTTCCTTATGTTTGTAAATAAGGTAATATTTCCATTTAGCCTAGGATTTCCTTTAATGCATTTCATTTCTTTGTGTTTCCCTTTCTCGTTGCTTGTTTCCCTTTATTTTTGTTGTTGTGTGCACATTTTTCACTAGTATCCACTTATTATTTTCAAAATTTTCTATGCATAGAGGACCACATCCATTTTTGTGTGGGGTGGAGTGATGTGACAAGTATCAGAAGATGGTAGTGGAAGCTATGTTTCGATGGCCCAGGTTGAAGGATCAAAAGTGCATAGTTTGGAAGAGTGCACATAGAAAAGGTGAACATAAGGATTTTGGTGTCGGAAGGATTTAAAAAAACCATGTACAAGGGTGAGAAGTGTAGGAACAACATGAGGTAGGTGATGTCAAAAATCAAGGTAAGGACAGAAGAAGTTATTTAGATGTTACAGCACACGCACGTAAGGATTTTCGGTCGAAGGGGGTTTTTGGGTGCGTGCATAAGGTTGTAGAAGTTTTTGCATAGGATTGGGCACATGGATAAAAGTGTTGAAGGTTGGATTTAGAAGAAAAATCCACCTTTATTGCAAAGGTATGTTGGTAGGTGGCATGGCATTTATTGTGGAAAAAGGAAAAAAATATAAGTAGAAGGTTAGGGTACATTATTGTTTACCTTGCATTTGTGATATCAAGAGCTCTTGCGAACTAGGGCATCCTTGAAGAAAATTTGTGTGAAAAAGGGTTGTGAATATCTGAGTGCATAGCCAGTTTGATTAGTGAACCAAAGTGGAAAAGAGTACATGGGCATGAGGGAGAGGGTCATAGAAGTTTTTGAATCCCGTAAGTGAATACATTGTCTTGTGGAAAGAAGGGTTTTCCAAGTTAGGGTTCCGCAGCTAGGGCACATGATTGAAGGGATTTTTTCAAAAGGGTAAAGCTTGTAGAATTGAGCAGAGCCAAGATCAGAAGGAAGAAAGAAATTTTAGTGACCCAACAGAGAAATGGCACCAAGGAAAGTAAAACCATTTCACCAAAGAAGGGAAAGGGAAAAGGGAAACAAGTTATTTCCACCAGTTTCAACAAAGAATGGTACATGGAGATGCAATATCCAGATGGTATTTCTTGGAAAATAATGGGTGTCTCATGTTAGAAAGATGGCCATAAGTGACTACAACCATTGAACGAGCACCACAGAGAATGAGATGGCATTGGAACTGGTTTTCCTATAGAAAAAAGGACACCAGATGGAATGCCTATCTACATGATGAGGTAAAGGTGAAGATGGAGAAGGCCAGGTTATTGTCAACTCTATGATTTTCCCTATTTTGGCAAGCCTAAGTGACTATACCAGTGGTTAATGTCACGTGTACATGAAGATCATTTCTACTTTGCAGGACGTAGGATGCAGATAACTCCCCAACTAATTTCTAAATTTATTAGTCTTACCTATGAAGGAGAATCATTTGATGATGACTTGGATGATAAGGAGGCCATCAAGAAGAATTTTGAAGCCTATGACTACAAGAAGGGGTCGTGATACTTTGACATCTCTATGATTTTTGACCCTGTAATGAGGATGGATGCACTCTTGGTCACAAAAATAAATGGGCAGGAGAGATGGATGTAGATCAACAAGGCTTGGTTGAACTTTTTCTGGAAAATATCGAAGGGGATCATCTATAACCTCTCTACATTCATAGTAAAGAAATATCATTTCTATGCGCAATGGATAAAAGATCATGTTTGGTAACATCCTCCTTACCATTGTATTCTCAAAGATTGAGTGCTTGATGGGCCAGATAAATTTGTATGGGAGTACCCAAATGAGAACCCCTCCCCTACTAAAATATTTGAGAATTACACTTGTGACACCATGATGACTGCCCAAAAGGCACACCTAGAAAATGGTATAAGAAGATGCATGACACATTAAGAACAGAGTGGAGGATACCTGAGAAGTTACCTATTTTACTAAAAGTTGAAGCTGAATTCACCATATACCAACATTTTTGCATTGGCAGGTTTACTCTAGCAGATGGCGCCAAGGGTCCCTAGTGCAAATTTCCATTCTCCTTCACAACACAATACTTCTAGGATAGAGTCAATAGATTCAAAGAGGTAAATAAAATAAGGTTTGACCTCAACATGGTAGACAAGAATTACTATGAGCTACGTAGGACATTGATATATCTGAAGAAGTGCACCTATGTGGAGAAGTATGTCTCCATAACGTACATATGGTGAAGCTAGTAAAAAATTTGTTACTTAGAAGGGCCACAACAAGGGTATACCTGCACATAAGGCTAATGTATGAGAAAGGCACTTTCATTGAAAATTATTTCTCTATCCTGGAAGACCCCACCATAAGGAAGAAGGTCACACCAAGGAAAAGAGAGAGAGAGGAGGCCCTTGATAAAAAGACACTAAGTGCAAAAACAATGCAATTTGTAGGTGCGTAATAGTTGAGCATAAGGCCAAGCACTTATGAATGGAGGAAGAAGTCCCACACGAAGAGAATGAGAAGACACTGAGGAAGAGGAGCTAAAGCAAGAGAAGCCCCCTGAAAAGAAGAGTCACCGGAAAGAAAGGAGTCTCCTAGAGAGGAAGAAAAAGAAGAGTCTCCTATATTGGAATCACCAATTAGGAAGAAACAAAGGGTAACGAAAAGCTAGACTCGGAAGAAATGGAGAGGATGGAGGATGATAAGGGTGATGGAGATGATGAAGAGCATGGTGAGGCTCAGGACCATCCCGTAATGATTTACACAAGTCAAAGGTGGAGGGAAATGAAGAGAAGGATGAGGATGGAGGAGGCACTCATGGACAAAGGGCAAGTGAGGAGGTCAACATGAAGAATCAAAGGACTCAAAGCCTGCGACCAAGGAGCATATGCCTAATGGAAGGGTATATTAATCCAAACATGACATCTCATAATGATATTCATGTATCATTTATATAGGAATGTATTACTCTTAATGGAAGGGTAATACCTAATCCGAATATAGGCCAACTCATTGCCCCATATTACTAATTTCTATGTGAACCTATATATTATAAATGTATAACTAAATAAGGGTGATGTGTACCATATGTAGACATATCCATCAACCCATATAAATAATAATATCATATCCCAAGATACATAACATAATGAGGATGGAGGAGGAGATAATGCCATGCAAAGCATTTTTATTGAAATTATGAGGAAAAGTTCTATAAGAGAGAAATAAAGGGTAGAAAAAAATTGAGAGGAGGAAGGAAATTACATAATAGATTAATAGAATGGGCATGAACCAATACTAAGACCAATATTGGTTAACGTGGTACCAATAAGATGTTTCACATACATACTACACCATCTCAAAAATTGACATTTGGCCTCAACAGAAGACTGTACCAAATTGTGTTGGTCATTCTTTGACATTATGAGTCAGAGGACATACACCATTTGGTATTAAGATATCCTTCAAGTGGGATTGGGTGCTTAATTAATAAATATAATACCCTTGGCATGGACATACACTTGGCCTCAACAGGACTGTACCAAATTGTGTTGGTCATTCTTTGACATTATGAGTTAGAGGACATACACCATTTGGTACTAAGATATCCTTCAAGTGGGATTGGGTGCTGAATTAATAAATATAATACCCTTGGCATGGATGTGTTGATGGCAGCTTGGTTTCCCAACATCAATCCATCCAAAGGGATGAAGGGTTGTCCATGATTCAAAGAAGAATATCAGACATAATCAACTGTATAAGAGTGATATAGACGTGTTTATTTTTTGTGGGAAGATTAAACATATGGTGTAAGAGGTTATAAGAAATCCAATTGCTGATATTTTTATCCCATATGTCTTTAACAGTGCGAATGTCTTTTCTTACAAAGTATTTTTCTCTAAACTTAGGTTAGACAATAAGGGAAATGTTGGAAGTGGGAACAATCAGTCCATGATAAAGAGATTGATGGCATAATTGAAGAAAATTATCCATTTATTCCAATATATCCAATTATTCATAAGAGGAAGGGAGCCATAGATATCAATGAAAGATGTAATTAGGATTTAATCTTCCCATAGAGTGGAAGTCCAAGAACCTTTATATGAAGCTTGTTAAATTTGTTCCCTAATAAGGATATTCCAAGGCTTTGAACCTTGAGTGGATCTTAATACTCATTTATCAACAAGGAATTTCCCTTGTTGTAATGTATTAATAATGCCAATCCCACCAAACGTTTTAGGTTGAGAGTAAAGTTCCCAAAAAAATGTTGTGATCCCCTTTTTACCAATATTACTACTCCAAAGAAATCCCCATACTAGTTGTGTGAGCTTTCCATAAGATTATTTTGAAGGAAAAATATAAGAAGAGTAGTACACATGCATGGATAGAAAAATATAATATATGAAAAGCATCCTATCAGCATGGGAGGGTAATTTACAAGACCAATTTTCAACCTTTTTATGAATTTTGATGAGCACCCAACCCCACATGTCTTGAGGAGAAACGTGAATACCAAATGGGATACCAAAGTATTGGGTGATCTTCCCTTAAAATATGAAATTGCAAGATGGAGGAATCCATGATAGATTTGGGTCACTTTTAATTATGATGACTTCTATTTTGTGGCTAAAAAAATTGGAGCCAAACATGTCACAATAAATGTCAAGAAACACATTTTCAATCTCATGTTCATAATTTCACAAAAAAGAGAGATTCATCAATAAAATGAGAATTAATAGTATAAGACTCTTATTAAATACTAATTCCTTTAAAATATCCTTAATAATGAGCACATAGGAGCATATAACCAAGTGCATTGACAACCACAACATATAGAAAAATGTCAAGCAAACAACTTTCCCGAGTGGAGCCCAAGAGGTAAAAAGATGTTATGAGGCTACTGTTAACCATGAACTAATCTTTTGATTAAGTGAAGAGAATTTAAATGCATCATCTAAAGAAAGGAAAAATTCCCAACCACTTAATAATTTTGAGGATAAACCACCTATGGATTCAATCATATGCTTTGTCAAAATATACTTTGACCGATATTGCATCTTGATCGAATCTTTAGCACATTGGGTGGTTTTGTAGCATAAATAAGGTTTTCCAAAATATATATTCCTTTTAAGAATTTGGTTTTCTAAAGAACTATATCTTGGGCTATCATTTTAAATTTCATAGTAATAGATTTGAAAATTATTTTATACGAAACATTGAGAAGAGAATGAGGTACCAACCACTAATCCTATTTTTTTCCAAATTTAGGGATAAGATTTATTAGGACATGGTTAGTGACATCCCTCAAGGATCCATTGGCCTCCACCTCTTTATAAACATTAAAAAAATCCATCTTGAGAGTGATCCATAAATATTGAAAGAATTCAATTGGAAAACCATCTAAATCGGGGATTTATCAGTCTTCATTATCTAAAGCATCGATTCAAGATCAATTATAGTAAGATGTCGTTTAAGGAGATGAATAATGTCCTAATCAATCTTGTATGGAATAAATTCATGTACCCATCCTTCTATAAGATATTCTTAATCTTCAAGCTAGTTACATTCCTTTAAAATTTTACTATAATGCTAAAAACACTACTTAGATATCATCAAGAGAGCGGATTTCAACTTCATCCTCAGTAATGATGTGTGACATGCATTTCTGAATTTGTTTTTCTACAGGTATTTAAAAATTATTTAGATCCACTATCACCATGTTGAATCCAAAAATGGTGATCCTGTATTCTTGTTCCTTGGCCCCTATAAAATTTAAATGTTCTTAGATCATATTCTATTTTTATAAAAACAATTTGAAGGTTGATGTCAACAAACATGATTCAATACTTCCAATAGAATGAGTTACATTTGAAATATTTAATTTTCTATAAATTAAAATTTTACAAAGGTTTTTACAACTAAATGTATTTAATACAAAATACATATAGAGAATACAATAACATATCTATGATCAAGACATCATGTCACCATTCACCGGATATCTATCATGAAGTCCATTGCACCATAGGATAAAGAGTGTCATTGGAGAACTTCACCTCTAACCATGAGCCTTATGGTTCCCCACACACCTCTTACAAAGTGTATGTGTCCCTACCCTTCACGAGAGGGAGGATGTTTGAAATCGATACAAAAACAGAGAATACCATGTGTAAATCCAATCACCAAACCAAGAGACCAATGAACAAGGTAGAAGTAAATATCTCATAGAATAATGATAAGTTATTATAATTATTTTGGATAAAATACTTAGGATGATAGAAGGTACCCACTAACTAAAATCTAACCACCTACAAGGGCATGTTAAGTTCTACTCAACTCTGCACAAAGGAATAATTTTAGTCCATCTGCAGTCCCACCCCTACCCCCTTGACACTTGCCATATGTTATCCATTGCATTATGTTACCCACCCATCTTGATCGGCCACTCCCTATTTCATGTACACATATTTCAAGTACACCATTTTATCATAATTAGTTTCCAACATGACATCTCTATCCCCACAATAATAATGCAAGAAACTAAAAATAGAACACAAATAATAATTAACCGTATTTGATTGTCTTATACAACTCATTAATGCTAATGTTATAATGGTTCTAATTCATATTTATAATCCCAATGCAACACTTAAACAAACCATGCATATGATGTAAAGAATCATAACCTTCTTGTGCGTCCCATACTTCCCAAGAAGATCATTATTGTGAAAATACTAAATTAGGTTTGAAATCACATAAAATAGATTAAATAATGTCTCGTAATAGTTTCCCTATTCATATCTTTCATTTTAACATGTTCCAAGGTTAATCAATACTTTTACAAGGTTTAGAGCGATAAAAATAATAATAACCATATAAAATCCACAAGTCATGAAGTATATTTCTTTATATATTGTGTATGTACATAATCAAATCATAAAAACCCGTTGGAAGATATAAAACTCATATATATACATATATAACTCATAATTTATATTAAAAGTCTTATATTTTTTAATATTGGTAAATAGTTTTTTGAAAGGGACTATACCCTTGTGTACAAAAGAAGGCCTAAAAGCCGGAATAAGAGAGAGGAGCAGAGAAGCTGTAGCAAAGCACAAAAGTTACAGCAAAGAACAACGAAGCCCAGAAACAGCTACACAAACGAGACTTAACAGCAAAACAACGGCAAAAAAACAGCAAGCCTACAGCCAAGAAGCAGTAATAAAAACAATAAGTAGTCGGGACTACTTCTTGGCCGCTTGATCAATACTCGTCTTTACTCTTTTCCAAGCATGATACATGCCCAGCGTGGTCATATGAGCAGCATCCGTCTTATCGAGCTCCTCTCTGGTTCTTTTGCTCTCTTTCTCATTGCCCCAAAGTGTAGCCGGGACACCGCTAAGATGTGAAACACTTCTTGCATGACCTTCGATGAACTCCTCGATGGCCCTGAAGGCTGCAATATTATACTCATGCCTAGTCTTCATCTTCCTAGGCGGAGTCTAAGGAGGTCGATTTTTGTATATGTCATCAATCGCTATTGCCAATGCTCCCTTCCCCTCAATGCTTTGTTTGCCTTTTTGCTTAGCAAGGTTTTTAACCTCATCCTTCAGCAATTTAAGCTCAGCCTCTAAGGCCTCCAATCTCCTAGAAGGGTTATCCATTGGTGCCGCCTGGGGACTGGCACTACTAATGTTCAGTAGATCACGAGCAATGTCCTCCAAAGGTTCAACCCCCTCAGCAGTAGACTCAAGGTTGAGTCTCTTAGAAACCCTGGTGACACGTTTAGAGGTAGAGACAGGGTGGGTGGCAGGGGCAGCAACAGGAGGAAAAGAAGGAGAAGCATGAGCAGCCGGCATGGGAGTAGCAGCACCGAAGGCGGGGGCAGCAGCAGGGGCAGCAGGGGAGACAGGACTGACAGCAGCGGAACCCAACAAAGCCGGGCCGGGAGAGGAAGGGAGACCGGGGAATTTAATAAGGCAGTGCTTGTGAATAAGCAAAATAAGCCCTTGGTGTAAGGGAACCACCCGGGTATGCTTCTGGAACTCCAAAATGGAGCGTTCAAGAGAATTTAACAGATAGTATATAAATCACATATATTAAAAGTCTTATATTAAACTTGATATCCTAAGTATATAAATCACATATTTTGTCTTAGGTTTTAACTTTCGGTTATGGTTTACGAATATGATTTAGTTGATAGATTACCTTATATTACTACAATATTTTAATCCATAACTCTTATAGTTTAAAATAAAGTTCAAGGTTTTTCCTATAATCTTTCAAACTTATGTGAAATCGATACTATCAAATCATAATGATTTAATTATTATGTTTTTAGTAATCGAGTTCTAAATAAATTTTGTTAACCCCTTAAGGCTAAACTACAATTTAACTCTCATGGTTTCACTATTTTTATTCACACCTCATAAAAAAATTACGTCTCATTGACAGGGCACTTAA
The DNA here is from genome assembly GCA_018340775.1 of Taxus wallichiana var. yunnanensis. Taxonomy (NCBI): domain Eukaryota; kingdom Viridiplantae; phylum Streptophyta; class Pinopsida; order Cupressales; family Taxaceae; genus Taxus; species Taxus wallichiana. The sequence goes on along the minus strand of CM031235.1, from coordinate 454,159,228 downwards.
AAGGTCGACAATGAAATCAAAGTTTAGTAGAGTGCCGATTGGCATGTAAAACTGTAAGTTTTTAATCAAGAACAATGACCAATAAAGATGAAAAAGATAAAAGCAATATCAAAGCAAAGTAAAAGGGTGTTAATGAGTAATTCTCTTGCTTAGGAATCATGCATATAAATAAAGTATTTAGAGGCTATATGTATATAGTAAATGTGTGATTCAAAGACTACACTCTCCCCACTTTATGCTGGTGGTGAATAAGGACTCAACATCATAAATTAGAACAAAAAATCATACCTTGGAGATTCAAACAAAGATTGTGCCCAATAGCATGTCGAATGAGTGTTGTAGTGTGCCAAATGGAATAGTGCAATATGTGTATCATGAAATTATAAGGATATGGAATGATGAGGATCATAGGGGTGACCTTTGCATGCATAGAGTGATAATGATGTGTGTGTGTGTAGTTATTTGGAATGTCACCTTTTCCAGAGGGTGTTTTAATATTTTTCGTCATGGTTGTTTGTGTACTATGTCTTCATTAGGATAGGATATGATCTGCAATAGAAAACAAGTGTATTTAATGCTCTAGGTAAATGCAATTGAACTTTAACTTAGAAAATATGTAAAAATGGAAATACGTATTGGAAAATCTAAACCAAAGGGTTAGAGTACACCTGGAGTGTTGAAAGAGAAAGGGACAAAAATTTGTTCCCGCTTGTAGACTCGATGTAGAGGAGATGGTTATAATAACATGAAGGATTTAGGCGTCTTGTTTCCAAACTAGGGATTTGAGCATCTCAATGCTAAAATTCAGATTTAGGCGTCTTGTCTCCATGAAGGAACGTGTCTTGGGAGAATGGTCTATTTTTTCCTCCAATTGTTAACGTTTCCTTATGGATAAGTGCCACCGCAGATGGTCAAAAAACCAATTTGTAACTTTCTCGATCGACACAAAGGTACTAGGAATATCGTTATCCCGCATATTCCTAGAAATTATTCCTTTACTTTGTTCCTTCTTTAGTTCCTACTTTGGTTCCTAAATTAGTAGTTAGTTCCTCCGAGTAATTGATTGCAATCTAAAATTGGTTGCAGAATCTGCTGAAACTAGAAAAAACTATGATTATGCAACTATTGAAACTATTTTTAACTATTTTTAGCCCCAAGATAGGAGTGCCCATATGGGACACTAGTGCCTGAGGTGCTTCATCCATGCTAATTTTTGTGGCCAATTTTTTTTTCCCTGTTCTATAACTAACTTCTATTATATTCTTAGTGTCTTTGTTTATGTAACTATGTTATATGATTGTTGTGAGGGTGAAAAGGTTCAACCAATGTTTTGCCCCACTCGTTTGGGGTGCATGAGATGAACAAATGCAAACAGAGCCCAAACTAGGAAGATCAAACTCCGATGGATGCATCTAATGCAAGAATCTTACAAGAAGAATAAGGATTACACATCGTAGTTACCATGTCACAAGAAAAATAAGGGGAAAATACTAACCTATGAGTGTTAGTGATAAAAAAGAAATGTGTAGTTCCCCATTGATTCATAAAAAAATTTCTTCCTTTGGCATTAACGATTTGTGTGGATTTTGAAAAGTTCTTGTGTTGTTTGTATGTCCCCGTGTGTCATGGAGATATAGATAACTCTCTCTTGTTTTTTTATTAAAGGCATTTCAAATTATTGTCTAAGGATCATTAGATGGTTGTTAAATTTTGGGCTCATTTTAGGTTTGCGTTACGCCACGTTTGGAGTGATCATCAAATGTTCTCCGAATTTTAAATGCTTCACGATGAAGAGCATTCCATTATTTGTGTTATTGATTTCATCCTCGAGGATGGCTCAAAGGTCATTCAAGTCTCCTTTTGTGATTGTAAAATAATAATTTAAAAAATAAACTAAACATTTGAGATAATAAAATAATAATGATATCCTTGAGTTGTCCTTCCACAAACTAACCCTTTTGAACCCATGGAGTGTCTTGCTTTTTGTGGTGATGTTGTTCTTCTTGTGATTCATTCAACTCGAGAGCATTTTTTATTCTTGAGTTTGAAATATATATTTTTATAACGTTAAAGTTGATCTAACCAAATTATATTACAAATAATAATAAAGGTAATCCTCATAATTTTCAAATGAAAATAATTACGTGATAAAATATGTTCCTTAATGGGATTTGTTGAGGTTTTGGGAAAATAAAATTCACAATATTAAAATAAACCATAAAGTTAATGTAATGAAGGGAGTTCAAATAAATTTAAATAAAACATAAAATATTCCTAAATTCCTCAAAATTCTTGAGGCTTGTGTCAACCTCATACCAACAAATAATTAAGAAATTTTTTTGGTTAATGTGATGTTTCATGTGCGAGGGATTTTGGGGATTATTTTGGTCAGTGAATGCTATTGCAATTTCTAGGTATGAATGCTAGAAGAAGGTGAAATTGTTAGTATGGATGTCTCAAGTTGGTCAAGGTGAGAACCATGGCTTTGCAGTGAGTAATTTGTCATATGTTGTAGAAGTGTTAGTGCCTTATGAGGATCTATCTATTGCTAATGGTCATTCCTATGTCAATGAGATCCTTGGAACAAGTAATTTTATGATTTTTTTGTGTGTTTACGATAATAAACTTGTTTACAATTGTGAGAAATTAGACCACAAATAGAGCTACCTATTGGAATGTCATGGTGTAGGTTATGCACTTATGGGTTGATTGAAAGATGTGTAAAAAAGCACAAAGGGTCATTTTACCTACCATACTCCTCCCTACCTATGCCAAATGATCTTGGAATTTGTATCCTACGCCATTTTTGAAATTGTTGTTTTGTTAGTTCCATGTTTGAGAAGTTTTTTATGTTGAAGTCCCCTGGAGCTTGAGCATGCCAAAAAAATTATTAAAAAAATGTAGAGATTTAGTGAAAATTTCAAGTGTTTAACCCATTGCATAAGTATACAACTTCTCATGGAACCTTCTTTGATTGTAGTTTTTAAAGGGGAAAAAGTTGTTTAAAAAATATACTTGCGAGAGTTATGGCTCATTAAACGTAATGATTGAAGAAATTCCCATAATTTTTTTGTTTAAAATGCCTTAGAAACCTTCAAGAAAAGGTGTATTGACAAGTGTAAATCTAAGCACCATAACCTTGCCAAAGTGTCTCCTTATTTGTGCAAATTGGGGGACCATGGAGCAGGCTATGGTTTGGCCGCCACAACATTAGAGAGGTTTATTTTACTCGGGGATATAGTTATTTTTCACCGGTAGATATGTATGCAAGTGGAAGCAAGCACAAGGCATGCATTCTATTTGAAAAATACTTGGGAGAAAAGTGGGTCTAAGGACCACTTTTCATCGTGCATTTGAGATGACAACATATAGAAGGCACGTGAATTATTTAATATAAAGTATCATACCTAGACCTGTTGAATTCTAAGGAAATAAGAATTTATTTATTTGTTGGTGTCGATTTCATTGCATTGATCAATTTTGTGGTATAAATATTGTAATGTATTACAATCTCACAATTGTGGAATTATTTGGCTTTGCTTCAAAAAAATAGACAACTTTATTGCTTCTCTTAATAGTTACTAGAATGAATGCTCTTGGCATGATTCTTGGAATTTTCCTTATAGATCGGTTGGAAGGAGAATGCTTACCTTAATGATTTTATTTGGTGTTTTTATCTCACTTTTATTTAAAGGTACCAGTTATACCTGTGGTAGTTTTATGGAATGGATCAAGGAACAATATTTTCTTTAAAAAATACCTTAACAAATCATGGTCTCACGGATCGTGAATGTGCACCGCTTGGAGCCCAATGTATCCTAATTTTACTACTATCAAGCATGTTCATCTTACCATTCTCATTCAAGATATTAATATTTCTAGTTTTCCTTTTTAATGAAGTTGTTAATCAAACTAAAGAAGAATAAATTTTAGGTGAATTAAATGAGACATATTATCTTATAGAAAAATTTACCTCTGTTTTGTACGTAACTAGATAAGTAACCATGAATGTAAACACTACTCCTAATTACCTCATGGACATTTGGAAAAACTATGATATCCATATCGGTTACAAAGGCCATGTATTTGGTGGGTTAAACTTGAATGTTAGTTCAAAACTACCTCTTGACATCCTTTTGAAATCTTAATAAAACTTGTTTTCAATGAGGCACAAAATATCTCGATAAACCCCGAATTAACAATATCAAGATTTGGCCATGTTCCTTGTCAAATGGAATGTTTCACCGAACCCTAGGTTGTTCCTCCAATATTTTTTTGACCCTTTTTCGCAATGTTTTTAGGAGTCCAAAGGGATCAGTTCACAACTTTACACAACTACCAAAGTTTAAAATGTAGTTTGTTTTTGACCCAGCTTTTAGGCCCTAAATAGAGAAATAAAATTTGGCTTCTGCATACCTCTAGTATTTATTTGTGAAAATCACTACTAACCCATAATTTAGAGAAAATAACCTTGTAATATATTGTTCTACATGGGTTTTGTAGGCCTCCAATCATTGGGTGATGAGGTCATTTAGGTGCATTTATGATCGGTAGCTCCAAAAATATGGAGGTAAATTGAACCCAGCTTGATCAATTTAGGGTTCTATCAACTTCTAGTGTTTCCCCGTATATAGAATATTGTGTAAGGATTATTTTCCTTATGTGTTTGAGTCTCAAATATTATTTTTGAACACATATTTTTGAGCTACTTGTCTAAATTTGATGTTTTTTGGAAACTTGTAACAAAATGGGAAAAACTATTGTATGATCTAATTCAAGAAAAATATTGATTGAGAAACCCTATAAACACTAACAAATGACTATAGTAAACCCTTTTTATGCTTGTTTGAAAAGAAATTGAATGTGAAAAAATGGTGTTCTCTCTCTCCTCTCTCTATCTCTATCTTTATCTTTGAAAATGAAATGTAATGTAATTCATATTTATTACTCTCCCTAGAAGTGTGTTAAGTATTGTTTTCATTATTATTGGAAAACTATGAAATCAAAATTAATGCTAGATTGTAGGTAGATTTCATACCACCAGCTTATGATGACCATGTGGTGGTTGCAGAAAAATGGTACAAGAAGAAAGTTGCAGTGTTGTTTGTGCTTTTGTATTAACATGTTATCTTTGAAATACATGTAATTATAAATGGATAAATCAATACTATTGTTATAAACATAAATGCATTTATTGATTCTATAATGAGCATGAAATTTTTAGCTTATGGGTATGTTGGAAAATGGGAAATCTATTTTGGGAGTGATTTTAATTACGATTTTACATGTTTCTCTTATGTTTTAGATGGTTTTAAATATTTATCCACCATTCTCATTATTATATTTCTCTCTTAATACTTGTATTGTTTGGTAGAAAATTACTATTCCTAAACTATCGAAATGAATTGTGCTCTTAACCCTTGTTGTATTTTTCTCTTAATCAAGTCATGTTCAGTTTTGCAATACCCCTACCCTTTTAAGAAAAGACTCAAACCTATAACATGTCATTTCTTGTCTTACACCTTGAATGATCTCATTAAGATATCTAAGAGACATGAGTGGAGTTAGTTTACTAGTTTACCTACACATTAAACCCTTATGTTTGACTCCATTAACCCCCTCTCGTATTTAATTTATCTTAGGGAGGTTGGATTGCTCTAATGTTAACTTGTATCAAGTTGTAAATCCCTTGAGTTCTAAAGGGAAATAAGTAAACCTAGTACCCTTTTAAGAGATTGATTGGCGAACGAAACCCACGATGAAATTTGTCTATCGAATTGTGTCCCTAGAATGTTGAGCTTAAGAGTGAAGTGAAACATGGAACCCACCCCTTTCAACTCATTAGTAATCCCTTCCTCGTTTTAAATGATGAGATGATTTTTTCCTTATACGAACATGTATTTTGATGACGTGACCTTCTTTCTCAAACATGGGATTCATATGAACTATGTGTATCTCAAGTATAATTACACAAGAGGAGATAAGATCACATGATGCAGGGCATCTTCAAGAACCTCCAAAACTAGAAAATCATCATTCTAGTTATGAATGTGGACTCAAAAAAATACAAGAAAGTGTAAGGTAAGCATGGGAGAGGAAGATCTAGGTGGTCAATTAGTTCAAATTTGAATTTTGATAATTCCCTCCAAAATGTATTCAAAATTTGCAAAAAAATGTAAAATGATTTTTCATGAATATGAGGGAGGTATTGGTGTCTAATAATGTTATACAAGGTCCTAGAGGTTAAAATTATCCCGTTATGTTCTAGGTTGTGTGGTGAGTTTAATTGAAGTTCTTAAATTAGTACGAAAAGGGCAGTTATGCATCTAGAAGAAAAAGGGAAGTTCATGGGTCACAAAATAGGAGTTACATTTCTAGAAGTAGGTGGCATGCAGGAAAGAAATTCAAGGATAGAGGTAATATAATAATGCATTTCTTGTGTGGAGGATGAGGAGAAGTTGGAGAGGAAGGAAAATGATGGAGTGAAGTAGAATGAATCATTTTGTATGAATAATTACAATGGAATACATTTATGTCTCTATTTTGTGTGTATATATTATCTTTTGAAGTTTACTTCTCAGGTTGAGTTAGGAATCCATGAAGGAATATTTATATAGAGATTTTGATTGTATGGACTGAGAATGAGGGTTTTCATGAATTTTCTTTATGTTAGCATGATGATCTAACACTGCTTTTAATACTAATATGAATGTTATAGTACCAAGTGTATGACTGTATGCTTGAGGATTTACATGGATATGATTTTGATGGTTGATGCATGTAAAGAAAGGTAGTGGGTTTTCATTCTAAGGTTTGAAAATTTGTAGCATGATAGTTTCCCTTGCATGTTGGAAGTAACTTTGAGAAAATAACGGTGATCATGATTGAGGAAGCCTATGTCAAAGGAGAGAATGTTGGTTGTAAGTTGCATTGAAGCTTTAGAATCTCTCAATAAGGGTGAGTATTAAAATTAGTGTGTATCCATTGGGTTAAGAGGTATTGATAAATAAAATCATGCATGTATAGTAGTTTAGAAAAACTTTCTTGCATTGATCGATCGTGAATTGTATCCACCTACATGTCGGGATAAGAAAGAAATAAATAAAAAGATGATTTGCACATAATCTCATGAGATATTGGTAAGGTTTCATATTAAACCTCATTAAGAAATAACTATGACCAAAATCTGGAGTCTTCAATCGATGATTTAAGGAAGTTATTGCTAAATGACCTTTACCGGGTTCATAAGAGGGTTTCCATTGTGATAGAGCTATGGTTTTCTTTTCAAGACACTTAATCAAAAACTTTTTCTTTTAATTTCACAAGATATCATGCTCATATATCACAAAAATGGATTTTGAAGGAATTTTGGAAACCCTAGGGTTACAACTTCATATTTTCTTAATAGTCTAACAAGATGTGGATAAACACAATCAAAGGGCTAATTAGAGGAGGTCCTTTACAAATGAAGTTGTATTTTTACTTGGATTCCAAGCCTAATATTTCACATGAACCTATAAATCCCTAATGGATTCCTAAAAATCTTGATCTTTGGTCTTTATCATTCCTACAAAGAAAGCTATGAGGTTTTTAGGACCATCTTGGGCTAATAAGGGTGATGAAGAGCTAAAAGGAAAAAGGTGAGCTAAGAGGAGTTGTATAAAGAGTTAGGTTTCAAAATTTTGAAGGCACCTCAGGAATGATGAAGGGACATAAATGAATTTTATTCTCTGGGTAGCCCTAGAAGTCTACATGTATGAATGTTGCAAGGGTAGTTTGTCTTAAGGGCATATGGAGACATTTTTGACCAAGGGGATGAATATGGGTTTTTGATGGCCTTGAATTCGTTTATTTAGGGATATAAAAATGGTTTGAATTGTATGTGAGTAGGGGAAGGAGATAAGAGCAATGAATTAGGCTCAAATTTCAAAGTTGCATTCTTGGACAAAGAGCTAAGAAGCTAGAAGTTGGCAAGTTGGTTAAAAATAAGAGAAGGTAAGAGTTGTATGGAACTTGATGAGTTTGGTAGTGGAATAGAAGATGAAAGAATATGTTGAGTAGGGTATGATGGTAATGAGGCCCTTCATGATGATATTTGTCAATGTTGCAAGTTTTATGCCTTTATAGTCTTGTTTGATGATCCTCCAATGCAGAGATAAGGTATAGTTGAGGTTGAAAACTCTTGAAAAGGTGATTATATGTTTAATAGATTATACGTACTCTACATCATCACAAATCCATGTTACCATAAGAACATGTGTGCTTAACATCAAAATATATGAAACCACCTCATGGGAATCATAATGGATCGACTCTACTTTAATTTATTCTATAAGACAACAAGATGGTCCATTTTGGTAAGCCTTGAGTAATGTTTAGATCTAAAATTATTTCATAGTCCTAGAGACTTGGGAACCATAAGAGTTTATGTATTCCTCCCTAGGAACCTAGTATAGAGCATTCATGTGGGTATGAAAGTGTGTACGATGCTTAGATGTAAGGCATAATGTCACTTTTGTGACATACAAGATGAAATTTCTAGCATGTAATCCTATGCTTATTCTAGAAAATAAAAATCATTAGAAGGGGAATATAGTGTACGTGCTTGGGATCATAGGGGAAATTAAGATATATATTAATGCACCATTAATATTCTAATTGTAAAGGAAAATTTTAAATTGCTATTATTTATCGAGGATGTACCCTTTTGATGTCGGTCTAATAATTTTACATGCCATGGAGATTAATTGTATCTTAATAAATATTTCTTATGATTTGAAAATAGATGTGAATTGATCCACATGAAAACATAGTTTCTAATTTGGGAATCAAATCATATGATGTGTAAATGTTAAGTTACTTCTAATTAACAATCGAGTTATATAATTTATTTACAATAAGATAAATGAACTAAATTAGATGGAACCATTATAAGTTAAGTGTTAAACGAAATAAAAGAAATGTAGTCTAGAGAAAAGGAAAATGTGTGTTTTCATGTTAAGTGCTCTTCAAATCATTAAGGTTAAATAATGAAATATGATTATAATAAAGTTGTAACCATGAAAATGTGGTAATGTGGAAGGTGCATATTTGTGATGTTCATATTATGGTTGGGTCATGGTTTTATACTTGTTCATTTATAAAAGTGGCTTTGATGTGCATCTTGTGTCATCATATTGTTTACATGTTCTTCATGTTGGTGTAGACATATTATATGATGTGGAGATTTTTTTTGTGAGTGTAAGTGTTTTCATATAGTTGTATCAAGTGAATGAAAGTAAAAATAAAGTTATCTTGATTTTTTGGTCTTGTGTTTGGGTCCCACATGGGTGGGCTGTACACAATGCACACTAAAATATCAAATAGTAAAGGTATATAGGAAAATAAAAAACAAGGAATCAGAAAGTAGTGGGTTGAATACATAGGACACCACTCAGAATGCCACTAGAAAATTGATGCGTCGAGGCTTGTGCAAACAAGGTAACAAGCAAACATAGGGCATAGCCTACAAACAATGACAAATAAAGGATAAGAAAATCAAGCATCCATTATTGGAAGCATTCATGTAAGGTAAATGTCACACATGAAGTACCCATTATCATGTTAGGGAAGATAAATAGTATGTGACAATGTAATATCTAAATATAAGAATGAAAATTGTAAATATAGTAATGATAGAACCCGGTAGTAAGTGAGGACAGTATATGCTCCCGGAGTCTCAATGGGATTAGTAATGGATAGTTCCAAACATCATACATCATGTAACAACTTGTTAGGGACCTACATTTGCCTCAAGATACCATGTGAATATACATGTGTGTATGAAAAATGATAAAGCATACTATGAACCGTAGTGACATGATAAACAAAGGTGCAACATAGATTAGTATAAGAAGGGAAGAATGTATCTAATAAATATATAAGATAATTTTTATTATTTTTAAATGTATACATGTGAAATAAATATCTAGAATGGATGAATAAGGATGCCCCCGATGTGGTGTGTGCAAAGTGAGGTCCATGTGAAGAAACCCTCAACAATCAAGTATGAACCAAGAACAAGAGTGTGTCATCGAGTAGTGTGGGGAATTAGGATACTCCCAAGTGTGAATGCCAAAATGATCTATGAAATAAGAGTACTAGGAAAGGTCCCACTATCAGTTTATGTAAAGGAACTATGCATGTGACCATGATCCAAGGTGTGATGACCATGTGGGAGTACACGAGGCCAAGTATATGAGATAGGTCTAGATTGAGCATATGGAGAAATAGAACATGAAATATCTTTAGATGGTGCACTTGAAGCATGTGACCAATGTGAAGAGTTACCCCCACAAGGTGGGAAATGGGATATATAGATGTGACAAGGCCTGTGAGTGGTAGCCTTGTGTGAAGTAAAATGAGATGGATGTGTAAAAGGTGTTACATGAGGAGTAATGGATCCAAATACTATAGGAGACGTAAAGGTTAAGGATCCATCATGAATAAGGGAAGATGCAATAAGAGTAGGAGAAAATTAATTAGGGATGGCCAAAGAATCCAAAGAAAAAGGTGTCCATGAGCTACAAATGTAAAAATATGAACATATGTGAACATGAGGCAAGGACCTAGTGTCATGTGAAAGTGCATGTACCATAGTATGTAGAGTCATGTATGCGTAGAAACTAGAATAGGTGTAACATTGAGAAGCATAAGAGCTACCAGAGAATGATGAAAACATAGTGAGGGGAAAACCCTATAGATTCCAAGATCCCAACGACATGAGTAGGAATTGTATAAGAAATAAGAGTGTGTCCATTAGGATAAAATAGAATAGATGTAACTTTGGGCTCGTTGGCAATAGTGGAAGGAGTAAGTGCAAACATAAGGATCAAGATGTGAGTAAAAATATGTGTAACATATGTAATGCTAGGAGGCTCATCAGTAGCAATGGAAAGAAATACGTGCATTGTGGGAATATTATAAGCAATAAAGAAGTATGAACTAGCCCCTATGATCATAGAAAAAAATGTAGAAATTGAGGAATGGATGCCCCCATGAATGTAACAATATAAGGTGTAGCTATAGTAAATGAATCATGGATAAGATATTGTAAAGTGAGAGCATTAAAAACATTTTAAAATCAGCGTACGGTACTCTACCTTGTGATGAGGAAGGTGCATAGAGAGATATAACATTAGAATCAATAATAATATGATCATTAGAAGTACAACAATAGTGAGACATACTGGGAGGAATAACATGGGTGCTGATAGAACGTGTATCATGTAAATTAGTAGCATTGTATTCCATCGAGGAGAAGAATGATGTAAAATGTAGTAGTAACTTTGATGTCATGTATTAGAGGGATATTACAAGGAGTAGCAACATGAGGTGTGGAATCTATTGTTTATCTATGAAAGAATATGTGACATAAGCATTGTGTGTTATGACATGGGTAAAAAGAGTTGCATGCATAATATTTAACCAGGGATGACCTAGAAGGATATTATAATTAAGATTATGAGGTATAACATGAAATAGAACATCAAGAGTGCAAGGGACTATAGTAATGGGTAGAGTGATTTATCCCAACACTTTCTTAGGGTTGTTATCAAAGCCACGAATATATAGAGTAGATGGAGTCATATCAATAACGAAAGACCTATTTGATGGAGAAAGGAAATGTTGCATTTATTAAGACTACATCCATTATCAATGAAAACATGCTTAATAAGAACATTATGAATTTGATCTTGAATATAAAATGGAGAATCATTTTTATAAATTGTATGGTAAGCCATAAAATAATTTTACACAAGCAAACCAGATAAACAAATAGATTTATATTGAAAGTGATGTTGATTAAAAAGTGATTGTCATCAAATGAATAAAATGACCATATTTCAAAATAAAATTTGAATTTTTCAAAACAAAAATAGGCTTTTTTAATGTTATAAAAACCTCCAAGGGATTTGGCCAAAAGTGTATATTTTTTGAATTATGCTTTAATTAGTAAAATTTGTAATTTATAATTTACTGAAAATTGAGCTCAAAATTATGGAAAACAAAAAGAGGTTTTTGTTAAAATGTAAAATAATGAAAAAATAAATCAAAGGAAATTGAAAATAGAGTCCTTATTATTGAGATATGAAATAAAAGGTGATTTGAAAATTAGGAGCCCTAGAAAGTGACCCAAATGGTATGAGGAAGCATGAAACCCTAGGATATTTTTTCAAATATTATTTATAATAGATTATAGATGAAAATAAGGTTTGTATACGAAGATAAGATGAAGATATAAACCCTAATGTAACTAGGGTTTGAGTTTGGAGAAAAATGGATCCGTTAAAGAGCATGCAAGGGATTGTTCACTAAATGATTTAATAAAATTAAATCTAATGTAGCACACTACTAATCAAGTAAATATAAAAATATTCAAGAAATATCAAACAAAGGGAATATAAAGAAGAGTGATAGATAGGTTTTTACAATGACTCAACTTAAAACTAAAGATCTTGACTGATTTTGGGTTGATGGATAGGATGAGAAGGTAGATTATGGATTGTATTAGCTTTGTGTCTAATTCTAGAAAGTGATGATTTTAGGGATACAAGTACCGAAAGGGACATAACCACCCAGCACTAGCATCTATTCTAGACACTAGTGTCTATGGAATTTCTTGGGATCTAGTTCTTTCAATGTCACTCAATGTCACTCCTAGTTCACTATGTATCACATCATATTCATTGTGTCACAACCGTGACCTATAAAATAAACCCTAGATACTTGAAAAATACTCATAGACAAAAAATCATGCACTTGGGTACATTTATAGGTCCTAACAACATACTTGCATTTACATGATTCCTAAGTGATAAAACTAGTAATTGACAGCTATCTTTGGCCTCTTTTCTATCTTTCTATCTTTCTCTTTGTTCTCACACACCCTATAACCTTGTCTCAAATTTATTGATTTATCTTTCATGACTTCGACACCAACGCCCAGTGCCCTTGTCCCTCCGGGATCCCCCAACCTCTTTTTATTTTTTTTCTCTTTTTAGGCCTCTTTTATATTTTGGGCATCCTATTTTCTTATGGGTTCGCCTTCCATTTTTCAATTACAAAATTCAACCAAGAGAATCATATAAATATAATGTTATGTGACAAAAATAAAGGACCAATCTCTAAACATCTATTATCATCACCTAATATTTATTCAGAGGCATCTAAGAACACTAAATGCATGCATTTAGCATTCATTCAAGGGACAAGGGATTGCATTTCCTACATACACTTCATAGGAATGGAAAGTTCATTTTTCCTCCACATATTCTATCTACATTGCTACATCTAACTAACTCCGATATCAAGTTCACTTTCACAAGGGCATCCTAGGGGACCATTTTCACAGACTCACAAGAACAACATGGAGTCTAAGATGTAGTGTAGTGTTGAGTCCTAATTTCTCCGAGTTTGGTGTCCGAATCCCCATATTGCATATTTTATTTTTGGGATTTGATGTAGTTTGATGGTTTTACAGGGTTAATATCTCTTTAGAGGTTATAGGTGACTTCTACAAACAAAGTGTGAGATACAAGTGACCAAAAGTGACTAGTAGTAACACTCTTGTGACACTAGAAAAAATCAGGTTATAAGCTCTTATGTAGTCACAGTACCTAACAGAGGTTTCTAGTGCCTATGCACCCTCGCTCCAATCTAGGAACCCTTGTCCAACATTGTCCTGACGCTACTGGTTATTTTGAGTAATTATGATGGTCTTCTCTTATTGTTCATCAATTTTCCCAAATCTGTATAATCCATTATCAAGCATTAATCATCTAATTCACTCTTTCCCTCTCTTGCACTTAGGGTTTTCATATTTATCTAGCTTATTTCTTATGTCAAATTATATCTAGAAGTTATATATCATTGTTACATTAGTTACTATGAAATATCTAGGGTTTAACATAAAAGATCTATTTTTGCACTATTTTTATCATGGCTAAACCTTATGAACCCTTTACCAAATCTCATCCGTAAGAGATCAATGATCATCTTGATAAAATACCACAAGATCTAGATATTTTCTTATTTGCTTCTCATGAGGAGGCCACCAATCTAGCTAAGTGTAGTCACAAAATCATGCACTTACTACTATTATTATATTGCTAAGTATGTTATTTTATATATGGATATTGCGTAAGAAAATTATTCACTGATGACCCATTCCATAGTCCAATCATCTATCTTGTTGGTCTTTACCGCTTTCTAGTCTTGTACATTTATCACTCATTCACACAGCCTTCTGTTGAGTCTCGGAATTCATTTCAAGTAATTACTCACCTAGTTGTCGTCACTAGTCTCTGACTAGGGTGCCTAGAAAGGGATTAGGACACCTAGGGCATCCAATCGTCTATCTTTTTGGTGTTTACTATTGTTGGTCTTGTACATTTATCACTCATTCACATAGTTCCAATCGAGTCTCAAGAATTCTTATCAGTAATTACTCAATTAGTTGTTGTCACTAGTCTCTGACTAGGGTTCTTAGAAAGGGATTAGGGTGCCTGGGGCGTACTGGTCTTGAGTCTAGGCACCCTGGTCCCCATCACACTTAGTTTTATTTTTTTCATTTGAGGTCAGTCCTTTTAGTTTTTCCTCTCATCTCTTGAGGTACTAATCATCATGTTGGATTATTAGTGTCAAAATTTGAACAAGAGATCCCAATATAAACATAACATACATACTACCTTATGGGTGGGCTATTGTTATCAAGGGCTATCTATCTACATAGAGCAAGGAACTGCATTTGGGAATTATTCTGCATCACACACTGCATAGGAAGGGGTGTATTCATTCTATTCCATCCACCATTTTGCATTTTTATCTAGTTATTTTCATATATCTCTGCGTCATTTGCATTAGGGAAACCTAGGAATATTATTGCACACACAAGAACATAGAACTACATTGGATATAAGATGTAGTACAATTCTCAATCATAACTCCATCCATTTGGAAGATGGGGACAAAGATGACCCCTTCATTTTCATCTTTATTTTTAGGGTTTGATGCTTTGTGTGGGGTTTTGCATGTGATTCTTCATTGTAGGTTTACAACAACATCAACAAACCAAGTGCAACACTCACTCCGACCAAATGCGAAGTGTTGCAGAAAGACCTAACAACCATATCAAGATTATTTTATGAGTTATTTCACATACTAGGACACCCAAATTTCAGACTAGGGCACCCACAGTGCCTCTATCCCCCTCTAGGAGTCCAAGTTTGGCCAGATCTTCCTCTACCGTAACTTTCTCAAGATCATTGTGACACTCTCTCCCGTCATTCCCTCACTTTGCTTAGTCCCAGATCACTGCGATGTAAGTCTAATTTAGGTAAGTACTTCATCCTTTCATTTTATTTCATTTAAAATATAAAATAAATTATTTAACATTCATATTTCATTTATGTGTCATTTATCATAGTCAGTACATTTCTGATTTTAATAAAATACCTAGATTTTATTGAATTTTTTTTGTGAACTCATAGCTTAGAATATTTTTCCCTAGGATCCACTAAAACCCTAATGACTAAGGATATATCTTCTCCTTCTCGACTCATCATGCCTCATGTTAGTATCAATCCTATCTATGATGAGGAAAATATAGCTAAGCTTATAGCTCTATATTGTGATGTTACTATGCCAAATGATATTCAACAACTCTTAGCTAATAAATGCAATATACCTACTAGCTTTGAAAATTCTTCCTTTAGCATCGTTTCGGATCTGGCTAGATTTTTTGGTTGTCGACCTTGTTATACAGTTAGCCATGATCCTCCTAAAATTTCCAAGGAAATTCTAGATGACTCTCTTATTGATTTCATGCTTGGTCTTGATGATAGTACACATGTGCATATTGATTCTCCTCCTAGTCAAACCACTACTATAGTTACATCTCATGCTTCTCCTATTTTTTATAATACTTCTCATGATCCATTGCATACTAGTTCACATACTCATTCACACTATGTTGATGATCCAATTGATGATACACTTAATGACATTTATATATTTAGGTCTCTCTCTCTGATTTTGATGAAACAATTGATAGTCATGAGTCTACTACTTTACATAATACTAAGTGTGAATATCCTACTCCATTTTCATCTTCTTCTGAGGTTATATCTAATAATATGCATGACTCATCTCCATCTATTAGTTCATCTCCTCCTACCACTTCATCCCCTCCTATCACTCCATCTCAATCTATTAGTTTCTCTCCTCCTAACATTGCATCTCCATCTGACACTCCATCTCCTAGGGATGTTTTCGATAATAGTCCTGTCATTTATAGGTATGTTTCATGTCCTTCATCACCTATTACTTCTTCAGCACCTACACTTAGTGTGCCTTTAGCATCAACCTCTCCTACATCTCCTCTTGACATCCCTATGATTACTCATAATGGAAAGTTACAACTTCTTAACACATTATTTCCATCCTCAATTGTTCCTTCACAGGATATTTTATCTCTCATGCATATTGTGGGTCATTTATAGTCTCAGGTTCAATCACTCGCATTATAAATCAAGGCCTATTATGCTTCTATCAATAATAATTCATTACATGACAACCCCATTCCTAAAAAGATTCATAACTCGACATTTCCTAAAGATTTTATCCTGCCTACCTTTTCATGTTTTGATGGTACTAAAAACCCCTACTTGCATATCAAAAATTACCGTATGGCTATGGATTCATATTCTAATGATCAATTATTACTTAAAGTATTTCAAAACAGTCTTATCAATGATTATTTACAATGGTATACTCACCTACCATTTGGATAAATTAGCACTTATCATGAGATGGAAGAAGCTTTTCTTTATTGCTTTATCATCAAAAATGTCCCTAAAGTTACCTATGATCATCTACCTACTTTACATCAGGGAAAAATAGAACCTATCATGGATTACATCTTACAATTCAATGCTTGTATGCACCAATTAGTATTTCAACCTATCAATTTAGAGAAGCAATTTATCTTCTGTTGTGGTTTGATTCCAACATTAAAACAAAGATTACAATATGACACATGTGAATCATTCACACTTCTATGTTATAGAGTCATTGATCTAGAACAAGACCTTATTGTTACACATGTTATAGATCCTCCACCTATTGTTACTATTACTACATCATCTATTTATTCTCCATTTCCATCAGTTGAGTGTCCTACATGATATCCATCTCCTCCTCACAAGAAATTTTAACCTACTACATCATAGAAGTGTCCTCTTCTCCTACTCCACGAAAGGCTACACCTCAATATTCTACACCTATTTCACGTGAACCATTACATCACGCTCAACCACATTATGTGCTATTTATTTTCTCAATGAGCATTTAATTCACTTACCTTTTAACCAACATCACCCATAACATCATTTACAACGTCGGTTTGATCGACCTTATCAGAACTATCACCTTATCAATGGCCATAGGGATAATAATTACTTCACCCTTTGTGGTAAATTGCAACAGCTTAGAGGATAAGGGAATTATTTCCTTTGGCTCTCTCTCATGTGAGTGTTCCACCTCTCCTCTCCCTCATCCATGAGTTACTAATATCGTTGAGTTATTTCCTTCTTCTAGTGTTAAGGTAATTGTTCAATCAATTTCCAAGGTTTTCACTCATGTGCACTCCCATCACATCTATCCATTTCTGCACCATCTCGCCCACCTCATCCATATCATCCATTGCATCATGTTACTATATCAAATTGGATTTCAAATCCCTTGGCATACACTTGTCCCACCGCTGCTTCATGATATTCAGTTTGTTTCATATGTTCACGTTTCTTTCATTCCACATGATTCCATGGATTTGTACTACCTTGGTCTATGGTAGGTCATTATTACCACCTTACCATCCCCCGATGATACACTCATGTTCTTGTGGTTCTTATATGACTGTTGATGGATATGTTACACTAATAACCTCTCTTTATGTGCTCTATCAATTCATCTAGTGCACCCTATCGAATCATTTCCTAATGACACACTCTTGCTTTATGATTCATTCTTGATAGTTGAGGGATCTATCTAGATGAACCTCATCATTTATACATTAGGGAGCATTTCTAATCTCCTCCCCTATCCTTATCATACTAACATATTATGACTATATCAAACTTTTACACATCACCAAACATTCATCACAAAAGGTTATTTTTCAATCATACATTTTCTATCATCACATACATTATATTATCATCATCACACTATGTATTATAAGTCAACTCAACAAACATAAAAATACTCAACACGTCAACCATCATATATAGCAAAATCACATACATCATCATCACATCATAACATCAATACACACCAAATACACTCGTCCATATTCCAATAAACCCGTCCATATATAATCGATTACGATCATAGTTACAAAACATCCTATCACTTGGGGGCATCACCCCTACATTGAATACATCAAATCATATCTCATAATCACTATCAATATCTAGTATCAAAAGTTCTCTAGAACTTGATGCCTTGTCACTAACTTTGCGCCACCGATCGCAACTTCGATACTTCTCCACATGTCTCTATAGTAGTGTCACTTTCGTAGACCGCTTCTGCAAAGTTACTTTGTAGTGTGATAAATTGTGTAAACACATCTTGCACTAAAGAACTGCCACCTTTCACTTCTCTATCTCATTGTGTCTCCTCTCATGCCTCATACCTCTCACTCAACAACATGTTACACGTAATTGTTGTTATGGCCAATGGATAAAACAAATGGGCATTCTCTTCTCGTGATTTCACCCACATGCTCTAACATACCTCCATCCACAAGTATGTCGTTCAACACATTCCATGTCAATGTATGGATAGATGTGTCCACAATCAAGGACCAATACATGTCACCTACAACCAATATCACAACACATTAGACATCCATAACCATCACATAAGCAAGTAACCAATCATACAACATAACTATATATATACTCATGTTACACTATCGTTGTCGCTTATGTTGTCGTGGGCATGTGTTTTCCCTCTAATTCGCATCCATATGGTAATCTTGTCATATTCGCTGATTAACTAAAATGTGGATTTATACTAGTTAATATAATCTAGAAAAACAAGTAAATACATTAAATAAATGCAGTAAATGACTATGGAAAATGACACAAATAAAATAAACTAATAAAAATGAAAACCCTAATATGCAAGAAGAGTAAGGAAGTGACTCAGTTGATTAGAGGAGCTTGCTAGATTGTGTCGCAGAAATGAATGGAGAAATAAGAAGAAGGAACGACTGTACAAAGGCCTCAAAAAGGAAGGATCAAAGTTATCCGAGTGGACTAGATAACCGAGAGAGGGACCGGGCTTCTATGGGTGCCTTGGTCTACAAAATGAGTGCCTTGGTCTATGTGAAAGGTCCTGAACTTATTTTCACAGGTTATATAATTGATTTGAAACCTTCTATGTCTATCACGTCAGGTTTGCTACAATGTACTAGGTGTCGCTAATAATCCCGAATGAATATAAGACCTACAAAAATACCTAAGAAGTATCAAAACTCTAAAAAATAAAAATGCATATGAATAGGTTAAACAGACCTTAACTGTGACAACGGTGGACTTACTAACTGAGCACTACACTACATTTCAAACCTAAATGTAGTTCGGTGTGTGTGTGTGTGAATCATGTGCCCTAGGTGCTCTTGTGCCAATCACACTTTGTGAAGTAGTGAACTATAACTAGATGTAAAAATGTAGTAAAATGGTGGATGGAATAGAATAAAATCCCCTCCTATGCTTGTGTGATGCAAATTAACTAGCCTTGTCCTTTGTGATGGAGCTAAATGAATGCAAATGATCTCTAAATGCCTTTGATGAATGCAACCCTAGGTGGATGATAGTAGTGACTAGTTCTTGGTCCCTCATTATGGTCTCATAAATTTATATTTATAGGGTTCTCTTGATCTAATTTCATAATTAACCCCAAATGGTTGACCACCAAAGAGATAAGAAGTTGAAATGGCTAGAAATTTCCCAAAAAGTGTAAAAATGATCACGGCACCCTAATTGGGACCAGGGAACCGATGGGAGCCCTAATCAAGGCTAAAATGACAAAAAGTGTCAAAGACAGACTAGACATATGTGCAAAGAAGATCAAGAATTATGACATAAAGTAAATGAAAATGACCAAAGGACAGGGGGTTAATTATTACTTTCTTCACTCAAAAACCATATGAATAGTAGTAAGAGACTGGACTAAATATTACCTAAAGTAAGTGATTTAGTGTCTACATTTTCCCCCACTTTATGTTTGTGATCAGAAATCTTGGTAACATAAAGTAGATAGAGATGCGTACCTTATAATCTATGTAGATTGATGTAGAAACATGTTGAAGGACTAAACAAAGCATGTAATGACAAAAATATGATGGAGCATGGAAACTAAAGATGTAAAAGTGCAAAAAAGTGATGAGAGTGAACCTAGGGTGGAAATGTGTGTGTAGTTGCTGATGTGTGTGATGTACCTACATGGTTAGTATGGTGTGGGTTTAAATGAAATATTTTTTCTGATGTTGTTTTTTTTTACCCCCTTTTACTTTGTGTTTCCCATACGGCCATACCTACAAGGAGAAAATGATCAAGTAGTCAAATATGCATGTATGTATGTGTAAAAACGTAATGTAAAAGACACATATATATGTATGTAAAAGCATGTAAATGTAAAATACGAAAATGAAAAATGTAAATGGAACATGTGCACCTGATCCATATCAAGAAAGAGAGTGTAGAAGGATATCTTGTATTGTCAGGGTTTTTTGGTCAATCCGATTCCATAGGCCAAAGAAGTATAGGGAGGAATTCTACTGTATCCTCCAACCTTTAACTACTTCCCTAAACATGTGTGAAGAGATCTTTGTATGTCCTAGTTTTTTGGATGATCCAACGCCACTGGACCGAAGAAGTATAGGGAGGAATTCTATTATATCCTCCAACCTTTAACTGCTTCCCAAAATGATAAGGATTGTCATGTCATGTAAAATCCGCTATGTACGGGTTCGTAGACTATTCTAAACCCACTCATTATATGTAACCCACAATATCAATGGTGTAAAGTACACTCAATCTGAACTAGTGTAGATACTCTGTGTAGTATGTAAAACCCCAAATGATGCCCCCCTCTTTGGGGGCACATGAGATTCCATTGATAGGAGAATTCATCCCCAAAAGAGGACCAACCGCATGAAATTTGTAACTCTACCCTGTAGGGGAAGGGAATGCACTTGGTAGAAACCAAGGTGCACATAAAAAAGAGGCTATCCAAAGAAAATTGTTAGTACAAACAAACATGCATGTATAAAGCAATGTGTAATCTACGTAAACTGTGTATAAGCTACCAAGAAATGTATTAATATAAACATGCAAGAAGAAAAATTAAGCCACATAAAGTGGGTTGAAAACATGGGACATCACTCATGATGTCACAAGACACGCAAGGCCATCATGGCTGCATACAAAAAAAAATGTTTGCACACCAAACATAGGGCAAGGCCATGAGATAAAGAATAACAATAGAAGAAAATGTAATAAACAAGTATGGAAGACAATATCTCTAGATGATAAATGATGCACATGAAGCACCCATTAGTATGTTAGAAAGATAACATGTATGTCAAAATCATGTAGAACCAAGTAATGTAAAGTGTTAAGTACAAAATGAAATAATAACACCTATGAGAGACGAATGTGGATGCCCCCAAAAATCAGTGTAGGAAGGGTATAAGGTGAGTATCCTTGTTGCATGTAAGAGCCATGTATCTGTGATCACAAATAGAAAAATATATGAATGTGCATGTGTGAATGATATAGATAAATGACATAAAAATAATCTAACTAGCATGTGTAATAAAGTGACCATGAACAAGAAAAACTAAGAAAGAGTAAAACCAACCATAATATACAAATGTTGTGGATGGATGGAATGGAATGTAAGATGGATGGTAGGATCTACATGCCCCCTAAGTGAATGGAAATGTAAGCAAAGTGATGTTTATTTGGTTTTCACCCTTGGCGATCAAGAATGAACCATAAACAAGAGTGTGTCATCAGGAAATGGTTGAATAGTTTTTGTTGTATCTAGTGCACTATGAGGAGTATTTATGCATATTGATGATGATATGTGACATATAGAAGAGATGTGCATGAACCTTATATCCTAATTGTATATCATGAAAAATGAATTTATGAGTGATGAGTTATCCCTAAATTTTTATCACTACAAGATGATGGAGGAAGTGATGATGTAGCATATAGTGAGTGTCACTACAAGATGAATAGGAGTGAGTGGTGATGTAGCCTAAATTGTATACCACTCAAAGATTAATAGTAGGGATTGATGTATCCTAAAGTGTATACCACTACAAGATGATAGAGTAAGTGATGATTATCCTATAGGGTGTGTAACTATCCTAAAATGTCACATGATGAAAGGTCGAATGATAGACACATGATGAATGTAAGGTTCATTTGATTTGTAAACCCTCAACAATCTAGTATGGACCGAGGAACTAAAATGTATCATAGGGTAGTGAGTGCAGTGCATAGAAGATGATGTATTATATGTGTGGACAATAGATGACCATGTGGTGTGTAAAGTGTGTGATATGCGGTATATAGAATACAATGCTATATGGGTAGATAGTATAATAATGTGAAGATATGCGTTATGTGATATGCATGATAAGTAGTATGTAATGTGAAACTCATAGACAATAGAAGTGTGACATATGTATGATGAAGAATAGTATGGTGTATGATGTGTAGATGTGTAAATGTCAAAATGATGTAAAATAACTATAGAATGTGTGATGTAATATGCATTATGTGTGAATAGACGTAGTGTGTAGTAACTATTGTGCATTATATGGGGTTCATGTGTAGTAATCCCTCAACAATCAAGTGTGAATTGAAGCACAAGAGTGTGTCATCGGGTAATGATGATGCTAAAGTATGAATGAATATGTGTATGTTAGGAGATTGATGTATGAGAATGTAAAGATGATAGATGCGTAGATGTGGTGATGGGTGGGGGAGATGTATTAGATGTTATGCCCCCAAGTGTACATGAATGAATGAGCTAACTAATAACCATGAAGGACAAAGGTCCTCCATCCGATGCATGTGATGATGAAAACATATGATCATGCTCTAAGAGTGGTGGTATAGTAAATAGACATATTGGTGAATTAAGTCTATGTGTATGTGCTAAATGAATGTATAATTAAGGTCGTGGAGTCATAAAATGTGTCAAAGATAGAGATATAAGTGATGATGAGTGCAAAAGTGATGAAGTCCCACTTGGAATAAACCGAGGTGGCAAACTACACCGAGAGGTAATGTAATCGTCCTCGGAATGGGCCTATACCTATGTGTAGGAATAGTGGAGAAATGTGGCTGTGTAGATAATGTGTGAGTAGGTGATCTAGGAGTAGATTGTGCTTTGAGTAACATGGAATGCAATGTGCAAGGAAAATTAGATGAGGTGCTAGCTATCATGCGAGGATATGGAGACCATGGAGCATATGGAGGGACACCATCAATAGAAATGACTTGATTTTTATGAATAAATTTAAGTCGTAAATGATTCATAGAAATGATACATTGAGAGAAATGAATCCAATTGAGACCAAGAAGCATGTAGCACCCACAACCGTGTTTTTCGATGAGGAAAGGCACAAGAAAAGTAAGAGGACCAACCATAGCATGTAGCTTAACAACGCCAAAGGGTTTGTTGAAAGGATACTCAATTTTCGATTGAGGGTATATGACCTCCTTAAGCAATGAAATAGAGCATGCACTAACAGGACATGATGGGTCAACCTTAATGTTTTTAATAGAGGTCAAACCAATAGATGAACCAATATGTAAATGATTAGAAGTAAAATTTTCATGATAATCATGATATGATCATCAATGAAATCAAGGAAAGAGACATGAAATTCTCTAAGATGTTCTATGGGTCACCATGCCTATTGAAAATGGGAAGCTTAGGGGTGACAAAACTAGGAGGAAGTGGATAAGTAGAGATGGTAGGTGCAAATGGAGTATGCAATAATAAGGTAGAATCTAAAGACGGTGATGCATGCAAAGTGGCCTATTACAACTTACAAATTTGAGCTTGAAGGTCATGATAAAGAGAAGTTAAGTCTTGATTGCCAATCAGATGAAACCTATCGTATATGAGAAACTAAGGGTGGCGTAAAATGATTGGTTGTGGTAGTAGATAAAATAGGAACAATAGATATAGGTGGAAGAGTGGAAGTCAGTGGTTGAGTGGAAACAGAGGTTGGTATAGCCATGGAAGTGTTGAGTTCTGCCAAATTGGTAGCTTACTCACGAGCCACATATAAAAGTAAGTCAAGATATTGAGGGTGCTCAGCAAGATGATTATTAATGGCCTTAAAATGTTCTTCAGTAAAATTAGTATGAGAGTGATCCATGTTGAAATTGTAATAAACCAAGAATTATAAGGTATGAATGAATATCCTATAAGCACATAGATCGGGTTCACCAAATTTATTAACTAAAATGTGGATTAATACTAGTTAATCTAATCTAGAAAAACGTGTAAATACAATAAATAAATGCAGTAAATGACTATGGAAAACGACACAAGTAAACTAAAATAATGAAAATGAAAACCATAATATGCAAGAAGATTAAGGAACTGACTCATCTAATTAGAGGAGATCGTTGGATTGTGTCAGAGAAATGAATGGAGAAACAAGAAGAAGGAATGACTATGAAGAGACCCCAAAAAGGAAGGATAAGATCTATCTGAGTGGACTAGAGAACCTAGAGAGGGGTTGGGGTGCCTATGGGTGCCCTGGTCTACAAAATGGGTGCCTTGGTCTATGAAAAAGATTTGGAATTGAGTTTCATAGGTTTTGTAAGTGATCTGAAACCTTTGTTGTCTGTCACATCAAGTCCGTTGCAGACTGCATTAGGTGTCACTAATAATCCCAAATGAATATAAGACCTACAAAAGACTGAAATAAGTATCAAAACTAAAAAAATGCAAATGAATAGGTCAAACTTATCTCAATCGCCACAATGGTGAGCTTACTAACTAAGCATTGCACTACATTTCTCCTAAATGTAGTTATGGTTTGTGTGTCAATCATGTGCCCTAGGTGCTCTTGTGCTATTCAAACTTTGTGAAGTAGCGAGATATAACTAGATGTAAAAATGTAGTAAAATGGTGGATGGAATAGAATATAATCCCCTCCTATTCTTGTGTGATGTAGATTAACCAACCTTGTCCCTTTTGATGGAGCTAAATGAATGCAAATGATCTCCAAATGTCTTTGATGAATGCAAACCTAGGTGGATGATAGTAGTGACTAGTTCTTGGTCCCTCATTATGGTCTCATAACTTTATATTTATAGGTTTCTCTTGATCTAATTTCATAATTAACCCCGAAATGTCTGACCACCAAAAATATAAGAAGTTTGAAATGGCTAGAAAGTTCCCAAAAAGTGGTGGTAAAGTGTAAAAAGGATCAAGGAACCACAACTAGGACCAGGGTGCCGATGATTGGCCCAAGATCAGCCCGGAACCCCATTCAAGGCTAAAATTATGGAAGGTGTCAAAGATAAACTAGGCATATGTGTGGTGAAGATTGGGAATTACTGACAGAAAGTAAATGAAAATGATAATTGGACGGGTGTTAATTAGTACTTTATTTACTCAAAACCATATGAATAGTAGTATGATACATGGACTAAATATTATCTAAAGTGTGTGATTTAGTTTCTACATCTACAAACAATGGAAATAAAAACACCCATCAATGCATTGACCACCATGTACGGTATGCCTCCATATACCCCGCATCATCTATGTCAATTGAATCTATCGCCGCATCAACCTCATCTAGCTCGGGAGGTACTAGCTTCTCTTCTCGTGGCCTTTGGTGTAGCTTCGTCCCTCCTCGATGCTCTAAAAACTCTAACCCACACATATGGCTCTGGGCACATCCTGGGCCATACCAAACTATCGAGATACCTGCTCCACCTAAAATAACCTTGTCACACCCGTAAACTAATCCTCTAACCACATATTCCTCCATGTGCATTGTAACTCTATCACATCCTTTGTCCATCCTCCATAGTCTTGGTATGGCCTCCATATCACTACCTCTAGCCCCATTTAATCTATCACAACTCTATAGATATCAGTATCCATCTTCCTCCCATGCACACTAATTCATCTCCTAACAAATATGTCTGTCCTGCCCAGCCCACTCGCTCGCAGACCACCAACTGGCCTCAATACTATTATATTCTTGTAGGCCCATACATGTAGTAATGTAGTAGCTCTAATCCCACCTCCATGTTCCTCCTATGTAAATCTATAAATATCTATATACGGTAGGCTAACACATATCATGCCCAGCATACCTAGTACCCTCCTCCTCTATCCGGTAGAAAATATCATGCATCTTATATAATATTCCCACACCACCACCCTCCACCACAATTGATGACGTAATAACCACGGCTATAAACTTCCACAAGCACGGAACCCCTGATCTCAAAATCACATCCAAGCTAATATGAGCCTCGGAAGGCACTCAAGTCCCCACAAAATAACACCTAGTGGCCCTCATCTATCTCTCCATATTCTCCACAACCATGACCTGTACCCTCTCACCAATAATAGGTAATCACAATATGTGATATACATCCTCTAATGTAACTGTCATCTCACCTATATGTAGTCAAAACATACAAGTGTCCACACACCATCTCTCACACAAATCTATCAACATCAGCATATTATGGGGCACATCCCCCATCCTTGCTATGTGTTATAGGCCAGCATGGTCCATAACCTCCCAATCATCATCTAACAAACCCAACCCGAGAAACGTACTTAGGTGATGACCACCACGGAACTCCCTTGAATGAATATCCATATGCGCACCATAACATAAGAAAAACAACACGTTAGAACACTATACATATGCAAACATAACCACTTACAACATCACTACACATCAAATTTCATGTTTATATCACTCAGATAACAATCATACTTTCTTGAAAAGGGATCCCAAAAGTAGGTCTAGGGCACCTAGGAGTAGGACACTAGCACCCATGTCTGGGCACTCTATCTGAAAGGCCATTAGCACCTTCACCGCTCTTGTCCAGGTCCAAAACTCCAAGAATACTAAAAATAACACTTTTCCAAAAATTCGCTAAAAATGACTACTACACACACATGTTTTGAAAAATATCGCACTTACCAACTCCATCATCGTATGTGATGCCATGACAGTCAATACCATCTAGATTTAGCTAGGTCATGGTGCTTTAACTTGCGACATCCTTACACACTCAAATCTCACTCTCACACTCGCACAAAAGAAAAAATGAGTTGACTAATCACTCTTTTACTTTACTATTTATAGTCACTTTGCATTCTTCACTCTACTATGGTCATACTTTTTACAATCACTTTTCAACTCATACACATCGCACGCTTTTACTAATATCTTGAGAATTTTTATTCTGATTTACATCTTGTTAACAACATTCTCTTAAAATTTCCACCTACCATCATATCATACACATGACACACACAATATTTCTCCTTGAAATTTTATTTCACTCGATCTACACATATTTTTTGCAATATTCATTGTCCACTTGTCTAATAATGTGCTTACTTACATCTCATCATGTGTTCTTGTTATCACTTCCCCTTTCACCAAAAAGGGGGCATATAATTGGGGTCATCCTATAATTCTCCTTACACCACTATGCGATCATTTGATCCTTATAATTCATCATTTTCAAACATTTACTAATACACCATGTGATATTTCATCATTTTCTATCGATTCCCCCTAATGACCTAACCTGGGGGAAACAAGCGTAAAATCTCTCTATGAGTAAAACAATCAATCAACCAATCAAATACATTCAAGTATCTAACAATTGAAATCATACCATTCAATCAATACAATATAACACATTCGGCCTCCCAAATGACCTAACTTAGGAGTTACATGTAGCCTCCTAGATGACCTAACTTAGGAGTTACATGCGGCCTCCTAGATGACCTAACTTGGGAGTTACATTTGTTACTTTCCCAGATGACCTAACATGGGAAGTTATTCTACATTTCACATTTACTTCCAGATGACCTAACTTGGAATCCATCACACATTGCGGCAACACCCTTGGAGTGGGGAAATGAGACGTCATTACCTTTCCTATACTGCTCCTATGGGATCAACACGTTTTGATCGAAATCTTTGGATCCAAAATCATTGAAAAGTTGATTTGTGTCCATCTCAGTAGTAGTTAGATCTTTTGAGGGTGTAGTTAAAGGTTGGAGAATAACACACCTTTCTCCCTACTCTTCCCCTAGCGACGGGATTCCTAAATCCTCTAGTTTTCCATACACACATAATCGGGTTGGTAATTAATTACTCTCTACCCCATCACATCATAATCATGCCAAAATTAAAATTGACAATCATTCCACATCACAAACATCAATGTTGTTTAGTGCAATTCATTATGGTCTTACATATCTCATTATGTTGTATGGATCAGCATGCCAATCCATGGTTCGCCACATTATATGTTCTCATTCAACACGCTCTTCTACTAAATCTACACGTTCTTCTACAACATGGTCTTCTCCAAACTTCTCTCAGGTACACATCTCTAACTACTTTATGTTACCAAGCTTTCACTCACCAACATAAAGTGGGGGAAAATGTAGTCACAAAATCACGCACTTACTACTATTATTATATCACCAAGTATGTTGTTTTATATATGGATCTTGTGTAAGAAAAGTATTCATTGATGACCCATTCCATAGTCTAGTCATCTATCTTGTTGGTATTTATTATTGTTCTTGTACATTTTTCATCATTCACATAGTTTCGGTCCAATTCTTAGGAATTCCCATCAATCAAGACTCACTCGCCATCACTAGTCTCTGCCAGCTAGGGCACCCGGGGTGCCCTAGTTCCGATTCTAGGCATCCTAGTACCCGTCACACTTAGTTTTATTTTTATCATTTGAGGTCAGAAATTTTAGTTTTTCCTCTCATCTCTTGTTGTACAAGTTGCAATATTGGGTCATTAGTGTCAAAATTTGAATAACATATCTCTATATAAGCACAATATATAAACTACCTTTTGGGCGGACTATTACTATCAAGGGATATCTATCAACATAGAGTAGGGGACTACATTTGGGCATTATTCTACACCACACAATGTGTAGGAAGGGGTGTATTCATTATATTCCATCCACCATTTTGTATTTTTATCTAGCTACTACCTCATATGTCTTCGTCATTGGCACTATGGAAACCTAGGCACATTATTGCACACACAAGCACATAGAAATACATTGGGTCTGAGATGTAGTGTAGTGCTCATTCATAATTCCATCCATTTGGTAGTCAGATAGTTTGACCCCTTCATTTGCATCTTTTTTTTGGGTTTGATGCTTTGTGTGGGGTTTTATAGGTTTACGTGACATCAACAAACCAAGTGTGACACTCACCCAAGTAAAGGTGAAGTACTATGAAGACCTAATGACCATATCAAGATCATATTTTGAGTTATTTCATAGACCAGGGTGCCCATGTTTCAAACTAGGGCACCCACAGTACCCCTATCCATGTCCAGTGTCCCGGTCTAGCGCATCTACCTCTCTGAACATTTTAAAGATCATTTTGAAACTCTCTCCTCTCCATTCCATCACTCTTCTTAGTTCCAAATCACTACAAGGTAATTCTAATTCAGTAAATACTTCCTCCTTTCATTTTATTTCATTTAAAATATCAATTAAATTATTTAGCATTCCTATTTGATTTATCCTACCTGGGAATTCCACTTTGTGGGAATGTTAATATCCTTGAGTGAAGTATCAAAACTATTCCGGACACCTACCTTGGAATGCCGCTTTGTGGGAAAAATTGGAAGAAGGGGGATGGAACAAATTGATAGAGAGATTTCATAAAAACTTGCATCCTGGAAGGGCTCTTTGCTTTCACAAGCTAGAAAAGCTCAACTTCTTCAAATTTTTTTGCAAGGAGTAGTTGTGTATGTTATGTCTATTTTCATCATCCCAATGAGAGTTAGAAAATCTATTGAAAGTATCCAAAAGAGGTTCTTATGGACTGTTCGTAATAAAATACTAGAATCCCATTAATATCTTAGGAGAAGATCACTCATCCCAAGGATAGGGGTCTAGGTTTGAAGACCTTCAATTCATGAATCAAAATCTAATAGCCAAGGTTAGGTGGAGATTATATAGAGAAGAGGGGACTCGGACAAATAATATGTGATTGAAATATTTGCATCACTTTGGTGGTACTTTGGTTCTTTTCTCTAAACATGAGATACCTATAGGATCAATGTTTTGGAATAACCTCTCAAAACTAAGAAGTTGTTGGTGAAAGGAAGTAAATGGAACCTCGAGGATGTCCAATTCTGGGAAGACCCATGGATCAAAGATAATGCCCTAAATATTGAATAGCAATGGATTCACTATAGAAATCAATATAAGCATTAGATTGGGGATTTGGTATGTAACTATTTGAATGAGGAGATAAATTGGGCTCAGATTTATCCACCCCCTAACTACTCAGGTGCTCTACATCCCTTTGATGATCTTAACCAGATTCTCAATTATTGTCACATACCCCTAACAAAGGCTTAGGATGAATTAATATGGAGGAACACATACTATGGGGAGTATGAGATTAAATCTAGTTACCTGTTGAACTTTGAGCAAATCAAACCAAATAACTACTGGAAGAAGATATGGAACAAGAATCTTATACCCAAAATAATTTTTTTCTTCTAGGAGGTTGTTAAAAAAATATTCTTACTATGGACAAGTTAAGGAAGAGAGGCATGATCATCACTAAATGGATGTTACTTGTGTAGAATGCAAGAAGAGACGATTCAACATATTTTTTGGAATGCATATTTTCCTTTCAAGTCTTCTCTGCTATCCTGGGGTTCTTTAGGATAAATATGGTTCTACCTGGGGATGTCTCCTTACTCCATGAACAATGGAGTTTCAATTTCCAACATGAATTGAAAAGAGAGATATGGAAACTAGCTCTACTACATATCATGTGGGGAATATGGATTGAGAGAAATAATCAGATCTTTAGGAATAGATATTCAAGTACAAATAAGGTCATTGAAAGAGTGGGATAGGCCCTTAAAGACAATGTCTAGATTATTAAGATCAAACCATCCAAGTCTTTCTCGGGTTGGGAAAGAAGCATTCTTAACAACATGAACCTCATTCCCATAAGCCTTGTGATTAGTAGGGACACTCAAAAAAATAGAGTTAAGTGGTCTAGACCTCCCAAGGTTGTTTCAAACTCAATTTTGATGGTTTTTCTAAACAAAGGGAGAGTTCTTCAGGGGCATCCTTATTTAAGATCATTATGGAAGATGTCTAAGAGATTTTATAGGACCCCTTGGCAATCATTCCAACAATCTTGCGGACTTGAATATAAAATCCCTCATCATTGAGGGAGATTTGTTATGTGTCATCAATGCCCTCAAAGATAAGATAAAATGCAGGTGGAGACTTAACAACATAATCAGGGAGGCCAAGATGATGATGGAATCATTTGATAGAGTGGAAATTCAACATACTTATAGGTCTAGAAATAAACCTACCGATGGGCTTACCAATCATGGTAACAACATGACTGATTTGATGATGTGGCCAAGGGAATTCATACCTTGGCAGAATATCTTAAAGTTGATAAATGATGATAATATCTTGGAGGCAGTGTAATGATGGCACCCAAGTTTCTCATGCTTGTATATATATAAGTCTTTTCATTTTTTGGGAAAGGAAAATCACCATGTTTATGTGCTTTTAAAATTTTGGTCTGGTTTGAGGGGCTCTATTTTAGCTATTTCTAAAGGAAGACAAGGTTTTTGTCTTAGGATGGGAGGTGACATGGTCAGGCTGAGTTGTCATCATATATTCATCTCAAAAACAATGCTTCCTATGGAAAATGATGTGTAGAGGTGGGTTCACCAAGTTCATTCTCCATTTAAAAGGTAATGACCCTCCTCTCTGTGGATTTTGGAAATGCATGGGTTGAAGGGGGTTTTAATTTGAGGGGGTTAGAAATAAGGATTTTTGAGGAGTCGATTACCAAGGTTACTAGTTTAAAAATGGAGGGCCTCAAAATTTTCAAAGACAAAACTAGGAAGAAACATGAATTAGCTACTTTTTTTTTTCCTAGTGAATGTATTGTGTCGTATGATGATGGGATTTCTTGCACTTTTCTTCCTAGATTTTGGGAAGATGTTTTCCTTATGGTGATGAAGTATTTGACCTTGAGGGAAAATTCAGGAAAATATTCTCTTATCACCTTTCTATCATGAATTACCTTTGAAGGGATCAAAAATGAGTCTTTCCTTCTTCCTTTTTAGGTCTCTGAATTCCTCCATAACTAACTCAAAAACAAAAAAAATTGACATTCCCTTCATTAGGGGTTGATTCTTTTTTTTTTCGAATGGTAAACATGTTATCCCTACTCAACCAGAGGGTTACTAGGGATACTAAGTTAGATAATGAAACTCTAGTGACCACCATGAAATGAATCAAGAAAGAGAGTGGGAAAGACAATTCGAAGGGATTGTCAATGTCCTCTGCAACTTGAAAAAGGGATCCAAGAAAGGGGTGAGGGTTCTTATAGCATAAAGAAAGAGAGGGATTTGGTGGATTGGTAAGATAGGATAATATGTGTTGAGTCAATTGCTGACATTATTCTCATTGTTAACAAGAATTTGGTTCAGAAGGTTATAAATTTCATCAAAAATTGAGGTCCAAAGTAAGAGGATCGAGGGTATGCACGTGGAGTTTGTGATGAAAGAGAAAAGTATATCTATCCTACAGATCAAGTGGCCAAGGCAAAGGGTAGTAAGTAGAAGATGAGGTTCACTCTTAGTAGCTCTAACATTGAAGATTCCATGGCCACAGAGATTGAGGAAAAAGTTGATAAAAGGCCTAAGAGGGTTATCATAAATATTATAGGGTCAAAGGATAGTGAGCCAAGTTACGTAACGCAGCAAGCAGCATGGCTAAGGTGAACTAATTACGGACTTTGGATGTGCTTTTATTATTTTCATGTGCTTCTCTTGTTTTCTACTTCTACCTTTGTAACAGTCCTCTAGTTTCTCTAGTTTTTAAAACAAAAAAATTAGTATGTCTAATATTACATACTGTTGGTAGTCTGGCTCTGTTTGGGGGCAACCCTCTTATCAAGATTTTTGACTTTGTATGTTGGTCTTACTTGTTTCTTTTTTGTTTTTTTTGTCGACTTGGCTTCCTTTTTGTAAAGGTTTTTCGGTCCCTTCAAAACCAAAATTTTTACCTTATCTAAAAAGATATAGTTCATTTATGTGTCATTTATCATAGTTGTATAATTCTCATTTTAATAAAATACCTTATCTTTTATTGAAACATTGAGCTTAGTGTTCCTACTTATACTACCACTTTCATTCCTATTTTTACTCAACCTCCTAATTCCACCATTCCACCTACTTCCAACATTCCTACTTCTATGCCCACTCCCACTAATAATCCTATCACTTCCCACACACAGCAAGTCTCTTCTTCTGGAACTCAAGACCTATCCTCTCTCTATTAGGATTTCCAAGTTCAAATCATAACTTCATGAGTCTACTTCTCATGAATCCTCGTATCTTGATTCCACTTTACTCCTTCACACTCCTTTCATACCCACCATTTCCACTTATGCACTTCCTCCAAATTTCTTCACCCCTAAGCTTCCCACCTTCAATGGCCATGGTGACCCTCAAGATCATCTTAGATATTTTCATGTGGCATGTCTCAATTATGCGGATGATCATACTTTACTATAAAATATCTTTCCTATAAGTCTTCAATATTATGTTATGTGTTGGTTCTACGATCTACTTGTTCATTTGGTAACATCATTTACACATTTATCCGATGATTTTATCACTCATTTTTCTATAAATATTGGTTCTAAGATATCCTATGCTTAACTTACACAAATCAAACAAGGATCAAATGAGCATCTAATTGATTATGTACTACACTACAAGAGAAATCTAGCTAAGATGACCAATGTACTCACCGACTTGGAACTCCAAGATCTATTTGTTCAAATTATCTTACCACCTCTACAAGAGAGTTTCATCTTTGAGACATCTCCTTCATTTGATCAATTATGTCATACTCTTAAGTTACATGAAGGAAAACTTATCTCTATGGGAAAACTCAAGTATCATAATCAGGCTTCATCATATTCTAATTGGTTTCAAATAAAATCAACTTTCAAGCCATCTCCTAAGCCCACTAAAGCAAAATCTATTGTTAATGTTGTCTCTACTCCGAAAATCTTCAATGGAAACCTCCAAAGCGTACATTCACAAAATTACCTTGTGCTTCGTGCATTCTATTGTCAAAACTTATTGAAAGCAATCTTATTACACTTCCACCACCACTAAATATAGATCCATCTCACCCTAAAGGATGCAATTATGATGAAAATATTAGATGTGACTATCATTAGTGCATCAGGCATCCTACTTATCATTGTTTCAAACTAAGGCATCTTATTCAATATATTATTGACAATAATGCAATCAAACTCCCTAAGCCTTCGGTATCTAATCCAATCAATAAAAACAAAAAGCTCAAAATATTTAATGATCCTTTACCTAAGCATGAGAATAAAGTTGCATAATCTTCTGCAAATCATATATATCATATTATTCCTCCTCCATCATTGAGGCCTCTTGATTTTCTAGTTCTTTAGTGCTGATGCATCTCCACCATTCATCACATTTTCTGATCATGATTATCATGCTACATTTTATTCTAATACACTACACATCAATGCTTCTATTGGGCCTCATGCTATCAATAATACAATGATTGATCCATCATTGCCTATGGGCGTGTGTGTTATATTGCACTCCTCATTGTTATCAAATATCCACTAGCTAATATTTCATATGTTGTTCCTAAATCTTATGGCTATGTTAAGCTTCTAGTTACAAATTGGGCATATCACCATATTTTTCCATTCACTATGGCACATGTTGTCAAAGGTTGTGACATGTTCTTAGGTCTTCCTTGGCTCTATTCTAGTCAATATATCCTTTCCAGGAATCACTTGTTCCTAAAATTCATTCACAACAAGCAAGTTATCACTATCAAAGGTGTCCCACCATGTACATCATTGTCTCATCTTCCTCTTGAGGTTTCATCATTGCACTAGCTAAATCATCTCGGACCCCACAGGACTCTCCAATATAAGGCAAATTTTACACATAGCTCTTCTATTTGTACACATCCTACTCATTCTCAACGGTCCACTAGTGCATCTCATTAGCTTAATTCCCTTGTTTGGGTAGCCCCTTCACATATAAGTTCACCACCTCCTTCACATCCTAGGTCTCATTTACATAGATGCTCATTACCTTTTAGGTCTCCTTCACATGGGTGCCCATCACCTTCTAGGTCTCCTTCGATAGGTGTTCATCACCCTAGGTACCCTACACATAGATGCTCATCACCTCCTAGGTCTCTCAGTAACATAGGTGTTTACCACCTAGGCTCCAATCACATATGCATTGTTAGTATCATGCATCACCGATATCAAAGCATGTTTATACACATTAATAACCTCAATCATCAAGTGGAGGACCATCACCCTTCACTTTCATCGATAGCTTGTTCATCATCGACACTTGGGGAGCATCACACTTCTTCTCCCCCTCTAGCATTATCAGTGTCTCTTCTTTCTATTATTACACTCGTGCTTCATGCTTATTATTTCCAAGAATCAAATCTTACAAAAATTGATATAAATCTTGTATCACCATTACCCTATGACGTGCTCTAGTTTCATGGCTCATACTTGAATGTTGAGGGTCTAAATATGAAATGAATCTCACCTTTTCTATAATTCACACTTTGTGCTTCATGATCAATATTCTAATGCACTTTTAGGAACCATTTCCCAATGACACACTCTTGTTCTATGGTTCATTCTTGACTCACGAGAGGTCTTTTATAAATGAACCTCATCTTATACTTGTCCATATCCATTAGGAGAACAATGCTTCTATCACATTCACACATTACATTCCATTTCATTCCACTCACTCACAAAATTTTACATATCTTGGTTGCACTTACTCTTTCTTGCTTATAATTACATGTACACTTTACTTATATGCTAGTTAGATATTTTGTATGTCATTATCTTTTCCATATACACATTTTCATTCATTTGGTCTTTAGTTGTGAATGCAAACTTCATACAGATCTTTACACACAAAAATGATGCTTGGCATTATACCTCTTACCAATCCAACCTAGGCTCCTAGGGGCATCTACATCTACTTTCTCACACACTACATGTGTTATTGTTTCATTATTAAATTCTTATTCTTACTAGAACACCATTATCGATACATACACACTTTGACATAATTATCTTTATAACATGCTAACGGGTGCTTTATGTGCAACATTTACTTTGCAGGACTATATGCCACCATGGTTGTCTTATTTATTTAGATTGTTATTATTTTTCACATTGAGAAGACAAAGTGGGATACTTAGCGAAGGCACATAGAAGGTTCATGCGAGAGAACATGGCACAGTCAAACTTGTGAAAGGATATGGGAGAACACACACACGAAATATAAGGGTGGATTTAGGACTTAGCCATTTTCACATGAGCGGGCTATTTTTGGAGATAGCATGCGAAGCACACAAACCGGAAAAATACTTGCGCGAAACACATCGGCTATTTTTGGAAGAGCATATACGAAGTGATTTACATGGATGTGGGCTAAATATAGAATTTCCACTAACAGCTTAACTAGAAGAGGTCTATTGTTAGTGCACTTGTATGTGTGGTCATGATTGTAAAAGCACATGGTTATTTCCAAAGCATGTGACCTATTTTTGGAGTTATGCAAGTGGTGAAGGAAAAGTCTCCACCCTTATAAATATGTAATGATTTGCATAGTGTAAGAAGGGTGTGTGAGAATTGAATTACTTGTGAAGTTATGCTGCCAAATTTGATGTGTGCATAAGCGATGGTATTATCTATTGTAATGAGCTTCTATGGATTTATCATGTTTAATATAATGGAGTGTATTGGCTGAATCAGAGTGTTAATTCTGAGTATAATTACTTCTTGTATGGTTGGTTTCATTAAGGATATTGTTTAAAATTGTTATTCTTTATATCTAGATCTAAACATGCATTATAGAATGATATATTAATTATGGATCTGAATGCATTAAGTCTTCAACATGCTAAAATCCTACAATAGCAACCCTAAAGAGGGTCCTAGTACCTTTGTGCACTTCGGGTGAGCACTTAATTTAGGCTGAGTGATGTGCTAGTGCACTGGGCTTTTAATCGTAAATTCTAGGTTGCGTATCATTAGTTCTATTGTTGTGGGACCTCTTTTTAGTTGTTTTCAGGATGGTTCACAATGAAGATATACTAGTTTACCCTAGTAAGTGTTGAGGAGTGGATACAAGACCTAG
Organism: Taxus wallichiana var. yunnanensis; assembly: GCA_018340775.1. Classification (NCBI taxonomy): domain Eukaryota; kingdom Viridiplantae; phylum Streptophyta; class Pinopsida; order Cupressales; family Taxaceae; genus Taxus; species Taxus wallichiana. Next base: position 454,121,562 of record CM031235.1, on the reverse strand, counting down.
AAGAAGAATATACATAGAGGTTCAACACCATATCTGATTTTAATACACGTGCATGGGTGGAAAATGTAACTGCATAACAGCTTGTATGAGAGCTTCTTTGCTATTTTTCTAGTAGAGTTGTACGAGTGGCTGATTTCTTATGCATCTAAAAGGAATTGGAGGTATCACGCACTTGTTTGGATGTAGGAAGAATTTCAGGCCCTCTATGATGCTGATATGATTTGGACACGCACTGTGGATACTTGGTTTCATGGTGTTTTGAACAACTATATTCTAAAGTACTCAATTTCCACTTATTCTTGCCCAGAGGTAGCAGAATTCCAATTTTTACGATATCCCAAGGGAACTTACCTACAAGGAATTCCTCTAGAAATCAAGATCTTGATGGTAACCCTAAGCTTGGAAAGAAAACCAATGGCTAACTAAACCCCACCATGTGCGGGGCCAGGAGCAGGTTTGGTGAAAGATGAAGACCTAGTGACAGAAAGGCGGAGAGAGGGAAGGTGGTTTAAGTATAATGAGGCATGCGAGAGGGAGATAGCTAAGCATCAGAATGTTGTAGAGTGAATGGAGTTGTGGAGAGAGATGGATCATGAAGGATTTGAATTTCACGTAGAATATGTGGAACCCAAGCATCAGGAACTCCCCCATTTAGGAAATCATGACAGGGAACCCCCCTTGGCCTCATGTAGAAGCATGCCCAAAAAGACAACTTGGGACGCGGGTGCACATCTCGAATCCACCAAAACCTTACCCTTGTGCTTGGTCTTCCAAAATATAGTACGAAAAATAGTCAACAAGTTAATTTAGGTAGTGGGAGAGTAGGAGTGATTCATATAAAAATCACATTGATGGTAGCGCAAACATCTTCATTGTTCTATGGAAGTACCTTTTTAGGTATATCATCATACACATAATTCAAGCATGCAGAATTTTAGACTCTCTTATGGGAGAAGTAACACTTAGAATACTTGTAGTGGTGCAATTCAATACTACTGTTGGGACATAGGGAAGTACATCATCATGTATGAATCCAGCTATAGGTTCAAGATTAGGATGTATAGGTGGTTCTGGAGGTAGAGGAAACACATGAGGTTCTAGATTAGGTGGGTAAGGTCTACACCAACCCCAGAATATTTACATGGAGATGTCTCTTCATATTCCTGAGTATAGGGGAATAAAATATGTTGTTGAACACATGCACATGTGTGAAATATTGTGGCACGCAAAAGGAATCACGACTTCTGAGCGCAGGGAAAGTCAATTTACCACTACGTTACAAGGGTGCACACACAATTGGTACCAAAAGTTTGACCCGATCGACTTGTGTAGACTATGCGGCTTTAAAAGATGCTTTCCTTAAATAATTTCATATCCCTGAGTTTGAGTAGAAGAGTATAAGTGTGCTCAAGGATATTAAGCAAGGCACTACTAAGAGTGTTAGAGAGTATGATGCTCATTTCAAAACACTGTTATCTAAACTTTCTTATGATATTCATGCAAGCCAACATGCGTAATGGTTGTTTGGTGGCCTAATTGCACCTTTTACAAGGGCATTATCACATAAGACATACATTGATCCACGTAAAGCACTTGAAGTAGCTTTACATGCCGAGGTAGTTAGAAGTATAGACACTGGGGTGAGCCTATTTTTAGAAGCACATATCGCAACTATGGAGAAATTGTTGGAGAAGCTATCGAAAAATTTAGCACATGATATGTGGATAGAGATTTGGTGCACAAATTGTGAAGTGGAAGGTCACACAAAGGATAGTTTTCCCCACAAATCAGTATGCTCATTATTGTTGGACTGTGAGATATGTCATTTAAACCATGTTGCTAGTCATTGCGCATTATTACAACGTGTAATAAGGAAGAACGAATCTTGTTACTGTAAAATTTTTAGCTCTATAACTCATGACATGGAAGATTGTCACCTGATTGGTTAGATCCATGATGTTATAGATATTGGTGTATAATAGATAGGAGTATCGATAACTCTAAAGATAAGAACGAGCATCGGGATGGGGATCATAATTAGGTGTCCTATGATTGGAATGAAGGGCGTTTTGAAGGTAGTCATGGCAGATGTCGAGGATACCATGGTGGATTCAAATGACAAGTTCATGGTGGTGGAAGAGGAAAGTTCCCTCATGGAACATGTTATACATGTGGATCACCTAACCACTACAATCATGAATGTCCTCGAGAATATTACATGTTTTATCTATGGAAAGAATCATAGTTATGAGGAATGCTTGTACTTGTATGAGCATCTTAATAAGCAGAATAAACAAGAAAACAAAGGCATAGGGATTGTTAAGATACAACACAATGTGGAAAATCAAAGTGATGCCTAAGTTGGAACCAGAATCGAGGAATTATAGGTAAAGATCACTACCCGCTACGAAAGTGGTGCGTGCCAAAGAAGCATTGTAATAGAGTCCTACTATCACTAAGGAGGAGTTTCTACATGCACGCAGTCCAGATCCTACCCATCAAAAGGAGGTTTATCAGAAACCATGGAGGTACTCAAAAATCTTCGTGGTGAAATACAATATCTAAAGGAGCAATCATGGAAGATGGAGCAAAAGAGTTATTATACCAGCTTTGAAAATAAGGGGGAAAGAGTTATTATACCTTTAAAAATGGCAAATATGTGCCCTATGTTGAGCCCTTGAGTGAGGAAGAGTTGAATAGGATTTATGTATGCGTCATCCATGACCCATAGGTTCTTGAGCCATCTAAAGAAGGAATCATTCAAAGGGAGGATGCACACATTTAGCGATACTACAAGTGTTGCTTGTGATAATTGGGATCATAGCACTTATGAGTTGGTAGAGCATGAAGTAAAGATTCTATTTGCTAGGGACAACAGAGACCTCATGGTATCGGAGGATAGGTAACAACTCATTACACTAGAGAAGGAGATCCTATGGTATTTATGTGTGCCATGGAGGAACATTGAATAGACTAGTTAGTAGATGAAATATGCTAGCATATACCCTACGTGGGACAGCAACGTGTTGGTGGGTGGTTCACAAGGATAATATTGTAGGATGGAATAAAATTAGAATTGCTCTTTCTACTAGGTTCTTCAAGAGAAATGCACTTACCCAAATTTGCACTTATCATGGTAATCAACCCTGCTCAAAGACCACGTTTAACAGTGTGAGAGACTCTAGACAAAGGGGCAGGAAGCTTTACCACCTTCACTCACAGGTGCAAAAAATTTATTCCATTTTAAAAGGCTGCAAACATGGTTGGTATGTATATGTAGAACTCCATAGAGAGACTATAAATTTGGTAGGATTTAATTGTAGGAATGACCCAGACGTTTGACTTCTTCTCTACTAAACCTTCGGTATAACAAGCATTAAAGGTTATAAAGCACTTAACTACGGGGATAGTGCGAGGTGGAAGAACTCATTCAAGAGTTATTTGATGAAGGAGACTCAGGATTGCATTTTGTTGAAGAAACAAAGGCCGATGCCACACTACTTCAAAGGCATTTTCCTTGAGAAAGAAAAAGGAAAAATGGTCTACTTAGTGAATGATTAAGAAGTAGAAAATCTAGATGTAGAACATTCAATAGGTAGGCATGAGGTGTTGGACAGCTGCGAGATAAGACCACGCGTGCCCATCATAAACCTATGAAGAAAAATAAAGTGAATATCGGATCAGATGTTGAGCCTAAAGAGGCCATAATTGAAGACTATTGGTATGACTCTAAAGTGGAAAAAATCATTGAGTTACTATGAGACCTGCAGACTTGTTTCCTTGGGGTACCATGAACTTAAAGATGTGCATGAATCATTGGGAGAGATGAAGATAAATCTTAAAGAGGGTGTGTGCCCGATCAAAAATAGACCCTACAAGATGAACCCCAACTTGCACGAAAAAGTCAAAGAAGAGATTGAAAAAATGTTGAAGTTTGGAATCATCAAACCCTTGGACAAGTTAGAATGGGTTAGTCTAATGGTGATCAATATCAAGAAGGATGGTTGGATTAGGATCTTTGTGGACTATAGGGAGATTAATGCTACATGTGTGACTGATCCCTTTCCTACGCCATTCACTGAGGAAATACTAGAAGGAGTTACAAGGCATGAAATCTATTCATTTACAGATGGATTCTCTGGGTATCATCAAGTTAGGATTTCCCAAGAGGATTAGGAAAAGACTAATTTTACTATTGAATGGGGCAGCTTTTCCTATACTGTGATGCCTTTTGGTCTGAAAATTGTGCTCGCTATATTTTTGCACATAGTTGTTCGTGCGTTTAAAGATTTTATTTACATCTTCTTATAGGTTTATTTAGATGATTATATGGTATATGGACTTGTTAAGGATCATTGTGACAATCATGCTTAATGTTTGAAATATTTTGACAGTTGAGTATCTCTTTGAACATCAAGAAGTGCATATTTACTACAACATTTGGAATATTTTTAGGACACATAATTTGTAGGGAAGGTTTGTTGGTTGATCCAGCTAAGGTTGCAGTCATTTTCGGCCTAAAATAGCCTACCAGTAAAAGTGAGGTGTGTGGATTCTTGGGTCACATAGAGTATTATAGGAAATTCATAAAGGGGTATGCCAAGGTTGCCGCACCTTTGGAGGAGTTACTAAAAGGAAAAGGTATGTTCTACTAGGGAGAACCGCAGAATGCGCATTCGAGACATTGAAGGAGAAACTTACTACCACACCTATTATGTGCTTTCCTTTGTGGGACTAACCATTTCATGTACATGTGGATGCCTTTGGCACAACCATTGGCGCGGTGTTGGCTCAGCCTAGAGAAGGTATTATAGATCATCCTATTTGTTTTGCTAGTAGAAAGTTGACTCATACAGAGCAGAATTATACAACTACAGAGTGCAAAGCTTTGTCAATGATCTATGCGCTACATAAATTCATAAAGTACCTGCTAGCAACACCATTTGTATTCTATACCGATGACATGACATTGAAGTATTTAGTAAGCAAGCCTATTTTACATGGGCGCATATGTCAATGGGTATTTTTATTCCAAGAATTTGATTTTATAGGTGTGGTAAAACTAGGGAAAAGTAATTCTCAACTGCAGACCATTTATCTAGAATACAATTAGGAGAAGACGCAGCACACAATTGAAGATATTGTGCCCGATGCATAGTTATACCGATTACATTGCGTATAATTGAAATTAGAGGAAATAGTTGTCTTTCTACATACAAGTATGGTGTCGAAGGAATGAAATCCTTAGAGAAGAAACAACGCTCCATTCACGTGGCATCGTTTATGTTGATTAGCAGTGACGTGTACAAGTTAGGATGAGATGAAGTATTACACCGATGTGTACTAGAGCATGAGTGCATATATATCATGGCAGAGAGGCTCATGGTGGCATTGCAGTGGGCACTATGCAGGTGATGCCACTGTACACAAGATTCTACTCACTGGATTATGGTGGGAGACCATGTATAAAGATTATAAGGCATATTGTAAGGCTTTTGATCACTATCAGCGCTTTGGAAAACCAGGAAAAGAGATGAAATTCCTTTAAGACCTATTCCTAGTGCAGAACCATTTGAGAAATGGGCTATATATTTTGTGGGTCCTATTTCACTAGCCACACTTGGGACTAGATCACGCTATATCATCACTTGCATAGATTATCTGACAAGGTGGGTAGAAGCAACACCTACAAAGGATTATATAGCAGCTACATTAGCCATGTTTCTATGGGAAAATATTATTACAAGGTATGGATGCCCGTTGATTTTGACCAGTGATAGGGGCACACATTTTCTGAATGAGATAATCAAAATTCTATTAGATGAATTCATGATTGCACACCATAAAAATACACCATATCATCCTCAATAAAATGTGACTACTGAGGCTTTCAATAATATATTGAGCAGGACATTAAAAAAAATTGTGATGTTGAAAGAAAGGATTGGGATGATAAATTTTTTGTAGTACTTTGGGTGTATAGAACAACATACAAGTGGTTAAACAAGGACATACCCTTTCAATTGGTGTTTGCATGTATGCAGTTCTTCTTATGGAATTCATGTTACCTTCTTTGTGTATTGTGCATAGTGGAGGTCTAGCTGATGAGAAAGCATTAGAAGAATGAATTGATAAGTAGATTAAGTTGGATGAGCAATGAGAAATAGCATGTTGGAGTCAGAAGAAAGAAAAATCCAAGCAAAAAGCATGGCATGATAGGCACATCACAGACAAAAAGCTTGAGATAGGGTAGATGTTTCTTTTGTATGATTCTAAGTTTCTGTGTCATCCAAGAAAAATCAAAGTACATTGGTTAGGACCATATGTTATCACTTACATACTTAAAACAAGAGCTTGTTAGTTAGAAATGATTGATGGAATATGGTTACCTAATTACTTCAACAAGAGTAGGTTGAAGCCCTACTATAAATAAGTCTTCTTGGTGTTTGTAATAAGGCAATGTTTCCATTTAGATTAGGTTTTCAATTATGTATTCCCTTAATGTATTTCCTTCTTTGTCACTATGCTTTATCAATTTAGTTGGTGTTTTGTGAAATAAGTGTGTTTGCATACGCTAGAAGCAAATTACCATTTGTAGTATTTTTATGCATAGAGGATTGCACATACCATTTATGTGGGGTGGTTATTGAAAAATGGGTACACAAAAATAACAAACTGTTATAAGTGATATTCAAGTTTGAAGATTTTATGGACATAAGATTGCTTTGAAATAAGGACCATAAATGGAGATAAATGAAGGAACAATATAACTTCAAGTAAGCAACGGCTATGGATACTACCAGAGAAGGCACAAAGGATGAGGTACTCACACACATGGAAATGTGTTGAAGAGAAGCTTGTAGCTAGAAGGTAGGAAGGCGTGCTAAAAGGTTATGATTGAGGTGTGAAGATGTACCATGTGGAAAATTGTGAAAAGGGTCAATTAATGAGGAATGTTGGTAGGTGAAGGAGCAATAAATGCACCAAATTTTTGAAAATCTATATAAGGAAGGGATACAAGTTCATTTTACCATTGTAAATCACAAAAATTTAAATACGTAGTACAACCAAAATGAGCGAAGAGTGTTGAGGTGTGACGAGTTTGAAACCATGTGTGAGAAGCATATTTTTGCACAAGAGAATCTTATGTCCCCATTGGTGAAGGGTTTAAGTGAAGCAACGCATTTTAATGATCTAGGGCACACATTTTTCAACTAGGGTACATGGATTCAAGCTAGGGTTTGAGGTTATATGTTGTAGAAGTTTGAAAATGAGCATTTGAGGAAAGAACATTACGATTTACAGATGGCACCAAAGAAATCACTTGCCTTAGGAGCAAAAGGGAGGAAGAAGAAGATGGAAGCAAAAGTTTAAATTTCTCCCAAGAACAATTTTACAAAAATGCGGTACTGAAAGCGTAATAGTGGGACAAGAATGGAACTCTCACATCCGCAAATGTAAGATCGGTGACTACAATGAATGTACATCGAGAAAAAAAAGGAATTGACGCGCTTATTAAATAAAAAGACAAAAAGCAAACAACGAAAGATATGTCGGTGTATGATGATGCGGGATAAAATCTGCTAAATCAAATTAGATTTTACTAGTTGTATAAGCTCCCGTACTTCAACAAGTATGAAGCTATGTACTAGTGACTGATGAGTAGGGTACATGAAGATTTTTTCTATTTCACCTTTGGATGCGGTAGTAAGGATTACAACCACCCTGATTTCAACTATAACAGGATTAAGGGGCATAAGAGTGGACTTGAATAGTGATTTGACAAATAAAGCATCCATCCTAGAGACATAGAAGGAGTTAGGATACACAAAAGGTTTGTGAAAAATGGATATAGATAAATTGAAGAAGTATCTCGTCATACAGCAACTACACATATGGTCACTAAGTTGAATGATCAAGAGAGATGGTCCCAAGTGAACACAATGTGGCTACACATTATAAGGAAAATGTCACAGGGAACAATATATAACATAGTAGGCTACATTACGGACACAATCATCAAAGAAGAGCACACATGTGAGAAAATCAATTTCAGCGTTGTCCTTTTGTCCTTAGTATTCTTGGAGATCGAAGTGCCTGATAGGCTAAAGAATAAGATCTGGGAGTACCCCATGTAGAATAAATCCCTGGAGGAAAGATTTGATAAATAATTATGTGAAGAGTCAATGGGTGGGTTGTTCAAGCATATGGCAAAGATGTGGTATGACAAGCTCCATGCGGTGTTTGAAGAGGAGTGGCACATCCCCAAGGATTTACCTTTGGTGGTAGGCAAGGTAGTATAGTTTACAGTGTATCAACACTTTTTCATCATGCAGTTTGTAATGAAGGATGGTACTTGGAGCCCTTGGTGTAAGTTTCCATATGCCTTCACAGCATGCTACTTCCAAGCATTGGTCCATCAATTCAACAATGCGTGATGCCTGAAATTTGTTGAAGATGAGATAGACTATGACTATCCAGGCATGCTCGCCTACATAGAGAGGTTGATTTTAGACATGAGAAGTATGAAGCTAGTGAGTTTGGCAATTTGAGATAGTGGGCCATGCTTATCTACCTTTAGCTCAAGCCCAAGTTAGAGGGAAACAAATATGTGGAGAATGAGTTCACACTCCCGGGCCACCTAATGGAAAGCATACAATAGAGAATGTACTAGCTCCAAAACCCACCGAAACTATAGAATTAAATCATAAAGAGGAAGAGCGCAAAGACAGTGGTGGCTTGGTGCATAGGGTACAAAGGTAGCCCTCTAACAAGGTAGAATTTGATCACACAAGTACTCCACCCCAGACACAAGAAGAAGGGGAAGAAGAATTGGAGGTTGGAGCAGACCCTGAGGAATGCCACTTTAAGAGGGTGTTCAGGTGAACAAGGACTCAAGGTGCTACTCCCCAATCAGTATGGAGATCACCATGACTCTCTCCACAGAAGGAGATAACTAAAAAGAGAAGGAGAAAATTGAAGTTGGTTGAGGAGGCAAAAGAGTCTGAGGAGAGCGTGCTTGAATCTCCTACACCACCAGAGGATGTGGAAGAGCCAAAGGATGAAGAAATGAAATATGGAGATGTAAAGAATGGAGAAGGATTAAAGGAAGGAGAAACAAAGCAAGATACTACTTAGGACACTCAAGATACAGCTCCATTCTTGGTGCACACCAGATTCTAAGGGGCCGAGAAGTAAAAGGACAAGTGGAGAATTTACTGTTCCATCTTTGGGCTATGCTGAGGACACAAATAAAATTGTCTACACCTATTTTCAGAGCACGATGAGCCCTAAGGAGTTATATGGATGGGAGATGATGGATGAGGACATGGCCACCACATGCACATGAAAGCAACTATCTTATTCTATGCACAGACACATGGATGAGCCAGACTTCGACGTATGTAAAGAATCCTATGTGTCAAGAAATTTGAAGAAGGCACCTTAGGCCATACATATTACCGTGAAACCCACTATTATGTCTGATGATTAGGTAAGTAATGGCTTGGTGAAGGTATCTACAAAGGTGGAACGGAGGAACATAGACAAATTAACCACTATAAAGGAACTAAGAGAAGAGATCAAGGCCAAGGATGCTGAGATCACATGCTTGAAACAATAAAAGGACCTAGAGCAGAAAAATAATGGGGTTCTTATTAGAATGGCATAGGATATCAGGGATCATGTCCTCTAAGTAAGACCATGTGTAGAGCCCAAGGTGCCTAAAAATTTCACTTCGGCTATGCATTATGTGTGCACATGAGTTGATTTGGTGTTTGAGGAGGGACTAGTTAGAATTTCAGTGCCAAAAGACCCTAAACATGAGGCAAAGAGGGAAAAGGTTGTAGTGATTAAAAATATTTCATCATACAAGAGGTTGCTTCAAACTCTGCAAGAGGAGCTGAAGAAAGTGGATCAAGCATTGAATATCTCAGTATAGCTTCGGAGGCATTCATCGAATAAGGAAAATGGTAGAGGACAATGAAGTTCTAAAAGCTATGAAGCATGAAACATTGGGGTGTGTGGAGAGACCGGAAGTGTTAAAGAAAACCATGAGGCCTTTGTAATGGCCCAGGAGCCCCATAAGAATAGGTTGGATGAACTAGGAAAACTCAAAGCACGGAAGATGGATCTACTAGAAGGGAGAATGTTTGCAATGGCTAACATTGTGTTTGTATTACAAAATGGGAAGGGATAAATTACATAGGATGAGTTAGATTCTATTACATTGAATATCCCAAAAAGGAAGAGGTCATGCTTTGAGTGACCGGCAGACCTTAGAGGCAGAGATAAAGGAAGAATATCCATAACTCATTCTTCTAGTTGAAGCAGAGGGTGATGTAAAGTAAATACTTATTATTTGTATAGAAATTATTTCACATTCTTTCCATTAATTTATTCTTTATTGTTCAAGGAGTAGACATTTTTGGGGTGGTAATGTAGTTTAGTGTGGGGTAATGTTAAGTAGACAAAGTGGGATACTTAGCAGAAGGCACACAGAAAGGTTCATGTGAGAAAACATGGCACAGTCAAAGGCGTGAAAGGATAGGGAAGAACACACGCGTGAAATATAAGGGTGGATTTGGGACTTAGCTATTTTCACATGAGTGGGCTATTTTTGGAGATAGCGTGTGGAGCACACAAATTGGGAAAATACTTGTGCGACATGCATCGACTATTTTGGAAGAGTGGCTACAGAGTGCTTTGCATGGATGTGGGATAAATATAGAATTTCCACTGATAGTTAACTAGAAGAGGTCTATTGTTAGCGCACTTACATGTGTGGTTGTGATACTAAAGGCGTATGGTTATTTCTAGCATGCAACCTATTTTTGGAGTTATGCAAGTGGTGATGGGCAAGTCCCCGCCCTTATAAATATGTAATGATCTACGTAGTGTAAGAAGGGTGTGAGAACTGAATTACTGTGAAGTTATGCTGCCAAATCTGATGCACACATAAGTGATGGTATTATCTATTGTAAAGAGATTCTATGATTTTATCATGTTTAATATAATGGAGTGTATTGGTTGAATCGAGTGTTAATTCAGTATAGTTGGTTCTTACATGGTTGGTTTTGTTAAGGATATTGTTTAAAATTGTTATTCTTTAGATCTAGATTTGAACATACACTATAGAATGATATATTAATTATGGATTTGAATGCATTAAGTCTTCATCATACTAACATCCTACAATAGCAACCCTAAAGATGGGCTTAGTACCTTTGTGCAATTTGAGTGAGCACTCGGTTTATGTTGAGTTATGTGCCAACACGCTTGGGATTTTACTTGGAAAATTCTAGGCTAAATCAATTATATGCTATTATTTGTGGGATATGCCCTTTATATTGTATGGACAATGTATGTTTTGGTCACTTTGACCCTCATTGTCTTGTGACATTGTGAGTGATGTCCCATATTTGAAACCCACTTTTCAGGGTCTATCTTGTCTTATTTCTTGTTACACTTTCTTCTATTGCATTTTTGCTATATTTTTCTACTAACACATGTGTCTATCCTCTTTTTTGCATGTGCATTGGTTTCTACCATGCACATTCCCTCCCCTATAGGTATTCACTTCATACTAGTTTCAGTCCTCTCCTTTGACCGCATTCTCCTAAAGAACGTCATATAAACCCCAAATAAGGGGGCATACATTGGGTGAATTAGCCACCTCGATAATATCTCAAAGCTATAATTCAAATATGTACAATACAAGAACAAAAAAAAATACATTTACAGAAATAGCCTAAAATTTGACTTGGATCCTCAGTTCAGCATAGACTCTAGTGCCCAGATACGACACTAGCACCTGGGTGCTCCTAATCTCTCCTGGGCACCTATTTCTAGGGGCAGATAAAGTTACTTTCTCATATCAGCATAGTTTACATCAGTTCACATATCATCGTTCATAGTACATGAACAATCATCTAGCAAGTAGAATGTATTCTTTATCGATTACAAACTCGAACAAATATAGAACTAAAAATGGTACAACTCGAACAAAAAGGATCACACCATATGTAGTGGTGTATAATTGGGAAGCATTCATGGAAGGAGAGTAACACTAGACCTCTCTCCCCAAAACTCTTCTGTCGTGACATGAGATCACCCAAAAACTTTTGTTTGGCATGAAATCACCCAAAAAATTGCTCTTCTACAGCATTTCAAGACATTTTATATCCTTTTCACTCTTCAAAGATCACGTAAACACATTCATTTTTGCATACTTTTACACACTTTTTATATACTTTTACATATTTTTCATAATACATGACTTTGACTACTCTTTTTATCTTCTTTTATTGGTTCGTCCTCAATACACAACAAGAAGCAACTCTACATCAAGATCAACAACATGTATAATGTGTTACAACACCATATGCTTCACCCCTAGGGTCAATTCCTCTTTCTTAGCTTCCACGCTTCATTTTTATCACCTCACACTTTTACTTGTCCACTCAAAGCATGTATTTTTCCATCACACTCTATATGGTTACCAGGTATGCATCTTCTAACTACTTTATGTTATCAAGTATTCACTCAAAAAAAAATTGAGGGAAAATGTAGACACAAAATCATGCACTTGGGTACATTTCTAGGTCCTAACAACATACTTGCATTTACATAATTCCTAAGTAATAAAACTAGTAATTGATAACTACCTTTGGCCTCTTTTTTGTCTTTCTTGATTTCGCTCTAGTCTTACACACCCTAAAACCCTATATGAACTTTATTTCTTTATCTTTCATGACTTCAGACACCATCACCTAGGATCCCTCATCCCCCCGGTAACCTCGACCTCTTTCTATCCGGGCCTCTTTTATCTTTTGGACATCTTATTTTTATGGGTCGGCCTTCTAGTTTTCGATTATGAAATTCAACCAATAGAATTGTATAAATACAAGGTTGTGTGACAAAAATAAAATGCCAAGCTCTAAGATTCTATTAGCATCACCTAAGCTTACATCCAAATTCATCTAAGAGAACTAAAGGCATCCATATAACATCCATTTAAGGAACAAGGGACTGCATTTTCTGCATACACTTCATAGGAAGGGGAAGTTCATTTTTCCATCCACACATTCTACCTACACTTTGCATTTATTTATCCCACTATCAAGTGCACTTACACAAGGGAATCCTGGGAACCATTGCCACACACTCACAAGAACCACATGGAATGTGAGATTTAGTGCAATGCTCAGTCATAATTTCTCTATGTCGAGTGATCATTGGGGTTAGTACGACTCCCCATATTATATATTATCTTTTTGGGATTTGATATAGTTTGAGGGTTTTGTAGGTCAATATATATTTATAGTTTTCAGGTGACTTCTACAAACAAAGTGTGACATATAGGTGACCAAAAGTGACTAACAGCTTACACTATTGTGATGCTAAAAGAAATCAAGTTTCAAGCTCCTTTGTAGTCACAGGTACCTAACAGAGGTCTCTGGTGCCTAGGTTCCCTCACTCAAGTCTATGCACCCTAGTCTAGTATTTTTGACAGCGTTCCAAAATTTATTTTGAGTGATTACGATGATCTTCCCTTCCTGTTCATCGCTTTCTCAATCTGCACAATCCACGATCAAGCGTTATTCAACTAATTCATTCTCTCCCTCTCTTGCACTTAGTTTTTTCATATTTATCTAGATTATTGTGTGTGTCAAATTGTATGTAGCAGTTGTATATCATTGTTACATCAGTTTCTTTGAAATATTTAGAGTTTGGCATAAAAATTCTATTTTTGTTAAATTAATAGCTAAACACACATTAGATGGAAAAAATATGCATATTCTGAGTCGAAATGATCTAGACGATCACCCCAATATGATTATCAATGAGTGTTGCACTACATTTCAGACTTTATGTAGATCTCATGTGTGTGTGTGATTGAAATAGCGTCCCTTGAGCTAGGATTCCATAGTTCCAGGTTGTGCAAAGAAATAGCTAGCTATAATTAATTCGTCCCAAACACAAATGTGTGGTATGGAATTCATAATAGACCCTCCTTTGCAATTATTAAGTATATAGTCCAAAATGAAGTCTATGATGTATTAGAGAGAAAATATTAGCTTTGTGTAGTAGTATGTGACTCTTGAATGTCTTCCCCCTTAATGAGGTTAAATAAGACATGTATATTTATGATTCCCTCACTTAATTTTTTTCATTAACAAGTGAAAAGGCTAACCAAGAGGGCTAAAAGAAGACAAGAAAGAAATAACATTTGAAAGATCAGAAAAAGAGGTAAAGAGGACACATATACCCAAAGGGGACATTAATGCTTGGGTGCTCTTGTCCCTAATGGATGCTTCTATACGGAGTGCTCAAAAGGCTAGATAGTGAAATCGGAGAGCTGAGTAGAGTGTCATATGGTAAGTAGAATTGTAAGTGTAGATACAAAATCTATGCACTTGGGTACATTTCTAGGTCCTAAAGAATAATAATGTATACATGATTCCTAAGAAACAAAACTAGTGATAGATAACTTCTTTTGGGACTTTTTCTTATCTCTTGCATTTTTATTGACCTTGCACATCTTACAACCTTGTTATAACTTGAATGATTTATCTTTTATGGCCTCAGATACTAGCACCCAGTTAGGATAGAAGTGTTCGAGCAATCTTGTCCCTCCCGGGTGATCCCGAACTTCTTTACCCTTTTCTTACCCATTTGGGTCTCGTTATTTCTTGGTCATATTTTAGCAATTTGGGTCTTCCTTTTAGTTGTCAATTGTGAAATTCAAACAAGGAAATCATATATATACTTATTCTAAATCAAGCTCTAAATACTAACATTATCTACTATCACCTAAGTTTACATCCAAAGGCACAAAGAGCATTACAAAGCATCCATATAGCACATCCATATAAGGGACAAGGGTTGCATCATTCTACATACAAAACATAGGAGGTGAAGCTCATTCTATTCCATCTCACACATTCTCATACTTGGAGAAATCTAGATCTAGCATGCTATCACAAAGGTAACTAACAAGAGGGAAACCTAAGGAATCCTTTCATTAAGAAAATATTGAAATAAATAAATGCTAAATCTAAATATGTACCAACGCAATGATATAAACAATTGAGTATAAATTTGATCTAAGTAATTTAAATTTAAAACCCTAGTTGTAAATAAAAGGGTAGAATACTTATTTGATTCAAAAATATTCTTTTACTATACCAAGTTGATGAACTAATGAACATGAGGAGGGAAGTGTTGCACCCCAAGCTCGAAAATTGTGTGATTACAGGATCTACCCGAATTAGGGTTCCTAAGGAGGGTTAAGGGCACCTGGATTCCAGAGACCTATTCTAGGAACCTATGACTTATTAAAAGATGTGAAACCTAATTTTTAGGGTCGCAAGATGTTCACTAGTTGTCACCTTTAGTCCCGTACGTCATTGCACTTCAATCTTATTTTCCTAAAACCTATGATGGGATAGTTCGCATGTGTGTGTGTAGAATCATTACCTAGGTGGATCTTGTGTGAGTCACATTTGATTGGAATAAGTATCTAGATATTAAATATGTAACTAGATGTGTGCATGTAAAAATGAACTTCCCCTCCTATGAAGTGTATGCAGAAGAATGCATTCCCTTGCCCTTGTGTGGATGTTAGATGGATGCTTGAATGCTCTTGTAAATTCCTTTAGATGCAACCTTAGGTAGAGATAGTAGATACTTAGTTCTTGGTCCTTTATTATTGCCACATAGCTTTATATTTATATGATTCCCTTGCTCAAATTTTGTAATTAACCACTAAAAGGCTGACTAGTAAGAAATAAGATGTCAAAATGGCTAGAAGACACCCAAAAGACAAAAGAAAAGTACAAAGAGGTCGGGGCACCCAGGAGGGGATGAGGGTGGTGGCGCCTAGAGTCAAAAAATTTGAAGTATGAAAAGACACATACTAGCAAAGGAGTGTAAACAAGAAGAAAACCAGAAAACAAGAAAAGAGGCCAAAGATAATGGTTAATTCACACTTTTCTTGCTTAGGAATTATATGAATAGTAGTATGTGATTAGGACTATATAAATACCCAAATTATGTGATTTAGTGTCTATATTTACCCCCACTTTATTTTGTTGACAAAATTCTTGATAAAATAAGGTAGATAAGAGATGCATACCTGATAACCATATAGATAAATGGTGAAAATCATGTCAAGGAGACAAGAAACAGTGTGGAATGATAAAAATGTTAAGCATGGATGTTAGTGAAGAGGACATGAAAATGATTATGATGACCCTAGGGTGACAATGTATGTTTCGATATCACATTGTACCTATTTTTGATGTATCTTGATGTGTGGTGATGTGTGGTGATGTGTTATTGATGTGACTACCACTTCCCATAAGGAAAAACCTACAAAAGAGAAGAATGATCAAGTAGTCAAATATGTGTATATGAAAATTCGATTAAAAAATGTAAAGATTATGTAAAGAAGTATGTGAAAATGTGAAAATGGAACATGTGCACCTGATCTGTGATGATTAAAGAGAGATAAATGATCTTGAAGATGTTATAGAAGAATGAGTTTTTTGGGCGATCTCGTGCTAGTTACGCTAAGTCCGAGTTTTTGGGTGATCTCATGCTAACCGTGCCAAGTATGGAATAAGTGTATGGAGAAATGTACATAATTATTCTCCAACCTTTGACATCTTCCCGAATTATAAAAACCACTGCATATGGTGTGTGCAAGTCTGATCCATTCCAATCCAACGCGAAGTAGAAAAGAAGGTGTAATGCATGAATCCCAAGTGTCAAAGGATTGTACCGGTTTTGTAAAGTTTGTTGTGTAAACTACTATGAACTGTACTGCCAAACTAAGAAAAATTATGTAACTTCCCTAGATCATAGGTACCCAAGAAGGGTCAAGGGTTCTTTGGCACTACCGCTGTCTAGGCACCGGTGTCTATGTTGTCTTCAAGACCCAAGTCGATTTTGGGCCATTGCTCTAGTTAAATAATGTGTTGTACTCAAGTACTAAAATATGTTGTATTATGAATTTGAAATAATGTATGGGGTGAATTATTCACCCATTGATTCCCCCTTATTTGGGGTGTATGTGATGTAGCAAGGAGTATGTAGCCCAAAGGAGGACCAGATGTTGTGATAAAATTGAAGCCTTGCAGAAGGGGAAGGAATGTGCTTGGTAGAAACCAAGGCACATGTAAACAAAGTGGCTAAAAAAAAAGTGTTAGTGAAAATAATATAAATACACATGTAGAAGACAATGTGTAAGCTAGCAAACAAGAAGACAATGTAGACCACAAAAAGTGTGTATCAAACATGGGCCATCACTCATGATGTCGTAAGACAATAGAGGCCGACATGGCCAAAATTATAAAATGTGCACATAAAACAAAGGGAAAATCTTATAAACAAAGTGACATATAATGGAAAATAATGACAAACGATAGCAATAAATGTAATAGACAACCATGGTAGTAAATAGTTATTGTGAGATAATTGTTGCACATGAAGCACCCATTATCATGTTAGAAAAAAAAGTATGTCAAAGTGTGTATAATCCAATAAAAAGTAGTGTGCTAATATGAATAGGAAGTAGTATAAAATGAAACAATAACACCTATGGTGTTTAAGAAATTGGATGCCCCTAGGATCTTGATGTGGTACTGGTAAGAGGTATAGTGACAAACATCCATGCTACATGTAATGATCTATGTAAATTATGTGATCAACACTAGAAGGTAATTAGACACGCATCTGTGTATGCTAAATATAATGACATACAAAGTATCTATCTAACATATTAAGAAAGTGTATAATGCAAGTACAAGTAAGAAAGAATAATGTGTAACCAAGATATGAAGTATGATGTGAATGAGTAAGATGGAATTATATGAAAATTGAGTTTGATAGAGCAACATGCCCCCAAGATCATTTGAATAAGTATGCATGAGATGAGGTTCATTTATAAATTCCCCTTCGGTAGTTAAGAATGAACCATAGAACAAGGGTGTGTCATTAGGAAATGGTTTGAATCATTCTCTAGAAAGATATGATCATCAAAGTGTAGAGTTTAGAGTGTAGAGAGTGAGTGAGTGTGGCGAGGTTAATTTCATTTTTAGACCCTCACAGTCAAGCATGAACCATGGAATTAGCATGCATCATGTATGTTGTGATGTATATGTGTGAGAAATATGTGTTGTGAATGTTACGAGTGTGAAATGTGTAGTGTGATGCGAGGTGAGGCTCATGAATGTAGTGATCTCTCAATGGTAAAGTGTGAATTGTGTCACGAGAGTGCAGCATTGGGTAATGACAATACAAATGTATCAAGATGTGTAAAATGTGTGTGAAAGACTAGATGTGAAGTAAGAAGTGATATAGTAGAAGTATGAGACACTGAAAATTCTAGAGGGGGGAGAATAAGTACGATGCCCCCAAATGTATGCAGATGATTATGTTATCCAATGAAATTGAAAGATGAGGGTCCTCCACCCGATGCCTATGGAGATAAAGGTGTGTGATCATACTCTAAGAATAATAGTGTATGAGAAAGTTTTTGTATCGGTGAATAAGATCCCTATGCATGAGACCTAAGAGGTGATGAACACCTATGTGAAGGATACCATGAAGGTTATGTGCACCTATGTGAAGAAGAGTGTGGAGGTGATGGAGACTCATATGGAGTAAATTACAGAGGCGATGAAGACCTATGTGAAGCGTGAGCGTGGATGGATGAACACCTATGTGAAGGAAAAAGAGGAGGTGGTATATATCTTTATGAAGGATCCATCCAAGTGGTGGACCTAGATTGATGTGATGAACTAGAAAATCAATGAGACTGTGTAGGCCATGAGAAAATAGGTGAGTTGGAAGAATATTATTCTTTTGATTTGAGAGGTTTTGGGGACCTAGATTCTCTAGAGAGTGCAATGAAAACCTCAAGAGGAGGTTGTAGCCATGGTGTGGATGGTGAAACACCATTGATAGTAATGAATTTCCTATTATGAATGAATTTTAGACACAAGTGATTCATGGAGATGATAACCTAATTTTCATAGAGCCAGGAATATCATAGAGCATGTCACACCCTTTGATCAAAGGTTCCACAAGGAAAGGAACAAGCATGGTAAGAGGACCGATTGTGACTGAATGCTCAACATATCCATATGATTAAGCAATTGAATATGAAATTCATGAGAGTGGATAGTTGATAGCGACAAGAAGTACAATAGAACATATGCTTGTGTGAAATGAGGGATTAACCATAGTGTTATTTATAGAAATATATCCAATAGAAGCACCGATATGTAATGTATCTTAAGAGAATGTAGCATGATAGTCATGATCAGAAAATGAAATGATCGATGTAGATGTCTCAACATGAGCAACTATAAAATCAAGATCCCCTAATGCAGGAGGAGACACTACGTAATTTGTATGATTGGATGAAGATTCAGATGCTTGCTTGTCATGCTTAGGAAGAGGATTGTTAATTTTTTTGAGCTTGTGATTGTCATTGATTGATGCAGAATCCGTAGGCTTCATAATCTCAATTTCATTATTATCAATAAGATCTTGAATAATATTTTGAAGTTTGAAACATCAATATGTAGGATGCCCAATACATTTATGATAACTACATCTAAAAAATTATTGTAATTACGACCTTTAGGAAGAGATTGGTCCACATTCAAGTGGTTAAGGAATCAAAATAAGATTGATTTCAACAAGTTGTGGCAATGAGAATATGCGAAGTGATAGTCGGTTTTATATGTATGCTTAGTTGGTTTCCATTTAATCTCTTTAGTATTAGACATAGCATTGATGATGGCTTTAGCTTTTGAAAGAGGTTTTGTATATGTCTTGAAATGTGATTTACTTTGAAAATGCGTCAAATATGAAGCTTGATACTTAATAGCTTGCCTATAGATAAGAGATTAGTTTCGTGAAGCTTGAGAGTATGACACAAATGATCAAATGATAGAGATGTCTCAAATATAACACTCTCTTAGAGAGGCAGTAATATAATTTGGACAAATAAATATTGAATTTCCAAGTCCGCAAACACATTAGACATCTTAGCTAAGTTGTTCTTATATCACAAGACATAATCCACTAGATGTTCATTAGATATTTGTTTAATTTGTGCAAGTTGAGCATATGATATCTTAGAGCTGATATTAATAGAGAAATGAGCAAGAAAAGCATCAAATAAATGCATAAAATATGTTACTGAGTGGACAAGTAGATCATAGAACCAACACATTGCATAATCGTGAAGACTTCTAGGAAAGAGCTTAGCTAAGAGAGTATGATCATCCGAAAAATCTAGACATGCCACATGAAATGCTCGGAGATGCTCTTGAGGGTCACCATGACCATTGAAAATGGGAAACTTAGGAGTGAAAAAATTAAGAGGAAGCACATAAGTGGAAATGGCAGGTGTGAAAGGAGTATGGAGTAACAAAGTGGAATCCAGAGATGGAGACGCACAAGAAGTAGCCTATTGTAATTGACAAATTTGAACTTGAAGATCTTGATAAAGAGAAGCTAAGTCTTGAGTGTCAACGGAAGAGACTTGTTGATTATGAGAAACAAGAGGTGGAGTGAAATGCTTTATGGGAGTAGGAAAAAAAATGAACAATAAAAGTAGGCAAAAGAGTGGAAGCATGTGGTTGAGTAAGCATAGTCATGGAATCGGGGATGGATGAGGGTACATTAAGATTTGCAAGATTGGTGTTCTCCTCACGAGTAATGAATAAAAATAGGTCAACCTATTGAGGATTATCAATAAGATGAGAATTGAGGTCATGAAGATCATCATTGGTGAAGGGTATAACCATGATGAAAATAGAACATGAATCCTAGAAGAAAAGGTGGGATTGAGAGTGGGGTTCACCAAATGATTAAGCAAATATTGAAATAAATAAATGCTAAATCTAAATATGTACCAAGCAAAATGATATAAACTATTAAGTACATATTTGATCCAAGTAATTTAAATTTGAAACCCTAGTTACAAATAAAAAGGGTAGAATACTTAGCATGTTCACAAATAATCCTTAATTGTGCGGACTTGACGAACTGATGAACAGGAGGATGTAAGTGTCACACACAAGCTTGGAAAATTGTGTGATTGAAGCATATTTCTGAAATGGGGCACCTATGTAGATTCAGGGGTGCCTGGGGTTCCAGAGACCTATTTTGGGTTCCTATGACTTCTCATAAGCTATGAAACCTAATTTTTTAGGGTCACGAGATGTTCACTAGTTTTCACCTTTAGTTTTATGTATGTCATTTCAATTCACTATTATTTGCTTGAAACCTGAAATAAGAAAGAAGCACCTACAAAACCCTAAAACACATAAAATCCTAAAAATAAAAATATGAAAATGGGGATTCATAATGACCCCTGGAGGTCACCCAATTGAGTGAACTTACGATCCAAGTGATACACTACATTTCAGACTCCATGTGGTTCTGCATGTGTGTGTAGCATCATGCCCTAGGTGGATCTTATGTGAGTCACATTTTATATCAAGAAAGTATCGATATGTAAAATATGTAAGTAGATGTGTGCATGGAAAAATGAACTTCCCCTCCTATGAAGTGTATACGAAGAATGCAGTCCATTTCCCTTGTGTGGATTTTAGATGGATTCTTAAATGCACTTGTAAATTCCTTTGATGCATCCTTAGGTGGAGATAGTAGATGCTTGTGCTTGGTCCTTTATTATTGCCACATATATTTGTATTGATGTGATTACCTTGTTCAAATTTTTTAATTAACCACTAAAAGGTTGACTAGTAAGAAATAAGATGCCCAAACGGATCGAAGAGACCCAAAAGATGCGAGAAAAGTAAAAAAAAAGTTGGGAGTGCCAAGAGGGGACAAGGGCGCTTGGGCCTAGTGTCCTAGTTGGGCATTGGTGTTCGAGTTAGAAATGCCAAAGTATGAAAATATATACTAGGAAAGGACCGTAAGACCAAGAAGAAAACCATAAAGTAAGCAAAGAGGCCAAATATATTGGTTAATTAGTAATTTTCTCACTTAGCAATCACATGAATAGTAGTATATGAGCAGGACTAGATAAAAACCCAAAGTGTGTGATTTAGTGTCTACATCATTACACAAACATACACATAGAAATACATGGAGTCTAATATGTAGTGCAATTATCACCATAATATAACTCTTTGCGTGATCATCAGAACAATCTAACTCCCCATTTTGCATCTTATTTATTAGATTTGATGTGGTTTGTGGGCATGTGTAACTAGCCATCTGCTTTTTACAATTTTTAGGTATGACTGACTACATTGGATCAAAATTAGAATGAAAAAATAAGAATAAAAATATGCTCCAACCCTAAAGAGATTAGAATATGATCATTTGAGCGAGATATTAGTGCCTAGATCACCACTAGCACCTAAGTGTTCATGTCCTCCTGTGGGCACTTCCATCCTACACACTTTTAGTTCGAGGATCTCCAAGTGAGCCTTGACAACACTCTTACTAGTTTGTTCTAGTAGTTGTCTAGTCCATATTACCTCCGGGTTGCATAGGATCACCCGAGTCACCTTCTCCCTCTAATTTTCTTAGGTTTTTATATCTTTGGATGTTTTTTGCTTATTCATTACTGTATATTAGCATATGTATATCATTCATTATAGTAGTTACTATGAAATTAGATTCAATTCAATTTAGATTAAATCATTTCATGAACCAATTCACTTGCACCTAACCTTGCTTCTTCTTATGCTCGTTGCTCATAGTGGTTGTTTTGGACCTTTTGAGCACACTAAACTTCCTCCATCTACTCATAGGATCTCTAAATCAATGGTTTCATATGATAATCCCTTGATTAACTCCAACCACATTCCTCTTGAGAACATTGAAACTTTTGATAGTGATCAATCATATGATGATGACACTAATGTTGATCAAGAACAACTTGACAAGATCACTAATTTTCATTCTTCTTTACGCACCAACCCTACACATATTCTCGCATGTATTAAATCATTTACTCACCGCTAAACAAACTCAAGATACTATCACACTCCCTCTCGTGGGTTCCTTATTGGCCTCCATGGTATCCACCCCACTCTCTATCCCACCCTCCAAAGCATTCTTATTTTCATTGCTCCAACTACCACTCCCCTCATTCCTCCCAAAACTACCATACACAAGTTGGCTCCTCTTTAGGAACTCACAACCTCGCTTAATTTATCATGACTTACAATCCCAAATTTTCTAATTAAAACAAGCCACTTCACATTCCTCACCATCTCTATATTCCTTACTCCTCTTCACAAATTTCTCCTTTTACACCCATCATTTCCTCTTATCTGTTTCCTCCTAACTTCAGGTGCACCTAAGCTTTCTACCTTGAATGGCCAAGGTGAACCTCGGGAGCACCTTAGATCCTTTCATGTTGTATTTCTTGGTTATTCTTATGATCTAACACTATTGGCTAAATTATTCCCTCTAAACTTACAATAATATACCATGTGATTGTTCTATGATCTACCTATCCATTTGGTAACTTCTTTTACATACTTAACTGATGCTTTTCTTACTCATTTTTCCATCAATATCGGTTCTAAGATATCATATGCACAATTAGATCAAATCAAAAAAGAATCCAATGAACGTCTTGTAGACTATGTCTTGCACCGTAAGAACAACCTTTCTAAGATGAACAATGTCCTAACCGATTCTCAATTACAAGATATTTTCATTCAAATTATTTTACCCCCACTTCAAGAGAGTGTAAAATTTGATACTTCTCCCTCTTTTGATAAATTATGCCATACACTCAAATTGTGCAAAATAAAGCTTCTATCTATGCGAAAGTTGAAATATTATGACACTTATTCATCCTCATCCTCTAATAGCTTTCAAGATAAATCTAACTTTAAGCCATCTATTAAGCCTTCATGAAGCCAAATCCAATGTCAATGTTATTTCTACATCACACAAGCTTCAATTGTAGCCTATGAGGAGCACTTTTACTAAGTTACCTTACACACCTCATTTCCTATTACTGAAACTTATCAAAATAAATATCATTACTCTTCCCTTACCTCTCCACCTTGATCCTTCTTTCCTATGTGGCTGCAATTAAGAATAAAATGCACACTATGACTATCACCAATGCAATGGCCATTCTACTGATCATTTCTTTAAGCTTAAACATCTTGTTCAAGATCTTATCAATAAAAATCCAATTGAGCTCCCTAAGCCAACTACTTATAAGTTGGTTGATGACAATCAAAAGCTTAAAATAGTCAATGACCCATTGCCCAAACATGACAGTCCAACTATTGATTCTTCTCGTAAATTACACATATCATGTTGTGCCTCCTCTTTCATCTGGGGCCGCTTGAATTTCTTATCACTAACGCTGATGTGCCATAACCAATTATCACATTCTCATACCATGATTAGCATGCTTAATTTTCCTCTAATTTGCCACATATCAATGCTTCCATTGGTACTTCTACAAATCAACAACACTTTGGTCTATCCATAAGCCCTTTGCAATGTATGATCCATGGCTCTCCTATATGTTATCAAATGTCCAATTTCCCTAATCAAATTTCCATTTCGTTATTATTATGGTCATGGCATGCTTCCCATTACAGTTGGTCCCCTTACCATGCTTACACCATTCCTTGTTATATATGAAATTAAAGGTTATGACATGCTCTTAGGTCTTCCTTGCCTCTATACTACCCAAAGTTATCCCATACACGCTTGATTTATGCCTTAAGTTCATCCATAACAAGCAATTTTTCACCATCAAAGGTATTCCACCACGTACACCATTACCTAAACCCACTCTTGCCTCTATTTTCACACCAATCACAGTATTTAGGCCTCCACACCTCTCAAGTCTAAATCTATGTATGTGCCTAGCTCTCTCATGCATACAGATCCTACATCACGATCCTATCATCCTCGTTAGTCCATTAGTCCACCTCATCAACCAAAGTCCCCTACTTGGGAAAATCATTCTTCTAGATGTTTGCTACCTCCTTTACCACATCGGTCTCATTTGCATACACATAATTACTCTCCTAAACTACCGATCTTAGACCATGGTCACATGCCTTTATCTCCTCAGATATCAAATGGGGGCCCTCTCTCTCCATTATTCTTAGATAGCCTTTTACCTCATCATAAAAATAGGGGCATGACATTATCTCCCCCATTCATCGTTATCGATGTCTCTACTATCTACTACATTTCACAATATATGCTTCATGCCTATATTTCTAAGCAATCTTACATCTTTGGTACACACATTATACCTCCATTACCCGATGATGCACTATATTGTTACGGTTCACACTTGACTATTGAGGGAACACTTCATCAATGAACCTCACATCCTCTACTCTTTCTACACTTCATGCTCAATGCTTCACGATACATATTTCCTAGCATCTACTACTCTTTCTCACTCCATACTTCATGATTATCTTTTTTAGCATCACCACATCATTGGTTTGCATACTTCATCTTCATTACCCGATGACACACTCTTGTTATATGATTCATGTTTAACTATTGAGGGTGCAATTCCTCCATGACCCTCACTTGTCACATCTTATCTACTCACGCTTTGTGCTTCATGTCTATCTTTCTAAGAATTTCCACATCTCTAGTACGATACTATACCATCATTACCCAATGATGCACTCTTTTCTATGGTTCATACTTGAATGTTGAGGGTTCAATTCTTCCATGAAAATCACTTGTCACATATTGGACACCCATGATCCATGCTTCATGTCTATCTTTTAGAGCATTACCACATCTATGGTACTCATATTATACCATCATTACCTAATGATGCACTCTTGTTTTTCAGTTTATACTAGATCATGTTTAGGGAGCATTCTGAATGAACCTCATCTCATGCACATTTTTGGGGGAACATGGCCCCTCTCATCTCTCGACCTTTTCATATTGTAACACATCATCATATTCACACATCATTTGCACATCTTGGTTGCATTTAATTGTGTTACCTTATATTATTCACATGTTATACTTTTTTTCCTATGTTATTTGGATATTTAGTATGTCATCATATTTTTTTCACATGGTAACTTGAGGTGAATGTAGGAATTTCACATATTCTTACACGATGCATGATGCTTGACACGTCTCTTTATCGGTACCATCAAGGCTCCTGGGGCATCTACCTTTTCTTACTATCCTACTACACATCACAGGCCTATCATTTCAGTATTTACTACTCCTTGTCACTTATTGTTAACTTACATATACATGCTTTGACATACTACTTATCTTTCTAATATGCTAACAGGTGCTTCGTGTGTAGTATTTGACTTGCATGATTCTATACAACCACGGTTATCCTGTCATTTCTTCTTTGCTATTATTTGTGGGTTATGCCCTATGTCTTGTTTGATCATTATTTTCTTATGGTCTCTTCAACCCTTATTATCTTGTGACATTGTGAGAGATGTCCCATGCATGAAACCCAATGGTCGCATTCCCTCTTGTCTTCATAGTTACTTGTTACATTATCTTCTATTGCATACTATCTCTTTTATACTAACACTTGTTTATCTTGGTCCATATTTTTGCATGTGTCTTGGTTTCTACCATGCACATCCCCTACCCCCTATAGGTATCCAATACATGATATGCATATCAGCTTCAGGTCCTCTCATTTGACTGCATCCTCCTACATTCATCACATACACCTCAAACAAGGGGGTGGATCTATTGGGTGAACACATCACCATTCAAATATTTTAGAGTCACGAACAAAACAACACAATAAAAATTGGCCAAATCACACAATCACAGAGTGGTCCAAACACAAACTTGGATCAAAAACACATATCATACATTATCACCCAAAGAAAGAAACAAGAAAAATGGATGCTTGTTTTACACCTAGGCATTTGTGTCCTTGGGAAAAAATAATAGTTTCTCAAGACAACATAGTCCCATGAAGGCTGCGCACCTCGATCCACCAGTAGTGGGTGCTTTGCCAATCCATAATGGCTCTAATATTGGAAGGATCGATGCCGATACCTTCCCCAGAAATGATATGACCCAAATATTGTGCCTTTGTCTGAAAGAATGCACACTTCTCCAAGTTTCTGTAAATTTGTTGCTCATGAAGACACTGAAGAACCTAGCGAAGGTACCCCTCATGCTCCTCATGTGTACGTGAGTATATCAAAATGTCATCTATGAAGATGAGCACAAAGTGATCTAAGAAGGTTTTGAATACCCCATTTATCAAACTCATGAACACCTGCGGGGCATTAGTCAAACCAAAAGGCACCACTTTGTGAACTCATAGTGCCCATATCTTGTGCGAAGGCGGTCTTATGAATTTCCACCTCCAAAGTCCTCACTGATGGTAGCACAATTAAGGTCAATATTAGAGAAAACTATGTCTCCCTTCATCTGATCAAATAAGTCATCAATACGCAGAAGGGGATAATGATTATTGATCATTACCTTATTCAGCTAGAAGTAATCTATACACAACCACAAGGATCCATCCTTCTTCTTCACAAAGATCACTGGTGCACCCCAAGGGGATACACTAGGATGGATAAGGCCTTTCTCCAAAAGGCCCTTCAACTACAACTTGAGCTCACGAGCTTTGGGGTGGTCATTTGATAAGGTACTTGTGAGATAGGCTCGCTCCCGAACTAGATCTATATAAAAATAAATCTCACGTGGGGGTGGTAACCCCAATAGCTCCCTGAAAAGACATCTAAAAAATCTCTCAAAATGGGATGATCATCTATCGATGGTCCACCATACCCATTCTCTGATCTCATCACCGATAGTAATAGCATACATCTAACAACCCCATCACACACCGCGTAAGTTAGCTACATAGTGGAGATGGTGCAAATAGAAATGGGTCTCCCGATACCTAAAATTACGACTCAACTCCCAAATCATCTCGCACAAGATATAGTCTTGTGGTAATAATCCATCCAGCCGTATGTGTATATAACCAATCCATACCCAAAATGACTCCATACGAGCCCAAAGGAAGGATGCAGAGATCCGGGGTAGTTGTGAAAGGTCCCAAATCCACTACACACTCCTTAACTAAGGAGTCTACAAAAAATATTGACCCCAAAAGCCATCTCGACATCCCAACTATGACCCTACCTAACTGTCACCAGCCTACATCACTCTACTAAAGATGGTGCAATGAAAGAATCAGAAGAACCAGAATCAAACAATACAGAGGTAGGAATACCACCAATGCTACCTGTGGTCTCAATGACTATGCTCTAATGCTCTTCCTGGTGGTTCTCAACCACTACATAAATCTTGTGGTTGTGTCCCATGTCACCAACCGTAGGCTCAAAGATCTGTGTCTTACCCTTGTTATTAGGGTTTTGTGGGAAATCTCTCTAAAAGTGTCTAGTAACTCCACAACCAAAACATCCTCCTAATCCTCCCTAATGAGTAGCACCTCTAGTAGGTGCCCTGGAAGTATGTGGCATGGATCTTGATGATCCAGATGTGGTTTACTGAGGTCTCTATTAGTGATCTCCCACTAACTAAGCTCTAGGTCCACCTTGTGTCCTGATGGGACCCCTAGGAGGAGGCCCCATACTCGACCTCTCTGTGCATCGCTCTGCAGAGAGGCTATGAGGAGGAGGCGGGACTATTGCTATTGTTGTGGCCTAAAGGATGACTATGCTAAACCCTGGCCACCATGAGGGAGAGGTACTAACCCCCTCAATCTACTATCATGCATCTATTGTATGCGGCTCCGGACTCAGTCTCTAGCCTACTAGGTCTTTCCCCGAGTCTCCTCTACTATGTAGGCCTTCTCAATAGCCTTAGCTAATTTTTGTGGGTAGTGGATCCACACTGCACCTCCAATATCTAAATTTAGGCCCCGGATGAACCTATGAATCCACACCTGCTCATCCTACATATACTCAACATACTGGAGTAGATCCAAAAATCTACTCTCATACTCTACTACTGAAAGAGATGCCTATCGAGAGGTCATGGAACTCATCGATCCTCTACTGTATGAACCTCTCGTGACAAATACCTGCTCCTAAATCTCTCCTCAAATAGCTCCCAGGTCACTATCTCAGAATCTACATGGAGCTTCTGCTCCTCTGTCCTCCACCATACTCCTACTCCATCCCTCAGTAGATGGATCGCAACATGAGATTTCATGTTGCTAGAACAAGGAAAAAGCTTGAAGCAACCGCTCAAGCTCACTAGCCAGGCCTCTACCTAAAATCTACCTATTTCACCTAAGTAATGTGATGGCTAAAGCTTCAAGATCTCCCTGATGTGATCTACACCGTGGTCCGATGGCCTCTGGTCTCTCGGTGTGCTCATCCCTAAGTCCGGGGCTCGAGACCTCTCTCTACACTCAAAACTCGGTCACCCCGTCCCCTAGGTGGTGACTCTACCCCTGGCCGACTCACGTATGGGAGTTCTCTCCTCTAAGATCCTCACCGGGTTGAGGAGATACGACCCTCAATAGAAGGGGCTCTGTCATGGCTGGCCGCATCTCATCCTCCGAATCCTCCACGTAGAGTGGCATTGACATCCCCGAAGAGTCTACAAAATTTGTGGTAGGATGGTTGTTACACCCTAATCTGGTGGTGGTGGTGGTGGCAAGTATAATTCCATGTGAAAATTCCCCCTGCCCCATCTACACCTCTTGTATAGACCAAAGTGAGAGTCAATTCATTATTCTAGGTCTTACTTAGTTTTCCATGTTTACTAAAATATTACAAATTCTAACTAAGTTTTTATAGATTTAAAGATGTGCTAGGTTTAAGTTTCATGTCTCAAGTTTTCTAGTGTGCCCAATGGTCCAAGCTTTTGAACCACTGCTCTGATACCAAATTGTGATGCCCGTTAAAACAACCCACTTGAGACCTAAGAAACAACCTAGGGTTAGTTAGGAAAATTATGGATTTTTTTATTAGAAGTGTCTACAACTAGGTTGCAAGACAATAGTTGACACTAATAGGTTCCGGAACAAGTTTAATCTGCTAGAACATAATTTTATTTTATTAACAATTATCAGAGGTCACAAGGTCCAAATTTTAGGGTTAGAAGTTTCAATTAGGTTCAGGGGGTAAATTATCACCATACCCACTCTCTAACAGGCTCAGAGTTTCAAATTTATTTTTCTCACACTTAACCCATTAAAATTACCCTAAACCATTTCCATTGGATAGGAAATTTTCTCACCTTTCCAATGATATAAAGAAGTCCTCCTAACTCCTTGTAAAACTCCCAGTTATGGGCCGGCGGACCTTAGGGGTCAAATTTTCCCCCAGGGGACACGTGTCAAGTGGGGAAGAAGACCCTTTGTCAAGTTGGTGGGTCATGGGGCGGTGTTGATATTTTATTCTTGCATGGGAGGAAAATCCAAATTGTGCCTGCAAGCACCCACGGGTCCGTCAGGGACACGTGGCGCTCAACTAGCCAAGCGGGGGAGAAAGTGAGGGAAGGGTGGGGTAGTGGAAGAGTTTGGGAGATTTCACCAAGGGGGAGACAAGGGGAAAAAGGCATGTGCGGGTTTGCGCATCTAGGGAGGGGATTACACCAAGATGAGGGCAGGAGTGCAGGGGCTATGGGGGTCCCTTTAAAAAAATTCAAAAAAAAATAGAAAGGTCGCGAGGGTTCCGCCTCCACTATCACCCCCATGCTGCCACGTGGCACCTATGATTATGATCGGGTCAGTGGACCAGCGGGGAAAAGGTAAAATTTTCTAAAAATTAAAAAAAAAAACAAAGGACTAAAATGATGTCACACCTCCACCGTTGCCCCGTGAGGACATGTGGCAACCTCTCGATTGGTCAGGGTCAAGTGGAGGAAATTTTAAAAAATTTCCCCAAGAATTTTTCAAAAAAATTCTAAGGATTTTTCAATGGGAAAATTTCGGGCCGCGGGCCCGCCAGGGAAAATTTTCCCAAATTTTCCCGCCAAGGAAGGAAAACTTCAAAGGGTCATAAATTTTGCTAGAAAGCTCATTTTTGGGAAAACAAGGACTTTCTGGAAAGCTCTCGATGCCCTCTTTGCATAGGAATCATAAATTTTACATTTTGATAAATTTTAAGGGGTAAATTTTATGAAAATGGCCTACAGGATTTTAAACAGCCAACTGGTAAATTTTAACTTATAAAATTTATTCAATTTGGTCTCCTCCTTCACTCAACATGCCAAACAGACATGGAGGATTGTTCTAGGAAGGATTTAGGATGTTTTAGGAAGGTAATTTTACTTGTTTGATTTCCAATTTGCATTTTTCCAACAATTGACAGAAAATGACTATGAAAAGGTTTAGGCCTGATTTTGCAATGTTTTGAATTATTTCCATTAAGTGTTTCTGTCAATTTGAGTTCCTTGATAATATAGCATGCTAAATTTTAACATTTCCAAGTTGATTATTATGTGCAGGCCCAAACTGTGCATTTTAATTAAATTTATTTGTCAGTTTTAAATTTACAACAGAGATCCATTTCTAGAGAATCTGTATATCAATTTCATCATTCAAGTGTGGCATTTCATTTCTAATCTAATCTAATACATTCAGTTTTTTTAAACAAACCATTCTAAATCAAAATGCAATACTGAATTCCATTTTACACATTTCCAAAGATACAAAATACTGCATTATTTCCACGTGCATTTCTTCTTTTCAAACAGAGATCTAACTATCTCTTTTGCCATACAATGAAACATTTAATTCAATCCATGGTAGACTTAAGTGTTTTCCTTCTTCAAGAAATCATTAAAACAAGAATCCAGTTTCTATCTTTCCCCAAAATCATATATTTGAAACAAGGCAAAATAATACAATTACATCTCACGTGTTTCTTCCTTTTTCCATTTTCCAAAACAAGGATTCCAATCACAATTTGATATTCCAATTCAACACAACAATGCAAATGAGGGAAGGTCTTGCAATTCTTTATTGACTTCAATTATACAACTTTACATCTTTCAATGTTTGAATGCAACAACAGATTTCTATTCCTTTCTTTCCAATAAACAAAACAGAGTATAAACATCCTTCATAGTTCAAATATACAACTTTCATAACCAATTACAAACATCTTTTCTTCACAAATATATTATAATTTCATCCACATCAAAGTGGGAAAGGTTACAAATGAATTTTTTTCACAAAGGACTAGCAAAATTTTCTTCTTCTACTCCAGGACAACAACAAGAAAGTTTCCTCCATTTTCAATTTGATCACAACAAAAGTGGGGGAAAGGCAATGCTCTCCACCCAACCAAGATATCTAATGAAAGGAGAATCCATCCTTCATCATTGGTCCCCAGGAGCCCCAACCACAATGCAATAAGAAATGGATAAACCAACCTTTGAAAGCGATTTTTAGTACATGCATAATATTTGAAAACATTCAAAAAAAACATTCAAATAAAGAACTCAGCTTGACCATGCAAGCCAAAGGAGTAGGGACTATGGGGAAGTTACTTATGCTTCCTAATGGGAATTGGGCATCCTCCTATAAAAAACCACCAATAAAATTAACCAAGCATATCCTTATGCTCCCCACAATCCCTCCTTATACCCCCATAGATTTCCTTATGCCCCCCACAAGGTAAGAAATGCAAGTTATTTCTTTTCCATGGTGGATCCCAAACCCAAACTCACTCCACAAAATATGATGCCACTAGCATTCCCTTATGCCCCCACATGGATTCCCCATAGCCTTCTCCTACACCATCCCTATGGTAGTCTACCCAAACATCCAACAAATAACAAAACATGCACCATTCACACAAATATAAAAATAAATAACAATATAAGAGAAGAACTCAGCTCCTACCTCTCCATGGTAGCTTTTGTTTCCAAATAGCAAACTTCAATGCCAAAATACAGTCCTAAAATAAAAATGCCAAGTATGAATATATCTCCAATCTCCTCCAAAATCCACAAGAGCTCCAAACAGCAAAAAAAGCACCCCAAAGAAGTATGCAAAAAGATTCAACAACCCAAAACAAGCAAAGAGTTTGAATTTTATAGAAGAGGGAAGAGAAGAGGATGATGTGGATCCATGTAGGATGCCACATCACACATCCTCAACTCCAACACAAAATACAAATATTCATTCTTCCAAAGCACAATAAAGAGGTGGGTGAAAATATGACAATTTACTTGCACACTCCAAAAGCCCACACCCCAAAGGACTGCAAATTTAAAACATGAAGAAAGTGCAATTAAAACATGCAACATGATTAATACAAATGCATTAAAAAGGGATAAAATCAACCCTCCAACCATAGGTATGGTTGGTAAATAGCTTTAAGAGGCATGGGACAAGTTTTACTTGTCCCACAAGCCTCCAAAACAGCCCCCAAGGACAAATTCGAATTTCCAAGGAGGTGGAGTATTTCATACTCCAAAATCTGACTTACACAACTCTTACACAAACTTACACATCCCTTACATATTTAATACAAAGAGCCAACAACTTCCATTATTACTTTCCCATATCCCAATTTGATTTATTTAAATTTTAACCATATGATTTCTCACATTAATCTACCACAATTTAATTAAATAAAAGAAAGGAACACATTACTAATAAAATACATACAACAATAATAAAAATGAAACACATTAATAAAATACACAAAACCCATGGTCACATATAAAGGTGATCCCCCCATGGGAATCCCTAACAAAATACAACACACACACACAAAACATGTTGTCATGGTGACCTTGTTGAATTCACCTAGAATTCCATTGTGGTTGGTCTCCAATCCCCGATGTTTGTTGTGATATTTAACCTGTAAAACACAAATACCTCCTTCAGCCTCGTGGCCATATCAGAACATCCAACATGATATAAATATAATCACAAAATCATCTAAATATGTGAATCACAACAACATCAAAGTAATTTAACAAAATCACTTACAATTTATATCAACAACATCAAAGTAACAACTATATCATCATCATATAATGTCCATTTCTAATTCTACTCACAATATCCAAAAATCACATGCCCGAACAACATTCACAATATATCCATGTCAAATAGTATATCATCATGCATCATAACCAAATCAAGATCAACAATAATCCATGATCAAATGTCTAACATCATACTAAATCAGAACTATAATAATGTCCATAATGTAATCAACAGTATCAAAAGGTGTCAAAGGGAAGTGGGCACTACATGGAGAAATCTAGATCTAACTTTGTTATCATAGTGTAACTTGCACAAGGTAAACCTAGGGCATCATTACACACATACACACAAAACTACATGGAGTATGATATGTAGTGCAATGCTCGGTCATAAGATCACTCTTTGGGTGACCATCGGGGTCAGTCTAACTCCCCATTATGTATCTTATTTATTAGTTTTGATGTGGTTTATGGGAATTTACACCTAGCTATCTATTTTGCAGGTAATAGGTATGACCAAAGACATTGGAGTGAAATAAGAGCAAAAATGAAGACTAACATCAAATCTCCTCTAGCCCTAAAGAGATCATAACATAAGCACCTAAGTAGAAACTAGCACCCTTTTGGTGCTCCTATCCTCCCATGGGTTCTTCTATCCTACACATTTCTAAGTTCCGTGGATCTCCAGGTGAGCCTTGAAAACACTCTTATTAGTACTTTCTCCAGTAGTCTATTTCTTTCTCTCTCTATTCACATATCAACTAAATATCCTTTAGGATTCTCTCCTCTGAGTTAAATCTCTTTCTTCAAACTATTTCTCTCTCTTTCATTATTTTCTTAGTGATCTCATCTTTGTGTTCTCTTCTTCATATTCACACTATTCACGAGCTCTAGCTCTCTAAAATCTCTCAATTCTTTCTCTCCTTAAACTCTATTTTTTATTGATATCTATGCTCATATCCGTAAAAAAATCTAATTCCCCAAATCCAAACCCTCCATTTCCATGCTCAACCTATGCTCACTCTTTAGTATCTCCACTTATGTCTCCTCTACTGTTATTCTTTGAGTTCCCCCTTTTAATTCTCTCTCTCTCTTTTTTGCGCTTCTTATTATTCATGTTGAATTTGATCTCTTTTTCTCTTATCGTTTAATGATTTCACCGATTTCTAGAGTGATATGGAGATACATTCAATTGTTTCCCATCTATTTAACTAATTTAAAAATATATATCTCATTTACTTTCACCTCATGGTGGTTTTGGATCATGATGAAATTCCAACGATTGATTGTTTAAAATGTCACTATTTCACTCATTATTGAACTCCTATTATTTGATTTAATATAAATTGAATTAAATATTAATTTCAGAGTAATTATTGTAACTAATTATATACAAGTGATAAAATACATTAAATAGACAAGCAACAAGCATGCAATAATATGAAACCCTAAGAAAGAGAGATAAAGGGTGACTTAGCTGATTCTCGAACAATCTGGAGATGATCAGGCGGGTGAATAGTGGAATAGATTAAAATCAGCATTTCTAAGGCTCACTATAGGTTCTAAGACTTAGAAATGTGTAGGAAAGGAGTGTCCATGGGAGGATAGGAATGCACAGTGCTAGTAATTGATCTAGGCACTAGTGTCATCCGATGCTCGTGTTACTGTGTTTTTTTGGTGCATGAGGAGATTCACTTTGTTAGTCTCTGTTTATCGCTTTGGGTTTGTTCCAATGTCACGTTTTTCACCTGTAATCTACAAGGAGAAATAAATAGCTACACAAGCCCACAAACCTCATCAAATCTAAAAATAAATATG
This sequence comes from Taxus wallichiana var. yunnanensis, assembly GCA_018340775.1. NCBI lineage: Eukaryota > Viridiplantae > Streptophyta > Pinopsida > Cupressales > Taxaceae > Taxus > Taxus wallichiana. Next base: position 454,085,787 of record CM031235.1, on the reverse strand, counting down.
TATAATGTGGAGTTATACTAACCTCAAAGGTCACCCAAAGAGTGAACTTAGTACCGAAAGTGTTTCACTAAATTTTCGAGACTCTATGTACTTCTATGTGAAAGTTTTTGTAATGATTCCCTAGGATGCCCTTGTGTAATTTGCACGGTGATATCGTGCTTGATCTAGAAAATATAAAATGTGTACAATATGTGAGATTAAATAGAATGAACTTTCCCTCCTATGATGTGTTTACAAAGTAATGTAGCCCTTGTTCCTTGAGTAAATGTGCTAGATAGATGCATTATAATGTTGTTTGTGCCTTTGGATGTAAACATAGGTGATATTAAATAATCCTAGTGCTTGGCCCCTTATTTGAGATCCATAACTATGTATATATATGATTTCCTTGTTTAAATTTTGTAATTGACAACCTGGAGGGCCGAACCAAAAGTGTAAAATATGCCCAAGAAGTAAAATAGACCAAAAAGAGTGAGAAAAGGCTAGAGAGGGTTAGGAGTGCCCATAAGGGATAGGGAAACTGCGGGTGCTTTTGTACTAAATTGGTGTTAGTGTACAAGGCCATAAAATATAAAACAATGAAATACCGACATGGTCAGTAGGGTGTGTAAAGTATAAGAGACAAATAAAAATACCCAAAAGACATTGTCAATTACTAGTTTTCTTGTTAGGAATCATGTATATATTAGTATGCTCTAGGACCTAGAAATGTACCCAAGTGCATAGATTTTGTGTCTACATTTTTCCCCACTTTATGTTGTTGATTGAATACTCAATAGAATAAAGTAGATAGAATATGCATACCTTGTGATCCTGTAGAGAAGAGTGTAGTCGATAGCATGCCGAGTGGACAAGTCAAGCGTAAAGTGATAGAAATGTGAAGCGTGGCAGCAAGGCAAGGGGAGTATACCCTAGGGGTGAAGTGTATGTGTAGTAGTAGTGTTTTTTTGCTCATTTGAGCTACTTCTTGTTGCATATTAAGGTCATACCTGAAAAATAAGAGTGAGAAATTAGTCAAAGTTCCGTATATGAAAAATCAGAGTAATGCATGTATAAGTAAGTAAAGAGTGTAAAAGTGTGTAAAAGGAAAGTGTGCACCTGATATGTAAGAGATTATGAGATATAAAATTATCATGTTTACTTGGAGTTGTTGGATTTGAATGTCGATGGTGATGTTTTTGGGTTATCTCATTCTAAGAGCGAGTGTTTTTGGGTGACCTCATGTCGAGAGTGAGTTTTTGGGTGATCTCATACCAAAGGCGAGTTTTTGGGTGATCTCATGTCAAGATAAGAGTGTTGGGGAGAGAGGTCTAGTTTTCTCTCCTTCCATGATGCTTCCCAAATAATCACCATTGCAGAGATGGCACGTCCTTGATTGTTTGGATTTGTTTCAATTGTAACTAGTAGGCCGAATTCTGTAACCTAAGGTAAGTGCCTTTTATTGTAGAACTAATATGAAAAACTATTGTAAATTATGTTGATATGAGAAATTGACTGTCTTTCCTCCTCTGGGACATTAGCTCCTGGGGAGCATAAGTTCCCATCATTATTTTCTAGATTTGGGTGCTAGTGTTTTCTCTTTATTTTGGTCCCAAGTCTAGTTATGAGCCAATTTGTAATTGTGTTCTGTTCCATTTCTATACTATATTGTATGTACTTGAAGCTTTGAGTTATTGTAGGGGTGATTTGTTAATCCAATATATGCCCCCTCATTTGGGGTACACGCGATGACCCGGAGGAGAATGCGGTCCAAAGGAGAGGACCAAAAACTAATATGCATATTTGAAATTGGATACCTATAAGGGGTAGGGGATGTGTATGGTAGAAACCAAGGCACATGCAAACAAGGTAGGCTAGTAACAAGAGTTAGTAAAAATGAGCTAGCATGCAAGAGAAGACAATGTAACAAGCAACTAGGAAGACAATATGGACCGTGAAAAGAGGGTTTCATACATGGGACATCACTCACAATGTCACAAGAAAATTAGGGCTAAAGCGGCCAAAAACATATAATGATCAAACAAGACATAAGGCATAACCCACAAATAATAGCAAACAATAAGAAGTGATAGATAACCATGGTTGTATTGATCCTACAAGACAAATGCTACACATGAAGCACCCATTAATATGTTAGAAAGATAGATAGTATTCAAATCATGTATTAATCGGTGATTATTATAGTAATAGTGACTAGAAAAAAAGTATCGAAATGATAGAACATGTAATGTGGAAAGTATGGTAGTAGGAAAAGTAAATACCCTCGGGAGCATCGATGGGACCGGTAAAGATTTGTGTCGAGCATCCTACATCACGTATGTATCTGTAATAGGTCTTGTATTCACCTCAAGATACCAAGTGAATGTGCATGTTTATATAGAAAAAGATGATGGCATACTAAGAACCCGGCTAGCATAGTAAATAAAGTGTAACATATAAGTACAATAAGATGACAAGAGTAAATACAAACAAGATATGAAAATGTTGTATGAGTGTGATAGTGTCTTTGAGATGTACAAGAGGTGAAGATGAGGAGGGACCACGTGTCCTCCCCATCGATCTTTATGAGATCAGAGTTCATTTAGAAATGCCCCCTTATGAATCAAGAATGAACCATATAACAAGATTTCATCATCGGGAAATGAGTGTGTTGTGTGAGAATAGATGCTAGAAAATATGTATCATAAAGCACTTGAGTGTAAAGTGTAAATGAAGCGAGGTCATTGATGAAGTGTTCCCTCAACAACCAAGTTTGAATCATATTACTAGAGTGCGTCATCAGGTAATGAGTGTGTTCTGTGAGGCTAGATGCTAAAAAGTATGTATCGTGAAACACTTAGTGTGAAGTGTAGATAATGTGAGGTTCATTTAAGAATTGGACCCTCAACAATCAAGTGTGAACCATAGCACTAGAGTGCTTCATCGAGTAATGAGTGTGTTTTGTGAGTGTAGATGCTATAAAATAAGTATCATGAAGCACTGAGTGTGAAATGTAGATGATGTGAGTTTCATTTAAGAATTGGACCCTCAATAGTCAAGTGTGAACTATATCACTAGAGTGCGTCATCCGGTAATGATGATACAATGTGTGTACCAAAGAGTGTAGGGATGCTTAGAGAGATTAGATATGAAGTATGAAGTGTGAAGTGTGATTGTAGACACTAGAGACAATTGATAGTGATGGAAGGGGAGAGAAAGGGAAATGGCCCCCAAGTTTGTAAGGGATGACAATAGTGAAGGGAAAGGCCCGCATCCGATATATGAGAGATAAAAATGCATGTGATAATGATATAAGGTCGGTGATGTATGAGAGTAACTATGTGCACATGGATGAGACTAATGTGGTGAAGGATATGGAGAACATCTATAGGAAGGGGGAGCCCAAGGAGGGAACTAAGGATGATGAGGTGCGCTAATGGACCAATGAGGATGACAAGGTCATGATGTAGGTCATGTGTGAATAGGATAACTAGGTGTAGAAGTAGCTTTAGACTTGAGAGGCACATTAGTCCTAGATGTCATGACTAGTGCATAAATATCAGCAATAGTGGGCCAAGGAAATGGTGTACATGGTGGAATTTCTTTTATGGTGATAACTTGTTTGTTATGGATGAACTTGAGACACAAGTGATTCATGGAAGAAATATATTGTGTAGTGCAAAGCCAAGGAACACCTAAGAGTATGTCACACATTTGAAGATTTCATAGGTAATAAGGAAAGGTGTAAACACAAGAAGAGACCCATTAGTAATAGGGATAATGAAACAACCATAAGAATTAGGAACTGGAAATTTTATTAGAGATTTGTGACATTTGATAGCTAAAAGAAGTGCTAAGGAGCATGCATTAATAAGTGTTAATGGATAGACCATAATATTGTTAATAGTATAAGTTATAATAGAAGCATTGATATGTAATGAATCAGAAGAAAATGTAGCATGATAATCATGATCCGAGAATGTGATAATTGACGGTGGTACATCAACAGGAGCAACAAGAATGTTGATTTAACAAAAATAAAATTTAATTTTAAACACCAACATTGTAGAATAACTAAATGCAATCTATGATACACAACTTTTAGATACAATTTGACACAAGAAATAAGCTAATAAAATATGAAACCCTAAGTGCAAGAGAGAGAGAAATGACTTAGCTGATTTGCACTTTTCCTGAACTGATCTAGACTAAGGAAACTAATGAACAAAGAGGGAAGACCATCATAATTGTGTACTATAAAATATGGGACCTTCTAATGAGGTTATACATTAGGGTTCCTGGGAAATAAATACCTCTATTAGGTACTTATGACCACGTAGGAGCTCAAAATCTAATTTTTGGAGTGTCACAAGAGTGTCACTAATATTCGTTTTTGGTTGATTGTATGTTGCACCTTGATTGTTGAATGTACCCGTAACATGTAAAATAGATGGTAACCTACAAAACCCACAAAACCGCATCAAATCCAAAAATAAAGATGCAATATAGGGAATCAAACTGGCCTCGGTGGTCACCCAACTAAGTGAACTTATGACAGAGTGCTACACTACATATCAGACTCCATGTAATTCTTTTGATTATGTGTAAGAATGGTTCCCTAAGATTCCCTTGTGTAAGATGCACTAGATAGTGGGATAGATTTTCTAAAAGATGCAAATGTGTGTATGGAATAGAATGAACTTCCCCTTCCTATGTTTTGTATGTATAAAATGTATTCCCTTGTCCCTTATATGGATGCTAGATGGATGCCTTTGAGTTTTTTAGATGCCTTTGGATGTAATCTTAGGTGATAGTAGTAATGCTTAGAGCTTGGTCCTTTATTTTGATCACATAGTTATGTATTTATATGATTCCCTTGGTTGAATTTCGTAATTGACAACTAGAAGGCTGACCCATAATAAAATAATATTCCCAAAAGATAAAATAGGCCCAAAAAAGCGAGTAAGGTGTAAAGAGGACATGGGTGCCTAAAGGGGATGAAGACGCTTAGGCATTGACGTCTTGGCTAAGTGCCGGTGTCTGAAGTCATGAAAGATAAAGCAATAAAGCTTTTTATAGACTATAGGGCATGTAAGACCAAATAGAAAATAAGAAACACAAATAAGAGGCCAAAGATAGCTGTCAATTACTAGCTTTCTTGCTTAGGAATCATGTAAATGCTAGTATGCTTTTAGGACGAATAAATGTATCCAAGTGCATGATTTTATGTCTACAAAAGTCGAGAGCCCTTGACGAAGGAGAAGGCACAACATGATATGTTTGATTTTCATAAGATTCATTAGGTTTCTTTTCATGCTTTGGTAAAGGGTCATTGAATTTTTTTAGCTTTTGATTATCATTGACCGGTTTAGAAGTAGATGGCTTAGGGAGCTCGATTGCATTGTTATCAATAAGATCTTGAATTAGATGTTTAAGCTTAAAGAAATGATCGAAAAATTCCCAATGCATTGGTGGTAGTCACAACGTGTATTTTCATCATAGTTGTGGCCATGGGGGTGAGAAGGATTGAGATTGAGTGGTGGAGGAAGGGTAATAAGGTTGCTTTCATAAGTTGTGGTAATAGAAGTTGAGGTGCATAAGGTAGTTTAGTAAAATTACGCCTCATGGGTTTTAATTGAATATTTTCAGGTGTAGAAACAACATTAATAGTGGTCTTAGCTTTAGTGGGCTTAGGATATGGTTTGGAGGTAGATTTAGCTTTAAACCTTTTGGAGGACGAGGCTGAAGTAACATCATAATATTTAAATGTTCCCATAGATAGAAGTTTTCCTTCACACAATTTGAGTGTATGACATAATTAATCAAAGGAGCGAGGGTTACGAAAGATAAAAATATCTTGAAGTGGAGGTAAAAGACTTTGAATAAAGAGATCTTGTAATTCAGAGTCAGTGAGTACATTTGTCATCTTAGCAAGGTTGTTCTTATAGTGCAAAACATAGTCTGCTAGACATTTGTTGGATCCTTGTTTGAGTTGAGAAAGTTGTGCATAAGATATCTTAGTACCGATATTGATATAAAAAAATTCAAGGAAAACATCAGATAATTATGTAAAAGATGTTACTGAATGAACGGGTAGATCATAGAACCATCGCATAACGTAATATTACAAACTTCTTGGAAACAATTTAGCTAGTAATGTAAGATCATATGCATAGTCAAGACATGCCACATGAAAGGATAGAATATGCTCCTGATGGTCTTTGTGGCCATTGAAGGTTGGAATCTTATGTGCAATGAAGTTGGGAGGAAGTGGATAAGAGGAAATGGTAGGTGCGAAAGGGCTATGAAGGAGTAATGAGGAATCTAGAGATGGAGAGGAATGTGAAGTAGCTTGTTGTAATTGGTAGATTTGGATTTATAGATCTTGGTATAAAGAAGCTAGGTCATGAGTTCCTAAAGAGGAACTAGGTTATGTGTGGGAGGTATTGGGAGTAGGGAGAGGATTTGTAGTTGTAGCTATAGAAATAGGAATAGTGGAAGGTGGTGTGGAGGTCATGACAATTGAGGAGGAACCCACGAGAGGGTGAGAGGAAGCATCTCGAGGATGTTTGGAAACAAGTAGAGAATTTATGACATGTGGAATATTAGTAGGGTGGTCACATAAATAAGAACAAGAATTAGTGAGCGTATCGATTGTTCTTTATCAACATTATTTTCCTCATCATATGATTGTTCACTATCATAATTTTCAATGTTTTTAAAAGGAACATTGTTTGATTTAAGCAAAGGATTAGAAGATCCACCATTGATTTCGAAAACTTACAGACATGTGGAGGAAGCTCAGTGTGCTCAAAGGAACCAAAACGACTACTATGGGTGATGGACATAAAAATAAAACCTTGAAAGAAGTTAGGGTTCGAGTGAGCGGGTTCACCAAATGATTTACTATAAAATGAATTGAATCTTAATTTCATAGTATCTTGTTGTAACTAATGATATACAAGTAATAAAATATAGTAAATGGACAAGCAACAAGCATACAATTATATGAAACCCTAAGTAAGAGAGAGAGATGGTGACTTAGTTGATTCCATAGAATCTAGAGATGATCTGGGTAGGTGAATAGCTAGAACTGATTCAATAAAATCTAATAAATTTTTATTAAAATCTTAGTTTACAAAACTCTTATAATGATATATAATAAGATAGGAATGCTAAGAAATTTTTATAGGTACAAGTATGAAAGAAAATGCAAAAGGTAGGGCACTTATCTTGATTTCTCCTATCCCGAAGCATATTTGAACTAGAACATGTTGATGAACAGGGTGTGTAAGGAACTGAAAATGCTCAATCAAGATCTTGGAATCTACAAACTAGCATGGATAAGGGCACAGGGAACTCAAGACCTCTTTGGGGTGTCGGATTACGTCGAGGAGGTCGAAATCTGATTTCTTTAGTGTCCTTAGGGTTTTTCACTTACTCTCTCGATGATTTCTGTATGTCACACTTAGATCACAAAGGTACTGTACATCTACAACATAAAAATATCCTACAAAACCCTCAAACCACATCAAATCCTAAAAATTAAGATGTAAAATGATGGATCAGATTGTCCTTGGCTATCAACAAAATGAAATTATGACTGAGAGTTACACAACATCTCAAACCCAATGTAGTTTTATGTGCTTATGTGTGCAATAGTAATCCTAGGTTGCCCTCATGCCTATGATGTCAAGATAGTGGGTGGTAGCTAGATAGAATTCAAATGTGTGGATGGAAAAATGAATTTACCCTTCCTATGCAGTGTGTATGCAGAGTAATAATCCCAAGATGCAGTCCCTTTGATATGTAGATAGATAACCCTTGATAGAAATTGCCCACCCTTATAATGGTATGTATGTTGTGTTTATATAGGGATCTCTTACTTAAATTTTGACACTAATGACCTAACATGCCGACTAGGACCTTAGGATAGGAGTAAGAAAACTGAAAAGGCTAACCAAAAATGTGAAAAATGTGAACAAGAACAAAGAGGACATGGGCACCCAGGATGGATAGGAGCACCTAGTTTCTAGTGTCCAGTCTTGGGTGCTGGTGTCTAGAGACAACTAACAAAAAATGTGCAAATACTGATAGACAGGATCCCTATGACTGAACTAAAAATGGGTGTAGAAGTGAGAGAAGTGAGAGATAAAACAATAGAGACAAAAAAATAAAGAAGATGGACTAGGAAGTATGTCACCTAGTGAATACTTTTCTTATGCAAGATCCATATATAAAACAACATACTTGGCGGTATAGTAAAATAGTAGTAAGTGTGTGATTTTGTGTCTACATTTTCCCCCTTTATGTTATTTGAATGAAATTCAAGTAGTGTAAAGGAAGTAAGGAACATACATATGAGAAGTATGGATAATCCATGTTATAGAAGTATGTGAAAAATAAGAGTATATATATGCGTGAAAATATGGATCAATGTGTTGATCCATGTGGCGTAAAAAATGAGATAGTGAAACCATTATGAGGAGAACTTGTGAGATTGATGATTTGATTTAAATAATTTGGAGATTTCAAAATTTTTGTTGATGGAGATTTGAAGGGGTAGGGAGTGATCAATTCCCAACCCTAAAAATTTTTATGTGTGAAAAGCGATGAGATTTGGGCATCCATGCCGCCGGAGATTTGAAGAGTGTTAGGGAGAGAGGTCTAGTTTTTACCCTCCAACTATGATTACATCCTCAAAAGGTCTAGCCTTAGTCTTGGATCAAACAAATTTTGTTCATTTTGATCCAACGAGAATAACCCATATAGAGTAGTATAGGAAAGGAAATGACATCTCATTTCCCCCACTCCAAGGGTGTTTCATGATGTGTATAATGGCTATGGCTTCCATGTTAGGTCATTTGGAAGTGATAGAAAATGTAAAGTGACTTCCCATGTTAGGTCATCTGGGAAAGTAGTGATGTAACTCCCAAGTTAGGTCATCTGGGAGGAATAGTAAAATACGTTGTGTTATGTTGATTGATTGATTTGATTTGAGTAGTAGAAAAATTGTGTTGAGATTGAATGTGTATGATAGATTACTCATGGAGATATTTTTCACTTTTTTCCCCCATATTAGGTCATTAGGGGAATTGCTAGAAAGTGGTATGAAATGTCATAATGTATGAGAAATTTTTGATAATGAGAATTGGAGATGAAATGATCATGTAGTAGTGTGAGGGGATCATAGAGTGATCCCAATTATATGCCCCCTTTTCGGAAAAGGGGAGTGATAGTAAGAATGAATGCTTAGTTGAAAGTAGTATATGCAATGATGTGATAATGAGTAGTAAATGAAGTGTAGTAGATGTCACAAAAGTGTGTGTATATCAAGTTGAAGATGTGTGAGATTGAATATAATGTTGTGAATGTGTATCATATGATAGTAGGAGAAATTATGAACCAAATGGCACAAAAGGGGGATAAAACGAATTAGCAAAGCTCAAGATATGAGAGAAAAATGTGTGGTGTGTATTAGTTGGAAGAATATGCACAAATAGTAACTATAGCCAAGTGGAAAATTTGAAAGTTGTTATAAATAGTAATAGGAAAAGGTGAATAGTAACTTCATTTGAACTTTGAATGAGTGTGATTTTGAGCTTTGAGATTGTGATGATGCCATAAATTAGAGCAAAGAGATTGAGCCGATTCGAGATGGTGGCGGTGGTTGTGGCGTCACACACACAATGAGTTAGTAAGTATGATTATTTTTTTAATATGTGTGTAGAAATGAGCTCATTTTTGTGAATTTTTGTAAAATTTTTGTTTTTAATTTCTAGGCATTTCTAACCTGGGAAAGAGTGGCCAAGGCACTAACGTCCCTTAGGATGCCAACACCCAGATCTAGGCATTGGTGACTGCTCTCTGGCGCCCACATCTTACTCCTAGGCTCTGTGCATAACCCCAAGGAGGCTGTTTTGACCCAAACATGTGATGAATGTGAAAATTGGTGCTTTTTGATGTTAGTAGTAGTTGTTTTTTTGTGTATACGAGGTGTTAATGTCATGTTTTTTTGGTTTTTTGTGTTGTGTAGAGGGATATCCATTCGAGAGAGTTTCCGTGGAGGTCAAACTTGAGTACATTATTGGGATTAGGCCTATCGGATGCAGTGGGATATACTAGACCATGTCGGCTTGACACACACATCTAGACTAGGGGAGGTACCCCATAATATGTCGATGATTATTGCATTGTGTGAGAGGTGGTGTGCACATACACTTGTACTTTTTGGTTTCCTACCAGGGAGATGACTGTGACCCTTGGAGGATGTATATCACATATTGTGACTTCCAGTATGGGGAGAGAGTTCCATGTCAGAGTGATGGCCGTAGGATGCACGAGAGATATGATGAGTAGCAGCATGGGTGGTATTTTACAGGGACATGGTACATACAAGACCCATATTAGCTTGGATGATCATACTAAGATCAGGTGTTTCACGATTACAAAAAGTTCATTGTAGTTTTGATTGCTTCATCAGTGGTAGTGGAGGGTGGTGGTGTAGGCATCTTGTATAAGATGCATGATATTTTCATGTGTATAGAGGAGAGATGGGATGAGATATGCATGGGCACATTGTGTATTGGTGCATTTTTATCAAGATCTTATATAGGTTTACATAGGAGGACCATGGGGTGGGCTTGGAGCCACCACATTACTACATACATGGGCCTATGAGCATATTGTGATATTGAGGCCACTTGGTGGGCCATGTGCAGAGTGGGTGAGGCCATATATTTTTTGTGAGATGGGTAGTTTCCAGAGCAGGAGGATGGACACCGATACATATAGATCATGATGCTTGATCGTATGGGGCCAAGGGCCATTATATGGAGGCCATATCGAGCCTATGGAGGATGGCCAGAGGATGGAGTAGAGATCTACGATGTATCTGATGTACTATGTGGTTAGAGGATAGATTTCTAGGGGTGACAAAGAATTTCAGAAGAGCGTGTGTCACAGTAGTTTGGTATGGCTCAAGATGTGCCCCTAGAGCCATATGTATGGGTGGAGATGACTAGAGCACCAGGAGACTAGAAGTAAGACTAGACCCACAGGAGCACAACTAGTGCCCCCCTGTGTGATGAGGAGATGTGCGTGATAAAGCCAATACAGGTAGATGATGTGAGATGTGTACAAGGCATATAGTGCATGGTGGGAAGTGCACCGATGGGTGCTATTATTTCCATTTTGTGGATGTGGAGGAGCACCACCAGTAGTTGGAGAGAGAGAGGGGTAGGAACCTTCCCCCATGGTGATGGCATGGTGGCGATAAAAGAGCATGATTATTTGTTTGTTGATAGTTTTGGTTTATTACTTAGTTGTTGGAATTATGGTTATCATGTGTAGTAACTAATGTTTTTTGTGAATGGTTGTAGGGTATGATTATTAGTCATTGATTATTGATACATTGATCCACACCTTGACATGGAATGTTCCCACCAGTGTGCTTGTGGGTGGTGGGATGTTAGAGTGAGTGGATGTTATTATGGGTGAGCATGCCCATTTGTTCAAGCCAGTGGTGATATCAAAAATGACATGTATTGTTTTTTGAGTGAGTGAGATGATGAGGCACAAGTGGAGAAATCCAAAGCTAGGGAGGCCATAGGTGGTGGAGGATCCCTAGCACAGATGTGTTCAAAAGTTTAGAGTTACACAGGCCATTTTGTGGAGTAGTCAATGTCAAGTTGGTATTATTGCAGGCATGAAATGGAGATATATAGGGTACGACAAGACATGATAGAGAGTGGTGAAACATCTAGTTCTAGAGCTCCCATAGTTTGTATATAGTGATAATGATGATGATGTATGATATGTATTGATGTAGTGATGCATGGGGCTTTTCCCCAATGATTTTTTTTGTAACTATGATTTTTATATATATATATATATATGGATGGTGTTATTGTATTGTGTTGATGTTGTTTTGTGATATGTGATGTGATGATTGTTATTTATGTATTTTTTTATTTTGTATTAAATGATGATATTGATGATGATGATGATGTTGATTAGATATATATATAGATAATGATGAAAATATATATATATATGATATAATGATGATAAATATATAATATGTATGTATGTATAAAATGAATGATGAAAAAAATGATGTGAAGAAAAATGATTGTAAAAAAGTGTGTATGTAATCATGTGTTAGTATGATGAAGAGGGGGAAGAATAGTGATTTGTCCCCCAAGTGTATGTGTATGAGAATGAGGTTCATTTATATAAGACCCTCAACAATCAAGAATGAACCATAAAGCAAGAGTGTGTCATCAGGAAATGGTGTGATAATGTACACTAGATAGATAGATCAATGAAGTGTGTAACATAATGATGAAGTGAGGTTCTTATTGTAACATATCCCTCAATAGTCATGTAAGAACCATAAGAACATGAGTGCGTCATCAGGTGGTGAGGTGAGAAAAATCACCTACCAAAGATTAAGTGGGCATGGAGTGGTGGAAGCATGTGAAGTGGAAGCAACATGAGTGTATGAGCCAAATTGAATTCTATGATGAGATGGTGCCAATGATGGGAGATGCAATGGTGGGAAGCACATATGTGATGGCTTAGGAAGCCAATGTGAAGCAGAGCATTACACATGGATGAGATGGTGTATGGATGATGAGTGAGGTGGAGACTATGTGCATGAATGATGACCTTAGGTGGTGGATGAATAACTACCTTAGAAGTAGAGAAGGAGACAAGTGAACTGAAGCAGTAGCATGCTTGTGTGGAATTAGAGAAATAGACCACTCACATGAGAGTGAGAGTAAAAAAATGACACCCTTGTCCTCTAATTGTTGTAATTTTCATGAAGGGCGTAACAATCATTGTCACAATGGCCATTGATGTGATGATAATTACTAATAAGGATGATCATGTTGGTGATGCAAGTGATGAGGAGGATGATGTTGATTAGAAGGAAAGTGAATTAAGCACTTATCAAGAAAAACACACACAACACATCATGAGGCTTAGCAAAATGTGAGAAATGTAATGGCTCCTGAGTAGGAGATGGTGAAGACTTAGGTGGAGAATGACGTGGGTGGAGAGATGGAGGATGCTTATGCGATGGAGGAGATGGAATATGCTTTGTGAGGTGGAGGAGATGGAGACCTTGGAGGATGCTTAATAGATGGAAGAGGTGAAGAAGTAGAAGATGATGTAATAGTAGAGAAATAGTAGGAGGATCTATAACATGTGTAGTAATTAAATCTTGTTCTAGATCAATGACCTTATAGCATAAGAGTGTAAATGATTCACATGTGTCATATTGTAAGCATTCTTTTAAAGAAGGAATCAAGCCATGAAAAAGATAAATTGCTTTTCTAAATCAATAGGCTGAAACACTAGTTGATGCATGCAAGAATTAAAGCATAGAATGTAATCAAGAATGGGTTCTTTCTTTCCTTGATGCAAGCCAGGTAGGATCATCATGTGTGACTCTAGGACCATTATTTAGCATAAAGCGTCTAAGAAAAATCTTCCATGTCATAATATGTACTTGATAGATCCAAAAGGTAGATGAGTGTACCATTGAAGAGCTTCACCAACTAGACTATGATAAAAATATTTTAGCAATAATCGATCATTCGAATAGATGTCCATAGCTAGATGATAATGCTTGAGATGTAGATATGGATTTCTAGTACCATCATCAAAGCATGAAAATGTTGGCATAATGAAATCCTTAGGAAATGTTGAATTGTAAATTTTCTTTGGAATGGATTTCCATGAAGAGAATTATTATCAATAGATGCATAATAGGATTTGCTTTCAAGAGTGAGAGATTGGACCTAAGATTGTAATTGTCCAACAACATGCATGAGTGATAAAATATCATGTGAAGGAATCATAGGAGATGTGAGAGGCACATTGAGAGGTTGTAATTTTCCATTATGAGTGATCATGGGAACATAAGAAGAAGAAGTGGAGATGAAGATATAAGGCACACACTAGATGTAGGTGTAGAAGAAGTAAGAGGTGGGGATGAACATGGAACATCAAGAGGAACATCAAAATGAATGATATTCAAAGAAGGAAGAGAAGGAGGAATAATAGGAGGAGAAGAAGATGGAATATTGATAGAAAAATTAGGAGTAACATCGAAAGAAGTGATAAGAGAGAAAAAAAATAGGAGGAGAGAATCATCATGCATGTTATTAGATACAACCTCAGAAATAGATGAAAGTGGAGTAGAAAATTCATATTCAGCAGTCTTAAGAGAAGTAGAATCAGCACTAACATGTTCATGCTCAAAAATATACTCAGTATCAAACAAAGTTTCACATGCAAGTATTTCATCAAGTATGTCATCAACATATAATGAAGTAGGAGAAGAACTATCATGATATGTATCTTTACAATCATTAGAAGCATGTTCAAAATAGGAGAAACATGAGATATAACTTTACATTCATCTTGACTAGTATGAGAAATAACATCATGCACATGTACATTTTCATCATGATTTTTATCTACACTATCACAATCAAGACCAAGCATATAATCAATAATAACATCATCAAGAGTTTCAACAAAAATAGAAGAAGGTGGAGTAGTCCTAGTGCCTATAGAATAAGAAGGAGTACATCGAGAGAAGCTTTGAGTGTTAGGCAAACAATGCTAAGAGTAGAGTGTTCAAAACTAGTAGGAATCATGTGTTCATTAGCATCAAAAAATCTTTGAACATTAGTATCAAATTGAGCATACCAATAAAGATCAAGCAATTCAGCCTCAACAACATCATCAAGGATAGGATTAACACTCTCATGATGCATAGCTTGCCTAGGAGAAGAAGAGATACCTTTATCCATTAGGGTTTTTGGATCCTAGGGAAAGGAGTTCTAAGATTTAGGGTTCACCAAAATGATTCAATAAAATATAATATATTTTATTAAAATATGAATTTAGAAAAATTGCTACAATGATATACAATAAGATACAAATGCTAAGAAATTTTTATAGATGTAACTATGAAAGAAAATGAGAGAGATAGGGAACTTATCTTGATTTCACTTATCCCAAAGTATATCTAAACTAGAAAAACTGATGAAAAGAAGCTGTCAAGGAACTAAAATGTGATCAAGATCAAGATCCTAGGAACCTCTATAAATGCCGACATATGAGCACCTAGGTAGGGGCGAGGGCTGGGTGCACCCGAGACCTCTTGTGGGGCACTGTTGAGTCTACCGAAAGGTCGAACCTAATTTCTTTAGTGTCACTAGGGTTTCACACTTATTCACCGATGATCACATGTATGTCACACTTAGATCACCGAGGTACTGTAAAATGCAACACAAATAATCTCCTAAAACCCTCAAACCACATCAAATCCTAAAAATAAATATGCAAAATGAGGGGTCGAATTGTCCTCATTATGTCAACAAAGTGAACTTATGACCGAGTGTTGCACTACATCTCAGACCCAATGTAGTTCTATGTGCTTGTGTGTGTAATAGTGCTCCTAGGTTTCCCTCGCATTGATGACACCAAGATAGTGGGTGGTAGCTAGATAGATGTAAATGTGTGGATGGAAAAATGAACTTCCCCTTCATATGTAGTGTGTATGTAGAGTAATAATCCCAAGATGCAGTCCCTTTGATATGTAGATATATATCCCTTGATAGAAATTTCCGCCATTATAATGGTATGTATGTTGTGTTTATATAGGGATCTTTGCTAGAATTTCAACTCTAATGACATGACATGTTGACTAGGACCTCGGATATGAGTAAGAAAACTGAAAAGGCCAACCAAAAATGTCAAAAATGTGAACAAGAATAAAGAGGATACGAGCACCCAGGATAGATAGGAGCGTATGGGCACTAGTGTCTAGTCTTGGGCACCAATGTCTAGAGACATATGATGAAAAATGTGCAAAGATTGATAGACATGGATCCCTATGACCTTAACATAATTGGGTGTAGAAGTGAGAGAGGTGAGAGATAACAAAATAGAAACAAACAAAGTAAGAAGATGGATATATGCGGTGTGTCACTAGTGAATACTTT
Organism: Taxus wallichiana var. yunnanensis; assembly: GCA_018340775.1. Lineage (NCBI taxonomy): Eukaryota > Viridiplantae > Streptophyta > Pinopsida > Cupressales > Taxaceae > Taxus > Taxus wallichiana. The sequence continues at coordinate 454,069,780 of CM031235.1, read as the reverse complement.
TCTTACGCAAGATCCATGGGAGGGCGGGAGCACTCAATTACTAGTGACCGATCTGGGCACTAGTGTCCAATGTCAGATCTTAGGTTTTGTGTTTTTTTGTAGGAGGAGATTAATCTGTTAGTCTTTGCTTGTCACTCTTGATTTTTTCCAATGTCATTTTTGCACCATAATATGCATAGAGATATAAATAGCTGCACAAGCCAACAAACCACATCAAATCAAAAAATAAAGATGTAAAATGTAAAGTCGGACTACCCCCAATGATCACCTAAAGAGTGAAATTAGTACCGAGCATTGCACTACATTTCAAACTCCATGTAGTTATGTGTGAAAGTGTGTGTAATGATTCCCTATGATGCCCTTATGTAAGTTACACGGTGATAACATGATAGATCTATAATATAGCAAATGTATAGAATGTGTGAGATGAAATAGAATGAACTTCCCTCTATATTGTGTGTGCGAGTAATGTATCCCTTGTCGAGTTTATTAAATGTTATAGATGGATGCTTTGCAATGTTATTTTTCCTTTGGATACAAGCTTAGGTGATAGTAAATAATTCTAGTGTTTGGCCCCTTATTTGAGAGATATAACTATTTATATATATGATTCCCTTGTTTGAATTTTGTAATTAACAACTAGAAGGCTAACCCAAAAGTGTAAAAGATGCCCAAGAAGTAAAAGAGACCCAAAAGAGTGAGAAAATGCTATAGAGGGTTAGGAGCACTGTAAAGGATAGGAGTGCCTAGGCACTACATCCTAAAGGGCTCTAGTATCTGAGGCCATAAAAGATAAAACAATCCAATATTAACATGGCTATAGGGTGTGTAAGGTCAATAAACTATAAGAGACAAATCAAAAGGCTCAAAAGAGATTGTCAATTACTAGTTTTCTTGCTTAGGAATCATTTATACTTTAATATGCTCTAGGACCTAGAAATGTAACAAAGTGCATAGATTTTTGTCTACATTATCATCTCAAATGGCTATGACTTTGATATCGTGACTATATTCTATCTAGTTGATCACTTGAGGGATCTCTGTTCACATTCCAAGAATCTTGTTTGTGACCATTAAATGGTCATTGTGATTGTGTAAGCACGGTTCTACTTTCACTTTGATCTCACATTTATTGGGTGATAAATGATCAAACAAATTAATAATTATTTGAGTTATATAAATGATTAAATGATAGTGTTGATATGTTTCAATCCAGATTGATTAACATGTTTAATAGTTGCAACATGTGTTTGATTCAGTCGTGAGGAAAATATTTGTGATCTAATGACAAATCAAACATTTAGTTCACGTGTTTGATTTCTCGGGGTCTCATTTTAATGGTTACTTGTGATTAGTCTCAACTTACCGAGATCTTAGAATCACAAAGCCACGTGTTCATGGGGTTTATAATCTATTTCTCATATATCTTGGGTCACAAGCCATGTTTACGAGTCTCGAAATATCAAGATTCTTCGTCTGAATGCCATGCATTTAGGTTATTAGAGATCACTAAGTATCATTCATTTCGTGGGATCTCAAAGTCTCAAGAAAAGTTAACGTGACTAATAACTTGCCTCCGGGTTCTCGGGGCATTGCGAAGGTCTATAACATAGCTCAAAAATTTAATGTGATATCTCATGAATCGATACCAATCTTGATAATTTTCTCAAATATGATCTCTATTATATCATAACAACATTTGATCCAATTAAACAAGATATACAACTTAGTTAAGAACTAATATTAGTAGTTAAGCATTAAAACAAATTGATTTTGAGGGTCGACATAGTTATAGGTGACTCAATAGGTTTGATTAATTCAAATTTCAAAGATTTAATTTAATTTGATTACTGGTTGATCTTAGTTGTTAAACATTATAATAAATCTAGAATTTGATATTTTAATGAGTTAAGTTAATAAAGAGACTATGATCAAGATCTAAATGGTTATCATTAAGAATTTAATCCTAAATCTCTTTAATCCACTAAGAATTAATATCTTTCGATAAATTGAAGAGTCCTATATATTTTTATTTTGATTAAAATAAAGGTCATAATACAACAACGCACAAATTTAAATCACATCATAAGCTGAGCCATTGTATGTAGACACTAAATCATGCACTTTGGATATCTATCTAGTCCCGATCATATATTATTATTCATATGATTACTAAGTAAGAAAAGTACTAACACACACATGTCTTTGACCATATTTCTTTTCTTTCGATGCCTCTTTTGATCTTACACTCATGCTTGCACAGGTTTGTCTTTTTATACTTCAAAATTTCTTATCATGGTCACTAGTGCCCAGTCGGGACATCGCGGTAGGCGGCCACTGTCCCCTCTCGATGCCCCTAACCTCTTTATACTTTACTCACATATTTTTGGTCCTTTCTAGCCATTTGGGCATCTTATCTTTTTGGTAGTCGGCCTTTTTGGGGTTAATTACAAAATTCAAGAAAGGTAATCATATAAATATAAAGTTATGTGACCATAATAAGTTACCAAACACTAATCATTAGCTATCACCACCTAAGGTTGCATCAAAAGGAATATCAAGAGCATTCAAACATCCATATAGAATCCATACAAGGGTAAGGGACTACATTATTCTCGCATAGACTTGAGAGGAGGGGAAGTTCATTCTTTCATGCACACATATATCTATGTTTTCTACATCTAGTTATTTCTTGCTATCAAGTGCAATGTGCACAAGAGACACCTAGGGATCAATCTCTCCACACATAGAACTCCATTGGAGTCTGAAATGTAGTGCGGTGCTCGATCGTAAGATCAATCGTTTGGCGTGAGGATAATCGACCCCTCATTTGCATTATTTTATGTTGGGATTTGATGCACTTTTGAGGGTTTTGTATGTCACTTCTTAATTGTAGGTTACCAGTGATATAGGCGATCATTGTGCGATAAGCAATGAAGGACATTGAATACCTCATGACCCACCGAAGGAGTTTTTATGAGGTTACGAGCATTCACGGTGCACATAGCAGGTCTCTGATGCCCACAGTGCCCTTGACCCATTACGAAGCCCCAATCTAGGAAAATATTGCAGTCACACATTTTCTAAGGCTCTGTGCGACACTTTTCCTCCATGTTCATCATTTCATCACTTTGGAAAAGTCTGAAATTAATTACTGAAACAACTAAATATTATATCCCTTCATTTGTAACTAGGGTTTCATACCTTTTATCTTAATTTTCTTGGGTCAATTTTTGTACTTCATTGCATATATCTAATTTTATTACATAATTAGTATTAGGCATCTATAAAATTCTATATTTGCTTAATCATTTTCATAAAGTGACAATGCATCGTTTGACTAACTCAAAAAGAGATGTTTTTCTTGTTGTAATGAGAGTGTACAACATTATCTAAATGTTGCAAAGTGACTAAAATAAACATGTTGCATAAAAGTGACATCTTCGTATTTATAAAAACACACACACACACATCAAAGGTTACATCAAAAACATGATTCTACAACCTTAACTTATGGTTTGACATTGAAACACACATGGTAATTTTCTCTCTCTTATCTAAACCCATTTTTAGCATATTTTCGTCTCTCTCCATGATACCCTTTATCGTAGTTAGAGAATATCTGCATGCAAGTAGACAAAAAATACCGAGTGCATTATCCATTCTCATATAAATCAAATCAACTAATAGGAACTTTAACCAACACACACACACACACACACACACACACACACACACACATAGTTCATTTCAGTTGGAACTTTACCCAATATATAACTTTAACCAATATATATAATCCCAATTGTAATCCATTTATTGCAATTGAAATGAATGAAAATAATTATTTCGATCCCATAACATGTATACATAGTAATTGAATCAAATCTAAGTAGTATATCAAATAAAATAATTATATCATATACGATATATTTGTGGCACAACCACCAAATCATCAAAGTGTCTCAAAATAGTAATGTGCAAAAATGGGATGTGATAGTCTCTTGTGAAAATGGATAGTTCTAACCCACCCCGAAGAGAGTGGATATTAAATGCTAAGGATTAGTGTGATCGTCATTCATCCAAATTTATGGTATCATAATATAGGTCTATTTCATGGGGAAAATAAGATTAAAAGTAAGATTACCCATTATTGTTTGGAAATTAGTATTCACATGGTTATGGGTTATTTATTGGATGATAAATTAGTACATACTAGTTTTTGTATTATGGTAAGTTAATTGGTTAGTAGAATATATTGTTATAATAACAATATGTTTTGTATAGTTTTAAGGTTATTTTGTTATCCCATAAATCCTCTAAATGCATTATATGTATTTTGTCCTTCTTATTTATTAGGAAGTTGTTTAGCTATCAATATGGCTATATAATAACCATTGTATTTTTCTTATAATATGTTGAATAGAATATCTTTATTGTGTTTATACTAGGAAACTCTCCCCAATTCGACATATCGCATCAAAGCACTATGGTCTAATCATGTGATGAAGAAGTTCACACAACTTCCATCAGTCCACGTTGCATTGGAATTTATAATCCATAAAAGGTATGTGTTTATTTTGACTATAATGATTTCATCTAAATATGGTTTTAGAGTCGATTGTTTGATATAAAGCCTTGTATGTTATAAAGTTTTTTTATAAATCATTGGTCTTGTATCATTGTCATGTAATAACGTATAAATTTGTAATTGTCTCTTATAGACAAATATAGGTTTTTGGTTATTACATTATCATTATTCTTTTGTCTAGCCTATGTGTTACCAAATAGTACATAAATTTGTATACAAATATCTTGTCATCATTTTGTATCATCTCATTGTAAAAAGTGTCATTATTATCGTCAAGTGCCATTTGTGTCAAGTTACAAAGTCATATAATTAGTTGTTGTCATTATCGAGTGTTATGTTGTTTCATGAGGTTGGTAAAAGTCAATAAAATAATTGTCTCATATTATTGTTTTGTCAATCAAAAGAGTAAAAGTCACCAAAAGTGTTGTCAAGTGAGTTTTATTGTTGTCGAAGTCCAATTTGTGATTGATGTCAAAAAATTTATCAAAAATTAAAAAAATTGCCTTACAAATACATTTTCGAGGAATTCAACATTCGATTAAGGTATATAATATGTGTTGTTTCACATTACGAGAGGGAAACTATACCAATAAATCCAATGTGGAAAATTTTGAGCTTCACTACCATATTTTTTGAGTAAGTGGCATGTCACTAGAGGACGGAGGCACAAGAGGAAGGAGTTCGATCAACAACCTCTCATCAATCGCCAACAACAGGGCTGCACTTCTAGTATGGTGGCTTATTTTTCAATTGTGTGGTGTGTATTTAAGTTTTATAGCTTGTCAATGTAGCATGAAAAATAAAACAGAGGCTCATTCTCATTCACGTGTATCTATGGTTATTCCTTACACATCCCATAATGTAAACATCTGATGGAAAAATGGAAGCACGGTGAAATGCAACATCATGATACTTGGCGAGGTTAAAAATCAAATGTTCTGCTCATACCTAGGTTTTGGTAAACCTTTATAAAAGCATTAAATATTGTGCGGATGGTTCATGCTTGAGTTCCCACACTTAGTAGGTTAGATGTGTTCCCTATATTGATTAGTTGATAAGCAGATAGTTCATGTACGTGTTCCCACACTAGTTAGATTAAATGTGTTTTTGGCGGTGTATGGTCAATAATAAGTTGATGTGTTCCTTATTCTACCTTGATTCGAGTTGTGAGCCATGATCATGAGTGAGCGGGCGAAAGGTGCTGAAAAGAAGTGTGAATTTTTTTCTACCATGTAAACACTAAGGAGGAATGTTATGAATTTAGTATTCACATAGTTATGGGTTATTTAGTGGATGGTAAATTAGTACTTAGTAGTTTTTGTATTACATAAATTAATTGGTTAGTAGAATATATTATTATAATAACAATATATTTCTATATTTTAAGGTTATTTTATTATACCCGTAAATCCTTTAAATTGTTTATATAGTGAAAGTGATGGCGATGACCAAGCTAATTGGGCAACCTTATGTCTTCGACACGCAATAATGGAATCTGTGAATCTAAGGCAAAGAATTCTCTCCTAACTTGAAGGGGTGTGATGGTAGGGTCTGATATAATAGCTACTCGGAGACTCCAATCGATGTCTAGTTCAGCCGAGATTCTATTGATTGGTTGTGGAATACATGGAAAGTAACCTGCAGGTGCCTCGTATGGGTTTCCAGACAAGGTCATGGAAATTGAGACAAGAGATGTAGTGGAGCTGCAGGAACTAAGGGTGATTCTTTGGTCTTGTCTAGAAAGTCTTAGCCTGATCGGCTGCTATATTCAACAATGAAAGTTGTGTGATAATATCAGGTGGAAGCGGTGAAGATATGAATACTACTGTGTGTGTAAGCTAGTGTCGATATCTAACTAACTAGTAGGCCCATTGGGTTGCGGGACCTATGGGTCACAACCAAAGACTCGTTGAGGTTGAGGCCCTTGTATGGTCATGCATGCAATCAAATCCTATTTCCAGGAGTAGTCCAAAATTCATAGGCCTGATTAGCAGCTATGTTTAAGGTCTCTAACTATCTTATTTTCTCTGTGTATGTGGTGGGTGTGCATAAGATTGTTAAGCGCAAACTTGTGTCAATGTCAGTTATTAACTCTAGCTCATTGGGTTGTGGGACCAGAGGATCACAACTGTAGGTCTTTTCTGTTGTGGACCATTGATGGTCATGCAAATGAATTTGATTTGTTTTTGGTAAATAAACTATCTATCAAAGGAAATCTAAACTATATTTTTGGTGTTTTCTCAATATATCGAACAAAGCAATAAAACAAACTAATCTATGGAAATAAATATTTTTGTGCTTTTCTAACTTTTCAGACAATGCATCTAATCTAATAAACAATTTAAAAAAAAATAACTAGCCGGATGTAGCTAGCTATCTATGTGAGATGTGTGAATCTAAATCTAAGATCTACTCTAATTCAAATAAAATCTCTCCAACCCTACCTCAGAAGTGAAGAACAAATCATGACTCTAACAGAGCTATTGTTCACCCACAACTTCCTGGCAATATTGAAGAGAAAACTTCCTATTGATTTGATCTACTTGTAACTATCTGATTAATTGAAATGAATTGTTTCTCTACTCTATTTGATATGTAATTGACAATTTGACAAAACAAAGCAAACAAATACACAACTCCAACCTGGAAGAGCAAGAGCTTTGGAAAATCTAGTAGTATGAGTATCATCCCCTCAATTCTTTCCTTTCTTTCTCTGAGTGTTCATGTGAGTCCAAGGATTGGGAATGCAAAGAACAACAACAAGAGGATGGTGCTTGAGTGATGGCAGCTTGGAAGCAATCTAGACGTAATGCAGGTAGAAGAAAGATAGCACAAGAGATTTGAACTTGGCTATGCAATTCCTAGCAAGATTATGGCAGCACACACAACAATGCAAGATACACAAAATTCTCAGGCCCTTTTCTTGAATACAAGCATGGAATATATAGGAATGGAGGATAGAAGGTTACTTCATGCATAAGGAATGAAGAGGTAGTTCCACTCATTAAATCTATTTAAAAATAGAAGGAACTAGGAGAACCAAGCAAATGAAGCTATTTTTAGCAAATTCGACTCACGGATGCGTTCAAAAGATAAACTTAAGTGAATCGTCATGTAATTTCTCACATGAAGATTATGGAAAAATCGATCAGGACCATCACCCCTACGTGGTAGGGGTGGTTTTCAGGACCACCCCCGATCGGGCGGGGGTTTTGAAACCACCCACCAGGCGGGGTGGTCACAGCACTGAAGGCCAAAACAAGCACAAAAAGAAGGGGAAGAGGAAAAATGCAAGGAAAAGATAAGTAAGGCTATCTAGGCTACAAATATATACTGAAATGGGTTTTGGAGCTCGAAACACCTTCTTGAAAGGATTTTGAATCATCATTGGGGACCTTTTATAACCATTTTCCCGATAATGTAGCACATGTAATTTTGGGTGCGTACATATTGCCCCCTCGGAGAAGCATCTTAGCCATGAAAGAGGCAAAATGTAGAGTTTGAGTATGGCATTCCCAAAATGGGGAGTTAGAAGCTATACCTGACATGCCCATGTGTGTGAAATCATCATCATCCAAACTCCCACTACTGTGAAAAAGAAAAAGACTCAAGTGCAGATAGATAAAATATTGAAAAATAAACACTAAATTAAAATGACAAGAGGACTTACCATTTGTGTGGGGATGTAGAAATATACCTATGCTGCCAATCTCGACCTATAAACACATATACTCAAAATGAAGTTAGAAATATCATATATATATATAAAAACAAATTCATTTCTCAATTCATTTGTGCATTGTTGATTTGGATTGTTTGATTGATTTGGAGCTCTGGATTCACGGTGACCATTTTGATGAGAATATAGTTGATACATTCATGTCGAGATCATGATCATGCCTCCATGAGTGGGAGATCGACCAACACGCTCTCAGGTTAGTTATTTCCTTCTTTGTCTTTTTGTACCCTAAAAGTTTAAATGTTGAAAACTTCACCTAGGGGGAGATTTTCAAAATTTCTTGTCTTGAATGGGTCTTTAGGGGGGCACCCATAGGGCATGCTTTTATTTTGTAAAATGGTCAATTTTAACATTTTTGGTCATTTCTAGGGTTAAGGGCGTGTTTTGAAAATTGGTTCAGGACCACCACCCAAAGGGGCGGCGGTCACGGGACCACCAAAGCAGGGGTGGTTCAGGAACCCACCTGCAGGCTAGGTGGCGGTTCTAGATAGAATGTCAAAACATGCTCAAACTTGACTTTTTTTGGATTTTTGAGAGTTTACTATGTTTTTGATGAGCTTATTGTGTGATGTACTTTACTAACTTGCTCTTTTCTCATGTTTTGGTGGATGCAAAAAAAGGTGGAGTACATACGCTTGGAGCGAGAGAGAGAGTGTGTGATTGGCTCCCTGGGATTTTAGATCAGTGACCCAAGGATGAGATAGATCTTTTACAGTGGGCAGGCATCTGGCGGATAGCACAGGGTGCCCCATGTTGCTCCTACTAGTCATATTTTGTGTGACTTATTTTCTTATTGGGATGTGGACCGGAACACTTTCGGTTCCCAGGTGTGAGGGGGAGTGGACCATCACTTTGGAGGATGTATACCACATTCTTGGTCTCCCAGTACTTGGTAGGAAACTGACATTGGTGACAGTGGGGTCCAGGGCCATGATGACACAACAGGCTACATACATGGGAGATGTTATTGTCTCTTCTAGCTCGAAGAAGGGAATGAAGGTTTGGTCTATTGCTACTTGCTCCCATTCCTATCCTTTGGAGAGCCATCATGGGTATCTTGTCCTCGAGACTATCGGGGACAAGGGGAGATACACTTTTATACTATTGTTGGGCCCCCATCATTACACAGATCGAGGCTCATGGCCATAAGTATGCTTGGGGAGTAGATATTTTGGGGACCACATACCATGATTTATACAGAGTCATCAGATTACAGGGATAGTCCTTGAGCCACCCCACTCTGTTATGAGTTGGGTCTATGAGTGCATTTCATCCCGTATGGTAGGGGGTGGAGGTATCAGATCCAAGGGTTGTCCAGGCAGCTAGATGGATAGGCATGTCAGTGCTCGGACTCCACATCAGTCATGGTGGCCTCTCTGACTATGGAACATGACCCCCACACCCTATCAGGACATGGCAGGGATATGGGGTGAGGAGACTACAATGATGGTAGCTTGCTCTTCCATGAGCCAACTAGTTGATAGAGCCGGGAGACTAGAGATTCATCCCTTTGACCGGGTACCCCAGCAGTTTGGTCTTCCATACCTTGTCATGCTTCCTCTAGTGACACCTATTTACAGGACTATTCAGGAGGCATGGAGAGGTCCTAGAGGGGATCTTGGTTGGACAGTTGTTACTCTGGTGTGCCTATTGTAGTTAGGCATGTAGTTCAGGCTCGGCGGGTAGGCTGGTGCTCCTCAAGCACCCTTACTTCAGATTGGGGTGGCTCCTGCTCACAGTGGGGAGGAGGATGAGCGATTGATTTGGACTCGACTCTGAGGAGGAGGTGGGAGATGATACGAGGGGGAGTTGGGTGGAGATGAGGATGAGGGGGGGACCTTTGGAGGGAGATGATAGTGACCTGAGTGGCATGACACTCAGGAGATCCTCGAGTAGCACATGAGGAGGTGAGCATGGAGAGAGAGACTCTGTCTCGGAGGAGACACTTGGAGGAGATGATGAGTCTATGATGGGACAACACCATGCCTTTGGATTTGGGGAGGCTCCATAACCACCAATAGCACATGTCATGCCAGCCATTGATCCCACATGGATGCCCGGAGACCCGAGTATGTTCAATACTCCTTTCTCTATTTTTTTTATTGATTTTCATGTTTAGTTTAGCATTCTCTTTTGATTTGCATTCTGTGATTTTCTCTTTGCTCACTATCTCTTCTTTTTTTTTTTTAGCATCCACACACGAGTGGTGAGAGCTCATTCATCGGGTATGTGTGGACACCTTGTTGATCCCCTCGGGAAGACTCGGGCCAAGTTGATTGCTGATTCAGGGCAGCCCTTAGCCATTGGCTGACATTCGACGTGTTTTCTCCTATCTGGAAGATCACGGAGATGGTGACCTCCCTTCATACCACAGTAGCTGGGTACGAGACCGTTGAGCACCTGATGAGATGAAAGCCATTCTCATAGTGAGGCTACAGGTAGTGGTGGCACCACCATGAGCACTCACACCATTCAATCCATTCTCAGTGTCATCATGTAGCCATAGGGAGCCCTAGATGTGGTCACACCATTTGAGGGATCCCACAGGGATTGATAGGCCATTGAGCCTTTATTGCTTTGATACCATTTTTTTGACATTATATGATTTTTTTATGTTTTTCGGGCTCATTGCGAGCATTTTTGACCATGCCTAGCGCATGATGACATTGTATACAAACTTGATCCATTATGATATATACAGACTCTATTTTTGGTTTGGCATTCCATTGTATCCGAGTTGACTCTCTTTGGCTTATCTCTCATGTGTACTCTAGATGTTTAGAATTTCCACTTTTCTATGCTTTTTAGAATGTATGCAATGGATGTGAAATGATAACAAAATGATTTCTTTTTTTATTTCATAATGTTGATATATGATGATGCAAACACAATGTGATCTTAAACTTAGTTTCTTTTGCAATCTTTGGTACTTCATATTTGTCTTGACAAAACGTGATGATATAATGATATGATGAATAGATATGCTTGCCCCACTCCTAACCCCACACAACTAGTAAGATGTGAGGGCTCAACACCAAGAGTTAGAAAGGGCACAAGCCATGAAATTTGTTGAATGGTAGTGATGAGAGAAAGACAGAGGTTTGATAGAACCAAATTGGGATGCTACAACCTTACCCTACTCATGCTACCTCATAGTTTAGAATGTGAATTGCTTTGCATTTTATCTAGACTTGGATCCATAGATGGCCACTTGGTTGAAAAATCTGGTTTTAGGTTTTGAATTCTCTTGGAATTTTGAACATCTAATTCACTTTGTTTTGACTTAAGATTTCATAGTAATTGATTTAATTGTTTATGACTTTCAGGTTTGTCAAAGAGACCCCCTATACCTTGCCCCATGCTACCAGTAGGAAGCATGGGCTTATCACCATGGACAAAGCATAGGTGAGTAAGGGCATTTCCTTCCTTTCCCAACCCTATGTCACTAGTAAGAGATGCAAGCTCAACACCGAAGGTTGGTAGGGAAAAGAAATGTGTAAAATAAAATTTTTTTGTTTGATTTGCATTTGACTTACTTATTTGGGAAAAATGTTTAGAATGTTCTTATTTCCAAGGAGATGTATGTGGGATAGATGTGACACCATGAAGCTTCTAGAATAGACCATGAACAAAAGACACCTATCCTAAGAAGAGACCAAAAGTAGAACCAAGTATGCAGGCCTTGGTATGGTTACTTATCAAAACTTTGTCTTATCTTGTTTGGATTGATAAATGATATAAAATAGTTGATGATACAATGAAGATTTGAAGAGACATGATTTGAATGTTTTGCCAATATTTTTAGAAGTTTTTAGGATTTTCTATAAGAATAAGCTCCTTGATCACACTTTTTACAAAATGAATGGACAAATGAAAATGCAATGCAGATGTAATAATGTACATATGAGAATGTTGATGGATCATGCGTAGTATCTCTTTAGGTGAAGGAGTTCACGGATTCACTAAACTCCTCACCTTCTAGAGTACACAAATGGAATGTGCCATTTTTATAATCTTCCACCACTCGATATGGACCTAACCACCTAGGTCTGAACTTTCTTCCCTCACCGGTCTTCTTGTCTATTCGGCTATCGAGTCTTAATACCAAATCTCCTTCGTAGATCTCACGTTCACACCTTTTTATTGTATTTTGAGCCATGCGGTCAGCGTACACACTTTATGTCATTGCTCAGCATTCAGTCTAGCTTCATCGAGGCTTTCTAATTGGGAGAGATGAGCTTCTCGATAACCCTCCTCTCCTAGGATCCCATGTAGTGAAATGTGGAGGCTGGGTATTTCGACTTCAGTGGTAGAACTACCTCAGCACCGAATACTAAAGAAAAGGGAGTTTCTCCCATTGGTGTTCTAACCGATGTTTGGTAGGCCCACAAGGCCGGAAAAAGCTTTAGATGCCAATCTCGTTTATTCTCCTTAACATTTTTAGAAGAATGGACTTTAAAGTCTTATTGGTAGCCTCGGCTTGTCCATTAGCTTTGAGGGTAGTAGAGAGAAGTCATGTGATGACTTATTTTGAACTTTGTACACAACTCACACACCTCATCATTTTTGAAAGATGTGCCATTATCAAAAATAATGACCTGTGGCACCCCATACCTACAAATGATCTAGGTTCAGGATGAACTTAGCGATTATAGAGCCGGGATAGTGGTAAGGGGCATGGCCTCTACCCACTTGGTAAAGTACTCTGTGGCTGTAATTATGAAATTATGGCCATCCATTGATGAGGGAGAGAATTTCCCTATCAGATCTAGGCCCCACGTGGAGAAGGGCCATGGAGTTGTGATTGGTTGTAAAGCTTGTGCCGGTATGTGGATCTCATGGGAAAACTCTTGACACTTGTGGCATCTACGCACAAAACTCTACCACATCATGTCATGCTGAGGGTGGGCTAGAAATAGCCCATCTGATGTATCTTTTAGGTAGTGGCATGGCCACCAAGTGGCCACCACATACCCCACTATGTGACTCATAAAGAATATTTTCAGACTCTTCAGCATCAACACATCTCAATAGCATTCCATCAAAGGCTCTGCGATAAAGCACTTGTTCCAGGATAACATACTTAGTGGAATTATGCATAACCACCTTCTTTGTTGTGACGTTTCCCCTTCTGGGTATGTGTGGTCCATGATGAAATTGATAATGTCAGTGTACCAAGGGCATACAGAGATAGGGGGCCTAGTTTCAATGAAATATACACACTCATCGGGAAAGTCCAAATCTACCAAATCACCCCATCTAATGGATTATCAGCCAACCAATCTGCAATGATTTGACCCTTAATGGATTTTTGATTTACAAATGTTAACTCAAACTCACCCATTAATGTAATGAAATGCCCAACCTTTTTAGACAAGGATCCTTGCATGAGGAATGTTTGTAAGTGGTCTGACTTGATGACCCTTGTCTCTTGATTGAGCATATAATGTCTTAAGCGCTTGGTTGTAAAAACTATGGCAAGGCATTCTTTTCTACCTACGTGTAGCGTGTCTCATAATCGAGTAATGTCTGACTGATAAAATAAACAACCCGATTCTCACTTGTCATCATCCTCTTGAGCCAACATATAGGCTAGCAAGAAACATTTGTAGCCCCATGAATATAAGATCAAAGGGTGATCTGACCTTGGTGGCATTAGCGTGGGAGGAGATAACAAAAATCATTTAACTACCTCAAAGGCCTCATCATTCCTCCATCCAATCAATGCTATAATATTTCTTTAACAAATTGTTGATTGGATGAATGAAAAAGGTCAAGTCAGGGATGAACCTTTGGATTGCACCGAGTTTCCCAAGAAAATATCTAATACTAGACTCATCTGATGGTGGAACCATTTCTAACACAACCCATATTTTTTCGGTCAACATCAATCCCTCATGAAGATATAATGTAACCCAGGAGCTTTCCACCTGTTACACCAAATACACATTTTTTAGATTCAATGTGACACCATACTCAATCAAGCATGAGAGAATGATACGAAGCACCTCTGGGTGATCGCAGTGCTTCTTGGCCTTGGCCAACAGGTCATCTACATAGGATTCCACAATTTTATGAATAAGATCATGGAATATGTAGGTCATTTCTCATTGATATGTAGCGCCAACATTCTTAAGACCAAATGGCATGATGACATAACAATAAGTTCCCCAAGGAGTTATAAATGTAGTTTTAGCTTGATCCTCGGTAGAGATTTTGATTTGATTATATCCTGAAAACCCATCCATGAGGGACAACAACTCAAATCCATTTGTTGCATCAATGATAACATCAATGGATGGTAGCGGAAATCATCCTTGGGAAAAGCCTTGTTAATGTCCCGAGAAGTCTATGCAAATATGGATCTTTCCATTCTTTTTTAGGATGGGGACAATGTTAGATACCCATTGTGAATAATCAACAGGGCTTGATAAATCCTACTTGGAGAAGCTTCATTACTTCTTCTTTTACCATAAGGGCCACCTTTGGCTTCATAGGTCTTGATTTACTTTAATTGGTTTGGCATCTGGTTTAGTGATGAGATTGTGAACTGTGATGTGTGGTGCAATTCCCATCATTTCCTTGTAACTAAATGTGAAGGCTTTCTGATGTTCCTTGAGGATTTGGGTATGAATTTCTACTTCCTCTGGAGTTAAAGAGGACCCTAGTTTTAAGATTTTTGGTTCCTCCTCCATTCGATGTTTATATCAATCATTCCCTCATTAAGGAGGCATTACCCTCCTCAAACTCAGGTGGGGCTGGAGGCAACTCCAAATCCCCTTCTTCTTCTACATCATAAATCTCAAGATCTTTTCCCGGAGAGGACTCAATCATTGGATTGCCAAAATAAGAGGAGGAACATGGAATTAGGGAAAATCTACCTCTTGACAAGTAAGATGTAACTCCACCAAAGTGTTTAAATAAGTTAAAGTTGACTCATCCCCATCGACAGGGTCGAAGAGTCAAGCTGGTCCTCAGCTTCCACGTATGTCAACATTGACATTACTGGCATTTTGAATCAAGGATTCAGTGCGGAGTGAAACCGTGAAGTTGGTGTCCTCTAAATCATTACTTGGGGTGAAGCGTGAGGTGGAAGTCACTATAGAGTCTTCCAGAAGGTTTTGTTCATGTGGAACTACCTCGATTGATATGAAATCAAACCCCTTAGTTAGGCCAACACACATTTTATAGAGTTGTAAGTGTTCAGCCCTAGTCTCGTATACCTCGGATACCTGATTTGTGACTAGTTGTGAATCACCCAACACCCTAATATTGAGGATGCCCATTCTCTTAGCTATAATGAGACCTAATAGGAGAGCCTCATATTCAGCCCCATTGTTTGTGCATTCAAAATTCAATTTGAAAGAAAAGGTAAAACCCTTCCTTCGGGTGAAGTAAGGATTGCACCTACCCCAGACACCAAAGTGACACTTGGCCCCATCAAAATGGAGGGTCCAATAATTACTCGAAAGATGATGTTGAGTCATCCTTTGTAAGTTCTCCTTTTATCTCGGTTACATCTACCATACAAACCTCATCTGCTTGGAAGGGAACCAAGCCCCAAAGCATGTCCCATACCCATGGAATCAAAGGGGAGAAGGATAGGCAAATCCTTTTCTAATAGTTCAACAATATTTGTTGTAGTTCCTAACGATACTATCTCTACAACAACACTTTCATCCTTGACCACTGAAAATACCCTCGATCAAACCTGTAACCTCTAATTCCATTGTGGGAACCAACTTTTCTTACGTAACATGCTTTTTTTTTGTTTAACTGGTTGGTGGGAAGCTCGAATTCAGAGTGGACCCCTAGCTTTTTCCTTAAGTTGGCCAGATGTATATCAAAGGGCTTTGGATCACCTTGGGTGACAAAATACTTTCCCTAAATGTAGGAATCTGACTTCTTGGAATAGGGTGGATGGGATTGCTTTCATGCGGTGGATCCAAGGGTGACCAAGGATCATATTATAGTTGGTTTCCCGATCTATAATATAAAACTTAGTAAGCACCATCTTGGGCCCAAGAGTGACTGGTAATACTATGGTTCTGATCGAGGTTTCCTTGAGACTATCATAGCCCCTCAATGTGTTTCACGTCGAGGAGAATTAGTCTCCCCATATCCTAACTTCTAAAGAAAAGAGAAGGGGACTATATTAACTATTACCCCATCATCGATCATTACATGCTTCACATAGTTGTTGTAGATCCAAACTTGTAAAAACAAGGTCGGATCACCTCTACGAGCTATTTCAGCATCCGTAGGCATCTTGCTTATGTCAAATACAAACCCAATATCCCTTTTGGGCTGCCGAGGAAAATGTCAAAGTCTATATGGTTTATCTATGCCTCTTGGTGGTGGGGTAACGTTAGCCAAATGGCCAAGACCAAGTGCTTCCAAGAGAGCGGCTCGATGAGCGGGAATTCTTCAATAGATCTAAAAGGAAATGTGTGAAAAGGTCTTGGTTAGATCATTGATCAAGTCATAAGCCCCTACTTGGCTTGCTTAGCATGTCATGAACACTATTCAACACAACTGGATAAATCGGGATTGGCTGCGATGAATAGTCTCTAGGCTCTTGTTGCAGCGTTAATTTGGGGTTCAACATCTAACTCAACCAAACCTACTGATCTTCATTTGTTGGCGACCATCCAAAGGAGGTGCCACCTGTGGGTTTGATGAAGTTGAGGCTTCATGATCATGAGTCCCTATTACAATGCCTTTATTCAACCATTAGGATCCAGTCTACCATCCTTTGGATGTGTGGGGAGAGGATCATTGAAGATTCCCAATGGTGTGTTCTGTGGAGACACCGGTCCCATATAGGTGTTTTGACTAGGCGCAGTTGGGTTGGCCAGAAACATGTCGACAAACAACTATCTTTGGTCTTCTGGAAAATGTTGCAAAAACTTATTACAATCACGAAAGTTCTTGCATCATGCCCACGGACCCTATGGAAACCACAATATAGGTCAGGATCATAATCCTCGAGGCCTTTGGTTTGTCCTTGTTGTGGTCCAAAACCACGGTTATTGTTTGGTTGTTGACTTATTATAATTAACACTTTGGAACCCTTGCCCCTGGTTCTAAAATTGGTTGGGGTATTGACTAGGGCTTGGGGTTGGCATTTGTCTTTGTGGCTGAGGTTGTTGTTGTTGTTGGGGATGATTAAAATCCACAACATTTATTGAGGGTGAGAAATTGTTGTTTCTCTTTTTCCATTGTTATTCCCATTGTTGTTGTTATTATTCATTACTATACGGTGGGATTAACAATGTTAGGATTTTTGGGTTGATCAGTTACACCATCGGTCATGTGACTCCATGATTCTTATTAAGGATCTTTGGTCCTTGATTGTTATTTGTATTGTTGGAGTAACCGGGAGTGTTTTGAGAAGGGGTAACTAACTTCCCATTTGTTTTAGGTCTTACGACCACTTTCGATGGCCACTTGGTCGATCCGAAGAGCACCCTCTAGCACCTCTTCATAGCTCCTTAGTGGGAACTTTTGAACCTCTTCCTTCATCTCTCTATTGAGGGAGTGAAGGAACAAATCACAAAGTTTCATTTGATCCATGTTTGGAGCACTTGCGGAAGAGTAGAGAACATGTCGCCACCTCTGAATGAAGTGGGCTTGTAGATTCATTATGTTCTTGTTTGATATGAAGAAATTCTCTTATTCTTTCATAAAAAAAGCTTGTTCATATCAAAAGCTTTGATAAATTCTAACACGAGTTGTTTGAATGAGTGTATTGAAGCCTCTCGGTATCCTATAATACCAGTCGAGAGCAATACCTTCAAGTGTCTTAGGGAAAATATTTGCAATGACTGCATCCCATGGGAGTAGCTCTCGAATGGCCATTGCATAAGCCTTGATGTGGGCATTTGGATCACCCTCCCCTTTGAACTTTGGGAGATCAGGAAAGGGTCTCGGGAGCATGACTACCCGAATGGAGAAATCTAGGGGTTCTTTGAGATATTCAGAATAAGTCCCCATTGCATATGTTTCCACCATTGAAGACCCTTGTTGGGGAGGTGGGGGCTGCATTGGCTGTTGAAATGGGACAACATAGACATTTGGCGGGGCGTATGACATCCCTTGTGTTTTCCATATGGACTTGGGTAGGTGTACATGTCCCCTTGTGGAGATTTAGAATACATGTGTATATAAGGGGGTTGATTACTTTGATATGGAGTTGAAGGCGCGAAAGCCAAGGAACGTCACATTTCTAGTTGGTATAGCATTTGAGAATGCACTTCTAGCTGGCTGTGCATGTTGTAGATATCCATATGTGGCTTGAGGAGGCATACCCAAGGTACCCATCCCAGTTAACAAGTCTCCATGGTTTGGAGTATTCATGTATACTGGTGGATTCTGTGTGGTCGGTATTTTCCCATAGTTATTGTGGGTAGGAAGGAGCCCATGCTTTCCCTGCATATGAATTCTGTGTATTCTGGGCAAGCTCTAACTCCTTGACTTTATCAACCAAAGCTGAAATGACATCACCCATTGATGGGGTGATACCTTGCTTAGATACCTTTGGTTGAACCCTTGGAGGTTGTTGAGGAGTATGGTATCCCACTATGAATTGTTCATGATGTTGCCACCCCTCATTGGTTGTATTGTCAATTGGTGGAGGGTAGCATTATTGTTTTGAAGCAGGACATCACCTTGTCCTTACAACCTATCAAAATATTGGTTCATTTGTTGGAATTTTGCTCACTCCTAGCATATCATGCTAAATACTCCTCATCGAGATGGGGGAGTTGATCGGATTACATGGTAATGGGCTGTCAACAATACCCGAGGAGATGAACTCACTTCACCAATGAATGTCATGTTATTTGAACTTGATTGTTCAAGGGGATAAGTCTGAGTGACTTGATCCAATTCTTTGATGCGTACAGAAGAACCAACATTGGTTCCCTGAAGCAGAGGGTTTTGAGTGGATGAGCGGTTGTCTGCCCATGTTGAAAGTGAAGGTGATTTGTTGTGGTATGTTTGATTGGTACTGGTACATGTCAAACCTAGGATGGGTCGACCATACTCATCATATCTGACATATTCGGGGGGTATAAGAATACCCATAGAATAAAGGATGGATGAAAGTGGAAATGCTTAGAGACTAGCTCTTCACGTCGGGTTCACCAATTTGTACGATAAAAATCAACACGTGACCTTCTTCACCTTTGACCTCCCAGAGGTCATGCTGAGACAACAGTGGTGTGGAATTGAAATGGGAGTGAAAGTGATGGCGATGACCAAGCTAATTGGGAAACCTTATGTCTTTGACACGTAATAACAAAATCTATGAATCTAAGGAAAAGAATGCTCTCCTAACTTGAAGGGGTGTGATGGTAGGGTCTGATATGATAGCTACTCGGAGACTCCAATCGATGTCTAGTTCAGTCGAGATTCTATTGATTGGTTGTGAATACATGGAAAGTAACCTGCAGGTGCCTCGTATGGGTTTCCAGAAAAGGTCATGGAAATTGAGACAAGAGATGTAGTGGAGCTACAGGAACTAAGGGTGATTCTCTGGTCTTGTCCAGAAAGTCTTAGCTTGATCGATTTGCTATATTCAACAATGAAAGTTGTGTGATAATATCAGGTGGAAGTGGTGAAGATATGAATACTGTGTGTGCGTAAGCTAGTGTCGATATCTAACTAACTAGTAGGCCCATTGGGTTGTGGGACCTGTGGGTCATAACCAAAGACTCGTTGAGGTTGAGGCCCTTGTATGGTCATGCATGCAATCAAATCCTATTTCCAGAGCAGTCCAAAATTCATAGGCCTGATTAGCAATAGCTATGTTCAATGTCTCTAACTATCTTATTTTCTCTGTGTATGTGGTGGTGTGCATAAGATTGTTAAGCACAAACTTGTGTCAATGTCAGTTATTAACTCTGGCCCATTGGGTTGTGGGACCAGAGGATCACAACCATAGGTCTTTTCCTGTTGTGGACCATTGATGGTCATGCAAATGAATTGATTTGTTTTCGGTAAATAAACTATCTATCAAAGGAAATCTAAACTATATTTTTGGTGTTTTCTCAATATATCAGAACAAAGCAATAAAACAAACTAATCTATGGAAATAAATATTTTTGTGCTTTTCTAACTTTTCAGACAATGCATCTAATCTAATAAACAATTTAAAACAAATAACTGGCCGGATGTAGCTAGCTATCTATGCAGATGTGTGAATCTAAATCTAAGATCTACTCTAATTCAAATAAAATCTCTCCAACCCTACCTCAAAAGTGAAGAACAAATCATGACTCTAAAGAGAGTATTGTTCACCCACTAACTTCCTGGTAATATTGAAGAGAAAACTTCCTATTGATTTGATCTACTTGCAACTATCTAATTAATTGAAATGAATTGTTTCTACTCTATTTGATATGTAATTGACAATTTGACAAAACAAAGCAAACAAATACACAACTCCAACCTGGAAGAGCAAGAGCTTTGGAAAATCTAGTAGTATGAGTATTGTCCCCTCAGTTCTTTCCTTTCTTTCTCTGAGTGTTCATGTGAGTCCAAGGATTGGGAATGCAAAGAACAACAACAAGAGGATGGTGCTTGAGTGATGGCAGCTTGGAAGCAATCTGGATGTAATGCAAGTAGAAGAAAGATAGCACAAGAGATCTGAACTTGGCTATGCAATTCCTAGCAAGATTATGGCAGCACAACAATGCAAGATACACAAAATTCTCAGGCCCTTTTGCTTGAATACAAGCATGGAATATATAGGAATGGAGGATAGAAGGTTACTTCATGCACAAGGAATTGAAGAGGTAGTTCCACTCATTAAATCTATTTAAAAATAGAAGGAACAAGGAGAACCAAGCAAAAAGCTATTTTTAGCAAATTCGGCTCATGGATGCGTTCAAAAGATAAACTTAAGTGAATCGTTGCATGTAATTTCTCACATGAAGATTCTGGAAAAATCGATCAAGGACCGCCACCTTGTGGGTGGCGGCGGTTTCAGGATTGCCGCCCCGATCGGGCGGTGGTTTGAACCACCACCCGGGTAGGGGTGGCGGTCCTACACTGCAAAGGCCAAAACAAGCACATAAGAAAGAGGGAAGGGAAAAATGGAAGGAAAAAACTAAGTAAGGCTATCTAGGCTATACAAAAATATATATGCTATCTAAATGGGTTTTGGAGCTCAAAACACCTTCTTGAAAGGATTTTGAATCATCTCCTAAAAGCATACGAGAATTTAAATGATTCCTAAGGAAGAAAACTAGAGGTTGAAAACTATCTTTGGCCTCTTTTCTTTGTCTCTTACTTTCTCTTTGGTCCGACATACCCTATAGCCCACCCAGAAATTTACTTATTTATCTTTTATGGCTTGAGACACCGGCGCTCAAGAACTCTCGTCCCTTCTAAGAGCCCCTTACCCTTTATTATCTTACTCTCTCCTTTTGGGTCTCTATTATATTTTGGGCATCTTTTTCACTTATGGGTTGGCCTTCCAATTCTCAATTACATAATTAAAACAAGGGAATCATATAAATACATAGTTATGCATTGAAAATGGAGAACTAAACACTAAGCATTACTATCATCACCTAATATTACATTCCAAAGGCACTAAAGAACTCTAAAATCAACCATATAGCATCCATTCAAGAAACAAGGGTTGTATACTCTACATACACAACATAGGAAGGGGAAGTCTATTCTATTCCATCACATACTATTACATGTATACATTCTAACTACAATCCGCTATCATTGTGCAACATACACAAAGGCATCCTAGAGCATCATTTCTACACACACACACACACACACAAGACCTACATGGATTCTAAGATGTAGTGCAATGCTCAATCATAAATTCACTCTATCAAGTGACCTCTAGGGTCAATCGACTCCTCATACTATATTTTATTTTTTAGGTTTGATGTGGTTTGTGGGTATGTGTAGGTGAATCTCTTTCTTACAGGGTTTCAAGTACTTTCGGTAATCAAAGAGGAAATAGCAAGAGAACAATAGGAATTAACAATGAAGCTCTTGCGATACAAAAGAAATCCAACTTTGAGGTTTTGCATAGTCACCGACACCCCAAGTAGTCTCCAATGCTCGGGCACCCTTACCCTATTGTGGGCACTTGTGTCCGACTCTATTAGGGAGTTCTATATTTTGATGTGACCAACGAATTTTTTTAATAGTTTTTTTCATTAGTCACACCTAACCAGGTCACTTCTGTTCATTCATAAATTAGCTAAGTCTTCATATCTCCCTCTCTTGCTTAGGGTTTCATATTTTACATGCTTATTTGCTTGCATCTTACTATATATTAGAAATCATATATCATTCTTTACAATAGTAACTCTGAAATTATATTTAATTTAGTTTTTATTAAATCATTTGGTGAGCTTTGACGTGACACTATGCATCTCCTTTGCAATACGACACCCTCTCAAGTAAGTTCCATTTTGATCGTCTATCTGATGACTCTATCGCTCCTAATCCTCCATCCAATCAACCCATCTTAGAGTCAATTCAAGATTTACATTGTTTATTTCAAGATAAAATTCAAGCTATGGAAACAATGATTACATCTCTTAAAGCTGAAATCCAACATCTCAAGGATGTTTCTCAATCCCATGTTAATTCTTCTTCTACATCTCATCCTACTTCTATGTCTTCTACATGTGCTCATATTAGTGAACCTCAAGTCTTACCACTACTAACACCTCTCAAGTTTGATCAAAATGCTAAGCAATGTGATATTATTTCGAGTTCCTCAATCACCAATTGATCAACTTGTCAACTACTCATTGCTACCCTCCTTATCGGCTTTCCAAATACCAAGGTCTCCCATTTTTAATTATCATATAATTAATGGACATCATGAAAATGATTGTTATGCTTTAAAATGATGAATTAAGCACCTTTCACATTAGGGTTTTCTTTCATTTTCTTCTCAACCATTTACTACTTGCTCATCTCTAATTGCTAAAATCCATTGGGATCCCAAATCTGATCCATCTATGTCTAATGAGAATTATGTCATAGTTATTAATGTTACTTCTTCGATCAGTCAAGATTCATATATCCAACCCATTCCAACTAAGAAAACTCCTCTCAAAATCAGTCCATCCCCTCCTCCTCTCAATTCTTCTATGGTATTACTAATTCCAACTAAGCAACCACCTCCATAAATCCATCCTCCATCCTCCCTTCCTATCAAGTACTCTCTACAAAATTACCAATTCCTAAGAAACAACCACTCTCTAAGAAAGACCAACAAACTTTAGATAATCTCTTTAAATTTCCTACTGTCAACTAAAAATCCAACCTTGGTTCTACTCTTGCTCATACCTACAATTGTGACGATAATATGCTTTCTTATGATACATTTCAAGCCCTGTCACCATTGCAATGTCTTTCTTTCATCGTCACATAGCTCTCCATCATCAACACACTTGGGGGGCATCGTACTTTCTCCCCCTCCCATCATTATCAATTTTCTCTAATGTCTACTACCACACTTTGCACTTTGTACATCATAACTAATACTTTTACACACTCTCATACCCTTTGATACACACATTGTATCGTCATTACCCTATGATGCACTCTAGTTCCATGGTTCATACTCGAATGTTGAGGGTATAATTCTAAAATTAACCTCACATAACCTACACACTTCACACTCTATGCTTCATGATACATCATTCCAACATCTATTCATACAAACCATTTCTCAACCGATGATGACGCTCTCTTTTATATGGTTCATTCTTGACATTTAAGGGGATTTTATAAATGAACCTCATCTCATACAAATCTGATGGGGGAATGTTACTCCTATAATCTTCACACTTTGCATGCCATTCCATTACACTCATACATTACATTTGTATATCTTAGTTGTATTTACTCTTGCTAGCTTATTCTACTTCCATGTTAGACTTTGCTTATTATGCTAGTCGGATACTCAATATGTCATTATCTTTCTCAATACACAAACGCATTCATTTGGTATTTTTCGATGAATGCACGATATATCTTACATATCCTTACACGATGCAATGATGCTCGAGAACTTTATCCTTTTCCAATCCCACCAAGGCTCTTGGGGTCATCTACTTTTATTAATCTCACACATTACAGGTCCATTGTTTCATCATTTACTAATTATTCTTACTAACACTTACTTTCCATTGATCTATACACACTTTGAGATACTTTCTATCTTTTAAACATACTAATGGGTGGTTCATGTGTAACATTTTCCTCACAGGGACTATATATAACCATGGCTATCTCGATACATTTTTCTTAGTCTTGTTTTCTGTTATATGCTATTATTTGTGGGTTATGCCATATGTCTTATGTGATCATTATATGCTTTTGAACGCTTTCGGCCCTAATTTTCTTGTGACATTGTGAGTGATGTCCCATGTTTGAAACCCACTTTTCATGGTCTATCTTGTTTTCACACTTGTTTGTTACATTGTCTTCTCTTACATGCTAGATTTTTTTCTAACACTTGTTAATAGCCTCTTTTGTTTGCATGTGCCTTAGTTTCTACCATGCACATGCACATACCCTACCCCGTGTAGGTTTTCACTTTCAGATAAAATCAGTTCCTATCCTTTGGGTTGTATCCTTCTACTATCATCACATGCAACCCAAACAAGGGGGGCATACATTGGGTGAATAAATCACCCCTACAATAGCTCATAGATATAACACGAGATCAGTACAATACAAAATAAACATAGGCATAAAGTCACGAGAATGACTTAGAATCACGAGAAAGACACCAAAGTGCCTAGAATCGAGAGTAGAGACTAGGTTCTTGTGTCCTCCCATGGAAGCTAATGTCCTGGGGGTAGATATACACAATTTCTCATTCAACGCAATCTATAGTAGTTCACAAAGTAGTTCTACAATTATAGACACATGCCTTTAATCACATAATGCATTCTATCTCCTTCAATCAATATAATTGGAACAATTCAAAACTAATTTGGAACAAATTGGAACAAATAGAACAAATCGATACGTACCATCCGTAGTGGTGCATATTTGGCAAATTCATGAAGGATATTAAAACTAGATCTCTCTCCCAACACTTTCTCATAGGCATGAGATCGCCCAAAAACTTGCACTTGGCATGAGATCACCCAAAAGCTCACCTTCAACATTCAAATCAGCAATATCCAAGCAACAGGACAAATTTCTACCTTTTACTCTTCTACATATTCGGTGTACACTTTACTTTTTACATACTTTTACATGATTTACTCATATTTTTCATATACACGACTTTGACTACTATTTCACTCTTCTTTTGCAGGTTCTTCCTTAATACGTAACAAGAAGCAACTAACATAAGAAAATACAAGCACAACAACATGTGCAAGCTACGTATACACTTCGCCCCTAGGGTCACTTTCCTTTCCTAGTCTCCACGCTTCACTTTGCAATCACTCCACACTTCACTTGTCCACTCGGCACATTATTCACCACACTCTCTATAGGATTATAAGGTACACATATTCTAACTACTTTATGTTATCAAGTATTCACTCAACAACATAAAGTGGGGAAAATGTAGACACAAAATCACACACTTGGGTACATTTCTAGGTCCTAAAAACATACTAGCATTTACATGATTCATAAGCAAGAAAACTAGTGGTTGATAAACTGTCTTTGGCCTCTTTTCTATATCTCTTACTTTCTCTTTGGTCTTATACACCCTACATCCCAATCAGAACTTTACTTATTTATATTTTATGGCTTCGAAACCAATTCCCAACAAGACAACAACGCCTAGATGCTCACTCATGTCTCTTCTTGGTGCCCCTAACCCTTTATTATCTTACTCACTCCTTTTAGGTATTTTTATCTTTTAGGAATATTTTTCACTTATGGGTCAGCCTTACAATTGTCAATTATGAAATTCAAGTAATTGAATCATATAGATATATAGTAATGTATTCAAAATGGAGAACCAAGCACTAAACATTACTATCATCACCTAAGATTTCATTCCAAATGCAAAGAATATCCATCTAGCATCCATTCAACGGATAAGAGATGCATAATCTACATACACAACATAGGAAGGGGAAGTCTATTCTATTCCATCCACACATACTATTACATTTCTACATTCTAGCTATAACCCACTATCATTGTGTAACTTGCTTTATAGACACAAAATCAAGTACTTTGGAAAATTATCTAGTTCTGATTACATACTACTATTCATATGATTCATAAGTAAGAAAAGTACTAATTAACCCATGTCTTTGGCCACCTTTCTTTATCTTTTTTTCTCCTTTCAATCTTGTACCCTTACTTGCTCAGTTTTCCTTTTTATACTTTGGCTTTTATCATCCTAGACACCAACACCCAACTAGGACGCCAACACCAAGCATTGTCATCCCCTTTGGGCACCCCTGACCCCTTTGTACTTTACTCACACTTTTTGGGTCCTTTCTATCCATTTGAGCATCTTATATTTTTGGTAGTCACCATTTGGAGTTAATTACAAAATTCAAGCAAAGGAATCATATAAATATAAAGTTATGTGATCATAATAAAGGACCAAGCACTAAGCATTAGCTATCACCACCTAAGGTTGCATCCATCAAACATCTAAGAGCTCCATTGCATCCATCTAGCACCATCACAAGGGACACAAGGGCTGGTTATTCTACATACACACTTCATAGGAGGGAAGTTCATTTTATTCCATGCACACATCTATTACATTTCTTTACATCTAGCTTATTTGCTTTCATTGCTCAAGTGCGACTCGCACAAGAGAAACCTAGGGCATGATTACATGCGCACACACACATAGAACTACATTGGGTCTGAGATGTAGTGCAACACTCAGTTGTAAGTTCACCATTGTGACAAATGAGAAAATTCCAACCCCTCATCATGCATATTTCTTTAATAGTATTTGATGTTTATTTGAGGGTTTTACATGTTCATATTTCATTGCAGATTTCTAATGACCTCGACAATCTTCATGCAACCTCAGAGTGACTAAAGGAGACTAACAATGAACACCTCATGCGACCACCAAGAGGAGGTTTCCTAATATTTTTCATAGATCCATGCACCCAGAAACAGGCCTATGGCACACACGGGTGCCCCTGCCCCTCTCCAAGCACCCCAGTCTAGCCTATCTCCCCATATCTACATTTTTTGTGTCTCTGCAATAATACTCTTTCTACTCTATTCACCTTTTCAACACTTTGGTACACTCTATATTTTATTACAAATTAGCTAAGTACCTTCTTCTCCTCCTTGTAACTAGGGTTTCATAATTTATTTCTTAGTTTTCTTGAGTATTCATTGTTGTACTTAATTGCATATTTATTTACTACTACAATAACATCGATTAGGCATAAATCCATATTTAGCTTAATCATTTTGGTGAACCCGAACTTGATCTGAACACTCTTAGGATCCTCATACCTCCATTGTTCTTATCTTTCTAGGATCTCTTCATCATGAGTATCTCTATTAATGATTTCTTGCTTATCAATCTTGAATTAAGAGATAGAATCAAAACTCTTTTACGACCACTCACATTCCTACTAATATGCATCCAGATTTAGTATATCAAACATTTGTCAAGGCATTTTCTCAGCATATTACTTTCTCGTCTAATCCTCATGCTAATATTTCTATTTTTGACAATGATCCACCCTTGCATATCATGATTCACATTTACAATATGGGTATCAAGCATACTTTAATTGATAATGGATCTGAACTCAATCTATGTCCTATGTCATTCCTTGAAAATATTGGTATTTCTACTACTAATGTTAGTCCATCATGTCTTTCCCTTCGGGCATATGATGGTTATGTTCGTCCATGTGTAGGTCACATTACTCTGCCTATCACTATAGGGCCCAAAACCCTTAACACAATTTTCTTTTTCATTGAATTTCCGGTTTCATATAACTATTTACTTGGTCGGCCATGGCTTCATGCCATGCGCATTCCTTCTACAGTACATCACTATGTCAAATTCCTACATGAGGGCATAAAATATACAGTTCCTAGTGATCATGACCCATTCAAATATTGTGATCGTGATCCTCATACTACAATTCCTACTCCACGCTCCAATACTACTAATGAACCACAACCCATGGATACTCGGATCATTTACCACCACTTGAAGGTGTTATTTGCATGCTAGATGTAGTCTCATCTATAGCACCACCACCTCCTACTACTACTACTGCTATGGTACTTTATCGGGGCCTACCCACACATCTAATGTCATTCCACCTACTTCACTATTACATGTGCATCCACCATTAGCATGTCCTCCCTTTACATGTACACTTTTCATGAATAATTATTATTGGGAGCATATTTCATTTGATCCTACTTGTGATGAAACTATATACACACATGATGGATTTTCTTTGCTAGGATTTTTGGTTGTCGAAATATTTCCTTCACAAAGATGATCCTCATATTTATCATGCATCATTGTTTATGGGATTTTCATCTGTCATCTCACGGTGTTTTTTTTTTTGGCGAGCTCCTCATGATTCTCCCTTTACACTTGGAAAATATTGGCTTGACTATATTGGGGCACCTTAGATCCTGATCATATTGACATTTCATTTCCTATGCCTTTTATCTATATTTTCATTTGCAATGATTCCTTTCTCGGTTATTCATAAAATATTACATGCTGGTATGCACATGGTTTTCCACTACCCCCTTTCACTGACAAAGAATACACAATGGGCATGTACAACCTTTGTCATAATGGCTCATTATGTGATCAACCTGATACTATTGCTTATCATGTATTAGATGTTTTACCTTTCATATTTCTTGATATCCTTTCTCATCACACACTTGGAGGGCATCACACTTATTATCGAACCCCTAAAATGACCAAGTACCGAAGCACGAAGGGTTATGGCGCACAGAACAAGGTGTGAAGGCACACGTGGAAGTAACTTTTGGGGGTGCATGAAGGCTCACTCCCGTAGGTATGATGGATTCGGGACTTACTTATTTTTGGACTATGAGTAAATTCACGTTAAGGGGATAAATGGAAAGGTTACCAAGATAGAGTTATGGATAACGTTAAGCTATGGAGACTTACAGCTTAAGAAAAGCATATTCCAGGGCATCATTACGATTATCATAACATGATAAGGAGCCAAGTTTGTTATGGATTAGATGGCACTTGATGCTAAAAATAATTGATTAGGAAAACACATGATGAAATTTGGCATGTTCTTGGGTAGTGGTTAGGTAATCATGAAAGATTCCTTCAGGCCTTTTCTTGTAATGATGACTTGGCGGAGGTAAGGAAAAGTGTGTATATACATAGAGAAATAGAGATGAATGGGAGATAGAGAATAGAACGGATAGGTGTGTGTGTGGATAGAGAGATGGATAGAGAGAGGAATAAAGAGTGTAGTACATGATTGTAAGCTCTTAATGAAAGGAAAAGTGTGTATATACGTAGAGAAATAGAGATGAATGGGAGATAGAGAATCGAATGGATAGGTGTGTGTATGGAGAGAGAGGGATAGAGAGAGGAATAAAGAGTGTAGTACATGATTGTAAGCTCTGTAATGAATTTATCATAGAGAACATGTTGAGGCTATGTTGTTGTATTATCTCCATCCATGGAATATTTAATGTATTTTGGCTACTATTGTAATGTGATGAATTAATACAATGGAGTGGTTAAACATCTGTGTTATGGATATTGATATGTATATCTTATTTTATGCTTATGGATCCAAACCCTTGTGTTCTTGATAATACTCATGGCTTAGATCTAATTCCTCCTCATGTTTGTGATGTTCTCATCTATCTTATGGTACATTGATGCTTAGATCTAGTTTCTTTGTTTTGTCTTAAGAATGCATATAATCATATCTAGCATTGTTCCTCTTATGGTGATAAAATTCTTGAAAATCTCATATAAAGGAGGGGCTCGCCTACGTGTGCCTCGGGTGAGCTCCCAGTCAGGTTGGGTGATATGCCAACGTGTTTAGGGTTTGAAGAGAAGTTAGAGGTAAAAGAGACTACATTTTGGTTCCATTTTTGGGACCTCTTTTGAATTTTTGTGAGAATGATGTGTAATGACAGAGCATTTGACCTTGGACAATGTCGAAGCATGGGCTTAAAATCATGGAGGATGAGTTTTCTCGAGATATTTTTACACTGGACTTAAGTTTGATGCATGTAAATGGGTAGAAGAACACCTGTATGATGACCTATGAAACATTTTTTTTTTTGTTTCCCTGTGGAGTTGTATGAATGGCTATCAACATATGCATCAAGGTCAAGTTGGTATTATAGACCTCGTGTATGGACCCAAGAGTATATAGAGGTTGCATGATGCTAATCTGACTTAGACTCATGTTGTTGATCACTTGGTGGAGTAGAGTGTTGACGAGTTATACCTTGGAATACATATTTCTATGTATTCTTGCCTGGAGGTTGTTGAGTTTGAGTTCTTAAGGGATCTTAGAGGATCATTCTTGCATGTTATTCCACTTTGGATATCAAGATCCTAGTTATTACTTTGAGTTTGGAAGCCTTCCCCATGGTTGGCTAAACTCCTGCTAGGCACGGGGTGCGGAAGCTAGTGTGGTAAAAGATGGTGGACCTTGTGGCTGAAATAGAGAGAGAAAGAAAGATGACTCAAGTATAATGAATCTCAAGAGAGGGAGTTGGTGAGACAACGTGAAGTTTAGGAGTGATGGATTTATGGAGGCAAACATTGTGGGAAGGATTTGAGGTTCATGTGGAGGGCATGTGGAATCTGAGTAGTCTGTGCTACCCCATCTTGCAAGCACGGAGAGAGACCCCTCGGCTTCTGTGAGAGCTCATTCATTTGAGAAAGGAGAGTCATAGGTACACATCTAAGCCCACCTGGTGACCGAACCCTAGCACTTAGTTTTCTAGATCCAGAGATAAGTATTGTTAACCTAGTTGGTCTTGGTATTGGTGGTCGAGTGACACCTAGGAGATATAATTTTTCATTTGGTACATCTATGGCCACACAGTCATTTCCTGTGTTCGGAGGGATCCTATCTGGTACAACATTTGGGAAAGGTGGGGGTACGTAAGGCTTGAGTGCCACATCTAGGGAGTGGGTTGACTTTGCATGACTATCGGCATGTTTTAGCAGTGATGGTGGGTTCATAGGGTGCAACTTGTTAGGCCCCTTACCTGCGATAGGAGGAGGATCTGGTGGATCCAGAGGAGTTGGCACTAGTGGATCTAGTGGTGTTAGAGGTGGTGGAAATATTGGAGGAGGCCAAGGTTTTGGATCTGGTGGG
The DNA here is from genome assembly GCA_018340775.1 of Taxus wallichiana var. yunnanensis. Lineage (NCBI taxonomy): Eukaryota > Viridiplantae > Streptophyta > Pinopsida > Cupressales > Taxaceae > Taxus > Taxus wallichiana. The sequence continues at coordinate 454,038,114 of CM031235.1, read as the reverse complement.
CAAGGGCCTCAACAACCTCAAGGTATTTTTTGAGATGTCTTTGCATTTTCCGATTACAAGGGTGTGGAAGATGTTGTAGAGCATGTGCACAAATGTGAGTTGTTATGGCACGTGAAGGGTATCACTTCCCAGAGTGGAAGGTGAGTTATTTTAACCATGTTGGGGGGCATACGCATAGCTATGGTACAGAAGTATGATCCACACCAGACGGTGGTGGATTACATCATGTTGTGTGATGCATTTTTGGTAGAGTTCCACATTCTTGAGTTTGAACAAAAGAGCATCAAACTGAAGGAGATTCAAAAAGGAATGGTGAGAGTGTGTGGGAGTATGACACACATTTCAAGACTCTCCTATCTAAGTTGTCTTATGATATTCACCCATCTCAACATGCTCGTGGTTTTTCGTTGGAGGGTTGATCACACCATTCAGGAGGGCACTTTCACATAAGACCTTCACATATCCACATGAGGCCTTAGAGGCTTCCTTATGTGCACTAAGGTTGTGGGAAGCATTGATACTTGGAGTTAGTCCATTTCTTGAAGCCCAGATTGCTGCCATGGAAAAAGTAGCTAGAGAAACTATCTGTGAACTTGGCTCATGAGACTCGTAGTGGGCTATGGTGCACAAAATGGAATTGTGAAGTAGAGGGACATACAAAGGATATTTCCCACAAAGATCGGTGTGCACCATGTCGGTGGAATGAGATTTTTCCATGGAGATCATGATGCAAGTAGGTGTCTATTGTTGTACAACGCATGATCCAAAAGAATGTATCTTGTTATTGCAAGATTTACACCTCTACTACTCATGACACAAAGGATTATAGATTGATTGACCAGATACATGATGCTATTGACACTGGGTGTGCACAGACCAGTATTGCTAGTAGTTCCAAGGATGATGGTCATCATTATGAAGGGCACATGGATGGAGGAGGTCAAGGAAGAGGCTTTTGAGGAGGATTTAGAGGCCATGGAAATCACGGGGGGGAAGAAGTGAATTTCCTCATGGAACCTATTATAACTATTGTGGATCTATAGAACATTACAAGTGTGAGTGTCCCGATTTTTTGTAATGCTCTTGGTGTGGAAAGAAGCACAAGTATGAAGAGTTTCTAGAGTTATATGAGCACATGAGCCAGAAGAAAGAAGAAGGATAAGGGCGGGGATGGTGAGCACATAAATGTGTTGATCCACAATGGATGCCACGGGTGGCACATGAATCTAAATTAGAACCTATCTTGGTGATGACACGAGGCTGAGGTTGCACATGCCAAGGGAGATACCAAAGCAAGAGACCACTTGTTATAAGAGAAGAAGTGATACATGGGAAGTATCCGGACCCGACTCATCAGAAGGAAGTCTATCAAGAGACCATGGAGGTGATTAGGAGTCTTTAAGGGGAGATTCAATGCTTGAAGGAGAAATCATGAAAGTTGGAGTAGAAGAAAAGTGTTGAAGTCCCTCAGGTGGATATAGATGAAGTCAGGGAAGTATGTAAGATGTTGTGCTAAGAGAATATCATCCCTCTATTAGGAGAGTGGTTGAGAGGAAAAGTACCAAGCACTGGAGGAGGGCGTGAGAGGTAGGTTTTGCATGCTAATATGCCTCCTCACAGTATTGACTATGATAAGGAGATTACATTGAATGTAGTTTTTGATGGATGGCTCCTAAGTAATATTTTGATTGACATGGGTGTGGAAGTTAATGTTCTCACCTTGGACACATGGAATCAAATGGGAAGGCCTCCATTACATCCATCTTCAAATGTGTTGTATATGGCTAATAAGACAAAGGTGATGCCCATTGGTGTCTTAAAGGATGTTGCTATAACTATCCAAGGGGTGAAATTCACTGGAGACTTCAAAGTCTTGGTGCTTTCTGAGGTGGAAAAATTTTCAGCATTACTTGGGCACCCCTGTGCTATAAGAACAATGTTGACTTACATTTCAATAAGGGGTATATAAGTTTTGAGAACAAGGAGGAACATGTTATCATTCCTCTAACGGATGGAAATTCAACACCCTATACTGAGCCCTTGGGAGAAGAAGACCTAGAAAAAATCTATGTGTGCACTATCGAGACCCTTGAGGTTGTGCATCCAACAAAAAGAAGGATTATTCAATGGGAAGATGCTCAATCTATAAGTGATACAACTAGTGTGGCATGTGACAAATTGGGTGCACATGAGACATATGAGTTAGTTGGAAGGTAGTTAAGAGGCTATGTGATGAGAGTAACAAAGGCACACTCATCAGGCACCTGGGAGGAAAAAATAGTTACCAAGTTACACTGGGGAAGGCAACCTTGATGTTTTCTATGAGAAATGGAGACCTAGTGGAGATGTGAGATCAAAAGGAGAAGTATGCTTATCTATACTTTGTGTGGGACCGCATCACATTGGTGGGTGACCCATCGAGATAACCTTCTAGAGTGGCGTGAGGTGAGAATCACATTCTCTGTTAGGTTTCTCTTGAAGTAATGCACCTACTTTATTATACAAGACTATCATGGGAAGGAACCCACCTCATTTCACGTCCAAGCATGTGAGAAGGCCTGGATGGAAGGCATGAAGCCTTTCCTCCATCACTATGGGTGCATAAGCTTTACTCCACCTTACAAGGTTACATGTGTGTGCATGGTACATTCATTCAGAGTTTGTGCCATCGAGATAGGAAACTGGCAGGAGTTGACGGTTGATCTTATTCAAACTTTTGAGTATCGAGTACTAAGCCATCGGTGAATGAGGCATTGTAGGTTGTTAAGCACCTAACTATGGGAGATAGTGCCATGGTGGAGGATAAGTACTAGGAGTTGTTGGGTGAACCTAGTTTGGAGGTGCATTTCGATGAGGAAGAATCAAAGGAGGTACAACTTGAGTGCTATGGCATGGAAAAGGAGAAAGGAAAGTTGGTCTACGTGATAGATGGTGAAGAGGTGGAGAACTTGGATGTTAACCATACTATGGGTACACGTGAGGTTATGGATAGTGTTGATGAGGAAGCATGTGCTTACCACAAACCCCTAAAAACTAAGAAGGTTAACATTGGCTTGGAGGTGGAACCCAAGGAAGCTACTATATTGATTACTTGGTGAAAAGGGAGGTTTCAAAGATTATTGATTTGTTGCATGAATTCTAGGATTTATTCCCATGTGGTACCATGAACTCAAGGGAGTTCACCACTCTTTAGGAGAGATGTGGATCAAACTAAAGGAGGGCACGCACCCAATTCGGAAGAGACCTTATCAAATGAATCTGAATCTACGCATCAAGGTCAAGGAGGAGATTGACAAGATGATCACATCAGGCATCATTGAGGTTGTTGAGGAATCAAAGTGGATAAGTTTGATGGTCATCAACATTAAGAAGGATGGGAGGATAAGGATTTTTGTGTTGACTACAGGGATTTGAATGTGGTGTGTGTCATTGATCCTTTCCCAACCCCATTCACTAGAGGAGATCCTGGAAGGAGTAGCTGGGTGAGATCTATTCATTTATAGATGGATTTTGGGGTATCATCAGGTTAGAATTGCAAAGGAGGACCAAGAAAAGACAAATTTCACCACTGAATGGGGAATTTTTTATATATCATGCCTTTTGGACTGAAGAATACACCTACTATGTGTTTTCATGCATTGTGGTCCAGGCATTTTAGGACTTCATCCATAAGTTTCTTCAAGTCTACCTAGATGATTGGATGGTTTATGGACTAGTAAAGGACCATTGTGATAATCTGAGGTTGATGTTTGAGAGATGTCGATAGTTGAGTATATCTCTCAACATTAAGAAATGTGTTTTCACTACTCCATTTGGCACCTTGTTGGGACATATCATATGTAAAGAAGGCTTGTTGGTGGATCCTGCCAAAGTTGTCATTATTATTGTGGGATTGGGGAGCCTACCAACCAGAGCATGGTGTGTGGATTCCTTGGACATACAGGGTATTATAGGAAGTTCATCAAGGGCTATGCCAAGATTTTCACGTTGTTGGAGGAGTTGCTAAAACACAAGAATAAGTTCTATTGGGGAGAGGCACAATAGATGGACCTTTGACACACTAAAGAATAGACTCATTACTGCCCATATTATGCTTTCCCTCTTGGGATAAACCTTTTCATGTGCATGTTGATGCATCCGGATGGAAATTGGAGCAGTCTTAGCACAACCTAGAGAGGGAATTTTTGACCATCCCTTGTGTTTTTCTAGTAGGAAGCTAACCCCATAAAAAAAAATTATACTACCATGAGTGTGAGGCATTGTCGATGATCTACATGCTACACAAATTCAGGTAGTATTTTCTAGCAATGCCTTTTATCTTTTATATGGACCACATGGCATTAAAGTACTTGGTGAACAAGCTCATCTTGTAAGGGCACATATGCAGGTGGGTCCTATTGTTTTAGAGTTTGAGTTTACGGTTGTTGTAAAACTGGTAAGAGTAATTTGGGGCCTACCATTTATCAAGGATTGACTCGGAGAGGATGCACAGAGCATTGAGGATATAATTCCATAGATGCACAACTATTTAGATTGTAGCATGCACAACCCTCTGTCTATTTGGAAGATATCATTGTGTTCTTAAGAATGGGTGTGGCGCCAAAAGGGATGAAGGCCTTGGAGAGGAAATAATTAGTTATACATACATGTGTGCCCTACATGTTAATCAGTGGAGACCTATACAAGTTAGGTTAGGGATGAGGTCTTGTGCCGGTGTGTACTGGAGCATGAGCATGCTGTAATCATGGAGGAAGAACATGGTGGAATTGCGGGAGGGCACTATGCAAGAAATTCCACCACATGTGAAAAATCTTATTGGTAGGTATTTGGTGGGAAACCCTTTACCAAGATTGTATTGAGTATTGCAAGGCCTATGATCATTTCCACCTTGGTAAGCCAAGAAAAGGGATGAAATTCCATTGAGACCAATAGCTAGTGTTGAACCATTCAAGAAATGGGAAATTGACTTTGTAGGCCCTATTTCACCTATGCACGTGAAGGATGGGTTCACGGTACATCATTACTTGCACTGATTATCTTACACGGTGGGAAGAGGACACTGCTACTAAGGGATTGCATGACAACAACAACAACTAGATTTTTATGGGAAAACATCATTAGTAGATATGGGTGCCCACTTGAGTTTAACAAGTGATAGGGGTACACATTTCCTAAATGAAACAATCAGGATTTTGTTGGTAGAATTCATGGTGGCCCATCACAAGACTACCCCTTACCACCCACAAGCTAATGGGACAACAAAGCCTTTAACAAAATTTTGAGTCACACATTGACCAAGATTTGTGATGTTGGGAGATAGGACTAGGATGAAAAAGTCTCGGCCATGTTATGGGCGTATAGAACAACTTATAAAATATTGAACAAAGCCACACCATTTTAATTGGTGTTTGGCACAAAATTGTTTTTTGGTAGAGTTCATGCTACCCTCTCTGTATTGTGTATTGCATGTGTAGGAGGATTGGCCGATGAACAAGTGTTGCAAGAGTGCATTGATAAGTTAATGCAGTTGGATGAAAGATGATCCCTTGCTAGATGGAGTCAGAGGATTGAGAAGGCATGAAAAAAAGGCATGACATGATCGTCACATTAAGAATAAGCAATTTGAGGTTGGGAAGATGGTTTTACTTTATGATTCTAAGTTTTTGTGCCATCCTGGGAAGCTCAAAGTCCATTGGTTGGGGCCATATATTATATCCTTCATACTGGATTCAGGCATGTGCCAGTTATAAGCGTTGGATGGGACATGGTTGCCAGGTTATTTCAATGGGAGTAGGTTGAAGCCCTACTATAAATAAGGCTTTTGTGTGTTTGTAAATAAGGTAATATTTCCAGTTAGATTAGGTTTCCCTTAATGCATTTCCCTTTTGTGTGTTTCCTTTTGTCATCATTTTCTTTTCTTCTTTTTCGTGTTGTGTTGTGCATTGGTGCACTAGTAGCTAATTACATTGTAAGTGATTCCATGTGTAGAGGACCACACATACATTTAGTGTGGGGTGGATTGGTAGATATGTTTGGATATGGTTGAAAAATTCTTTGAGAAGATGGATTATTGGGAGACTCATTCTGAAATGATTAGTGCAAAGGTAGAAGAATGAGTGGTATGGTGTATAAGGTGTTTGAATTCATGTGGTTATAAAGGTGTGTTGAGAAAATTTTAAAGACCACGCAAAAGAGAAACAATGATCATCATAGTATAACAAGAGGAAGGTGACACCATGGGGAACTACTTGGTGGAATATAGAGGTTATGTACTTTGACATGGTGATGCGTGCATGAAGGAGATTTGTGGCAGTGAAGTAGTGTTGGAGCACCAAAAGGTTATAACTGTGACATGCGAAGGGAAGTCATGAAAGTTGATTTAAGTGAAATAAAGTGCTTTATTAAAAGAGACATTAAGACACGTGGTGGAGGAACTTTAAGGTGTTGAAAAAGTATAAATAGAGGGTAAAGGTAGTCATTTTGACTACTTTTCCTTAGAAAATTTTTGTGCTCCCGAACTTGAAGTGTGATGAGGGTTTTGAGAAGAAAGAGAGGTACTTGTCACTGAACTAGTAAAATTGTGTGAGTTGTGGTGTGATCTTGTGTATAGATCAAGAAGGGAAGAAGAACAAAGAAGCGAGGAGGGGTTGTGTGAGAGAGAAGTGTGGAAGTCATCAAGTTAGGGAAGATGAAGGAAAATTTGGAAGCACCTAGGGCATGGAAGAATGAAAGAGAAAAAGGAGATGACACCCAAGAAAGCTCATATAAAGAGACCAGTGGTGGAAAAGGAAGAACCCATGGAAGTTTATTTGAAATGTAGTATCCCCAGGGGTTATTAAGGTAGAAAAGTGGAGCTCAAAGTTGTATAGATGCAAAATCAATGAATTCAACCACAAAACCACCGAATATGATGATTTAATGTGGGTGGATATTTACAAGAGATACCAGGGTTGGATGAATAAGGAAACCCTAGGGTAGATGATTCAGTGAAGAGGGAGTTATAGAAAACTGGGGTTTTACAACTTTGGGAGCTGTTATTTTTTGCTAAACCCACCCTTTTTCAGATGGTTGATGTCATGAGTGCATGAAGACTTTTTCTACTTTGCGGGAGAAGGATGAGACTCACAGAAATTTAATCCATAGGGTAATGGGCCTACAAAACAAAGGTGAAGACATGGCCCTTGATTTAAGTGCCACTTTGTGAAGATAGAAGAGCTAGCCAAGCAATTAAACTATGAGAAAGGGGGGAAGGGCACAAGTTATTGCGATCTACTAGACCCAACATTGAGAGTCACTTCCCAAATCATTAGTTACAAGTTGGGTGCATCTGAGAGGTGGATGGACATAAACAAGAGGTTCTTGTATGTTGCATACAGGGTGTCCAAGTGAGCACATTACAATTTTGCATAGTTTATTGTGGATAGTATCATTGAGGAGGCATGAGTACAAAATGACCTAGGAGAAAAGATAACTTGGGGTCCATTCTATTATTAATTATATTCTAGGAAATTGGTGTCCCAGATGGACCAGATGATAATATGTGGGTTTACCCACCGATGCACTCATCTCTCTGATACAGTTCAAATAATTCACTTGTGATGGGAGTATATCTAATGCGTATAAGGTGCATGGATGAACAAATGGTATGAGAGACTATGATGCAACTTTTGAAAATGAATGGCACATCCCACATGAGCTTCCACAGATCATTGGGGACCAAGTTCAATTTGCAGTCATGCAACATTTTAGTCTAACATGGTTTGTGATGGCCAAAGGAGAGAAAGGGTCCATGGTGCAAACTCCCATTTGCATTCACCACTAAGTACTTGAAGTGTGCCATCAACTGGTTGAAGGATGCACAAATTGTTGACCTTTGATGCAGATAAGGTGGATGTGGATGTTCACACCTTGTGTGTGACCTACAATACAACTCGAGGCCAACATATGTGGAGACCCTAGAGCTTGAATTCTTAGATCTGCACCCATAGATCAATGTTACCATCAAGGGATACATCCATAGGGTGTTTGTGCAGCTATGCCCCAAGATGTAGGGAGGAGTTGAGATGGACGTTAGAGATGCCCCCTTCCCCAAGCCATGAGAAGCATTGATCCCACCTATGAAAGTGGTTCAGGAAGATGAGGAGGTAGTAGTAGAAGAAGAAGAGAGTGAGGAGAAGTTGGACACCTCCCAAAAGATAAAATATTATACATGTTGAGGTAGTAGTGGGGGTGCAAGTTCTTCATAGCCGGGTAAATGCCAAAATTTGTCAGTGGGGCATAAGGAGGTCAGGAGGATACTTACCTAAAGGAGAGGAGCCAAAAAAAAAAACATAAGATACATGATGAGTATCAAGTTCGTGACAAAATAGCTCGGAAGAAGAGGAGGAGGTAACACACTACCTTCAGGGAGGAGAACTTGAGGTTGAGCTCAAAGAAGAGAGAAGAGAGAGAAGAATAGGGCCAAGGCTAGGCGAGTTGATGATGTGAACAAGGAAAAGGAGCATTCTGTGGAAAAAGACCGAGAAGAGTCCCAGTGTGAGAGAGCTTCCCTACACAACCCACCAATCTAGAGGAAGAAAGTAAGGGAGACTCCTTTGTCATAAAGGAGGATAAAGGGTTTATACCAGGATCGAAGAAAGCAATGCAAAAGTGCAAGGCCACAAGGAAGAAGTGGACACCTGGTCCCCACATATGGACTTTGTGGATGATCCCACAAAGGTATTGCACATGAGGTTTTAGGCCACCCTTCCCCCAAAAAAATACATGTGTGGGATCTATTGGATCAAAGAAGGGGGCATGCCCAAGAACTAGGAAAATGATAAGTTGGAACCTGCATTGCCATTCTGAAGAGCTGAATTTGAGGTCAACGATCACGTGATCGAGACCATTCATCTAAAGAAGAAGGGAGGAGAGACATACAAAGTGGTGGATCCTAACCACCTCACAGATGAGAAAGCATGTAATGCTCTACAGAAGATGTCCTCGGAGGTGATTGATGCATAACTTGGATGTAAGGCCACTATTTGAACCTTAGTCACGATAAAGAAGGAAAAAGAAAAGGAGATAGAGAGATTGCACCAAGGATTGAAGGGAAAGCAAGCAAACCAAGGAGGCCTATGATCGAGCTGGTGCCCTCATTAAAGGCATTTTGGGACAATGTGCATTGGTGAGTCAGGATAGGAAAAATTATGGGGATGATGAGATGGAGTATCTCGAGGACCTTGTAGGGATGTTACTTACAAACATCAAGGATGGCATGGGGCCGACAACTACAGAGAGAGACCTCACTAAGGAAAGAGAATAAAAAAATTGTTGAAGCCAGGGTTTTGAGTTGGAGGATTTACTTACTCAACTCAAGGAAGCAAACATATTGGCGGATAGGGGCTTCAACAGTTACAGGAAGTGTGAGCCCATCATCGATGACACATGGGTAACATAGAGAGAGAGGCTGCCCTCTCAAGGCATTTACAGAGAAGATCCCAACTAACAAGTTTGAGAACATGCACGTAGTTGATTGTTGATACACTACAACTCAAAAGGATAAAATAAAAACCAAAGTGTGAAAAGATGGATTTCGGATTGGAAAACTTTGGGACTCCATCACTAAAAATGGATGAGTTCAAGGTATTTGCGTGAAGTTGTTGTAGTGATAAATGAGATCAAGGAGAAAGATGGAGAAGTCACCCCAGGATCAAGTGCCCAACATCAGGAGAGTACCGAGGAAAAACATTAAAAGATTGAAGGCATGGGGAAAGGTGAAGGATGAAATAGAATGGAGTTCCCCGAAATCCTCCCGTATAAGTAGTAATGGCTTAATGGTTGAACCATTTTGCCTTTTTTTGCCTTATCATAAATTTTGGTCATTGAATTTTTGTTCGGGAAGCACGAAGGATTTTCCGAGGGTGGAAATTGAATTAGTGTGGGGTGATGTTGAGCCCCTAAAATGACCAAGTACCCAAGGCGCGAAGGGTTGTGGTGCATGTAGTAGGAGGTAGGTGCGAAGGCACACATGGAAGTAACTTTTGGGGATGTGCGAAGGCTCACACCCAGGCAGGATGGATTCGGGACTTAGTCATTTTTGGACTATGAGTAAAGTCACGTTAAGGGGAATGAATGGAAAGGTGACCAGATATAATTATGGATAATGTTAAGCTATGGAGACTTGCAGCTCAAGAAAAGCATATTCCAGGCATCATTACGGTTATCATAACAAGATAAGGAGCCGAGTTTGTTATGGATTAGTTGGCACTTGCATGCTAAGGATACTCGATTAGGGAAACACATGATGACATTTGGCATGTTCTTGGGTAGTGGTTAGGTGATCATGAAAGATTCCTTCAGGCCTTTTCTTGTAATGATGACTTGGTTAGAGGAAAGAAAAGTTGTATTCTTTCTTTTGAGAAAATAGAGATGAATGAGAGATAGATAGAATAGAATGGATAGGTGTGTGTATGGACAGAGAGAGATGTGATAAAGAGAGTAGTGTGTGTGATATGTGATTGTAAGCTCTGTAATGAAGCTATCATAGAGAGCATGTTGAGGCTCTGTTGTTGTATTATCTCCATCCATGGAATCCTTAATGTATTATTGGCTACTGTAATGTGATGAATTAATACAATGGAGTGGTTCTAAACATCTTGTGTTATGGATATTGATATGTATATCTTATTTTATGCTTATGGATCCAAATCCTTGTGTTCTTGATAATACTCATGGTTTAGATCTAATTCCTCCTTGTGGTTGTGATGTTCTCATCTATCTTATGGTACATTGATGCTTAGATCTAGTAAGTTGGTTGATATGTCGGTGTGCTTAGGGTTTGAAGAGAAGTTAGAGGTAAACAGACTACACCTATTCCCCTAACATTTAATAAACATTTTATCGTCTCATAAATTCACATATAGACTTTCACATACAACATTTACATCTTGACACACGCCCATCTCGTCATTTCTTGATGAAACACTCATGTTCTTCTGGTTCTTACACGACTATTGATGGATCTCTTGCAACAAGAACTCCATTTCATCTTCGCATTACATGCTTCATCAACATCTCTATATATTACATAATCACTCATACATACATACATTTATTATTATCTATCGCTAGTCTTGCATACGATACAATCTTTCATCAACTATCACGTCAACTATACACTATCAATTACACTTCATCATCTTCACACCTCACCTATCTATCTATTCTAAACATCATTCATCGAATAACACACTCATCATCACACACTTGGGGGCATCACACTTACTCCCCCACACATTTTATCATTATCAACTGTCATACATCTTACACATATCGCATATAGTCTTTTACATTCATCATACACATCTCAATACATTTGCATTATCATTTCCCAATGACACACTCTTGTGCTTTGGTTCACACTTGATTGTTGAGGGCATACTATACACATGAACCTCACACACTGCACATTGTACACACCACACATTCTCACACACTTGACCATACCACACATTTTACACTAGACACATTCACCACACATATCTCTAGCATTTCTTAGTCACACTACACTTCACACATCATGCATCATACACTTAGGAAATCCTCTCTCACAACATCTTCTACACACTTTGCATCTTATTCACTCTACACATTCACACTACATCTCTCTTACATCTACTTCTACATGTTGTGGTCATTACCCTATGACGCACTCTAGTTTCGCGGTCCATACTCGACTGCTGAGGGTATACATATCAAATGGACCTCATCACACTCACATGTTTAATCAATCACTCATTCACTCACACACTCTACACTTTACGCTTTATCGATCACATCTTTCTATCCCACACATTCAAACCATTTCTTGATGACGCACTCTTGTTTACGGTTCATTCTTGACTGCTAAGGGGCATAAATAAATGAGCCTCATTGCATACATACACATTCACTTGGGGCACGTTGCTCTATCATTCACACTACATTCCATTTCGTACCATCCACAACATATTGCATATCTTGGTTGCATTTACTCTTGCTTACTTATGCTTTTACATGTACATCTTATTACACATGTTAGATATATATCTTGTATGTCATTATCTTTATCATACACACATGTGCGTTTACTTTCCTTTCTAGTTGTGATTGTAGATTATACATATCTATTACATGCAGCATGGATGCTTGGTGTAGTACCTCATACCAATCCCACAATGGCTCTTGGGGGAATCCACTTTCATACACTACAAGTGCTATTGTTTCATTTTGTTTCATAGCACATTACTTTATTGGATTATACACACTTTGACATACTTTTTATCTTTCTAACATGCTAACGGGTGCTTCATGTGCAACATTTGTATGCAAAGCTATTTGATTCCATGGTTGTCTATTACATTATTTGTCATTTTTTTCTACTATTTGTGGGCTTTTCCCATTGTCTTGTGTGCACACTTGTCTGATTGTGGCCATTACGACATTGATTGTCTCATGACATCATGAGTGATGTCCCATGTTTGTAACCTCGCCTTTCACGGTCTAAATTGTCTTCTTGTGTGTTTACTTATGTCTTAGCTTACACATTGTCTTCTTAGCTTACATTTTGTCTTATACATGTGTGTTTGTCTTTTCTTGTACTAACACTTGTCTCCTAGCCACTTTGTTTACATGTGCCTTGGTTTCTACCAAACACATTCCCTTCCCCCTACAAGGCACAATTTCAACACAATGGTCGATCCTCTTTTGGGCCACATACTCCTTTAGTGATGTTGCATGCACCCCAAACGAGGGGGCATCATATGGGTGAATCACTCACCGCATACTGACGTTATATACAACATGGTACCGGTACAACATAGTTTTTAGTTTCAGATGGGGCTCAGAATCAGACTTAGGTCCTTAGCATAATGATGACCTTTTTGGATGCTAGTAACTAGGGGTAAATCTTCAGCATTTTTTAGTTCAACACAGTTTTCGGCATGTCATAGAGGCTTTTGATAGGGTAGAGAGTCCTTTAGCACTGCAACATTTACATTGAGGCAAGTACACAACATCTACAATGGTGTTTTCATTCCGGAGAGCTGTTAAAAGGTTAGAGGATGACACCAGAATTTCCTCTCTATACTACTTCTGTTGTGGCATAGGATCACCCAAAAAACCAACATTTGAGTGCTCTACAACTTTGGGAAGCGGTTAAAGGTTAGAGGATGACACTAGACTTTCCTCCCTACACTTCTTCTGTCATGGCGTGAGATCGCCCAAAAAACTCGCCCTTCATCGACATCTTCAGGATCCTTTCTACACTCTTTTCTCATCATGGATCAGTGCACATGTTCCTTTTTCACATTTTCAGCATTTTTACATACTTTTTACACATACATGTGTATTTGACTACTTGTTCATTCTTCTCTTTTGCAGGTCCGTCCATATGGGAAGCGGTAGTCAACATCATCAACATCATCACAAAAAAAGAACAACATAGAAATAAAAAACATGCATATCACAACATCTACACATGCATTTCCACCCTAGGTTCATTTTCATCATCACTTTTGCACTTTCTCCTCCTTAGCATCCACACTTCACATTTTTATCACTCCACACTTTGTCTAGTCCCTCGGCATGCTTTCATCATCGATCTACATGGTTATTAGGTACACATATCTATCTACTTTATGTTACTAAGCTTTCCACTCACCAACATAAAGTGGGGGCAAATGTAGACACAAAATCATGCACTTTGGGTAATTATCTAGTCATGATTACATATTAATATTCATATGATTCATAAGTAATAAAAGTACTAATCAACCCATGTATTTGACCACGTTTCTTTGTCTTTTGTTACTCCTTTCAGTCTTGCACCCTTACTTTCTCGAGTCCACCTCTTTATACTTTGGATTTTTCATCCTGGACACTAGCACCCAACCAAGACACTAGCGCCCAGCCATGATGCAAACACTAGGAGCCCTCATCCCCTTTGGGCGTCCTTAACCCCATTGTACTTTACTCACATTTTTTAGGTCCTTTCTAGCTGTTTGAGCATCTTATCTTTTGGGTAGTCAAAATTTTCGGGGTTAATTGCAAAATTCGAGCAAGGAATCATATAAATATAAAGTTATGTGATCATAATAAAGGACCAAGCACTAAGCATTAGCTATCACCACCTAAGGTTGCATCCATCAAGCATCTAAGAGCTCCATTGCATCCATCTAGCACCATCACAATGAACACAAGGGCTTATTATTTTGCATACACAATTAATAGGAGGAAGTTCATTCTATTTCATGCACACATCTATTACATTTCTTTACATATAGCTTATTTGCTTGTTATCAAGTGCGACTCGCATAAGAGCCACCTAGGGCATGATTACGTACACACACACATAGAACTACATTGGGTTTGAGATGTAGTGCAATGTTTAGTTGTAAGTTCACCATTGTGACAACTGAGGAAAATCTGACCCCTCATTCTAGCATCTTTCTTTTTAGGATTTGATGTTTATTTAAGGGTTTTGCAGGTTCATATTTCATTGTAGGTTTCAATGACCTCGGTGATCTTGGTGCGACCTCGGAGCGACCAAAGGTGACTAACAATGAACACCTTATGACCACCCAAAGGAGGTTTTCTGAGCTTTTTCGCAGACCCAGGTGCCTAGAAATAGGCCTATGGCGCCCACAGACGCCCATGTTCCTCTCCAAGTGCCACAATCCATCCTATCTCTCCAAATCTGCATTTTTGGATCTCGTATTACGATCTTGTTGCTCTGTTCCACCGATTAGCACTTTGGTACACTCCAAATATTATTACAAGTCGAGATAAGTACCTTCTCCTCCTCCTTACAACTAGGGTTTCATAATTTATTGCTTAGTTTGCTTAGGTATTCATCATTATACTTAATTACATATTTATTTACTTTGCTATAATAACATCGATTAGGCATACATCCACATTTAGCTTAATCACTTGCAAGGGCATCTTAGGGAATCATTTCTACACAACGCAAGAACTACATGTAGTCCGAGATGTAGTGCAACATTTGGTCATGAGTTCACTTTGTCGGGTGACCGGTGGGGTCAGTCCAACTCCCCATTCTACATTTTCCTTTTTAGGTTTGATGTGGTTTGTGAGTATGTGTAGGTGAATCTCTTTCTTACAGAATTCTACAAGTACTTTGGGCGATCAAGGAGCAAATATCAAGTGACCAACAAGAATTAACATCGAAGCCCTTGTAACACAAAAGAAAGCATATTTTGAGATTTTACACAGCCACCGTGCCCGAAGCAATCTCTAGCACCTAGGTGCCCTTACCCTATTGTGGCGCCCATGTCCGACTCTGTTCGTGAGTTCCAAATTTTACGGTGACAGTGATGACCACCGTTTACAATCTGTTCATTAGTCGCACCTACCCGAGATCACTACTGTTCATTCGGAAATCAACTAAGTCATCCTATCTCCCTCTCTTGCTCGGGGTTTCATATTTTACATGGATAGCTTGGTAGGATATGGCTCCATTTCTTCAATGGCATCATCAATCTCTTTGGCATGGATTAAGTATTCCCTCATCCAATCTCTGGTGGAATCGAATTATTCATTTTAATGACCTTCCACTTGTTGTTCAACCTAAATTCAAAGAAAAATCCTTTGCAAAGAAAGGCATCAATATGGTTAAGGACATTTGGGATAAGAATATCGACTATTGACTACCTTGCAATCGTCGTCATCAAATTTACCCTACCCACCACACTTTATTCTATCTACTCTTCAATTTTACAGTTGATCCCATATAAGGTTCTCCTTAAAATCACAGACAATCCTTCAACCCCTTGGAAGGATTGGTGTTGGCCAAACCTTGCTGCCATCAACACACCACACCCAATATTTTGTATCACTTGATTCAAGAACCACTTTGTCACTTGGTGACTCTCTTAATAACAAGTGGTCTATGTCCTTTTTTGAATCTCAATGAAAGAGAATGGCTTACACCATTTGGTAGTCCCCTATTGAGGCTAAATGTCAACTTTTGGGATGGCATATTCTACATATGAAGCTTTCAATTGGCCTCACTTTAGCCAAGTGGGTCTTGCTGTAGGAGATTGCACCTTTTGTGCGAGATCTTGAAAGTATTCTACAACTCTTTTGCCTTTGCCCCTATGTTGCTCGCTTTGAGCTTCCCTCCGCTCCTTTCTTCTTGAACTCTTTCCCAACAATTTCAATAAAAAGTCTACCTTGCTCTACATTTCCCCCTGCACCCCCTCTATCCTCACTACCATCTCAAACACTTGTCGATTGACTATCCTCTTTCATATTTGGAAAAAAATTGCCAACAACTATACGTTGGGAATGGTTCCATTTAGCTATTTAGTAAATCCAATTTTTTCTTCTCTATGGTTACAGTTGTATCAATTCAACCTTAAGAATCAAGAGGAGACTATTGCACTTGTGAAGATACAGGATCACCTTTGAAGTCTTATGCGAAACAATACTCTAGGAAAATGTTCCAACCTTATTATATTTTTAAAAAAATTTAAACGCTTTTGACCGGAGCTTAGAACAAGAGGGTTGATGGGACCCCACCCACCCAAACACACACAAAACAAATAGAATAAACACCAAACTACAACACACAAAATCCCAACAATGGCTTAGAGGAAGGGACAACAATAAAGAGGAATTATTTCCTACCCCGAGAACAACCATCGACGCTCCCATAACGAATGCTTTGAAACACACAACACGATGAACTTCCTCAAGCGAGATACACCACGACTAAGACCAACACACCACTCACGCATTACCACCCCGAATGAGGATCGTGCTTGAGGCAAAAAAAAATCAAAACCCAACAAGCTCTTGAAAAACCAAACCGACGAAAGAAGACTCCTCCATGCCAAAAGAAACCCAACACTCAAAACCAACAAGAACTAAACAAAGGTGGGTAAACACCATGACACCAATAACCCGCACTGACCCATGCACAAGCCCATCATAGCTAGGGCTAGCCCCACCCGCACAAAGCCAAAATGCCAAAATCCACTCCATAGCGCGATTTTGTTGAGGCCCATTCTTGTAGGAACTCTTTAGGGAGAAGAGCCAGTATGTGAACACTACCCAATACTTGAACACTATTTTGCATTTAAAATATCCAATACTTGATGGAATAAAAACCAAAATTTTGATTATTGAAGTTCAAAAAATTGTTTTTTTATAAACCATATGTGAATAGGGTCAACATCTCAGTATTACTTAGTACACAATAAATATTGATTGGTACTTTCATTTTCTACAATAAAAGACTCATTTGTTCAAAGTATAAATACAACATATCAGTTGACAAACCCATCATATCTATTTAATGGGTTGAATATTTCTCTTTCCAATTCATCTCTTTCCATATTCCAAGATGGGTTGTTCAATCACCAGATCTTTCATATCCAGACTTTAATACATACCTGCAAAAAAAGGGGGAACCTTCTTCTCAAGATTCAAATTCATCCATTAAAAACACCAATAAAATTGTACACTTGAAGGTAAAAAATAAATATGAATATCAAATCAAATAATTTCAGCCACAAGATCATCTCAAAATCAATTTCAACCTTTGATTAAAAAGACCCTACACCTTGATCCATGTCTTACATTTTGATTGGATACTCTCTCCCCTATGTTGGTATTATATATTCACTTTCCTAGTCTTGTTTACTGCTGATTTACTTCTGTAGGGTGCCTGATTACAGTGGATTTTATAAGAAGAGATTACTTCTATCAAGTTTTGAAAGGAAAGGTCCAACAAAGCAAAAATTGCAGGTTAGTTTTCATACCTACTGCTTATAATTTCTCAGCTGAAGTCTCTTGTTATCCAGTTGAATGCTGAGAATGTCTCCCAAATCCCTAGAGGTGTGACTCAAATCCAAATTTGATGAATTTTCAATCTTGCATTTATCATATATAGTATGGATTGATTTTGGCGTTAGTTTGAAGTATTTTCCTTACTTATTTGACAAGAGAACTATTAACTTCACAATGTAAATGTGTTTTTTTGAGATATTTTATTTGATCGATCATATGTAAGCAAATAATATTACAATATGATTCGAAATTAAAGGCTTAGGATAAAAAATTGTTTAATTATAACTAGCTGTCAAATTGGTGATCCTACGTGGCAAGGAATTGGCTCCATGGACCTGCGAACTTAGGGTGTTCGCATACTGGCCCTTCTCCCCTATGTGCAGCAAAAATGAGGTAGAGAGTTTTCTAAATGATATTCATAAATGGTTTTCATTAAGCTAATATGCAGTCGGCGCCCCACATTTCCCCAAGAGCGGCTTCCATCAAAACCAGTTATAATTTCTCAGCTGAAGTCTCTTGTTATCCAGTTGAAGTATTTTCCTTACTTATTTGACAAGAGAACTATTAACTTCACAATGTCTTCCCTTATTACCCATCTGGACATAGTGAGGGGGATGGGCCTTTTCTAAAAATAAGTCATCTACAGATATATCAAGAATGTGCTGGACATATCAATTGGTATCGTCCTCAACCCATAGACATCTGCAAAATATAGAGAACTGAATTTTCTCACAAACAACATCCACTGCATCCTATAAAATTGAAAAACTGAAATTCAAACCATTATCAATATCCACAAAGATTAATGGTAGTGAATATAAATCGTAGTACAATGTAGGTAAGAGAGAAATCATCTAACATACGTGAGCCAAAACATCTTCACCTTTAGAAATAGAGAATGTAACAAAAGTCCAAAACAGCTCAAACATATTTCAGAGTTGTGGCTTCACCTAAGATGTCATTGGCTTCACCTAAGGATGCAATGCAGCTAGCAAACAAATCAAAATTGAATCTTTCATTACAATGAACACCGTTGAATTTTTAACAGAAAATCCTTCTCAACTGTAGAGGGAGGAACTTCGAAGATCTGTTAGAAGGTGGATTTCCATCTCTAATGCTCGAAACAAAGAAAAAAATATGTCCAACACATTCTTTATATATCTCTCGCTAACTCTATAAGATATAAAATCTATACCATTTAATACAAAACAGAAATCTGTAACTCTATGTGAACACTGCCCAATACTAAAGAGATAAGATAAAGAGTTTCCAAACTAAAGAGATAAGATAAAGAAATGTTTATTTATAGCTAGCTGTAAAATTGACAAACCTACATGACAAGGAATTGGCCCGATGGACCCGTGAACTTAGGGTGTTGACATAATGGCACTACTCCTAGAAATTAAAGATATAGGAAAGAAAAATGTTTATTTATACCTTACAACTTAACTATTTATTCTTCTCCCTACTTAAAATCAAGCACAAAGTAGCTGGCAAGAATGCAATATATTATTGACAGTTATCAATGATTGTCATTGAAAGTATTCCAGTATTACAATAGATTTGCTGCCACCATAATAACATATGTAGTCAAGCTATTACAATTACGATTCTTACATGCATTCACTTATGAAGATGATTTGATGTCACAAACATTACATTAACAAGACTCTGCATTAGATGAATGATATGAATTACAATGTCAAAAGGGGTGACTGCATGTTCGAGTGAAACATTCTAATTGATATTGATCAATTACAAACAAGCTGATGAATGTAGTGTTATTTGATAACACCTCATCTTTAGAAGAGTTTAGGGGAGAAGGGCCAGTATGCGAACACCCTAAGTTCGCAGGTTAAGTGAACCAAATCCTTGCCACGTAGGAGTGACAGTATGCCAGCTAGGTATAAATAAACATTTTTTAATCCTATATCTTTAATTTTGAATCATATCTTAATATTATTTGCTTCCATATGATCGATCAAGTAAAATATCTCAAAAAAACACATTTACTGGTGGAGATTTGAAGTGGTCCATACCAAGACCTACAGTGAGTACAACAAATTTTTGCCACCATAACAAAGATATGTAGTCAAGCTATTACAATTACAATTCTTACATGCATTCACTTCTGAAGATGATTTGATGTCACAAAACATTACATTAACAAGACCTGTATCTATTGATCGATATGAATTACAATGTCGAAAGGGGTGACTACATGTTCGAGTGAAACATTCTAATTGATATTGATCAATTACAAACAAGCTGATGAATGTAGTGTTATTTGATAACACCTCATCTTTAGAAGTGTTTATAGATGATCTTATTGATATATTAATACATATTTTACTAATTTTATATTGTTTCATACTGAACATTTAGAGAAGATGAAGAGAAAGAGGAGTTTACATCGAGCACAACGTATGCCCAAAAAACGAGGTGTACAATTTGAAATTGAAACATCTAACCATGAAACAGATGAACAAGATGCTACAATAATAAGCGAAGAGGATGGTGCAACAACAAATCAAGGAGATACAAACACAACTGATGATCATCAGCCAGAACCTGCTGGATGTGAACTAAATAGGCATGAACTACAGGAGACTATGGTTGTTAGAGGCAACACTTTGACCAAGAAGGTTAGAATTTTGTCTAGTTGGTCAAAAGAAGATATGTTAAAGGCCATAGATGATATTGAGTTTCTCGCATTATTCAATTAGAGTTGCTGCACTGAAATATCATGTCATCCGTGACATGATATTTCACTTGAACACTATTCTACATTTAAAATATCCAATACTTGATGTAATAAAAACCAAAATTTTGATTATTGAAGTTTATATAGGGCCAGTATGCGAACACCCTAAGTTTGCAGGTCCATGGAGCCAATTCCTTGCCACGTAGGAGCGCCAATTTGACACTAGTTATAAATAAGCATTTTTTTATCCTAAGCCTTTAATTTCGTATCATATTTTAATATGAACAGGTCAGGTGTTGAGCATTAAATTCGAAATAAAAGAGGGAAATGCAATCTGTCCTCATGGATTTTGACGCACCTGATAGATAAGACACAAATAAATGCTCAACCACCATTTACCATGGCTTGTTTTGGACGCGTTCCATACTGTTTCCTTTGGACGCGTTACACATTGTTTCCTTTGGACGCGTTGCATTTCCTCATGCCCAGTTCTAATGCAAATGCTGGTTGTTTGTGAGTGGGCTTACAGCCTGTGCGAGGTTTGCGTGAAGGGGTCTTTCTCAGTGCCTTGCTCGAGATGTTGACCCTATTCACATATGGTTTATAAAAAAACAAATTTTTGAACTTCAATAATCAAAATTTGGGTTTTTATTCCATCAGGTATTGGATATTTTAAATGCAAAATAGTGTTCAATTATTGGGCAGTGTTCACATACTGGCTCTTCTCCCCTATGTAATCAACAACCCAACTTATAAATTCTGTCTTTATCAAATAATATGAAATTAATAAAACATGTATTCGATCATCGTTAATGGCGCCCAACGGGGTAATCACAAGTTTACCTACAAGTTCATAATTCATACTGTCATGTATCATAAGCTTGCTAAAATTTTCCCATTGTAGATGATCTTATTGATATATTAATACATATTTTACTAATTTTGCATTGTTTCATACTTTGCAAAGCATTCGAGAAGATGAAGAGAAAGAGGAGTTTACATCGAGCACAACATATGCCCAAAAAACGAGGTGTACAATTTGAAATTGAAACATCTAACCATGAAACAGATGAACAGGATGCTACAATAATAAGTGAAGAGGATGGTGCAACAACAAATCAAGGAGATACAAACACAAATGATGATCATCAGCCAGAACCTGCTGGATGTGAACTAAATAGGCATGAACTACAGGAGACTGTGGTTGTTAGAGGCAACACTTCGACCAAGAAGGTTAGAATTTTGTCTAGTTGGTCAAAAGAAGATATGTTAAAGGCCATAGATGATATTGAATTCAACAATTATTCTATTAGAGCTGCTGCACTGAAATATAATTTACCTCCTACATCTGTTCATTATTGGCTGAATGGTCTGACCCATACAAAAAGGAAGGGCCCTGCACCTGTTTTGAGTGAAGGAGAGGAGAAAGAGATAGTTGAATGGTGTAAGCAAATGGAAAATTTAGGGCATGGAGTGGGATTTATGCAACTGAGGGCATGTGTTGCACAAATTTGTGAAACTAGAGAGACTCCATTTCGAGAAGGATTACCTAGAAAATCTTGGTGTGAAGGATTTAGAAAAAGACACCCAGACATAGTCCTTCGGACTGCTGAAGGTCTAGAAAGAGATCGTGCAATAGGTTTACGTCCAGAGGTGGTTAGCAAGTTTTATGAAAAACTAGCTAACATTTATATCAATTCATATGTGCGGAAAAATATGGAATTGTGATGAGACAGGAATCCAAGCAGGGAGAAATTGTGGCATGAGGGTGCTTGCCACCAAGGGTTGCAGGAATGTTCCCAAAATCATTCCTCGTAGCAGAGAATGGATGACAATTCTATGTTGTGTAAATGTTGCAGGAAATGTATCCCTAACTTTTACTTATTTAAAGGTCAGAAAGTTTCACAAAATTACATCAAGGGATGTGAACCAGGTGCTTGCATGGCTGCTCATCCAAGTGCTTGGATGACTAGAGAGCTCTTTATAAGCTGGTTGTATCATTTCAGTAAGTCTGTACCTGGAGGAGTGTGCCCTGAAAATAGGCATTTACTTATATTTGATGGTCATGGAAGCCATGTGGCATTGTCAACTATAGAAGAGGCCAGGCGATTGGGGATTGATTTATTGACATTGCCAGCACATACTACACACAGGTTGCAACCACTGGATGTTAGTGTCTTTGGTCCTTTTAAAGCATATTTCAGATCTGAGAGGATGCAGTGGATGTGTAATAATAAGTACCAAGAAGTCAAACGTTCAGACTTGGCAGAAATAGGTAGTAGAGCTCTCGCCAAGGCCTTGACACCTGCAAATATTCGTGCTGGTTTTAGACGCACAGGTATATGGCCACTTGATCCAAATGCATTACAGAATGACATGGAATGTAGTAAACTATATATCATTGAAGAAGATGCCAACGAAGATGATGTTGAAAATGTCATAGATGATGATACTACTGAAAACATTATGAATGTTGATGGTACTGAAAACATAATAGATGTTGATGCTGCTGAAAACATCCTAAGTTTGTCAAGAGATGTAGCTCCACCAGTTGGTGACAATATTGGAGAAAATTACTTAATGGAATCAGTTGAGAATCTGTCAACAACAAAAGAATTCCATCCAACCATTGAAACAATGGTTGTTGCTAATACAGAGATGGAGGAACCAAGTGTACAGGGAGAAAGACAAAGTATAATGCAGACCAAAGATTATGAAGTGAACCACATTGTGAATACTCGTGACCAAGGCACATCCAGCTGCAACACTGAGGCCCAAGGATTTGGAGAGGACGATCTCTCATTGCCAAGTGCACCACAACAACCTACTTGGCTGCAAGAGCATATTGCAGAGTTGGGACTTGATCAGATTGGAAACACTGAGGATGAAAGTATATCTTTACCTTCGATGCCAACCAACCTTGAGCCAGCAGACTTTGAACCAAAAAACTTTACTCATTATTATGTCGTTGACACGAGAAATTGAGGTCATTGATAAAGATAAAAACGAGGAAGAGACAATCGCCATGATGTTGAAAGTGGTATATCAAATGATGGTGTCGCTGCAAATGAGAAGAAATTGGGTAAATTTTTAAGGTTACCGACACAATTTGTACAGGATCCTTCCAAAGGTAAGAGTGATGCTGCACTCTGGATAAGTCGTGCTTCACAATTGTTAACATCTGATGCTTATGTTCAGATGTTAAAAGATACACAACAAAAAAAACAAGAAATATGTGAAGGGAAACAACGTAAAAAGGAGCATATTGAGGCAAAAAAGCAAGAAAGGTTGGCAGCAAAGGAGCAAAAAAGGAAGAGAGATTGCAACGCATTAAAGAGAGGCAAGAAAGGGATCTACAAAAGTTTGTTGAAAGACAGGAGCGCGAGAAACAACGAGTAGCTCACCAAAAAAGGAATTGGAATTACAACAGAAGGAAGCCACTCGCCATCAAAGGGAGAAAGAGAAACAAGAAAGAGATAACAAGTTCAACAATCCGCAGGTTTTGTTTCCCATGCATCATTCCATGCCCATACAGAACTCCATGTTACAAGATATGTTGAAAGTTCCTATCCCAGATTACCACCCTTACTTCCTTGACACCAACAAAATGCAAATAACTTCAACTCCAACTACACACCCCATTATCCCACAACCTCCTACTTCACATACAACCTTTCATACCATATCTGGTTTTCCTATTCCACCATGGGTTCATCCAGTGAACCTCTTAATGACTCCAACAACATCCGTCAATGATACAATCGTTCCTGATAGTCCAAACTCAGGGCCTTTTTGAAGGTGTGACATGGAAATTGACTAACAAACTGATCCCAAAATTATGGCAAAGATTCGAGGAGAATTTTTTTGTGTTGCAGAAAAATATGTATCGAAATCAATTGAGAATGCATTATTGCATTCACGATTATAGGTTATAGTTGGTATATTTTGCTCCGAATGTAATGAATATGGACACATACAGTATAAGTTTATATGTTTTGCTCCAAATGTAAGAAATATAAAGACATGCAGTTTATATTAATACATTTTGCTCGAAATGTAATCGTTGTTTCAGATGTGGAAACCAAATCAGCTCAGAATTTGTTCAAAAAATACGTTAAATTGTTGCAGCTTAAAATGAACACCGTTAAATAAAAACTGAAAGACAAGGATTTATTTGAATCTTGGTGAGGTAGAAACCTCACCTCTATATGGCTTAAAAACATAGAATTGTAGGTAACATTTTCCTTGAGTATTAGTAGTGTGAATACACACTGTTTCCACCCTGCTTCAAACGATCTCGACGCATAAAACTGCCGTTCCAAAGTTTTCCATGCAATCTGCACATGCATGTTTAGTCATTTATTAAAAAACTGAATTTGTTTGAAGACTGAGAATGAAAATAGCATAAGGATCAAATAGATAAAAATGGCACATGTAGAAAGGCTCAGCTCTTACGCCAACACTTGGTCAAATGCATTACCTTTTGATCGATCTCGGCCACTTCGTTCATGACACCTTTGAACCAGTCGAAGGAGCCTTGCTCTCGTGTAACCCAGTAAAAGTAGGCTCGAGATGTGTGGAATGCCTTCCTTTTCTCTGCAGGTTTGTTAAAAGAAGATGAAGAATCTTGAGTACTGGTACTTGCAGGATCGCTAATGTCTAGATCAGTAGTTGATCTGCTGAAATCGGTGTTGGAATCCTGCTCGATTAATGTCCAAAACCCCATCAGATTATAATGATCAACATGAAAACTAGTCCCTTTTCTTTCCCCAAATGATCAGTCCACATTAATACTTACGAGCAAGTCTTCTGTCCGCTTGATGTTATGAAGCATGTCCTTCAAAATGCTAATGAAAGGAGTTGCTCCGATGCCCAGTCCAACCAGAAGCAAGATATCATATTTTCTGTAATCCTGCGCAGGAGCACCGTAAGGCCCGTCGATGAGCAGCTTCGGCAGGCTATTATTAATATAGTCATGTGCAACGACAACAATATAATCAGGCCATCAAGTGTAAATACTAAATCAATATTCGTGTAAAACAGTACAAAATGTGTATCTACCTCTTCTTGGTGGTCTCGTTTGCTCTCAGAAGCCCGCTTTTGTCACCTGCTGGGGGCTCGCATGCCTGTCATTACAGAAACTGAGTTTGATGAACTTGAGCCGATAAAGTGGAAGTCTAATATATACCTATTCAGTACTGCTTTTAATAAATAAATTACCTCTGAGAAAACCCGCTTTAATTCTCTGGTCCAGTCTCCTAATGTGCGAATATGAACGCTCACATAATCGTCCCCAGGTGCTGAAGTGATGGAGAAAGGATGCCTGCGAATTCCACAAATTTATAAGTGTAAGAGATCATCGAAAACGATGAATTGAAATCGAGTTTAAGAAATGGCGGTGTTGTAAGTTGAGTACCACTCGAATGGAGACACTGCAGGACATTGAATGAAAACGTATTGCCCGCTCTTGTAACGGAAGCCGCGTGGTTTGGACGCCTGAAGCATAAGAACGTTTCCAGGATAGATGGCAACCTGAGTACTCGCAACACTTTACATAAATTTCATTTCTCAGCTTTAATTTATGCTCACCATGAAAAACTTATCGAACTAACGGATCCGAGGCAAATGACAGGTAGCGCATCCAAAGGAATTGCATGTGTAATGCGTCCAAAGGGAACAGTATGGAACGCGTCCAAAACAAGCAATCAAAAATGGTGGTTGAGCATTTATTTGTGTCTTATCTATTAGGCGCGTCAAAATGGTGGAGGACAGATTGCATTTCCCTCTTTTATTTTGAATTTAATGCTCAACACCTATCCTATTCGGTGAACCACTTCGGGTCTCCACCAATAAATGTGTTTTTTTGAGATATTTTATTTGATCGATCATATGGAAGCAAATAATATTAAAATATGATTCGAAATTAAAGGCTTAGGATAAAAAAATGTTTATTTATAACTAGCTGTCAAATTGGCGCTCCTACGTGGCAAGGAATTGGCTCCATGGACCTGCGAACTTAGGGTGTTCGCATACTGGCCCTTCTCCCCTAGTATTTTGACTTTTGTAATTGTTTACCACTAATAGAAGCATTCTCAATTTTTTGGAAGTACTCGGGTCAGATCAATAATATATTAGGTGAGCGAGACATTCTTTAATGGATTTGGACGTGGCAATGCTGAATGCCCGCCTCCCTTGTTCGCAGAGAAGCATAAAAGCCTTTGGCACAAGAAGAGGCACGATTGCGAAGCAGGATCCGCTTGTTTTCATCCGCGATCAGGAAGGAATCTCAAAGCAGCCCCTGGTCTTCTTTTTTAAAAATCTGTGCTAGTAAGGTTATGTAGAATTCTCCTCTTTTGAGCATATCTAAGGATAACAGAATTTTTATTTGGAGCGAATTCAGCGTCTTCAAGAATGGGCAACTCAGCAAAACACTCATTCATAGAGCTGCAAATGCAAGCTGATGATGGGTATTCCTTATCAAAGACAAAGATTGCAGAAGACATTGAGAATGATGTTTTTCCCCTTTTGGCATCAGCATCTGAAATCGGAGGAGAGGGAGAGGAGATGCCTGCGGGATCTGGCATCCCAAGTGCAGTTTTCAATTTGGCAACGAGCATAATTGGGGCAGGGATCATGGCTTTACCGGCGACGATGAAGGTTCTGGGGCTTCCGCTAGGTTTCACCTTAATAATATTGATGGGTTTTGTCTCAGAGATGAGCATTGAGATATTGATTACCTTTTCCGCTGTGCTCAAGGCTTCCACCTATGGAGAAACTGTTGAATCGACCTGCGGACACGCTGCCAGGGTGATATCAGAGATCTGTGTTATTGTGAACAACGCAGGGATAATGATTGTGTATTTGATCATCGTGGCGGATGTCATGTCAGGGTCCTCACACCACACGGGGCTGTTCGATGAATGGATGGGGAGACAAGGATGGTGGGGCGACAGGAGACTCATAGTTTTAATGACCATGCTATTTGTTTTGGCGCCTCTCTGCTCTCTTAAGAAGATGGACTCTTTGAAATTCACATCAGCCGCATCTGTGGCCCTTGCTGTTGTTTTTGTTATTTTGTCTTCAGTTGTTGCCCTTATCAAGCTTGTACAAGGTAAGATTGAGAGACCTCGGCTGCTTCCCAGTGTTGGAAACAAAAGAGCAATTTTGGATCTTCTGGTGGTAATCCCAATCATGACCAATGCATACATCTGCCATTTCAATGTACACCCTATTTACAATGAGCTGCAGGACAAAACCCCTGCGAAGATGAACAGGGTTGGGAGGATCACTACGGTGCTCTGTGTATTGGTGTATGGATCTACAGCGATTTCAGGTTATCTTTTGTTTGGGGAGGCTACAGAGTCGGAAATCTTATCAAATTTTGACAAAGACCTTGGGATTCCATTCAGTTCCATCCTTGATAACATTATCAGGGTTGGATACATTCTCCATTTGGTGCTTGTTTTCCCTGTCATCAATTTTTCACTTCGCCAGACAATGTATTGCCTTGTCTTTAAGGGATCAAAACCTGTTTCTGATTCTGTGAGCAGAAAAAGATTTTTATTTTAACTACAACTATTTTGGGTTTTCTTTACCTAGGATCTACAGTAATTCCCAACATCTGGGTTGCATTTCAGTTTACAGGAGCAACCACAGGTCTCTCTTTGGGTTTCATATTTCCGTCTTTGATAGCTCTGAGGTCCAACAAAAAAGGGGAAAAGTTGCGTTTAGGGAACCAGATTCTCAGCTGGACAATGCTTGTCATAGCAGTGGTTGTAAGTATCATAGGAGTTGTTGGAAATGTATTTAACCTTACAATGGGCAATGACTGAACCAGGGCCTATTCATTGTTCACTATCATTAGCCTAATTGTCCCAGGCTTAATAATTTTTATAGGCTACTTGACATCATTTGGACATACCAAAAACTCCATTCTTTCTCGGGGATGGCATGTAAGTGCAGGCCCATTGACAACTAATCTTACATAAATTCTCTCTCCAATTGCAATCGGATTGTAATGTTATTTGGTAAAAATCATTCTTCTTGCATAAATAAAGTATATAGACTGAGAAACGATAGTTCCTTTTATTCCAAATGTATATAGGTTAATAACAATATTTGCTGGTTAAGTTCGGTTGTTGTTTACTTACAATAATTGGAGTTGTAGGTGGTAGAAATTTATCATGAATTAAGGAGACTATTGTAAAAGACTTAATTAACAGGAGTACATGACAAATGATGAGCAAATAAGCAATCGGTGTATACTGGCAGCAAAAACCAAGATGATCAGCAGGACAGATGTAAATTAGGCTCTAATTTTTAAGGTCAAATTAGGTAGCCATTTGTCAAACTGAAGTTCCATATTGTCCATAACTAATTATTACGCATGAATGTGTAAACAGTGAAAAACACAAGGAAGAGTTCAACCAAACAACTGGCTGCATATCAGGTTTCTCTGAGAGGTATGTAGTGAGACGATTTATTTGTATTAGTGAACAGAAAATTGGTCATTAGCTGCTTTTTAATGCACGACGTATACTCTCTTGTAATTAGTTTATGAATAATGTAGATCCCAGGCCAGAATGGTTCCTTTTGCCATGGTCACCCTGAGCAAGGGTCAAGTACTTACAGAAAACTGTAGAGAAGAGGACATATTGGAAGAAGACAATTTTTCGAAAGTTTGTGTGGGGGATGTTCTCAAGATGATATTCCTGGAAGCAATAGTTTGAGGTATCAATATTAGGGCACTACGGCGACAGTGACAATCGAGATCTCAGATTGGTGACGTTCTAGAAAAAGATTGAGGATTGTGATGGACGAGAATTTTTTGTTGGGTGGTTGTCAATAGAAGGGATGTAGATTAACCTATATATGAAGTTGCATTACATGTTGTAGGCTAAAGAGGCATGCTTAGAAATCAACTACAATTCAGGTCAAAATTTGATGTACAGTAAGCAATAAACCTGCATTCATTTGTTTGCACTTAGCGTAGTTAAATTCTGCATAGCACATTAATCAACTCATGATGGCCATTATAGGCTAAACACTGTCTGGCCAAGGAGTTCCTGATTTAGTTGAGTTCAACGTTGTCCTGCACATTGATATTGAATTACCCGTTATAGCGTATTTTGTCGTTTACTAAAAGGTGGAGGAAAGATCCTTGGTTCTTGAGGCTGCAATCAAGGATATAAGCAATGCAATCATTGCAAACCATGGGAGGATCAAGGAGACTAGTGAAGATACACTGTAAGGTAATGGACCTTTGATGTGGCCGATTGCATGAATAGTAGTTATCAGCTCAAAAATTAGGGTGCTCAGAAATTCAAGTCAGCCATCAGTCATTCCAACCACTGTAAATATATTCTACCCAAGCACATGCTGCTCCTTTATGTGATTTACTAGGAAACAGATCATGGTCCTTGATGATGTCTTTTTGGAAGAACCTAGCACTTATCAGCAATTGAGTGAATTTACAATGAACTGTGAAGAGGGTAGGAACTATGACAAATCTAGATCTTGAAAGGCATTTCCATTCCTTGGGGATCCGCACCACGGAGCCCATGAGCATTTGTGGGGACAATCTTGTACTAGTGGAAGCAACAAAGATTATAAGAGTACTCGTGAGTTACTGAACTACAATTAACCAAAATGTAGTGGAAGCCTAATTTTAGGAAATACTTCTATGTGTAAATAACTGACATTTCAATAAATCTGGGCATATGTCCAAGAATTTGGACTTACACTGTTGTCATTTCTGGTTTTATAGTTGTTGAAATTGGATTCTTAAATTGTTATTATTGGTTTTTAACTAGTGTGATATCGGATTCCAATAATGTTATTATTAGTTTTTAAGTAGTGTTGGCTGGATTTTATGTCGCTGAATATGCCCAATGGAAGCACATAAAAACACAATAGTCACGAAAAATCAGCTATTGACAGGGTGATGTTCATTTGCGTTTGAGAGGGGCAGTTCCCTCGTATGATGGGTTTTGTTTTGTATTTTTGGTGCTTTTAACTAGAAAGCACAAAAGGGTGACAAAATTTGAAAAAGGGAAATGAGAGAAAAGGGGAAAAGAGGAGAAGGAGAAATGCAGATTGGAAACAGAGAACTGCATACAACGGAACCTCTTTATCTAGCACGAAGGAAAGAATACAATGATAAATGCAAAACCATAAAGCACAAAGTCTTTATCACCTTCAGAATGCGTTGATATGGCACAAAGTCCATGTACCTTGACATCCAACACAAAGTCTGGACACCAGAGCATCAAACACACCATAAAGGAGTAACAACATTAACAATATCATTCAATCATAAACAGAATAGCAGATTTTATAACCCAAGAACATCTGGAAAAATATTGTATTCATGCGAAATGAGAGAATAATAAAGTACACAAAGTTACATTTATTGCTCTCTAGTAAAAGAGCAGGTAGAGAGTGTTCCAAAAAATCCCTTTACAATCACATTTAAGTCTTTTATAGGCAGATGTTGTGAAAGTAGTTAATAACTACTTTTAACTTAACCTGCCCCTAACTTCAAGTTGACTCAACTTGAGTTTTACAAATTATGATATTTAATTAATTTTGACAACAAATTAATTAATACATTTTACATTATAATTACATAAGTTACGGTGTTTTAATTAATTCAAAATTGAATTAATTAATTGATTGGCCATGTTTGAATCTAAAAGCTCCACAATTCTTCGCATACTTATATTGCTTCCCGCAACTCACCTATTTTGCAGTGCCCACATTTTTCCTTGAGGACCACGGAGCATCAAAATTTTCAGAAACTAGAAAACAACCTGCAATAGTAGTTCACAACTGTAACCGTTCAAAAATAAAATTTGGACCACCACTCTGAGTGAAATCCTCTCACTCTGTGTAACATGAGTAAAAGCTTCCGGTGATAGTTTCTAGCAGTCCATGATCTTAACAGCTGCTCTCGGTCCTGATTAGTAATCCAAGGGTATGCTTCTAGGAAGGTATCAATTGCACGATATAAGCCATCATCTTGTCCAACAAAAGAGGCTTATCAGAAGCCTCCAAAAGCTTCCTATATGATTCTTGCACATCCCGAACATCAGGCTGCATTCCTTCTAACATACAAGGATGCTAGTTAGAATTGCTTTATAGTATTCTTTCTGCAGAGAACTCAGTTTAACACGCAAAATGAGTTCTTTCTTGGGAGGAAGATTTTTATCAAATTCTTCTTCACTCCTCGAAGAAGATGTGGAGCCAACATATGGTGCAGCTTTCCAACTTGTTCCTCGTGACTTAGTTCTCTTATGTTCATTTGAGATTACATCCTTTGATGCCCTTGAACCTTCTTGAACCTTCTTGTTTATCAAAAGAGGCAGTGTTTTGGTCATTCCTTACTGTGCTGGCTGCATCAGCCGACAACGCCAAATCTAAAAGATCCAACAACTTTTCATCTGATACGACTCCAACAAGGTCATGCACCATAGATAACGTAATTCTTTGCCCCAACAAACTCAACTGAGTAAGCATTGTCTCTGCATCTCGAAGAGAACCATTAGCCTTAATGGCTATGAAATCTAATGCACCAGCGTCGATATCTAAGTTTTCTTCAATCACAAACTTCTGCAACCTGCTTACTATTTCTGTCTCCAACTTCTGTGCATGTCTGTATAGACTGCTAATTCTCTATTTTTAAAAATATTCCATAGACCTCCTTGATGGGTAATCTCTCTCCTTTGTAACTGGATCCCTACATTCCTTATCAAAACATTCATTTCTCCAATTATGAAGCAGAGTCCTTTCTCCTCCAACTGCTCTCTCTAAGCCATTCAAAAACTGATTTATTTCATTGAGACATTCTATCAAACAGTTAAGATGCAATTAAAGATTTCCTAAAGTGGCATTCATCTTCAGTACAACTCGCAAGCAATTCCCACCATGCATCAGATGAAATGCATCATTGATTTGGTCTAGTGTCAAATTGTGTGTAATTTACTCGTCATGTATTTTTTTAACAAGCCATGGTACTCGTGAGTGGTTCCTTTCCATACACGGCCTGTAACCAGCTGAAAAGGTCGGGTAGAAATCTCCTGTCCAGAGGCTGCAACACCAACAATAACAGACGTCCCCCAACCCTTATGACAACACTCAAGAGCAGCACACATTATACTAACATTCCCAATACACTCAAAGCTGTGGTCAACACCTCCATCGGTTATATCAATAAGAACCTGTTGAATGGGTTTATCATGATCTATATCTGAACCTCTCAAGCCTGAGGTGGAGCAACTTGAACATCTCCAATTACCAGAGGCTTATTGGGCTCCCAAGCAACAACATCTGAAGTAACGATCTGGCCCTCACTCAACATGGCCTGAAATATGAATACACTATATACAAATAAATGTGTCGTCACCCTCACAGGTAGAGGTAGGTATATATGCAGCAAACAACTCAGGTAGAGCACTAGAACACAGATAACCATGTTCCCCACATGCTTTCCTGCATATTTCAATTGCATCTGCAGTGACAGCGCTTGTTATAGCTTTTAGTCCAGATGTGCATGCGTGAATCTCTGCATTTTTTTATTATTCCACTAGGGCATTTTGTCAAAGAATTCATGTGTAAACCCGAGATTTTACAATATCCACCATGTTTGCTAAGTGACCCTGCATTATATATGTATATATGTCTTTGTAACCTGGTGCGGCACATTGAAAATCCGATGAGCTGAAGTTGAGCACCCAATGATCTTACATAGATGCGGATATCCAGGATTGGAGAGACTAAAAACGAGCAATCGACTTGGCTCACGTTTATAGAAAAACAGGTCCTGCATCCTTTATCGACTTATACCGTTTGATATCTCACCCGAAAACTATTGATTAGGCTAAAACACCTTCCTACATGTTGAAAAAAACTGGCAAAGACCAATCTATGATGCAGAATATATATATTATTAACCTTGTTTTGAAATCGGGAATAGAGCATTAAAAACAAATCATAGGTGACGAATCGGGGTAGTGTTGGTGCTCAATCCAGTCCCTTGGATTGAGTTGGTCCTTTTCTATAATCTCCGAAGATGTAATTTTTATGTGTGCTTCATATTGCTCCCTATGCTCCAAAGTTCACTTTGAGTAAAGGAGAATATCAATTTGTAAGAAAATAAAAGTAAGGATTCCAAACTTACAGGTGATTGGGACTATGTCTACATCTTTTGCAAAGAACCTCCTAAGAGCACCAAATGATTCATTTGCTTCAAAAAACCCGAAGCTCCAAAGGCTCAAAAGCATGTGACCCAATCACAAAGTATAAAGTCAGTAAGTCTCGGTTAAATAACTCAGTTAAAATGGACTTAACCATTTAAGCAAACACCGAGACGTTTGAATGGCCATCAAAGAAATTCTCACACAGTTCTCCGATAAAATTAGAATAATGTCAAACTGTGGAAATCTCAAAAAATTAAAGATCTACATCGCTAATTAGTTCAAATGTCTGCAAAGCAGAGGACACGTGGCGAGATTTTGAGCCTCTTCGAGCCATTTGGGTTTCGTGGACTTCAAGTCTACGGAATTTCATAAAGCTCCGGTCCGGGCAATCTAGCAAGTCAAGGGACAATACATGACAACATTTCAGTGAAGCCAACGAAGAAGTTTGCCTACATAAAAGTCGTGATACAAAGGCTCAACCTCGCAACCAATGAAAGACAAACACGAAAGCAAGAGAGCCCGACACTGCGAAATCAAAAGTAACGTGGAACTTTCTCATTTGTCTATGCTTTGCACCTTGACAAGGCTAACACTGCAAGAAGCGTGAATCTTTCTCATTGGCTTACATTTCACG
This sequence comes from Taxus wallichiana var. yunnanensis, assembly GCA_018340775.1. Lineage (NCBI taxonomy): Eukaryota > Viridiplantae > Streptophyta > Pinopsida > Cupressales > Taxaceae > Taxus > Taxus wallichiana. The sequence continues at coordinate 454,003,745 of CM031235.1, read as the reverse complement.
GTAATTAGTTAGGGTCATCTAAAAGCCTGAATTGCGAGGAGCATGGAGCTTTCTCACTAGCTCACGTTTCGCGACAATCAATCAAGGTTATCAGCAGTCTAAAACTATGAAGGAGTGTGGAGCTTTCTCGTTGGCTTACATTTCGAGGTGGCTAGTACAAGTAAAAGAATTTATTGACATTGCGAAAAGCGTGGAGCTTCCTTGTTGGCTCACGTTTCACGGAGGGCAATCAAGTGAAAGAACGGTCTAAAAAGGCAAAGGTGCGTGGCATTTTATTATTAGCTCGCATTTCGTAGACAAAGGCAATTCCCGAAGCCAATCAAAAGCTATCATGTGTCACTCTCTTGTTCATCCCGACAGGAAAAACTTCAAATGGCCATAACTTTCGATCTAGAGCTCCAAATCATGCAAAATTGGTCTCATTAGAAAGGTCTCCTTGAGCCCTTCAGTTTGGCATCATTTGATTCAGGAATTGATGGCATTTGGCGGGAGAAAATGAGAAAATAAAAGACACAAATGCCCCCACGATGATCATTAAACTATTTTTGCATATGTGGTAGTGAAGGCATGGAATCGATCCCAAAATACTAATAGAAAATTGTATATTTTCAGTTAGACAAGTTACATTCCCACTCTAATTAAAAAGATCTTTCTTTGTGAACAAGGAGAAGATTCACTTCTTTTTTTGGGGGAACGAATTGTAAGAATTCATTAGAATTGTATAAATATGGGGGCTTGTCCTCATATCAAAGGGAGTTAGTTTTGGTATTTGATCAAAGGGACTTAGTCTTTCTATTTCGGAAAAAGGTCGAGAGATATAATTGTGAATATTGCATGTTTCCTCTATGAAATGCATATGGATTTTGGTTTCCCAAACTTCTGTCAAGGTGGTTGCAATGTATATCCATTGACAAACATTGAGAGCATTTACTTTTATGTTCCCCTGTTAAGAAATTTCAAGATCTGAATGAAATATGTCCGCTTTTGAGTCTAAAAAGGCAAAGGTGTGTGGCATTTTACTATTAGCTCGCATTTCGTAGACAAAGGCAATTCCCGAAGCCAATCAAAAGCTATCATGTGCCACTCTCTTGTTCATCCCGACAAGAAAAACTTCAAATGACCATAACTTTCGATCTAGAGCTCCAAATCATGCAAAATTGGTCTCATTAGAAAGGTCTCCTTGAGCCCTTCAATTTGGCATCATTTGATTCAGAATCGATGGCATTTTGTGGGAGAAAATGAGAAAATAAAAAGACACAAATGCCCCACAGCGATGTCATAACTATTTTTGCATACATGGTAGTGAAGACATGGAATCGATCCCAAAATACTAATAGAAATTTGTATATTTTCAGTTAGACAAGTTACATTCCCACTCTAATTAAAAAGATCTTTCTTTGTGAACAAGGAGAAGATTCACTTGCTGTTTTAGGGGGAACAATTGTAAGAATTCATTAGAATTGTATAAATATGGGGGCTTGTCCTCGTATCAAAGGGAGTTAGTTTTGGTATTTGATCAAAGGGACTTAGTCTTTCTATTTCGGAAAAAGGTCGAGAGATATAATTGTGAATATTGCATGTTTCCTTTATGAAATGCATATGGATTTTGGTTTCCCAAACTTCTGTGTCAAGGTGGTTGCAATGTATATCCATTGACAAACATTGAGAGCATTTGCTTTTATGTTCCCCTGTTAAGAAATTCAAGATCTGAATGAAATATGTCCGCTTTTGAGTTTAATTTCTATGTTTTGGGTTCTGTATGTCAAATTGTTGATTGATGAGTTATATTTTCTGCTACAGTCTTGTGTTTATTGCTTCTCTTTGTCATACACTAGATCAATCCTCAATGGTTGTGCTTTGGTCATTAGTTCAATATTGTGTTGTGAGCATTTACTCTGCAATATTGGACTTAATTGTAAAATCCTTACTCTAACCATTTTGTCAAGTGATTTTTGTTAGCCTTTGAGTGTATCTTGGGCGTACTAGAGTAGAAGTAGTAAATACTTTATTAGAATGCTTGCATGAGCTCTTATGTCGAGTATTTTAGAGATTGTGCTAAAACTTTGCATCTTTTGAGTATCAATGAATGAAAATATTTCTTTGTAGAAACTGTCACTACTTAATCCAGATTTTATGTGCTTTCCAGAATTAGTAGGTTGCTCTAAGTGTTAAATGCTTTGTTACAAGGAATCTCTCAGCCTATAATCCCCCCTTTGTGAAGTTACAAATACCATAATTGATCCCATCCCCTCATATTAACTTTCATTCGCTCTGAACGTAAATCGGGTCATCTCGCAAATGAACGTAAATGATCTAACACACATCACCACTCGGTGCTTTTTACCTCCCCAGACGATCAAATCAATGATTGATAGGGCTTCAAGAAATAGTACCTCTAGGAAGGTTGGGCGAATTCAAGTTGTTGTTTTGTTTCTGAAAGTATGTTGTTTTTATCTGCTTAGTTGCAGTTATATCCCTATTTTGCTTTTTATTAGTAGCTTCTCTTTTGACTACTTTTGGGCTTATTATAATATCTAGATTCAGATCCTTTTTGTTGCTTTTTCATGTTGATCTGTCATTGAGCCTTTTTTGTAATAGGGTATAGTCCCTTCAAAACTATTTGCCTTTAATAAAAAAACTTTCATTCGTTCTATTTACTACTTTTTTCTCTAAATATCACTGAAGGTGCCTTCTAGCCTTAATTCTATTATCTAGAGAATACAAGAGCAACCAAACTTTACTGTCTATAATAACTTTGTTTCGTATAATAAGCATATGCAACATCTTTTGTGATAACTCGTGAGAGTAAGTGTTGTATTCATGGCCATGTTTATCCTAGATTGATCCATCATTTGACAAGTCAAGAGGAACAAAGAATTCATCTCCCCCTCTACATTCAGGTTACACCGCGGGTCCTCTCACCCTGATTCAAGGAAGGACAAAAAGTAGCAGGAAAAGACCATCTCCTTTGTATGTGTCCCTCAATCATCCCAAGGAAAGTGTTAGACCCCTCCCCAGCTATAAAATGATATATAATCCGGTCTACCACCATCCAAGCATCCCCTTCCTAAGAGAATGTTGTCAAACCACTAGGGGGTGAAGAATTGAGGACCAACACAAAGCATGGACGCAAGAATAATTCATTTGCCAATCAACTCGTTGAATCGACCTTGGATGGAATTCAGGGGAACCTAGAAACTCCTAGAATAGTTCTGATGGTTCCGAGAAAGACCGATGTTATCGATACATGATCCCTAAACCCCATCATCATTGGATGGTTCAGCCATTCAGGCACGTGAGGAACTCCCGACTAGTTCCTTGGTTCCTTCTATGACCTAGTAGTCTCAAGAAGTGTGGAGCTTTCTCATTGGCTTACATTTTGAGGTGGCTAGTATAAGTAAAAGAAAAGATCGACATTGCGAAAAACGTGGAGCTTTTTCATTGGCTCACGTTTCACGAAGAGCAATCAAGTGATAGAAACGATCACGAAAAGGAAAAGGTGTGTGGCATTTTATTATTGGCTCGCATTTCATAGAAAAAGGTGATTCCCGAAGCCAATCAAAAGCTATCTTGTGTCACTCTCATGTTCATCTCGACAGGAAAAACTTCAGATGACCATAACTTTCGATCCAAAGCTCGAAATTATGCAAGATTGATCTCATTGGAAAGGTCTCCTTGAGCCCTTCAATTTGGAATCATTTGATTAGGGAAATGATGGCATTTGGCGGGAAAATGAGAAAATAAAAAGACACAAATGCACTTGGCAATATCAACTAACTGCTTTTTTGCGTATGTGGTAGTGAAGGCATGGAATCAATCCCAAAATACTAATAGAAAATTGGATATTTTCAGTTAGACAAGTTACATTCCCGCTCTAATTAAAAATATCTTTCTTTGTGAACAAGGAGAAGATTCACTTGTTGTTGGGGGCGGGAGGAGGTGGAGCGGGGGAACAAATTATAAGAATTCATCAGAATTGTATAAATATGGGGGCTTGTCCTCATATCAAAGGGAGTTAGTTTTGGTATTTTGATCAAAGGGGCTTAGTTTTTCTATTTCTGAAAAGGTCGAGAGATATAATTGTGAATATTGCATGTTTCCTTTGTGAAATGCATATGGATTTTGGTTTCCCAAACTTTTGTGTCAAGGTGGTTGCAATGTACAACCATTGACAAACATTGAGAGCATTTGCTTTATGTTCCCCTGTTAAGAAATTCAAGATCTGAATGAAATATGTTCGCTTTTGAGTTTAATTTATGTGTTCGGGTTATGTATGTCAAATTGTTGATTGATGAGTTATATTTTCTACTACAATCTTGTGTTTATTGCTTTTCTTTGTCATACACTAGATTAGTCCTCAATGGTTGTGCTTTGGTCATTAGTTCAATATTGTATGCAGTGAGCATTTACTCTGCAATATTGGACTTAATTGTAAAATCCTTACTCTAACCATTTTGTTGAAGTGATTTTTGTTAGCTCTTGAGTGTATTGTGGGCGTACTAGAGTAGAAGCAATAAATACTTTATTAGAATGCTTGCACGAGCTCTTGTGTTGAGTATTTTACAAATTGTGGTAAAACTTTGCATCTATTAAGTATCAATGAATACAAATCTTTCTTTGTAGAAACTGTCACTATTTAATCTAGTTTTATGTGCTTTCCAGGAATTGTGGGCTTCTCTAAGTGTCAAATGTTTTGTTCTGATGAATATCTAAGCCTATAATCCCCCTTTGTGAAGTTATTGTTGTTGCGAAATCAGCAAGCACCGTTGGATGCAAATTAGGTTTCTAAGTTGATGTTTCGGGCATCCAATGTGATTGCACAACATTGAAACCTCTCTCCAAGTGTGGGACTTGTAAAATGAGAGAGGAATCTCCAGATTAGAGGTTGGTTCCTCAAAATCCTCTCGATCAAATTTGTTATTTGCATAATTGCAGAGGTTTGAATCCTAATCCTACTCTAAATTCCAAGGAGACAGAGATAGAAAGTATAAAAATTGAAACTAAACTAATAGGTGATACACCAAATGAGTGGTGAACACTTCTTGTTCATGAAAATTGACACAATTTCATGAAATGCAACATGAAACATCATACACAGTGATAAGATGCAATTAGAGGTCCAAAAAAACAAGACAATACAAACAAAGGATTGAAAATTGATCACAGAGTCTGCACTGTCATTTTCACTGTCAAAATCCTTGCATTTGCAACATCAAAGAGGCAGAAACCTGTTACAATCATGAAGAAGGTCTGATACTTGCAAAAATCACTTGTTGAAGGTGAAAGAAGAAGCTTGTCCCCAAAAAAATGTTCAACCCTAAAAAAATGAGCCAAATCTGGCTTTTACAATGCATGGGTCGAGCCCAGGAGAGAGAAAACGTGTAAAAACATGGGAGCCATTCCCCATTGAATGAAGATGCATTAAAACAGCATGGGCGTCCTTACAGACCCATGCCCTGACATTTTTGGCCATGCTGAAGAAGAATGCGACCCATTTTGCATTAAAACTGGTTGTTGAAACGTCATTTCTAGCCATTACCACGTGCCAGAGACGTTTCTTGATTTTCTCTCTCCAAACTGAACCAAAATGCAAAAATGACCATGGAATCTTGTAGAGAATTTCACCAGCTTTCCATTGATATAAAGAACACAAAAATCCGAGCTCTGGATCGAAAGATATGGCGATTTGAAAATTTAGGGCAAAAACAGGCCAAAATCGGATCGGCGGGCAAAAAGTTTGAATTTTTACCCGTTTGGTCTTTGGAAATTTTTTCAAATTTTCCCCGCGCTCCGCCACTCCAGGTGCCACGTGGCACATTCTGATTGGTCACGGGCCCTTCCTGCTCCATTTTTAGAAAGATTTGAGTGCCTAAAAATAAAAATGGAGACTGAGGCACAAGAGAGGTAAGAACACAAGGAGTTAGCCACAAAAATGAGCAGGGGCACATTTTGGATAACAATTTTGGTGACTCAGAGGGGTCATCTGCCTGCTAGATGAAGATACCTTGTTACTGAAGCAGCCCATTGGGCATGGAGTCATAAAATTTTCTGTTCAGAACCCCAACTGACTTAGAATGTTGCAAGGAGGAAGATGGAATATCACCTGATGGAAGCAAGGACTGCAAAACATCTCCAGGGATAGCAAGCCTGTGCCAAAGCACTTAGGGAAAGCAAAACAACCTACAACAAAACAATGTGCACAAGCACTTGGAGGAATGAAAACCTAAGCTAATATTTATAAGGTGGAGAATTTCCCTTTAGTAGCAATGCTTTAGATAGATTCCATTGACTAGAATCTACGCTTCTTCGCCATCCAATGAAGACAATTAGAAGGCATGCTTTGTCCTTACACTTTGTGACCATGTATGGGCCACTCCAAATGGCATCAAATTTTGAATGCCTTCCCGGTTTTGCTCTATCTGCATCCCATTTTAACACTAGATCTCCAACTTGGAAAGATCTACTCTTGGCCTTCCTATCAAAGGTCTTCTTGATCAAAGCTTGATCCTTCTCCATTGCTTGGGATGCCTGATCTCTGATCTCTTGAAGCTCCATCAACTCTGCATATCTCACCTCCATGGGCCCAAACTCTAGCAACTCTAACTGCTTCATGAGTTCCAATGTTGGCAACTCAAGTGACATGGGCAAGATTGCCTCTCTTCCATAAACAAGCCTGAATAGAGAGTTACCTGTGGATCTCTTGGGAGTTATCCTATCAGCCCATAAGGCTGATTTCAGTTTGGTATGCCAAGACCTCTGATTCTCATCAAGAGTCCTCCTAATGATCCTCAACAAGTTCTTGTTTGTAGATTCAGCCTGGCCATTACCCTGAGGGTAATAGTTTGATGAAGTACTTAGGTAGATCCCGTTCTTGACAACCCACTCAATCACCTTGGATCCAATGAATGCTAATGCATTATCTGAGATTATTGTAGCAGGTATGCCAAATCTGGTTACTATCCCCTCATAGAAGTCTAAGATGCTAGACTCATTTGCTTCCTTGAGTGCTACTGCTTCAGTCCACTTGGTGAAGTAGTTTGTGGCTGTCAAAATCCACTTATGCCCTTGGCTTGAATTGGGATTAATGACTCCAATGAAGTCCAAACCCCATTGCATGAATGACTGGTCAACTGAAATTGGATGCAATGGAAGGGCAGCAAGCCTCTCTTTACCTATAAAGAATGCACAATTCTTGCACCTTTTGATCCACGCAAAGCAATCACTAAAAATCTTGGGCCAATAATAACCAGCCTTCATGATTTTTAGAGCTGTCACTCTTGGTGCAAAATGACCACCAACTGGTCCACCATGGAACTCTTCCAACACCCTATGAATATGATTTGTGTTAATGCATCTCAGTAGCACTCCATTCACATCTTTCTTGAACAAAACACCGTTTACTATGGCATATGGGACAGCTGCAATCGATAGTGTCTTCTTTGGGTTTTGTTCATCTCTAGAGGGCATAAGCCTGTGCTTAGGAAATGCATTATACCTTGGGTCCAGCAAGGAGTGGGGACAACATTATCCTCTTCTTGAGTGCTACCTTGCACATGGCTATCTTGAACTGTCAAAACAACCTCTTCTTTATTGCATACTCCTTTTTGCTTGCCCAAAATCAGCTACTCACACAATCCTTTTCCTCTTACCAGCTTGGTGACCTTGATCTCAATGTCATACTCCATGACACGAGTGATCCAACCTACCCTTTTCTCATTCAAATCCTTGTTGAGGAGGAAGTCCTTTACTCCCGCATGAGAGACCAACAACTGAACCTTGTTGTTTGAGACTAGATGCTTGAATTTCTTCAAGCTTCTGATTACTGCAAGTACATGCTTCTCAATAAAAGAATATCTCACCTCATAGTCATCTAGGCTTTGGCTGAAGAAAGTAATTGGATGCTCATCATTGTCCTTGTTCTGCTGTACCAAAATGGCAGAAATGGTATCATTACCCCCAAATGCATAGAGGATGAAATCCTTGGAGAAGTCCAGGTTGATGAGAGTTGGTGCTTGAGAGATGGCTTCTTTGATTGCTTCAAAACTCTCCTTGCCTTCTGCTGTCCATTTGAAAGCCATGCTTTTCTTCAACATCTTGGTGATAGGTTTGACAAGGGCTGCAAAATCTAGGACAAACCTCCGAACAAAATTTATTCTCCCCAAGAAACTCTGAAGTGCCTTCTTGTGGCTTGGCAATGGTAGTGCTCTTATGGCTTCAACTCTCTCTGGATCAATTGCTAATCCTTCTTTGGAGACAATATGGCCAAGGAGCTTTCCTTCATGTGCTAGGAAGATACACTTCTTAGGATTCAAAGACACTCCAAATCTCCTGCACCTTTGGAAGACTTGTCTCAAATGAGAGAGGTGGTCTGCTGCATTCTTTAAAAAAACAGTGATATCATCAAGATATATCAGCACCATGTTGTTAATCAAACCTTTGAACACCATGTCCATTGCTCTTTGGAAGGTAGCTCCAGCGTTGGACAGCCCAAATGGCATTTTCCTATATGCATAAGTTCCCCATTTGGTTGTGAAGGTTGTCTTGAACTGATCTTCTTCCTTCACCATAATCTGATTGTACCCTGAGTAGCCATCAAGCAATGAAAACCTTTCGGAGCCAGCAACAACTTGTAAAATCTGCTCCATAGAAGGAAGTGGGTAATGGTCCTTGAGAGATGCTCTATTCAAATCTCTGAAATCAACGCACAATCTGATCTCTCCACTCTTCTTTCTGACTGGAACTAAGTTGGCAACCCAACTAGAATGCTTGATTGGGAATATGATTCTTGACTCAATCAACTTGTTCAATTCCTTCCTCATGAGAGGTTCCATGTGTGGATTGACTGGCCTTTGTTTCTGCCTGATGGGCTTAGTATTTGGATCCAACTCAATGGTGTGCTGAGCTAACTTGGGATTGAAACCTTTCAAATCTTCGTAGCTCCAAGCAAACACATCAAGGAACTCTTGACACAACTGTATGAACTCATACCTTTCTTGTTCAGTTGTCATCTTTCCAATTTGCAATGGTTTGTTCTCTTCCACCAAGATGGATACTGAATCTTCTCTCTTGACCTGAATGTTTTCTTTCTCTTTCCTAAACTGATCATTGGGATTGAAAATGGACTCCAAAGTGATAAGTCCCTTGGGCAGCTTGTTAGTTCTCAGCTGTACCACTTGGTCACCATCTTGTTGTTCCAATTTTCTGATTTTTAGGCCGAGAACTCAACTTCTTCTTGTAAGAAATGGATGATTTGCTTGGTCATTCTCAAACACTTGCCAACTTACATTGTTATCCGGCACTGAAGGCCTCACAATCACATGGATGTTTGGTTGCACCTTGTCGTTTTGAATGCTTTCCACAATATCAAAGGCTGCCCCAACTACTGCAAGCCTGTCAGCAGCTTGGTTTTCTTTTCTAGGAATGGATTTTATGCTAAAACCCTCAAAATCTTCAATGAGGTCCCACACCTTGTTCTTGTAGCACTTGAGCAGATTATTCTTGACAGCATGTTGCCCCTTAACTTGGTTTACAATCAATTCACTGTCACCAAAGACTTGCAAGTTCTTTATTCCTCTCTTTATTGCCCAATGCATCCCTTGCACCAAGGCTTCATATTCAACAGTGTTATTGGAGCATGCAAACTGAAATCTAAAAGCTGAATAGTACTTTACTCCTTGAGGTGAAATAAGCATAGCTCCACCTCCTGCACCTTGTCTACTCCTTGATCCATCAAAAATAGCTGTCATCATCCTTGTGGTTTGGCTTGGTGATGCTAGGAATGGGCTGATCTTCTTGATGTATGCAATATACCCCTAGCTCATTCTTCTACTTCTTGATAAGGATCAAAAGCATGCACCTTGTTTGCCCATTCATCAAGAGTTAGATCCGGGATGCTTTCAACCTTGGTGTCAGCTTCATCAGTGCTTGGGTGATCTTCTTGATCAAATGCCGAACAATTGGCATTGATCTGACTTGGAGTGTAGGGCTCAATGTGGAAGTTTGTAATAGGTTCAGACCTGATTGTAGCTTTGATTCCATACCTTGTTCGAACAACATGTGTGACCAATCAATAGACAAATATCCTCCAATCTTGGTGTGAAATCTCTTGACAAACATAGGGCAAAGAGTGGTGGAAGGTCTATAAGCGATACATCTTGTAAAACAACAACATTTGGACATGCATGCAAGGTAAGACTCAAGTTTCTAATCACCCCAATCATTATTACTTCTTGCTGTCCCATCCAATCGCACTACTCCTTTGGATATGGTTTCATATTGAAGTCCTAGTGATCAGCTATTTGCTTGGGCATCATGAGCTACTGCCCCCCTAATCAATCATGCAATTGTGCACCAATTGGTTTCCAATGATTAATGAGACATAAAAAGGAGGGGGCTTCAACATTTTACCTTCTTTGTCCTCCATGATTCCCTTCAGTCAAGCAGCATTTGTGAGCACTTTCTCTTGCATTTGGACTTGCTTGATTCGAAGTTAGTCGAGTCCTTCATGGCAGCTTGTAGCAAATCTCTCTCGGCACAGGGATAGATAGGGATTCCCACATTGATATATTTACATTTGTCTTCTTCATCTGATCAATGATACTAAATGGTGATGAAGGATCTCTTTGTTGTCCCTTGGTTTTCATATTCATCCCTTGCATGTGGGCAACAACAACTGGTATTTGAGTTGGTCTAGGAGAGTTTTCTTGGCCGCCCTTGTGCATTTACAACCTGGATTTTGTTTGCCAACCATTTGTGGAGCCATAAAAGGTTGTGGATTGGTTGGAGCTAATGGCTGTTCTTCACCCAAATTCCTTCTTTTTGACCTTGTGTTGGCTGCAACACCTTAAGAGACTGTTTGATTTATGCCACAAAAATCCTCTGCCTGCCAGTTCACAAGTGTGGTGTCATTTGGAGTTGATTGCTGCTGGTATGTTCCTTGTTGTTGGTTGTTTCCTTGACTGCCCTCACCCTCCACACCAGTAGTTGTCACCATTAATGCTTAATTCAAGGCACCGTTGAAGCACATAGATTGGTTGTGAGGTTCATTGCATGGAAAAAACCAATCATACTCCTGAGTAACATTGTTTTGTGTTGGCACCAATGCCTTAGAGGTAGATATAGCATTTGGATTATAGGGCTGAAATGGTCTGTAGGCAGGAGGCCTTGCTTGATTTAGATTTGCAGCTGGATTTGGTGGTCTATGAGGTTGATATGGCTGCCTGTTAGGCTGAGCTTGAGGCTGGAAGGAAGGTCTAAAACTTTGGGCTTGTTTCCTCTTGAGAGTAACCAGCTCATTACCTAAATTTTGCAATTGCTTCATGACTTCTTGAAGTTCATTTGAGGCACTAGAAGATGAAGTGGAAGATTCACTTGAATTCTGATTTCTAGGAGTGGGAATAGGAGCTAAGTTAGGCATTTGATTAGTGTTTGGGCTCTCTAAACTTGGAAATAATGGCATGGGAGGTCTAGGGGCTAGTTTGCCACTTGGATCAAACAATTTTCAGCTCTAATGGCAATGCTATAAGCAATGGGGATAGTTGTGCCTCCCACATGGACTGAATTAACATAGAAATATCGAGAATTTAGAGCTTTGAGATAGTAAAGAAAAGCACCTTCTTGTTGTTGTTGCTTTGCCACTTGGAATTCTCTCCCAAGTCCTTTGAAATCTGAAGTTGAAATCGATCGGTTGTTCATTGGGAGCTCTCTTGATGGTTGTCAATGCTCCAAAAGAGACAAGTTGTCTCCTTCTCTCCAAATTGCTCATGAAGTGCTACACATAGCGGGTTCTAATTTTGAATAGAACCGAGGCAAGGCTTCTAAACCATTGCAAAGCCTTCCCCTTGAATGAAGATGCCAACAATTTGTGAATTGCATCTCATTGATTTCATGAATTGCACAAAGGTTGGCAATGTCTTTAACATGATCACCAGGAGTAGTCTGATTCTCTCCAGTGAAGTATGGAATGTTCTTCAAGGCTGCAATTGGAATTGGATTTTGTGCATTGAGAGCAAGTGGGCTGCTGCTAGTGAAATTGACATAGGGGTTGTTTTGTGCCATTCTAATTGGCCTTAGAACCCTTGTTGATTGAATGAAAGGCCTACTAGGTGGAGGAGTTGAGAGAGTTCTGTTTGGTGGAGATGGAGACCTTTGGATTCTCCTCCCACTTTGCCTTACTCTTGGAGATAACTACAGATATTCAAACAATGCCTCTTCTTCTCCAGCTCTTGACCTTGTGTTGATTCTTCTCATGAGTTTTCAAGTCTGCACTGCTAAAACCAGCTGATTCTTCTTCTTGGAGTCACCAGATGTGTAATTTATAGCTCTTTTAAGCAATAAAATTGCAGCAGATGCACATCAACTTTGCTACAATGAAAATGAGACCTCTAAGGTCCCACTGGGTGTGCCAAAACTGTTGTTGCAAATCAGTAGCACCCCTGGATGCAAATCAGGTTTCTAAGTTGATGTTTCAGGCATCTAGTGTGATTGCACAACATTGAAACCTCTCTCCAAGTGTGGGACTTGTAAAATGAGAGAGGAATCTCCATATTAGAGGCTGGTTCCTCAAACTCCTCCGATCGGATCATTATTTGCACAATTACGAGAGGTTTGAATCCTAATCCTACTCAAATTCCAAGGAGACAGAGATAGAAAGTACAAAAATTGAAACTAAACTAATAGGTGATACACCAAATGAGTGGTGAACACTTCTTGTTCATGCAAATTGACACAATTTCATGAAATGCAACATGAAACATCATACACAAATGATAAGATGCGATTAGAGTCTGAAATGAAACAAGACAATACAAACAAAGGATGGAAATTGATCACAGAGTCTCACTGCTTGTCATTTTCACTTTGTCAAAATCCTTGCATTTGCAACATCAAAGAGGCGAAACTGTTACAATCATGAAGAAGGTATGATACTTGTAAAAATCACTTGTTGAAGGTGAAAGAAGAAGCTTGCTATCCCAAAAATGTTCAACCCTCAAAAAATGAGCCAAATCTGGCTTTTACAATGCATGGGTCGAGCCGGAGAGAGAAAACGTGTAAAAATGTGGGAGTCATTCCCCATTAAATGAAGATGCATTAAAACATCATGGGCGTCCTTACGCACCCATGCCACGACATTTTTGGCCATCTTTGAAGAAGAATGCGACCCATTTTGCATTAAAAGCTGGTTGTTGTCATTTACGGCCATTACCATGTGCCGAGACGTTTCTTGATTTTCTCTCTCCAAACTGAACCAAAATGCAAAAATAACCATGGAATCTTGTAGAGAATTTCACCAAATTTCCATTGATATAAAGAACGCGAAAATCTGAGCTCTGGATCGAAAGATATGGTGATTTGAAAATTTAGGGCAAAACAGGCCAAAATCGGATCGGCGGGCAAAAAGTTTGAATTTTTACCCGTTTGGTCTTTGGAAAAAATTTCAAATTTTCCCCGCGCTCCGCCACTCCAGGTGCCACGTGGCACGTTCTGATTGGTCACGGGCCCTTCCTGCTCCATTTTTAGAAAGATTTGAGTGCCTAAAAATAAAAAATGGAGACTGAGGCACAAGAGAGGTAAGAACACAAGGAGTTAGCCACAAAAATGAGCAGGGGCACATTTTGGATAACGATTACAAATACCATAATTGATCCCGCCCCTCATATTAACTTCCATTCATTCCATTTACTACTGTTTTGCTCTTAATATCACTGATGGTGCTTTCTAGCCTTAATTCTATTATATAGAGAATATAAGAGCAACCGAACTTTTACTTGTCTATAGTAACATGTTTCTAGTATAGTAAGCATATGCAACATCTTTTGTGACAACTCATGAGAGTGAGTGTTGTATTCATGGCCATGCTTATCCCAGATTGATCCATCATTTGACAAGTCAAGAGGAACAAAGAATTCATCTCCCCCTCTACATTTAGGTTACACCATATGTCATCTCACCCTAGTTTAAGGAAAGACCAAAATTAACTGGAAAATGCCATCTCCTTTGTATGTGCCCCTCAATCATCTTAAGGCTTGATCCCAAGGAAAGTGTTATACCCCTCCCCAACTACAAAATGATATATTATCTGGTCTACCACCATCCAAACATTCCCCCTTCCTAATAGAATGTTGTCAAGCCACTAGGGGTGTAGAATTGAGGACCAACACAGAGCATGGATGCAACAATAATTCATTTTCCAATCAACTCATTGAATCGACCTTGGATGGAATTCGGGAACCTAGAAACTCCTGAAACATTCGATGGTTCCGAGAAAGACCAATGTTACCGATATCAGATCCCTAAACCCCATCATCATCGGATAATTTGACCATTCCTTGGTTCCTTCTATGACCCGTGAGTCCGAGCAAGTGGTGGAAAAGTCTCGATTACTTCGACTATGCACAATATCACTCATTTTCAAGCCTCCATTTTTAAACACACAAAGAATTGAATTTCCTAACATCATATTTGATCCTTATATCCTCCTTTTCATGTGGAATCACATTGTTTTCCTTTTATAATTCTCGGGTGCCCCATATATTTAAATTCACAAGCTCCATTCTACTCATTTTCCCTAGATTCCAAGTGAGAATCAAGTCGGATCCTTTAGGAATTTTCTTTAGGGAATGGAACTTTATTATTCATGTGAGAAGTCAAAAGTACTAGGTTGATAAAGATCATGAGGAATTGACAAACTGGAATTCATCAAGTGATTTTAACACAAAGAGATGGATTTTAAAATTTCGCACAATATGATTTTTCAATGACAACAAGTAGTGTAATATCGGATTCTAATATTTATACTATGTATAAGTATAATTGGAAAACACTTTTTATCAACAAAATCATCTTTGTACCCTTGAAAGGTTTGCACTTTATAGAGATAATATTAGAAAAATAAAAAATAAACTAATTTAGAATGAGAATTTGTCCATTCTAAATAGACAACTTAAAAATATTTTTAATTGAAAGGTTTTGTGGCTTCGTTTATTAAGGTTTATTAGTGTCCAAACTTAATTAATGAGTCAGTATGCATATAACTTTTGTAGTTCTTAATTCAAGAATTAGGGGAAGAACATATAATTTGGTGGGTGTAATGAAATCATAAACCATAACCAATTCTCTATAAAACTAAAGTGGTTGCCACATAGTCAAGGATCTAGACTTGAAAGGTTTGCACTTTATAAAGGTATTAGAACAATTAAAAAATAAGTTAATTTAGAATGAGAATTTGCCCATTCTAAACAAGTAATTTAAGAATATTTTTAATAGAAGGATTGAGATGGAGGGGAGCATATGCATTATGTACACTTAATGTATCATAGTTGGTTTAGCTCGATAATTGCTTCAGTTGAATTTGAATTCAGTGGTTTTACATTTTGGGCTTGATCTTTTCAGTTATAGTGTGCAGAGTTTGGAAAGTACATGTGTGTAGGAAACCATGGGAAAAATGTCAAACAAGGAAAAGTTTGATGAGCTTGAAGCTTACAATCACTAGATCCAGGAAGAGAACTCTCTCCTGAGATCAATGTATTACTCCTTAGAAGAGGAGAATGCTCATTGAAATCGGAATTGTAAGCCAAGGATGAGCTCTTGGTAAGGTTGCAATGTGGTGATCAGAAAAAGGAGATCCCTTTAACTATAGATGTAGAAATGATGACTGACGAATGCTCTATAAGTATGTCACCATCAGATTCCTCTTCTCATTGATTGATCGATTCGAGTAATAATGGTTTTTCGGTTTTGAAAGGTACACTAAAGGCATTGGATCTAAATTGTTAAATAAAATGGGATTTAATGGAAGCATCCTTGGTAAGAACAACCAAGGAATTGCTAACCCAATACAGGTCGAGGATCGTCCTCGTTATGCAGGTTTGGGTTTTTCTAGTGCGGAAATGAAATTGGAGAGTCCTCCAAGCACGCTGAAGGAAGATGAGATTTTGACAACAAAGTGTATACCCCACTAGTACAACAGAATGGATGTGGTAAGAAAAATCAGTGAAGAGGTATTGAAATTCCACCTCCAGTTTCTTATCATAATCATAAGCCTGGGAAACATTGTAAAACTTCCAAGGATCCAATCTTTCCATTTAAGAAATTTGGTTTTAATATACAAGAAAATGATGAATGATTTCCATGCACTTTTTGTGGACTAAGTAATCATTTTGTTGGAAGATAAAATCATTCTTGTAGAAGTGGTTTCCTAATATGCTCAATATGAAAAACCAATCTCGTAGCATTCAGGCGAGAAATGGTAAAAATAATTCCTCATCCCAGAAGAAGGATAAGAGGAACTATTGCACTCATTATCATATGAGTGGACACACAGTTGAAAACTACTAGAAACTTCAACCAACAAGCCATCCGATGTATGGTAAGAACAAGTTGGTATACAAGGTAAAAAAACTTGTTAATCCACTAGTTAAAAAAGAATCAACCTTGGATCTATCCAAAGATAAACCATTGATGAGTCCATTCTATTTTAATATGGAAAATGAAAACTCATGTGAATTGGATAGATTTGTATTTGTATAATTGTAAATGTTGAATAAGCTTGCAAACTTTTCAAAGCATTTTTGGGATTTCCATTAATTGTGAAAAAGAAAAATTCCCATATGTATTTTTTTCTTTGATCTAGTGAAGTAACTTGAAGGGAAAATACAAGTGACAAGTTTATCATACTTGGGTAATTTCCCTTTTGATGGTTTTGAAAACTTCATTTTAACAATGACAGTGCAATTGTTCTATGGGGCATGATTAGTTGATCATATGCCTATTTTCGGAAAATTGTATTAAGAGTGTTGTTGTTTAACATTGTGCAAATGTTTCATGTAGGCATTGTTTGTGTGTGTAACAATTATACAAACTTTTTGTAGCTATGCATGATGCTTGCACATGTTATAAGTCTTAATTTTAGGCTTTAATATTTGTAACTATCAAACATAGTTATAAATAATATGTATAATTTTTGCACTAACAAAGTGTGAATACATGCTACATTTGCATAATTGACGATGGTGGAGGATAATTGTACATGATGAGTGACAATTCAGTTGTCATTTTTTAAATGCAACATTAGCCATGGGTGATGTTACTATTAATGACTTTCAATTTATTTCAATTTTTAAAAATCACCATGCTATAAACTAGGTTTTATTGTTTGTAATATGTAGAGGACTTGTAAATAGCTCAATTTGGATAAATTTCCTTTTTGAGGACAAATGGTCTTATTGGAGAGGAGTGATCGGGAAGATTTTATAGGTTCATATGTTTACAAAATCTTCCCAAACCATTGCAATGCCATGAGCGTCTCGAGATATTTCCTTCGATATGAAGAACTCAAAAATGAAGTTCATATGTGCAAGTTATGGTTTGTTGAAATTTTTGATCAATAGAAAAATTCGGGAATGTGCGTGGATTTGCTGATGTGGATGAATCAAAATGAAACGAGTGGTGAAAAATGGGTGAAAATTAAAATTTATGTTTTAAGCCTTCGGTCTTCAACACATGAATAAAAAATGGTGGGCCTTGCTATTTGCTGGCTAGGGCCCCTCAGCCAAGTTCGACACACTCTTTTAATGGAGGGGTGCCTTGGCCTCCAAATCATATCGCCATTGTAACGAATTTTCTTATATATGCCAACACATGTATATATCCCTTGCATGTGGGATTATTCTTATAGGGGTTGAGTTATTGTAATGCAGGTTTGATTTGCATTTCATTGTAATTGGAGCTGCTCGACGAGCTATTTACCAGCTTGGTGGGGTGGTCAATTCCCCACTGAGTCGACTGTGTTATCTCCATATTGATAGATCCGTCTCCTCATAACCTGGAGAAATCACCACATAGCTTAGTGGGTCAAAAATTCCCATAACTATCTTATTGCATAGCTCGCCACTACGTGACTTTCAACGACTTAGCATGATATTGGGCGGTTCCAAAACTTTACAGCCAACCCAACCATTTGGGTGAGTATCCAATGCACTGATGCCACATTAACAAGGCGAGATAACCATCCATATTCAATAGGATATGTATAGCCCATGATATATATGTGTGGGTGAACAAAAGGCCAAGGTGTGATCGAAGCCACGCGGACATATCTTGCCGACAAGCCTATTAATAAACCTTCGAGCAACCCATAAGCATGTTATAAAACAAGGAGCTCGCTAGTATTTCGGGAGGGCTCGACAAGTAAAAATATGAGCTCAGCTTTGTCAGGAACAAGTTTGAGAAAACTCAAAATTTGGAGCACTTAGGGTCCAAATTAGACCTTGGTGTAAAAATAAAAATTGTTCATAATTACAAGATGAACACAACCATGTCATACATTTTTCATGAAATCCTTTAAATTTTTAGGTGTATATTTTTTTATGGAACAATTACATGGAGATTGCACTATGAAGAAGTTGGAGGGTCATAGATGGATTTGAGAACGTGAATTTGGAAAGGCTGCGAGTTCTTTAAGTATGAATCGACCCATTTACAGTGTGAGAGATATATTTTCATTATTGGAGGTAAAATTGTACTTCATTGGACAATAAATAGATCGATTCATGATTAAGTGAATATGGAGATGTAGCCCATTTGGGTGAACTCCGTTATCAAGTTTTTGTGGATTTTATTTATGTTTTTGAAGCTTTTGATCAGACAAAAAAATAAGTATAAAGAATTGATTAAATTGATTAAGCAAAGCAATGAACTGATTAAAAATGGATTAAGTGAAAATTTGACAATCCATAATCCACAATAGACAAAATGAATGCACAAGAAATTTTGGATTATTAATCAAATTGAATGCATTCTAAATTCAACATGTGATCATATTTTAAAAAGGATTTGTAATATTTTCATTTGAGCATGAAAGTTGGATTAAACATATTAGCTAATTGTAAGAGGAAATTGGAAAATTGGGGTTTCAAAACACCCAAAAAGGGACTCCTTAAACACTCTTGAGCAATTTTAAATCAGAAAATTAAAGTATTCGAAAAAAATTAAAACAGACCCGGGGCAAAAACCATTTTCAAATCGGTTTCTAGCCCTTTGCATCCTTTCTGCAGTCTTACGCTACATTATTAGCTTCACGACTTTGTTTCACGTGCTTCACGACATCCTTAGATTCATAATATATTTCTCTAGTCTTGCACGAATTTCTAGTATTGCATAACTTAATTTTAGTCTCTCACAACTTTTTGCCATTTTTTCTTATCCGTGGACCACTAACATTTGAAAATCCTGCAAAACTCTAGTTTTTGAAAATTTTAGTGTATTGCGGCTTCAAAAATTCTTCAAGAAATTTCTTCTTATGTAGTGTCTTGTAGACTTTCGTGGCATTTTTATGTGCTTTATAGCTTCCCTGAGTCTCCCCTTTCCTTTGTTTCACGAACTTCCAATGTCTTGTGGAATTTTATTTGTTATGTGGAATTCCGATTATCTCACATAATTTCCTTTGTTCGGTGGATTTTGGCTTAGTTTTTCACGGAACACCGAAACCCAAGGAACACTACGTTTGTGTACCGCATGACCTATTGATTTCTTCAAAACGCTATAAATTTCTTCCTAGCGCCTTTGGCCTCTTGTAGTTTTCCCTTCGTGTTGTGCGATATTCATCCTTGGTGTTCTCACTCTGTTTGAGTGTTTTTAACAAGTTGCAATATCTTTCCTTTGATTTTTAATCCACTATAGTTTGGTTTCTTTGTACCACAGATTTTTGTAACTTCTAAAAATCTGCCTAACACTTTGTTTTTTAAATTTTTCTTAAAAATGGATAGTTCTTCTATTTTTCCATGGATAAATCTCAACTTTTAAATGGGTCTAATTACAATATTTGGAGAATTAGGATTAAGGTTATCCTTATGGCTAGAAAGCTATGATATTTAGTTAGTGATGTTGAGAAGCAACCCACTTTGGGCATTGGGAGAAAAATTACACCCAGAACTTAAATGTTTTCTCCCAAAAATCCCAAGAGGTCATGTCAATCCTATTGCAAGCATCAAGGATGATTTTTGTTGCATATAGGTCACATGGAGTCTCCTGTTGATGCATGGATGTAATTGTAAACTATGCATGAAGGTAGCCGCCTCTCCAAAATAATCAAGTTGATCATGGAATTGTTCACAACTCCTATGAAAGCTAATGAGAAAATTGTTAATTCTTTAGCTAAAATTAAGAACATTAAAGCTCAATTGGATGGATGTAATTGTGAATTGTTTCAGGATAATTTTCTTTACTTCATTATTTAGATTATCATTTACGAGAAATTTAAAAAGTATTTCCATTTTGAATTCTAAATACCAAAATGAAGCTGATTTACCTTATTTAGACACCTTGTCTTCTCTCCTTATCCAAGAAGAGAGTGTCATGGAGAACTTTGACTCAAAAGAGAATGTTTCTTAGGAATTGTTCTCCCAAAATCAAAAGTCTTTTAACAACAATATAAATCAGCAATCTAACTTTAAACCTAAACACAATAGGAATAATCAAAAGTTTAAAGTAAAGTTTGATGGAAATTGTACCAATTGTGGTAAATTTGGTCATAAAGTAACTAATTGTCATTCTAAAAGTCTAATAACAATGCCAAGAATAAGAAATTGGAATCATGATAACAACCAAGCCAATAATGTTGAGAAAACTATTGCTCTTTATACTTCTCTTTCAACCTCTAATGACAGTGAATGGATCCTAGATAGTGGTGCCTCTAGACATATGACATACATGCATGATATTCTATTTGATGTTGTTGATCATGAGAATATCTATCTAGGTGACAATTCAGTCATCAAGTTTGAATGTTATGGCAATGTTAAGTTAACAAATGATATCATTAAAAATGCCTTATTTATTCTGAATTTAAAGAAAAAAACTTTTATCTTGTTCTTAATTAACCAAAGAAAACTTTAAATTTGTGTTATTGCAGGATAAATGGTATGTTAATAATGAGCTTAGTAAAGTTATTGCTACTAGTTTATAAAAGAATGGTTTGTACATTTTTTATGGATTTGTTGCCTAATCTTGTTTTTATTAGTTGTGATGTTGTTCAATTATGGCATAAAAGGCTTGGAAATGTAAAATTTACAATTTTGTATGATATGTCACACTTGACCTTATGATGATTTAGAAAGAGGCTATGACAAATGTATTATTTGATCAATTATTATATTGTATTCTGAGATGGAATCTCGATACCGAGATGCGCACTCGATGAGATAGTAACCCGGTGAATGACATCTTTGAAGGTTACCATAATACCTTATGATGTGAATCATTACATATGTGTTTTATTTATAAACTCGGTTGTAATTGAAACCAAAAAATTTAATTGATTTGTTACAAAACTTCGAGGATCGTTATTTAATTGTGATATTTTTGTTGTTTGAATGCGGACTACTTTGCCATATTTAGTGATTTATTGAATTTTGCTTTCTTTAGGTACTCTTGAAACTCAAATCTTTATGATTCTTTATGCCACTTGGCTATTTGTTCTCCTATGTGGACCTTCTTGAATATTTGAGTGAGCTAGTTTTGTTGTGTTGTATGTGATTATATGTTTTCCATCAACTTGATATAATCCATGTGTAGTATACGGGGTATGCCCAAAGGTCATAGGACTATAATGATCGGGGCTATAGGGTGCTAGGCCTTTGGTTATTTAGGTGACGAGGCTCTATGGTGAGTGACCCGACCTAGTTTTGGTACTATGATTCTTTTCTCTATTGGGAGGCATATGGAGTTATTTTGGGAGGCTTATGGAGATTTGGGAGGCATATGGAGTTGGTATATATGATTCATGAGTTACTCATGTGAGTTCTATTATGTATTGTGATGTTGAGGCTTGATGCTCCTCATTGTTGACATGTGATATTTGATCTTATCTTAACAATGTGTGGATACAATTGTGATTTTGAGTCATGTGAAACATGTTGCATATGTAGTACCATGATGCCTTATTTTATGTCGGGAACATGTATGTATTTGATCTATTCTGGGACATGAATTTTGATATTTTATGTTGTGTGGACCGTTATTTTTCTTTCATATGGTTGGGTTAGCGGTCTTGTGTTGTGATACAATCATGAAAATGTGTTGGAAATGACACTATGTGAAGTTGAGTCGTGTTATGTTTTCGATCCTATGTGACATGATGTTATGTCTTGTTGGACACCCTATGAAAATAACCAAAATTAAAATTCTTAACAAGTGAAAACATTTCAAACATTAAACAAGTGAATTATGTAATGGATCAAACTATTAAATTGTGAATACAGTTATGAGAAACATAAGAGTAAACGAGTTTGGAAAAGATTATCAAATTTGAATTAAATTCATTCTAGTATAGAGAACTACAAATCTTCATAAAACTTTAAGAAATTGAGAAAGTTTTAAAATGTGTTTAATTTTAAATGTGGTTGTATTTTAAGAAACAAAGTGTGTTTCCATAAACGAAGTTGTCATTATTGACTTTCCTTTCTTATTTATTCATGTAGCTAACCTTGGCATTGAGCATCGAGAATGATGCTATTATAAGGAGAGGGAGATGTAACTCCCCTCCCATTTCTACGTTGCCAACTTTAGTTGGGAAAGATTGAGTAGGCCCATGATAAGGTTGAGTTCCTTTTCTAAGCATTGTGCTTATGATCCGATTAAATTGGAAAAGTGAAATAATTAAAATAATATTGGTAACCTTGTATATGTCCTTTTGTGGAAAAACCATTTGTTGTAAATATCTCCCCCGGTAGATATAGACAAGCGAAGAATATGGGAATCAAAGAAGCTAAAACCCCCAACATTTATTGCGTTGCAAACCAAAAGGGTGCACGACACGAGTGTCGACACGAAAAAAATTCGTGCCTTGGCGCGAGTAAAGGGCGCGCGACACAGAGTGTCGACATGAAGAAATTCGTGCCTTGGCACAGGTAAAGGGCGCACGACACAGAGTGTCGACATGAAGAAATTCACGCCTTGGCGCAGGTAAAGGGCACACGACACAGAGTGTCGACATGAAGAAATTCACGCCTTGGCGCAGGTAAAGGGTGCACGACACAGAGTGTCGACACAAATATAGATGCACCTATGGCGCAGGTAAAAGGATGTCGAAAAAAATATGGATGCACCTATGGCACAAGTAAAAGGATGTCGACACAAGGATGGATGCGCCAAGGTGCACCTTCAGGAGGCGCAACATTTTGAGCGCTGACAGGAAGTAGACCCTGACCCAGATATTCAGACGGCCATAAATTTTCACAGGGAGCTCGGATTCACGCAAGGTTGGACTTTTCGAAAGCTTACGAGGTCCTCTATCCAACTATGATTGGATATCTTTAATTGGGTGAGAACAAATTCTTAAAAATGAAAAATACAGTTCACCACTTTTTGGGTTTGCTAGGGTTCTCACCTACCACCATAATGAGATGAATTAAATGCAACCTAGAGGTGGTTGGGGTAGATTTGGATTTCCTCTCTCTTTTCTCTCTCATTCTTCCTATAAATTGCAAGGAGGGGCTTCTTTCTAAAGGTTGGACATTCTTGTTTTTCCTCTCCCTTCTTCTCTTTGGCAGGTGAATTTGTGGAGTCCAAACCTCCCATTTAAAGCGTAATGCAACTTTGCCTCTTGGAATTTTGTAGTGTATTGTATCAATCTTTAGATAAAATAATGCATGTCTATGGATGATTCTCAACCCTCTTTGTGTTCATTTGCATCCTCTTGATCTTTCACCGCAAATTTGGTTATCATGCATGATCTTGCATTGCATTTAAATGGTTTGTGTTTATTGGCAAGATAGGTGTTCTTCATTCCTTGATGCATCACCTTTGTCGGTTTAGGTTTTATTTTATGCATCTTCTTACCTGTCTCCTTGGCAAGTTAGTTTAGGTTTTGAGTAAACCCTCTGCATTTTTATGTGTGCATCGAGCAGAGGAATAGGAACCGACCTTCATCCGGAGAGCTTTTCTAATTTCACAAGGTCCCACACTTGGGAAAAGCTCCATGTTATGCAATCGCACTAAGAGTCTCAACCCATCAGTTGTAGACATTCGAAGTGCTTTGTGATTCACCATCAACAACCACCTAGATTTTATGGAGTGTCTTCATGTTATCAATTGGTGTGGTAATGTCATTTTAATTATTTTTTTACTCATTTTTGTCATGTGTCATGTTGGTTCCCAATCTAACACCCTGAAAAGGATTGAATGCATATGACATGAAATTGAGGGAAAGGAGGAAGGATATGCCCTACTTGACATGTAATTTTGTAGCTAGGGATGGGCCTATCTCTCTCGATTGACCAAAATTTTTGGGAATGATAGGAGACACTAAACCGAGAGTATGGTGTCTACCCACTACTTTTGACTCTTCCCGAACTAGAGTGAGAGCACCCAAGCTGCAACCTAGAAGAGATAAATAAATGTGCTATTTCAAGCCCACAAAATTGTTAAGAAGGTCAATTTGAGAACAAGTGCAGCCACTCAATGCAATTCTCACTCGAGGGAGTGCTCACAAAAGCAACTATGAACACTTGGGAACTTAGACATAGGCTATTAAAGACAAATTTAATGTGATCACAAACAACACTTCTAAAGAACTATTAAAAAATTGGTATGTAATGATGATTGAGATGTTGATATTCATAAATCATGACAAAAACACTTTAGATTTGCAAGGGTTGTGTGATTTTCCAACAAATTTCATGTGAGATATGCAATGGTTGGTGAAATCCATGAAAAAGGGTAGAGACAAAAGGATAAAAGTAGCAAAAGACGAAAAGGGGTGAAGATGGAAGATGAATGGAAATGGGAAATAAGGGAAACTAATGGGATTAAAGGGATGTATTAACCATCCTACTTTTGACCATTCATGATGCATTCAAACCCAAAACCCAAGAACACATATTTTTAAAGGTTCTTTACTCTCATAGATACCCAAACAAAGAAAATGCTACAAGATAACCCTTGAAAATTACCACAAACATATGAGACTAAAGTTTATTGCATTCACCACATTAGAGACTTAAAATCAAAATATACCTTATGAAAACGGGTGAAATACATTAATAGGCTTTAAGAGCATTTATAGAGTTATTCCAGGGGAGGAATTTATAATCAAAGCAAATAATGCAAGGTAACACTACAAAACATCGTTTCCTTCAATACCCAATCAAGTAATTAAAAAAAAACATTTCCCTATAGGAATTTGATATTATAGAACAAAAAAATACAAAGGAAAACTAATATTTATTGATATCAGATCTATTTGCAACAAGAAACAACAAAAAACATTATATGACAGCCTAATTGTGTGTGTTCATTTGCAAAAGGAGACAAGAGAGACATATATAAATGCTCTTAAAGCTTGTTAATGGTTGTACAACTACAATACCCTTAGAAAAAAACCCAAATGAAGACACAATGAACCATTTTTTTTTTTCAAAAACCAACTTAAAAGAGAAACCCCAATGCATTTCCCTAGAAGACCACCTCCTACAAAGGAACCATCAGCTGCCAAAATCCACCTAGAATAAAGATAGACCTTCATTCTTATACAAAATTTCCCCCTAAGAGAATATACACAAATACCCATACGAGACTCCTTGAAGCTTACCCAAAGTGTGAGACAAAGGACTTTAGTCCGCTAAAATGAGAAGGGAGACCACTCTAAAAATATATGATCTTGTATGTCGGTGAGAACAACCTTAGACCATCATTGTAGTGCCCACTTCCCTCAAACATTATTTAGATATATTTCCTTCCATATTATAGTTTTCATCATGTGATTCATTGTATATGTTGTATCGGTACGGGTTCCCGAACTTACAATTTACTTGGACTATGTTTCTTTGGTGACATTGAGTTGGCATGAGGTGCTAACCTTATATTCTGACTAACATGGTTATGGCATGACATGTTGATATATTGTTGCTTTTGATAGATGTACATGGTTGATGTTTTAGGATTGTGTATTTCTTATATTTTGACTATGATGATGATGATGGTTATAATTGAGTATGTTTTAAATTATAATGAGATTATGAAATGTATGTGTGATTGGTGCATTTTATATTGAATTTAATAGTTTTTATTTGGTTAATATATTTTGGCGGATATGACGTGTGCGTTGAGTATGAAAATGATGAACAAGTATAAAAGGCTATACACAAAGAACCATATATATATATACATACTAAAAACATCTAAGAGGATGGAGATAGACTAATTCTGTGAAGCTCCTAGCTAACACGAGTCACTCGGGACATGGATATTTGAGGGTTGGGATTATGTGTAAGGTGAAAAGTTCTTAATTATTATTATATTATTATCTTGGCTTGTTACTAACCCATTTCATGGCCTTATCCAAATTTTAAGTTCTTTAATTAATATCTTTTGTTGTTTATTTTTACTATGGTTTATGGGGGATGAATGATTTTCATCGTGGTTGATTTTGTTTTGATTGAGGTGGTTGAAATCCTTCCTTTTTTGGTAAATTCGAATTTTCCCTTTGGTCCATTTTTGAGTGAAGTGTGGGATGAGTAAAACTTGTCCCACCATCCCAAAACCCATCCTTACACCTACCTATGGGGTAGGTGTACTTGTTTTTAAGTTTTAAGCTTATTTGGGCTCATTAAGACCCCATAAAGGTGCCTTGAAAGACTTTTCACCTAACATTATTTATTTTTGATTTGAGTTGTTTTTGAAATGAATTGTGGGTTAAGGGATATTTATTTTTGAGTTGAAATTTTTTTCCATTTTGACTCTCCTTGTCTTTCCTTGTAAGAGCATTTAAGTTTATGGTTGAATTTGGATTTTGAGTTGATTTGGCCCATGTGGGCATGAATTTTAATTTAATGTCATTTTGGGGATTTGACTTGCCTTGGGAACTTAGGATGTTGCCACTTGGCATCATCCTAAGGGGGTGATCTTTGAAACTTTTTCTATTTAAGTGGGCTTGTTTTTCCATTTTTGGGGAAGCCTTTGTCTTGGGTTGATGCTTTGCTGGATTGCTTTTGGATTTCTTAAATATTGGTTTAAAAAGAGGACAAGATGAGTAAGAGGTGGGTACCTTCCATGTTATTATTGCATTTTATTGATTTATTTTTCCATCTTTCGATGGAATGTTGTGTTTTCTATGCTCTCTTGAGTAGTATGTGGTTTTACTATGTGTTGTGTTACTTGATTTCACCCATTGTGGGGGCTATCAAGCGTGATGTGCGTATGGGGGAAGGTAGGGGCATTTGAGAGGCATAAGTAGATGTTAAACCAAAGAAAATGTTTTGTTTTATTTTGGAGGAACCAAGGGGGTTTGGGACTTGTCTTAGTGGAGAGATAAGTGGGTTTTGGGAAAAACTAGGTGGAGGGATAAGTGGCATGCACCTTACTTCTTTGGTAGAACCAAGGACTTGTGCCTCTAGTTACCCTTACAATGGTATGGGAGTGCCTCTAGTTACCCTTACAAGATGATAAATCTTGGTAGTGCGTGATTGATTTAAATGTATCTCTTTTCCCTCATAAGTCCTCTTTGTTGCATTTGTGTGATTGACTTGACATTGTTGCGTGTTGGATTGTTGGAAATTTTTTATCCTTGTCGTGGTGTTGGCTACAAATTTCTTTTCAGGAGTTAGGGGTTTTGTGGGGCAATGAGATGTGATTTTCCCCATTGCATAGGGGGAGGTGAACGTTGCCTCTACCTCTATTTTGGTGTTGGGACACATTGTTGTTGGTGGATGAAGTGTTGAAGAAAGGAAAAAATTGTTATTTGTTGTATTTGATATTTGAAATCAAGTGGATTTTGAAACAAATTGTATTCTAATTGTGGATTTGTATTCAAGGATATTGACCATTTCAATGTACTCCAAATGTAATTTTTTTGAAATGTATGATCTTTGGAATGGAAAAATTGTTGTGTTGTGCAAAAAAATACTTGGTTTCAAAATAACGAAAATTTTACTTATGGAAATTTGTGTAATGAATCAAGTATATTGCAAACTTTGGGTTATGACTCTTTCTTTGATGGTTTTATGAGTAGTTTGTATGAAAAGAATGTGAACAATATTTTGTTGTTTATTAAGCATTCAGAAGTTCTTTTAGTGCAAGAAAATGAATTGTTGAATAAAAATCCACTTTCTTAACCTTTTTGTGCCATCAAATGACTATAGGGAATTTTCTCTTCTTGGATTATAATTTGAGTTAGAAATGTGTTTAAAATTTGTAAACCTATCATTTGGTTAAAATGGGTTAATGAAATAATCGGTTTAAGTAAGCTAGAATGAGTAGTTTCCTTGTATATCATGCTAAGTTCTAAATAGCTTAGAAAACTTTGTGTTTATTAAAGTTGGAGTTCAAACTATGCTTATAAAATCTATCATTATGAATTTCATAGACTTTATTATCAGTCCATTCTTCATGAATAGAAATTGTAGTGATGTCAACTCTAAGTTGAATTAGCATTGCCATACACCATGTATATAATCATGCAATGATTTTGTGGGTATAAGGCTTAATAACTAGGAACATATAATTTTATTTAGGTTAATGAAATTACTAGTTTTTTTAAAGATACGTAAATATATAATGCAATGTTTACGTTATAAGTAATTGAAGGTTAAATATTAAATTACACACACACACACACACATATATGTATATATACATATACATACATACATATATATATTAGATATATGTATATATGTATGTATATATATATACATATCTATATATACATATATCTAACATATCTATATATACATTATATATATATACATACATACATATATACATATATCTAATACATATATCTAATATATATATATATATATATATATACATATCTATATATACATACATACATATATACATATATCTAATATATGTGTGTGTGTGTGTGTGTGTGTGTGTGTGTGTGTGTATGCATGTATGTATATAGATGTGTATATATATATGTATGTATGTATGTATGTATGTATGTGTGTATATATATATATATATATATATATATATGTATGTATGTATGTATGTATGTATGTATGTATGTATGTATGTATATATATATATATATATATATATATACATACATACATACATATAGATATATATATATATACATACATACATATAGATATATATATATATATATATATACATACATACATATATATATATATATACATATATATACATATATATATGTATGTATGTATGTATGTATGTATGTATGTATGTATCTACATATATATATATATATATATATATATATATATACATATACATATATACATGTATGTACCATTAGTAAATGGTTTTGAAGGGACCATACCTTGTAGTACAAAAAGGCTCTTTAGCCAGGGATAGACATTAACAACATCATAATTTTTTGATACATGGGATCCACACACGAACAAAAATCCTAAAAGCTAGAAATTCAGAAAAATACATGGCGAGGGGCCAACTACTAACAAGGAGCTCGACTAACAACATAAATCAACATAATAGAAGCATAAAAACAGAAAGAGAACATAAAAAAAAGCTAAGTTAGATATTTTTGTAAAATTTCAATGTAATCTTCAAGGATTTGTAGAGGTTGATAGCCATTTGCATTTCTAGATCCTAAATTCTCTCAATAATTGTCTAATTTTTTATTTTTACGTTATTCCAAAAGGACCGTAGGATACATGCAAGCCTCATATGTTGCACATTTGTTTGAATGTAGTCTAGAACTTCCCTATGTATTGCGAGTTGGTTAGAATGCATGTCTTCCACCTGTAAAATCCTTTCCTCCAATTCACTGAGTTGAGTGGAGAGGTTGTTTAGTTTCTCTTCCAGGTTAGAGAGGGTAGAGGGGTCTAGATTGGTTTTAATGCCTTCTTTGATAAGAATGTCCACATTCTCCTCGATCCCCTTAATGGCCTCATTCATTGTTTGATTTGAGTAGACAAACTGAGCTAGAAGGAGGAACATGAGCAACTTGACTAATTTTCAACAAACTCTCAGCTCAATGATTTCCTTACCCTTTGAGCTACTACAAAAGGTTCTTTTGTCGGGGGATGATTAAACAAGGGCTCCCCGACATTAAGGTTCTTGGAGCATATCCTTGGCTGCGAGGAGGAGGAGGGGAAGCCATGGGAGGGACGGGGTAAGGGGCATTAACAACCACATCGAGAAAGTAGTGGTAAAGGAGAAAAATCACTCCTTGATGTAAAGGAAGAACTCTTATATGAGCTTGAACCTCCCTAATTTAATTTTCAAGTGCATGTTAGCTATAATAAGGAAAACCAACTTTAACAACATGCCTAAAATGATTCAAAAGGACTAAATGGTGCGAGAGGTAGGGTTGAGAAGAGAAATTATAAAGTAATGTCAAACAACAAATTTATCTACCTCATTGAACAATGTAGGGATGGAGGAATAGAGGATTCCTAACTTACTGATTTATAGAAACTCTTCACCCACCAAGAAACGCTTCTCCTCAGTGTCTTTATCGAACTTATTCTGGAAAAACTTTACCCCATCCATGATCATGCCAGTAATTAAAGATATCATCTCCTTTATAATTGTAAATTATTTTCCTTTGAAATGGACGACTCTATCTTTCCATTTTGTAGCAAATGTCAAGGAGACATGGACATCATGGCCCTTAATTCGCTACATGAAATTAGTGAAACCATGCACACTTAAAACATCCCACAGTTCTACATTATTTTTCCACAATGGGTCGTAGATGGGTTCAATCCTACAGGAGGACCCCCATGGTGTAATTTAAACTCTCAAGAAAAAGGTGATAGCCTAAACACGGTGACAAAATGACATAGCAACAAAAGTATCAACACACTTTGAAATTGCAGAGCTTCCAAGATCATTCCCTTGAATTGTGAAAAGAGGTGAAAACCCTTCTTTCAAAGCTCGGGCACAAAAAGAAGGAAAAAGGGATCTGTTTGAAGGAATGAATTTACATAGGCTGGGAGTAAAAGATATCGTCCCTCCACACGTGTTGAGACCACCAACTTAAAATTATTAAAAGGTTGAGTGCCTCTAGATTCATTAGAAATGATTGATTTGGAAACAATGTAAATCTCCTCAAAATCATACCATATTTTAAAATTATTAATTGTGACCCCATCATTAGCAAGTGCATCTGCCACCCCATTCCCTTCTCTATAACATGACCAATTTTAATGTTTGAAAATCATTTGCATAATATTTTGGATTCAATTATGAAGTCTTTTATGGTCCATCTAGGAGGTTGGGAACTAATAAGATTATTGATAACATTCAAAGAATCCCCCTCAATGAATAAATTGTTAACCTTGAGATCCTTGGCTAATGATTCCCAGAGAGTGACAAGGACCTCAACATAATGGTTAGATTGATTCTCATAAGACCTGTAAAGGTAGCAATAGGGAGTCCATAATGGTTTTTGATAATCCCCCTCCTCCAGCCTGCCCTTGGGTTGCCCTTAGAGGCCCCGTCAAAATTCAATTTATGCCATCCTTCATGTCGGGAGTCCACCGAACAAGAGCCCTATTAATGCTTTGGGAAAAACTTTGGATGATAAATGCTTTTATTATACTAGAGCTATGAAGCTGGAGTAGTGGAGGAGCACTTTCTCTATCTCTATATATATTATATATAGATATATTATAAATAATATAGATAAAAAAGTAATAATAAATAAAAATACTAATAAAACAAATAACAATCAAACAAAAGTTCACGTGGATACCTTTATAAAAAAATAATAAAGAAACTTAGTTTTCAAAAAGGGGGGTTATGAATTAAATTATAAAATTTTAAAACACACACACACACACACACACACACACACACACACACACACACACACACACACACACACACACACACACACACACACACACAGGGAGGGGCCATGACCTCCACATACGTGACCCCATGGAAAGTATTTTAGATAAAAGGGGTGGGCGACCATGACCGACCCACCCACCCCAACATTGTAAGATATGGGGGTGGGTTGGCCATGACGGCCCACCCCATACTCTATATAATAGAGGGTGGGCGGCCATGGTCGACCCACCCGCAAAAACTTAATCTAATACCTAATGTATGTATGTATGTTTTTATAAGTTAAACAAGTTTATATTTTCCTTTTTTTGCAATATGTTTTATATAAATACAAAAAGGAAATTATAAACTTGTTTAACTTATTTCATATATATATATATATATATAAACTATTATTTTTGCAAAAAAATGTTTAACTTATAACACACACACACGCACACATATGTATATATTTGTTTGGAGCCTTATTTCTTCATGCTTGAAGCTCCATAAACTTGTATAAATAAAAAAACTAGAGAAGAAAAAAGAAACAATAAGAAATGAAATGAAATTGAGAGTGAAGGAGATAGAGTGGGTTTTGGTTAGTTGGGCTAGGGTTTTATAGGTATCCTAGATCCAAGGGAGGGAATAATACAATCCTAGGGCTCAAAACTCACCCTACCACCTACCATTTTGATTACTTTACTTATTGACATGGTAGGTTACCTTTATTTGTATATGAGTTTTATTAAGTTAGTTATAATTTTGGATCAAATATTGTTTTAGGCCCATTTATTACTTATAGTATAGTCTTATTATTATTTTATCAAATTTTATTCACCTTGGAATAAGTAACCCCCATAGTCTCTAAATGTTATATTTTATTTAATAAAGTTATGATTATTCCTCTACCACTCTAACCCCGGTCCTCCATATTACCCGAAAGGTACTTTGCACGCTTATTTCCAGCCCCCTCTTCTTTACGTCAACCAATGACCATCTGCCACTTGTCAATCCTAGGTGATGGAGAATTTTATTTCACAAAATCCCAAAAATTTGGGATATTTAGGACACAAAAATGCACCCAAGCCTAGCCCCTTCCTAGTCACCTATTTGACCTGGTTTACCCTAGGTGTTTTAAGTGTTTTTTTGATATACCTCACTTGGCCAATCATGGGGTGCAACTTGTCACAAGGAGGTTGAGGAAATTTTTTTGCACCATATGTCCCAAAAAATTGGGACACATGGGAGTCAAAATTGCACCCAAGACATTGAGGAGTTAAAAATTCATTTTTGCAAAAATTTTGCTACTTCTTCCTGTGCGTGCAAGAACTTCACTTTGAGAAAATCCATTTCCTTTACTTCCACCACACCATATATTCATTGCACATCCATTCAAATTTCTCCACTGATTCAATAGCCTCCAAACCCTTGTTTTTTTAGCTGCTACCATGTCCATGTTGCACCGAAAGCTTCCATGAGTGAAAACCATAAAAAGTTTGTATCTCACAAACCACAAGTCGGATTACAGTGATATTTTGGCCATCTCTTCCTCTCCTGTGCATTCAAGATGAAAAAATTAAAAATGTAGATATGTTACAGATTATTAATGGAATAAAAACTCAAAATTGTTCCCTAATTTCTTCTTATCCAGTTTTCCATTAATCTGGCAAGTGGGTGAAGCCAAAATTTTGAACAGAGCATGTAGACAAAAAACCTAGATCATAAATGGTAATTTTTCATTAAACCAAGGAGCAGAAAACTAGATTATAAAAATTTTAAGTGTTTCTAGTTCACACTTACTATAAATAGAAAACTTCTTAGAATATCAAAACCATTCAAAGCAACAAACTCCAAAAATGGAAAACTAGGGCACACCGAAAAAAACTAAAAACTAAAAACTAAAAAATCAACTTACTAAAAACATGTTCTCAAAAATGGAAAAGAAACCTCTATAAGAATTCTAAACATGATAAGGATTGAACCACACTTATTCTAAGCCCAAAAGGATTATTTCCCAAAATAATAGCTCCTGGATCCCAGGGTCTAAAAATAGAAAGTTTTAGCTTTGAGTGCAAAAATTTGTTATCATCCTAGTTTCAGCTCATATTATTTCTTTTTGACATCATGAAGTTCAAATTCACTAGTCTCAAGCCCATTTCAGATCTCACATTTGAGTTCTTGAGTGTGGGTGACAATGATGTTACTCACATGGACCTAGAGGATCTCAAGAATGAATGTTGGGAAAACCAAGATAACATGTCAAGGAAAAGATATTTGTAAGTGGATTATATGAAGTGGGTGGCCATCCCGTGTCTGTGAAAAACATTAAGTTAGTGTTGGAATGATCCCAACACTATGAACTAGACACTTGAACAATAATATTTGACGACGGCTCAGTCCTAACTATCCTCCTCACCCCAAAAGCTATATCTCAAGGTATGAAAATCCCCATTGAGAACAACATGGTTATAATCACCAAGGAGTTCACATATGGGGAGTATTTGAAGACCAAGTCCTATCTTCAAGGCCTCATTTTTTCCTCTTTGTTTAAGCAAGGAAGGAAACCCTCCTGCATGCTAAAGACTCTCTCTCACAATGAATTTCATGAGGTATTTTCCAATGCCATCATTCTCCTAAGTTGGGTAATGGGAGAAGAGAACACAAGATATTTTACTTGAGTGAATGAAAATTTTAATTCTTACAATCCTTGAAGAAAAAAAAGTGATTGATTAGGAGAAAATTAACAATGACAACTTTCACCACCAATTTCTCCAAGTACCTACTTCCAAGAAGTTCTTCATGACTTCATACCTAGTCTACATCTTGGTGAACACAAGACCATTCAGGGATTAACACCTTCTCAAAATGTTTCTCAAAGGGCTCCTACATTCAATAAATATCCATACTTGGTCTTGAAGGAGAGTAATCAACACTTTGCTAGGGTGAATGATGTATTCACAATGTATGTTGTCAAGTTGTTGGAGGGAAATCCACATTTGAGGATGTCTTCACAAGCCACTACCATGATCAAGAGGTATGGATCATACTTCATTCAATTTTCAACATTCTCCTATATCGAGTGTCGGGTTTTGAAATTTCTCCAAGAAGATTTCCTCGCTACCTAAGTGATAGGATAGTGTTGATTGAATTGTGTAGACAACTGGTGCACATCAATGGTAAGTTGAGAAATCGAGAAGAAGAAGTTGATTTCCTTCCCTATCTCTCTATGGGTTTTCACTTGCAAAAGTTCTCATGATGCTGCCAACATGGAAGCTACCCTTTCCCCTATAAACATGCATTCCTAAACTCCAAGGGCATATTTTTACATCTGGAGTGATCCCGACACATTTCACCTCCCTGATTTATGTCATAACCCACAGGTAGAGGACTATTGGGAAAACTATGTTAATGATTTTGATGTCTAAGAGTGTGATTGGAAAAGGATGACAATTGATCAAATGAGGAAATTCAAATTTGAATGGTTTTGATATGATGTTCAAGAAGATGGCTCAGAAATACATGATCCTAAATATCTAGCTGTGATGGCATCTCCCCTTCCTCGGGTTGTTTGGAATATTCGTGAGTTTAGAGACATCAAGGAATGCACAGAGGTGGTGATTAAAAGGTCAACATAATGGTATGGAAGAAATATGGATACTCTCATCTCATCTGATAAATTCCCTTCCCTACAGAGACATGCATCTTACCATTATTATTCCAAGGACAAAGAAAAGGATCCCAGATTAGCTCATTCAGGAGAAAACTCAAAGAGGAAAGTAGTGGAACCATAGGCCCCTCATTACAGGAGGATTATTAAGAAATATAGAATGGTGGAAGAACCTATAGTTGATCTAGAACAATGGAAAATTAACTCGGATCACCTCTTTTCCCCACAACAATCTCTAAGTTTCTCATCTCCCTCTGCACTAGCCTTACTTACACAGGAGATTCCTTCCCCTTTGGAGAAAGAGGCTACAATATTTCTAGGTGTTGAGTTAGAAACCAATGATATATTTCCTTAGGTACAAGAGATGATCAGAAAAGAAGCTCACATGGTGCAACAAGTGACCATTTATGATTTCTTGGCTATCACCTCGATGGTCAAACAAAAGAAAGGAATATTGTCCCAAACAACTTCTCGATATTTCGGTGGCACCTTGAGTAACCAGTATATAGAGGTAATCAAGCGAAGATCATCAATATCATTGAGGAAATGACCTAGATGATTACGAGATGAACACAATTCCCCTAGGCCTAGCAACACATGAGGGTGATGTTCACTTGTTTCAAGAGTCTTCCACTTGCCTTGTCACGAGAATTCAAGAATACAAGGAAAAGCTAGATCAAGTAGAAGACCATATCCAGACCCTCACTTCATACATGCAAGTTCTCTTGGACCTAAATTCTGTAAAGGATCTCCCATCTGAAGAAGTTAATCCAATAAGTAGCTTGACCCGAGTTTATCGAGAAAAACATAAGGGTTTAGTATGCGGGGAAAATAAAATGACAAATGAGTGAACATGATCCTAGAGAAAGGGAAAGTGTTGCTACCAAAGATACCAAAATTTTACAAGTATATAAATGCCATGGTCATGCAAATAATCATGACATGACAAGGGATTGATGTAGAGAAATATCACTGGGATCATGCATTTTTGTTGGTCATAGAGATGGAAAAATTCAAATCATCCCTCATGATAACCAAAGGTGTATTCTATTCTCGCATCGGATGACTTGTATTAAATATGAGCTCAAAATTTGGTTGCTCACTATGAAATGATAAAGCATGCTATTGATGAGCTTGATTCATATGAGGAAGAGGTTGAAACTATGCAAAAGGATGTCGATTCTCAAGTACAAAAGTTTGGAGTGTCATCCGTGAATGTAGATACTTTAATTGATGATTTTTTGAATTCTTTTGAAGATATAGTTAAAAGGGAGGGTGGAGATACATTCTCATTCAATGAAGACACATTAGAGTCTCTAATGGAAATAAGGTCAGTCATTTCTAACACTAACAAATTATCATTCTAGTAATCAAAATGCAAGAACATCAACTCCCTTGCAGAAAATTGGATCAAATAACTAAGCTTTTTTTTCAATTCCCACAGTGAGAAGGTTACACCCGCGGTGGTAAGGTTCGATAAGAAATTCAAAGGCATTGAGATTTCACCTGTGGGTATTTCTAAAAGTCCATCGGCAACATGGTTTTCATCATAATAGTTCTCTCTCTTCTTCCTTATTTCTCTCTTCTCTCCCCCTCCCCCTTATTCCTTCACATTCTAATTCTTTGTTGGGGGTTACAATTTTTGTTTTTATATTATTCACTTTTGTCTTATTCATTAATGTGACTATAGTTTAAAAATGTAATAAAGTCCCCTTATTTTATAAAAGGGGACTTAATGTTCTTTCCTAGGAATACCAAGAGTCACAAGTGGAAAAGGCAAGTGAAAATACACATGGGGGTAGGCAAAGAGTCATTTCTTAGTCTATATAATGTAATGACACCCTCTTTCTTAAGGGTTGTCAATTTTTATGCTCATGAGAGATTACTACTTGTGAAGAAGCAAAAGAGATAACATTTCTTTGGATTACCTACTTCTATGTTCTTCCATTCCATACTATATACAACTATGTTAAAAAATCAATGAAAGAGAAAGGATTTTTTGGCCTTTTTTGATTAGGAGATTACTGAAACTTTTTGTTCAAAATATTATCTTGTCTTGTTGCTAATAACATAGTTGTTTCTTTCTATATATGTGTGTTGAAGTACTCTAATTAATGGTTGTAGGAATATGATTTTATACCTAGAATATTAATCTCTCCCCTCTTTTCCCACTCACTTTCCTATTAACTCAACAAATACCTCCCTTGAAAGCAATTGCAAAATTTTTCCACGAGTTCGGTGCGGTGTTCCTATTGGATCCACGATCTCTAAGGTCGCATGAAATATTTTTATTTATTTCATGCATAAAAACATGGAGTTGCACCATTCAAGTAGAGGTACCTAGATTCCCAGAGTGTTAGCAAATACCCATCAATTTTTCCACCTGAAATTTTTTCTCGCAAATAGCTTTTGGAACCCATCATGGGAAGACTTGGCAAGAATCTGCACCCAAATACGAATCAAAATAAAATACAAAAAAAATAAAATATCCAAAAATAAAAAAATGGAAGTTAAAGAATCACTAAGCCTTATGTCTCATATCCATGGCTATTCTTGGTAACCCTCTTGTCCAAAGACTTGAATTGCTTCTCCATATTCAAGAATATATTATATCTAACTTGAGGGAAGATGTTTGGCATAACAGAGATAATTTTAAACATTATCTCATAGCTACCCAGTGGTGGATATCAAAGAACAATGTGTTGAAGAACGAGAAAGATCAAGAAAATTCCAAGCACAACAAAGAAGAGCCTAAGTTAATCTTGAATCTAAAAGTCGGCTAATCGCAGTATACCAGTCACAAAGATAAAGAGGAAATATTGATCCAATATTTGAAGAGCTAAAAAGGAAAGAATTAATGAGAATTCCAAGGCACTCCCCTCATCCCGAAATTTATCGCACTTGTGTTCCAAGCATTATCAACCCAATGGACATAGAGTTTCCATATCTCAACGAATATTTTGAAAAAAATATAGACATGGAAATGGAAAAATAAGCTAAAAAATATCAAAATCGGAAGCAAGAGATGAAGCAAAATAAATAACAGAACTTGAGGTATAAGAAAGAGCAGAAGAAGAGCTACAACCAGTGTAAGTAAGAACAAGAATCAAAGCGAAGTTGAAGACATAATGGGTGAAAAAGAGAGACCTCAACATATAGTGCCATGGGGAAGAAACCAGATCCACTTGCACTACCACAACCTCTCTATGAGATGCCATGAGGTTCAAGGAAAAGCTTTCCAAAATTTAGAGGATATGGCTCACAAATCCTAGAGGAACATGTAGAGCTTTCATCACTTTGCTTATGGTGTGTTGGGTGTTGAACATGAATATGTATTTGTTAAATTATTTGTGGATTCCTTATAAGAATAATTGACTGAATGATTCTACCTTCTACCAACAAGATCAATCAATTTTTGGGATGATATAAGAACTTTATTTGAAGACATATTCAAGTCCAAAGAAGACTGTTAAGATATCTTGGTCCAATTGATCCATATGAAGAAATAATCTAATGAAGACATGAGAGATTTCACAACAAGATACAACACAATGTTTAAGAGAATACCTCTTAAAGCCACGCCCTCATAAAATAATATGAAAATTTTAATTAATAAGATGATACCTCTTGAAGCCATTCCTCGGGAAAGAATGTTCTATTCACTCAATGCTTGGATGTGCTAGAGAAGATGGTCTCGTACCTCAAGAAATATATTGTAATTCCACTCCTCCTTCCTAGAAAAATGCCAAGCTACTCAAAACAAACCAACATATGGGTTGATATTAATTCCAAAGTGCCAAAATACAAGTCTCCTCCAAAAACAATGTACCTCATGGGAGGATTTAACCTTTTGGAGTGGGTCACATCTCTCAGGGAAGAAATCTTAATTTTTCCAAATTCTCAATGGACCTGAAGTGAGAATTCAATACCTCATGGCTATGGGGATGTCCCATAGAATGGTGGGGTGATATATAATTTGTGTTCAACGTGGTTGACAAGCAAGGAGTTCATGGCTAGAAGGATAAAATTTTAGACCCTCTTCCGGTCTTTACAGAGGAATTTGTAAAAATAAAACATAATGTAGTAAGTATAATATATTGTGTATGTTTTTGTATATACTTCCATGGGTTGGGGCTCTTATTTACTTTGATGCATATAAAATTTTTATGTTTCATGATGGGTCGAGATTCAATTTTCATCCTCAACTTATTTTTAATTTTACCTTTGTGTGCACACAAGCATTCAAACACCCCAAAAACGAGGTTCTTCATCGGCCCCATATGCTAAGGAAATTTCAATTTCATGTTTCTTAAATAAGAAAAGCCTTCAAACACCCTTCTTTACTTCAATCATACTTTCGCGTAACTAAATCACAAGAATTAGGGCATTCTTGATCTTAGGCCTCCGTAATGTTCAATAAATTCAAATTCGAATGCAAAGTGGGACTTAGATAAATTTTTAGTCATATAGTTCTTCACACACTTTCATTAATGAAAGACACCTTCACATATTTTTCATATTTTCAGTCATTGATCTTATCATTCGAGGTTGAGTGTGAGCCTTACATATGGACATAATCACCATGTTAGATTCACTTGGGTGACATGCCATTTTCTTATTAGTCCACCTCTCAAAGTTGCATGCTTGACCTACTAAACACTTTGATATTTATGAGATGATGGTATGTGTCCACTTTGTTGGGCCTTTGAGGGTATACATTACAACGTTGTAGGACTTCCAAGGATGCCAACTATGGAGCTTCAAAGATGTCCTCACTTAAGGAGTCATTATATGTCACCATGTTTCATCTATCGAGTTGCAAAGATGGAAGGTCATCTTGTAACATTGCAAAAAATACAAGGCTACCAACTACTAAATTGTGAGGATGCTCTCTCGGTTGACTATCACCAAATTATGCCATGTTTCATTTGCTTTTGTTCTTTAGAGATGGGGATGCAACTTGTATTCTTGGAACAACTATGAAGGCTGCAAACTATAAGACTACGAAAAATTCCCACCTCATACCTTTAAGATTATCTAAATATTCTCCTTCTTGGGCCTTGGGAAGAATTTACAAGTTGCACATATGCGACAATTTTGACTTTATGCAACAAATTCATCAAACAAAAGAATATTTCTAGAATATTCCCTTTTTTAGGGCTTAGGAGTGTTATTACATTTGCAACTTTGAAAAAATTACAGAATTTCTCATAAGGGCCACATGTAGTATCATCTTATAATAGATATTCAAATGGAAATGAATAGAAAATAACCATGCATCATCTTGGGAACCTAGGACAAGTTGTCATCTCAATGCATCTAGAAAGAGAAATAACAAACAACATATGGAAATGGTTCATACAGAAAGGAAATGCATAAGTATTATATTCCTAAATACATATATGATTCATAATGGAGCCTTATATTCATATTAACATATTCAATAACCACATTACATCCCTTGAGGTCATAAAAACCCTCATATAACCATGCAGAGCTAAGTCATGCATTAGAACTACACTATGTTCATCACATTACAAAAATGATTGCAGACCCATCCCTCTAAATGTGCCATCACTCCTAGAGTTCCTCCTAATCCCTAACCCTTAGAACCCTCTATTATATTTCTACAGAGCTTTTCCTCTCTTCCACTTTCTTCTTTTTCTTCTATCGGGTGCTTGTATTTATAACCTTAGCAACCACCACCATGCCTTTATGAAGTTATAGATCGGTTTCCAAGTGTCAAGTGGTCCTCCATGGGAGCATGCCTTCTCATATCCGAGCTCTCCACTCTTTGCAATGATGTTATTCTGGAACCTTCCATCACATGCCTAGAATATTCCCTTTTTGATCCTACAGTCACTAGGCTGGCACCTTATCCACAAGGGTCATGCTTTTCTCATGTGTTTCCTGGGACGCTGGATATGGCTAAGTCCAAAACATGTCTTTCCTTACGCACGTGCATGTGTGTTCTAAAAACCTTGCTAGAACCCTTCCCTACATGCCTTCAACCCCACACCCTTCTTCAACTAGGTCCTTCATGCCCACATGCCCTTCTCATCCTTAGCCAATATTCTCGGGGCCCAACATCACCCCACACTATGCCTGTTCTCCA
Organism: Taxus wallichiana var. yunnanensis; assembly: GCA_018340775.1. NCBI lineage: Eukaryota > Viridiplantae > Streptophyta > Pinopsida > Cupressales > Taxaceae > Taxus > Taxus wallichiana. The sequence goes on along the minus strand of CM031235.1, from coordinate 453,962,187 downwards.
TCCTCGAAACACTCTTCAATAAAGAATGGAGGATCCTTACAAATGGTTGGAATGGAAGAATAAAGGAATGAAGAAATGGGGAAAGAATGAAAGAATGGGGAACTTGTTTATCACTGGAGGAGGAGAGGGAAATCCTTCCCTAATTCTACCTCTAACTTTTCCCTAAGCGTCACCTCATTCTGAGCTTTGTGCTTGACAGAGTCACCCACTAGGGTGCTCACTTCTTCAAAACTCAGCTCCTCTCCCTTAGCACTCATTGTCTCCATGATCCCCTCCATTTTTTTCCCAAATCCTCAGAGTTTCCATCCTCCGAGTGATTTGGGGTACAATTCTTTCAACTGGTTCTTGATTGAGCCCCACAAGGTCTCAATGGCCTCTGATTTCTTTTCCACTTCGGCTAGGATTTTGTCTCACTCAACCTTGTTCCCCTTATTATTTTCTTGGAACTCCTTGAGTTCCATTTCATGGGTGGCAACCAAGATACTTTCCACTCTATCCCTATCCACACAATTATCATAGGCAGCCTCAACAACTTACGTGCTGATGGATTTTACATCGGTGAGGATCTTGTTGTACTGAGAAATAATTTCTACAACCTTCATCTTATTCTCTTTTTCTTGGCACCAACACCTCTTCTATGGATTCTAAGGCAAGTGGTTACCTCTCCATAGTGAGTATGTGGGTCAAGTCCTCTAGGCACTATAAGGTTGATCCATATTTTTGCGCAAGTGTGTTAAGTCTGGATGCTTCAAGACAATGGCATCTGTGATCATCTCTATCTTCTTGTATACCTCACACACCCTTGCCTTCTCATCTTTTAACTCATGCCTTAACTAGCATTGACTAGCCCCTCTGCTTTAGGTCCTTTTTTCTTAAGGAGCTCCTCCTCCTTTTTCTCCAGCTCTGCCTCTAGAACTTCACCCTATCATTTCTTCCAAGAGTTCTAGCTTCAACCTCAATTGAAACTTTGTTGAGCGCGTTGCAGATTTTCTCATCTGATAATTGTTGAGCATTCACCAAGGGGTTTATCCCTTTTTTCTAGCACCTTCATCAATTCTCCTTGGCTTATTTCAAATTTAAGGGCTCATCAATGTGGGACTCAAATTCCCATGATAGCATTTTCCTCATCCGAGGGTATGCACCTTCCTCATCAAATGAAGCCATGGCCAAGAGTTGTTCCATTGGTATGGTGCTCTGAAAGCATGCGTGCAACACCTTGTTTAGATCATCGATGTAGCCCATTCCTTGACCTTTTGTTTTTTTGTGCTCTTCCTCCCTATGTGTGCAGCCCTTGGAAATCTTACAACCAAACTGGGATCTCCCCCATGCTACCATATTCTTTTCCTATGCTTTCCTCCTCAACTTCCTTCAACACCTCATCCACATTGTGTTCTACCTCTTGTTCTACCAGGTCCTTGATAATTCTCACCACTTCTCTCTCTGGCCTCTTCTACCTGTTCCTTCATGAGGCTTGGGGTCCTTTGATCCTTTGTATTTACTTCTCCACTCACCCCCTTGCCTTGAGCCTTAGTCTCTTCTTCATCATTCTCCTCCTCATCCTCTTTGTTATACTCCTCATCTCCTTCTTCCTCAGAATCATGTATCTCATAGATGGATGGCCTTCACCTCCTTCAAGCTCATCATCATCATCCTTGTTGCTGATGTAGGCATCTAGACTCTCTGTCTCTTCTGAGTCTACCTCATCTGTCACCTTCTGCTTCTTTCTTACTAGGGATTCTAGTACATGAGATTCTTCTTTTTCTTTCTCTTTACATAGTGATGTCTCCATTGGTGATTCCTCATGGGTGAGGTGCTCTTCATGCTCCATGCCTCTTCTTCTATGGTCTTTTCACCTTGATAGGAGACTTCTTTCTCCATGCGTAAGTACTAGGCTTAGCGCTTGCTTCCAGCACCCCATCGATTGTGTGGTTTGAACACTTGGTGCCTTCTTCTCCTACACTCTTCTCTTTCTCTCTTCCTTGCGTGGCCTTCTTCCTTCCTGTAGGGTCTTCAGGATGGAGACATCATTCTCCAAGTAAGTGCCCTTTTCAAATTTTGGCCTTATGTGTAGATACACCCTTTTGTGGTCCTCCCTATAATTGGCAACAGTTAAAGGCTTCATCATTTGTACTTCATGGGAGACATATTTCTCCACATATGTGCTTCTTTGGGTAGATGAGATTCCAATACAGCTCACGGTGATCTAGATCTACCTCACTAAGGTCAACCTTAGTCTCTTGGCCTCCTTGAACCGATTGACTCCGCTTGGAAGTATTGCGTAGTGTGAAGGAGAAGGGTAGCTTGCACCATGGACTCATAGTCCCATTTGTCAATGTAAATCTGCCAATGCAGAAATGTTGATACACTACAAACTCTACCTCTCCATCCACAAGCACTTGGTAACTACTCTGGGATCCTCCATTCTACTCCAATGCATCACACATTCACTTGTACCACTTTTCCAAGCGCGCCTTGTGAGCGGTCATCATGGTTTCACAAGTGTACTTCACAAACCTTTTTGTGGGTGAGGGATCCTCTTCTAGATACTCCCAAACAAAATTTTTTGCCCATCAAGCACTCCAATTTCTGAGAAGACAATGGTGAGGAGGACGTTACCAAGAGTATCTTTTCTCCCTCCTGCGCGCTACTTATGATCTCATCCACGATGAAAGCAGACAAGTTATAGATTATTCCTCTCGATATCTTCCGACATACATTTAGCCATGCCTTGTTCACTTGTGTCCATCATTCCTGATCATTGAGCTTGGTCACCAAGCACACGACCATCCTCATAACAGGTCTGGAATCTTGGTGATGTCAAAGTATCGTGACCCCTTTTTGTATTCATACATGGCTACAGTCTCCTTGATAGCCTCCTTGTCACTCAAATCATCATCTATGCTATCTCCTTCACAAATGAGGCCTGTGAACTTGGATATCAGTTGTGGTGTTATGCATCTTGCACCCTACAAAATAAAAGTGATCCTCATGCACGTGCGACATCAACCATTGATAAAGGTGCACTCAAGCTTTCCAAAGTAAGGCAACTCATATAGTTGCAATAATCCTACCTTCTCCAATTTGACCTTCACCTCATCGCTATAAATAGGCATCCCATCTAGTGTCCTCTTGTTAGCTGGATGGAACCAACTCTAATGCCATTTCTTTCTCATTGTGCTCATGTGATGGTTATAATCACTCATGGCCATCTTTCGCAAGTGTGACTCCCATTCTTTTCCTAGCAATACCCCATCTAGGTACTACATTTCTATGTACCATTCTTCATTGGTGCTCATGATGATGAATGGTTTGCTTTCCCTTTCCCTTTCCCTTTTTTGTTTTCTTTGGTGAAATGGTTGGTTTCTTGGGTGCCATATTTTCTATCGGGATCAACTACGAACTTCTAACTCTGTTTCTGCTACTTTTCTACCCTCCAAATTCAACTCCAAAGCTTCAACTCCTAGAATGAATCCTTCTTTCTCCATGCCCTAGCTACCAAACCCTAACTAGGAAAACCTTCCACAAGATGACACTCTTCACACAACCTTTCCTTACACCCATGTACTCCTTCCTTCTAGTTTGTAGATCTACTCTAGTCACACACTCAAATTTCTCGATTCTTCTTCCTTCACAAAAATTCTCTCTGATGCCCTAGTTCACAAGAGATTCTTTCACTTTGTAATCACAAGGTAAAATAATGATGTGCCCGACTTCATATTTATAGCTTTTCCTTCTTTCTAGCATTAAATGTTATACCACCTACCACCGTACTTGACACTAAATGTGGATTTTTCCTTAAAACCAACCTCAAACACTTTTACCCACACACCTAATCCTGCACAAAAAAACTTGACAACCTTCTTTTGCGCACAAATCTAAATGGATCAAGACTCTTACGCACATGTCAACAAAGAAAGGCACTTCTTCTTCTATCCTTTTCCTAATTTTTTCCCTCACCTACCTCATGTTGTTCCTACGCTCTTCATCCTTTGTACATGGTCTTTGTTACATAACCTTTTTGACACCATAATTTATCATCCACCATTTCCTCACGCACTTTCTCAACCTTACGCACTTCCTTCTACTGGGCCACTCAACTTGTATTATAGGCCTATACTTTGCTTTACTCCTTACTCCACCCCACACTAAAACAAATGTGTGGTCCTCTACGCATACACAACCTTGGAAAAAAATAATGTGGTTACCAGCACACAAGGTGCAAAAACAAAACAAAAAGAAAGGAACAAGAAACAAGAAAGGGAAACACAAGAAAATAAAAAGCATAAAGGAAATTCTAGACTAGTTGGAAATACTACCTTATTACAAACACCAAGAAGACTTATTTATAGTAGGGCTTCAACCTACTCCCATTGAAATGACCTGGTAATCTCATCCCATCCAATGCTTGTAACTAGAAAGCACCTAAATCAAGAATGTATGAGATGATGTAGGGTCCCAACCAATGGACTTTCAACTTCCCAGATGGCACAGATACTTGGAATCATACAACAACACCATCTTCCCAACCTCAAACTTCTTGTTCTTGATATGATGATCATGCCATGCCTTTTGTCTTGATTTTTTCTATCTTTGACTCCATCTAGCAAGTGATCACCTTTCATCTAATTACATCAACTTATCAATTCTTTCTTCTAGTGCTTTCTCATCAGCTAACCCTCCTACATGTGTTATACGTAAATGATGGTAACATGAATTCAACTAGTAAAATAGCCTCCGCGCCAAACACCAATTAAAATGGTGTGGCCTTGTTCAACCTCTTATAGGTTGTCATGTATGCCCATAGAATGACTGATACTTTTCATCCCAATCTTGTCTTCCAACGTCACAAATCTTAGTCAATGTGTGACTTAGTATCTTGTTAAATGCCTTAGCAAGTTCCATTTGCTTGAGGGTGATAAGGGGTAGTCTTGTGATGGGCCACCATAAATTCTACTAACAGAATCCTAACCATTTCATTGAGAAAGTGTGTACCTCTATCACTTGTTAAACTTAAAGGACAACCATACCTATTGATTATGTTCTCCCATAAAAATCTAGCAGAGTTGTCATCACTGTGGTGCAATCCTTTGTAGGTGCTTGCCTCTTCCCAACGTGTTAAGTAATCAATGCAAGTAATGATATACCATGAACCAATCCTTCACGCGTGGCTGGAAAATTGGCCCTACAAAGTCGATTACCCATTTTTCAAATGGTTCAACATCAAGCTATTGGTCACAAGGGCATTTCATCTCTCTTTCCCAGGTTTTCCAAGGTGCTGGAAATGGTCACAGCCTTGCAAAACTCAATACAATCCTGTAGATGGTTTCCCACCAAATCCCTACTAGTAAAATCTTCCACGCGGTAGCATTTCCTACATAGTGTCCTCCTCGCAATCCCACCATGTGCTTCCTCCATAATTTCCATGTGCTCATGCTCCAATACGCATCGGTGCAAAACCTCATCATGACCCAACTTATACAGGTCTCCACTAATCAACATGTAGGGTGGTGACACTGCATATTGCTAACTAATTTTTCTCCAGAGCCTTCATCCCTTCCTAATACCATACCTATTTTTAAGAACACCACGATATCTTCCAAGTCTGAGGGTGCATGCCACAACCTAAATAGTTGCATGTCTGGCATGGTATCCTCAATGATTTGCATCCTCCCCTGTTAATCCTTGATAAGTGGTCAGGTCCTGAATTACTTTTTCCTAGTTTTACAACCACTGTGAACTCAAACTCTTGAAATAATAGGACCCAACAACATATGTGCCCTTGTAGCATGGGCTTGTTGACTAAGTATTTCAATGCCATGTGGTCTCATGTAGAATATAAATGGTGTTGCCAATAGATACTACCTAAACTTATGCAACAGTGTAGATCATAGACAATGCTTCACACTTAGTAGTTGTGTAATTTTGTTCTCATTGGTGTTAACTTTCTACTTGCAAAGCACAAGGGATGATCAACAATTCCCTCACCAGGTTGTGCTAGTACTACTCCCATAGCTGTCCCTGAGGCATCAACATGCACATGGAAAGGCTTATCCCAAGAAGGAAAATGTAATATGGGCATCGTGACAAGCCTATCCTTCAAAGTGTCAAATGCCTTTTGCTGCTCTCTCCCCCACTGAAAGGCACTCTTGTGTTTTAATAATTCCTCCAAGGGCGTGATGATCTTGGCATACCCCTTGATGAATTTATACTAGTACCTATATGCCCAAGGAATCCACGCACACTATGCTTTTGACTAGTAGGCTCCCTAATCCCACAATAACTACAACTTTGGTGGGATCCACTAGTAAGCCTTCTTTGCATATAATATGTCCTAACAGGGTTCCAAATGGAGTAAAAAAGACACATTTCTTAATGTTGAGGGATATCCTCAATTTCAACATCTCAAACATCAATCTTAAATTGTCACAATGGTCTTTCACCAATCCATACATAGTCCAGTCATCCAAGTAAACTTGAAGAAATTTATGGATGAAGTCCTGAAATGCTTGTACCACGATGCATGAGAACACAACAGAGCATTCTTCAATCCAAAAGGCATAACCATGTAGGAAAAACTTCCCCATTCAATGGAAAAGTTGTCTTTCTCTGGTCTTCCTTTACAATCCTAACTTGGTGATACCCTGAGAACCCATCCATGAAAGAGTAGACTTCACACCCGGCTACTCCCTCCAAAATTTCTTCAGTAAAGGGGGTTGGAAAAGGATCGATGACACATACTACATTCAGATCTCTATAGTCAACACATAGATCCTTATCCTACCATCCTTCTTGATACTGATGACCATTGGGCTTATCCATTCTAATTCTTCCACTACCTCAATGATACCAAGATGCTATCATCTTGTCTATTTCTTCCTTGACCCGTATGCACAAATTTGGATTCATCCAATAAGGCCTCTTCCAAATCGGGCACACACCTTCCTTCAACTTGATCTTCATCTCCCCTAAGGAATGGTGAACACCTTTGAGTTCATGGTACCCACGAGGGAACAAATCTTGAACTCACATGTATAGATCAATGACCTTTGAAACTTATTTTTCCGACCAATAGTCCCCAATGATGGCTTCCTTAGGTTATGTCTCCATTCCAATGTTAACCTTATTTGTTTTCAAGGGCTCATGGTAGGTGCATGCTCACTCATCAGCGTTTTCTATGACCTCACATGTACCTTTCCAAATGGTTAACATCTAAAGTCTCCATCTCTTCACCATCTACTACATAGACCATTTTTCCTTTTTTTTTTCATGCACACATGCTCAAGTTATACTTCCTCTGATTCTTCTTCATTGAGGCATGTCTCCAAATAAGGCTCACCCAATAATTCTAGTAGCCTATCTTCTACCATAACACTATCTCCCATCATAAGGCATGCTTGATTACTTACAACGCCTTATCCACTAATGGCTTTGTACTCCTATACTCAAAGCTTGAATGAGATCAACCACCAACTCTTACCAATTACCTGTTTGATGATGCATCTCCAAATGAATATACCAAGCACACACATAACCTTGTAAGGTGGAATATAACTTATGCACCCATAACAAAGGTGGTAATGCTTCTGTGCTTCCCATCCAGGCCTTCTCACACGCTTGGATATGAAATGAGGTGTCTCTTTACCATGGTAGTCTTGTATGACCGTGGGCATGTTGCTCCTGAGAACCTTACAGAAAATGTGATTCTTACCTCACGCCACTCTAGGAGGTTCTCCTGATGTGTAGCCCACCAAGTGCATTATAGTTCTGGAGTTCGAGTAGGTTATAATTGAGCATTCCCTCCTCTCATCCTCATTCTTCCACTGAGCCTCCATTTCCTGCAAGAAAAGTTTGGGTATGCTCCTCCAGAGTAACTTGGAAACTTCTTTCCTCCTAGGCACTTGACTAAGCACGCCTTTTTCACTACCCTTGTTACAGATCCTCTCAACTATCACCCAATCAACTCATAGGTTCCATGCACCCAATTTTCGCATGCCACACTAGTGGTATCACTCAAGGATTGAGCATCTTCAAACTAGATAACTCCCTCCGTGGGGTGAATTATCTCAGGATCTCTGATGGAACACACATAGATTATGTCAAGGACTTCTTCCCCTAAGGGCTTAGTATAGGGTGCTGAATTCCCATCTGTCAAAGGGATGATCACCCTTTCTTCCTTGTTTTCAAAGCTGATATACCCTTTGTTAAACCATAGGTCAACATTGTTCTTATAACACCATGGGCACCCAAGTAATGTTGGAAAGTTGTCTACCTCGGAAGTGCCAAGACTTCAAAGTCTCTAGTGAACTTGGCCCCTTGAATGGTGATAACAACATCCTTCAGACTCCAATGGGCATTTCCTTAGTCTTGTTTTCCATATACAACACATTCAAGATGGTCTGTAATGTGGGCCTTCCCATCTGATGTCAGGCATCTAAGGTAAGAACATTGACCTCTACTCCCATGTTGATGAGGATATTACTCAAGAAGCCATCCATCAACAACCACATTCAAAGTAATCTCCTTATCATAGTCAAGGTTATGAGGAGGAAGGTTTACATGTAAAACCTTCCTTTCATGCTCTACTCTGGCGCACATGTACCTTCTCTCTCAGCCATTCTCCTAGCAAGGGAATAATATTCTCTTTCCTTAACATCCTACATACTTCCTTTACCTCATCCAGTCATCCTTTGGAGCCTCGACATTCTTCCTTTCTCCAACTACTTTGATTTCTCCTTTAGACATTAGATCTCCCTTGCAAACTTTGAATCACGTCCATAGTCTCTTAATACACCTCCTTCTAATGAGAGGGGTCTGATACTTTCCATGTACCACTTCCTCTCTTAAAACTAGTGTCCTTTGCCTTGGCATCTCCTTGGCATATGTGGCCTTTGCTTGTGTCATCACCAATATAGGTTCTAGCCCTAACTCACTGCACCACTCATGGCATCCATTGTGAATCAGGCCTTCTTGATGCTCACCATCCCGTGCCTTTGTCTTTCTAGTGCTGTTGGTTCATATGCTCATAGAGCTCTACATTCTTTGTACTTATGTTTCTTTCCACACCATGAGCATTATAATAGATCAGGACACTCATGTTTGTAATGCTCTATAGATCCATAGTTATAACAAGTTCCTCATGGGAACTCACTTTGTCCTCCACCATGGTTACTACGACCATGAAATCCTCCGTGAAAACCTCTTCCATGCGCTCCTCCATCTACACCCTTTATAATGATGGTCATCATCCTTGGAACTACTTGTAAGGCTAGTCTGCACACCAGATCAATAGCATCATGGATCTGATCAATCAATCTATAATCCTTGGTATCATGGGTCATAGAGGTACAAATATTGTAATAGCAAGAAAAACATTCTTGTGGATTACACACTGTAGTAGAGGGCACCTACTTGCATCATGATCCCCATGGAAAATCTCACAGTCTACCACCATAGCACATACCAACTTCCGAGGGAAACTATCCTTTACATGCCCCTCCACTTTGCAGTCTTCTATACACCAAATCCCACTACGAACCTCATGCGCTGAGTTTGTAGAAAACTTCTCCAACTGCTTGGCCATTGCAGCAATTTGAGCCTCTAGAAAAGGACTAACACTAGTATCAATGCTCCCAATAACTTCAGCATGCAGGGAAGCTTCCAATGCCTCACGCTGGGTCTGTGAAAGTCTTGTGTGATAGAGCCCTTCTAAATGGTGTTATCAATCCTCCAAAAAACCATTGAGCATGTTGAGAAGGATGAATGTCATAGGATAGTTTAGACAAGAGGTTATTGAAACATGTCATATTCCCACACACTCTCTACCATTCCTATTAGATCTCCTTCGAGCAGTGTGATGCTCTTCTACTCAAACTCAAGGATATGGAACTCTGCTAGGAAGGCATTCTTCAATGTGGTGTAGTCTACCACCATCTGATGGGGGTCATACTTTCTATACCAACTATGTGCATGCCCTTGCAATGTTGTTACAAATTGACTTACCTTCCACTCCGGGTAGTGATCCCTTTCACGCACCATAGTAATTCACACTTGTGCACATGCTCTACAACATCTTCAATACCCCTATAGTCTGTAAATGCAAAGACATCTCAAAAAACACTTGGGGAGGTGGTGGGGTCCTTGTCCTCCCGATCCAGAGCCTTGGTTCCCTCCGGTGTTTCCTCCTCCACTAGATCCACTAGATCCACTAGGTCCTGTTCCTCCTGACCCACCAAATCCACCTCCTATAATTCAAAAAAGGGCCTGAAGTGGTCACACATAGTGTTCCCAACATTCCACTAAACTTTGTGTCCAATGGTTTGTGATATTGTCCCACTACTAATTATATGTCCCGCACCACTCCCGACATGATACCCAAACCTTGTGTACTTGTACACTTGTCCAAAAATTCCTCCAAATATAGGAATGGATTACGCAACCATGGATGTCCCAAATGAGAAATTATATCTCTGGGTAGATCATGGTTACTCCCACCGATACCAACCAAGGTTAACAATACTTCTCCTTGATCTAGGAAAACCAAGCACTAGGGGTTGGTCACTAGTGTGGTTCAATGTGCACTAACGATGACTCTTCTTTCTCCATGTGATGAACTCTCATCAAAAGCTGAAGGGGCTTCTCTCCCATGCTTTCCAAGATGGGGTAACATAGACTGCTCAGTTCCATGTCCTCTGCGTGAACCTCAACTCCTTCCCGTAAATGTCTTCCTCCATAGATCCATCACACTTGCAACCTCATGTTGTCTAGTCATCTCCCTTTCACGAGCTTCACTATACTTGAGTCGTCTCTCCTCCCTTTCCTTTTCAACCACAATTTCTACCATCTTCCTCCACCCTAGCTTCCTTTCCCAATGACTCAGAGAAGTTTATCTAGCCATGGGAAATGCCTCCAAACTCAAGGTAATGACCAAAATATTCATAGCCAAAGGAATAACACATGCAAAATGATCCTCTAGGCTCCCTTAGAAACTCAAACTCAACAAATTTTGGGAAAGAATACGTAGAAATGGCATATTCTAAAGTATAACTGGTCAACACTCTCTTCCACCAATGATCAACAACACACATCTAAGTCAAATCTACATCCTACAGCCTCTGATAGTCATCTTGGGTCCATACGCATGATCTATAGTACTATCTCGATCTGGATGCATATGCTGAAATCCATTCATATAGTTCTACTAGAAAATAGTAGAAGAATGTCTCATATAACTCATGGTACAAGTTTTCTTCTACCCATCTACGCGCATCGAACTCAGTCCAATGTTGAATCTTTGAGAAAACTCATCCTCCGTGCTCTTGAACCATGTTTCAACACTTTCTAAGGTCGACACTCCATCATCACACATCACAGGGACAAATATGCATGCCATTTCTCACAAAAACTTCAAAAAGAGGTCCCAAAAATGGAACCAAGATGTAGTCATATTTTTATACCCTTAGACCAATAGTCTAATCCCATGCGCACATTGACCTATCACCCAATGGGGCATTGGGCACTCACCCAAGGCATGCGCGGGCATTGAGCCTCTCCTTTATGTGAGTCTTGTGAGAATGCATCATCTTATAACATATATTCAAATGGAAATGAATAGAAAAGAACCATGCATCATCTTGGGAACCTAGGACAAGTTGTCATCTCAATGCATCTAGAAAAGAGAAATAACAAACAACATATGGAAATGGTTCATACATAAAGGAAATGCATAAGTATTATATTCCTAAACACATATGATTCATAATAGAGCCTTATATTCATATTAATAGATTTAATAACCACATTACATCCCTTGAGGTCATAACAAACCCTCATATAACCATGCAGAGCTAAGTCATGCATCAGAACTACACTATGTTCATCACATTACAAAAATGATTGCAGACCCATCCCTCTAAATGTGCCATCACTCCTAGAGTTCTCCTAATCCCTAACCCTTAGAACCCTCTATTATATTTTGAGCTTTACCTCTCTTCAACTCTCTCTTTTTTCTTCTATCGAGCACTTGTATTTATAACCTTAGAAACCACCACCATGCCTTTATGAAGTTATAGATCAGTTACCAAGTGTCAAAGTGGTCCTCTATGGGAGCATGCCTTCTCATATCTGAGCTCTCCACTCTTTGCAATGATGTTCTTCTAGAACCTTCCATCGCATGCCTAGAATATTCCCTTTTTGATCCTACAATCGCTAGGTTAGCACCTTATCCACAAGGGTCACGCTTTTCTCATGTGTTTCCTAGGATGCTTTGGATATGGCTAAGTCCAAAACCTAACTTACCTCGCAGTGCGTGCCATATGTTCTACAAAACCTTGATAAACCCTTCCTAAGCACCTTCAACCCCACACGCCCTTCTTCAACTAGGTCCCATGCGCCCACACGCCTTCTCATCCTTAGAATTTGCATTTTTACAAATTACACGAATCAAGATTGAAAAAATGGATAAGTCCCTCATATAATACCAAAGTGTGAATACAACTATTTTCCCCAATAAACCTACAAAAATGGTAAGAAATAAAATAAATGTTAATTCACAATCACTAAAAAGTGATAATAAGGTTGAGATGAAATTATTTCAGCTTAGGAGCTTGGGAAATGAGAAAAAAACTTGTAGAGGTTGAGGACAAAAAAAAAGAACAAGAAAAAACTTAACTAATATTCGGGCATTCACAAAATGGTGTCTAGATTCAAAATTGAATATTTTGGGAACCAAAATTGGCTCTTGCTCGGGATAGACACCCCCATGCATGTCTAAAGAATCATAAAAATCATGGAAGTATACCAGTGCCTATTCATTGGGTAAGAAGTCACATAGAAATACACCTAGTTATTTACATTTGAACACCATGAGCACAAAATCGACAATAACCGATCATAGAGGACCAAAAGGGAACAATAAACAAAAAACAAAACTATAGACTATATAAGGGTCTACAAAAAGATTTCTATCAAATACCACCAGGATCCCAAACAATAGTTTAATTTTTGAATTGTGTAAGAAGTCTAAAGTAATGTTTGTCAAGTCCGTAATGGAGAAAAACTTTCCCCAATAAACATTTTTAATGAGATCATTTAGTCACATTTCCATTACAAAATATAGATTAATAAGATCAATTCCAAAAACATAACTCCTCGGACCAACATGATCAAACTCAAAAAAAAGACATGTGAACTAATGTCTTTTTATTCAATTTATAACTCAAAGCATGACTATGCTAAATATTCTTAGTACATCTTCAATAATCTAGTGTAAGTTTGTTTATCATATCCAATCATTTTTCCACTTAACTAAATTTTTGTAAGTTCATAGGAAGTACCAAAATTGACATCGCAGCAGTTATGACTAATTGGGTCCAACTTGGTCACTTCTTGTGTAATACTATTGAAAATATTTTCAAAACTAAAATGCCCATTTTGAAATACATATGATTTTATCTCGAAAAAATTTCTCCTTAAACAAGAGATTTTTACTTTAAACCAAGTGATCTAATTCATGTTAAAACAAGGGGGCTGAATCTAATTTCAACCGAATAACATTTTCATCAAGAAATATTTCAAGCTATTTCTCACAAACTTCAACCAAATGATTAGAAAACCCGGAAAAATCATCATCATTGCAATATGATGGAAATTCAACAAGCTGGTCAACAAAAGGTGAGATAGGCGTAGACAATTGATTATCATCTACAATCGATCTTATTTATGATATTTAATGTTAGAATATTTAAACAAATCATTCAAACTATAATCATCCTGAAGGTCTCGCAACTTGTGAATTCAAATCACAACATGGTTCATCACAAACATCATTAAGGAAAACAAAAGGTATATCGACATAAGTGTGTTCAATGAAAAGTTGCAAAAGCCATGGAATTGGGGAAAGAATCTCTAAAGAAACCCCAAAGGCTTTGAACAAGCTGATCAATGGACCATCTGATAAGAAATGAGCAAGGGTTTCTTTTTTACATAACATTAATTTGGAGTAAACAATCAAACTAAGAAAATGAAACTAACCTCTATTCTTTGAAAGCTTGAAATAATTAACCTAAGAGGATCTAAGCATTCAGGTTTATGTTTAAGAGAAAGAGATATCCCCATTAATGGCTTCAAGGCCAATGATTCTTCCCTTTTACTCCATATTTTTTCTATAAAATACAAAAACAAATTCTAATAGCTCAATGGAAGAAAATGAACTACAATCTAAAGCCTAAACAAAATACTATAAATGCTAGGAAGAAGAGAGAATTCTTAGAAATGATGAAGGGGGTCTAGCCCTATTTATAGTTTTCCATTTGGGAAAATGGGAGATTTGGGTACATGTGGGACAAATGCAAAAGTTCAAAAAGCACTTTTAGCAAGTCAAATTGAGATTTGACTATGTTTAGAAGAGATGACCATGGTTAATATTTAATTAACCATGTTTAGAGGATAATTAATCCTATTTAGAGAGAAATTAGGTTTCTAAAAGACTTAATCAATCCAACGAAGTGGATTGATACTCCAGGAGCTAATAAAGGTGGTAAAGAAGAGAATATTAGCCAAGAAGAGGTTATTATAACCTATTTAATTAGTTTACAAGAGGAAATACAACCAAAAAGTGTCGTAAGAGGGGAGTTAGATAGATCTAACTGACGAGGTGTCGTAAATTTGCAAGGGGAAGAATAGTTAGTGCAATATTAAGAATAATAGTGCATTGATCAAACTACAGGTGTCTACAATAAGGTTTCTCCACAAATGATTGATATAACTAATACTCGTAAAAAACAACCATGTGAACATCGACTAATGCAAGCATCTCATTTTTTGGAGTGAAGGATGAATTTCCAATCGGATACCTCCCAAATCAAACTCATTATATTTATTAAATTCAAAATTAGTAAACAAATCCATACCTTCCACTACAAGAACTTATTTTTCACATTTCTCAACCAATGTAGTGCTCAAGCTCTCAAAAATAGAACCAATAAATTCAAATGATTGTGGCACTTCAAATTTAACTTCTGAAGTAACCTTAATGGGAGGATAACATACCTTACTTAAAGCTTCCCAAAAATCATTTGATTTTTTTGCACACATGAGATCCTTAGAGGTAGTAGCATTCTTAATTTTTACTTGACAATCTTGCATGAAGGCTTCATCGAATTTGATTCACATTCAAGATATCAACACTAACTAAATCAACTTGTTCACAAGGAACATGAGGCATTAAGCACTTGTCACACCAATCAATGATGTGATTATTTTCTTCAACTACTAAAACATTGACATCTAAGGAACCAGGAACTCCTCTATCATGCCTAGGTGCATTTTGTCTTTCAATTTGACCCATAGGCCACTTTTCTTTATTATCACATCTTTGAAATATTCTAGGATGAATCACAAACCTATTCTGAATCTGATTTTGTCTTTAGACCTGATTCTAAACATGGGGGCCCGAACAATATCCCCTTCTCAATCTTTTCCAACTTGGAAGACATACCTTTAATAGTACCAACTAGAGTACTAACCACTTCTTCCAAATCTAATGATTTCTCTTTCTTCTTCCACTCAATACTTGATTAATTTCACACTTTCTTTTCTAGGAGCTTTATCAACTACCTTTATGTAATTATCAATATGAATAGCCATAGTAAATGCCTGCCTCAAAGTCCTAGGATTTTTGTCTCTCAAAATGTAATTTTCCTTGCTATCCAATGCATCACAATAATTAATCATGCGTGATTCTTCACTAGGTCTCAGGATGATTACTAATCTTGTCAAGGTTTTATTGAATATAGTGTTAAAGTCTTATACACATTCACTCATTTCTTTCTTAATGTTTTAAATTTCAGTTGGGAAGAGCCTATGGTCACTCCTATCACCATACTGCATACTAAACACATATTTCATTTCATCCTAAGAATTTATCAAACTATGAGGCAAGGAATTAAACAAATCTATTGCATCCTATTTTAATGTGTGTACAAATAAATTTAAGAAAACATCTTCATATTCTAATTCATAATCATCAATAATGTTTTCAAATAATCTAATATGTTTCTCACTAGAAATAACATCATTTCCTTGAAATATGGGAAGTATAATTCTTATTTCATTTTGGACTTCATTAGGATACCCTAACATGCCCCTAAATTTTATGGGTTTGAAAGTATTAGTTCTGAAAGGAGCTCTTAGAGGAGGATGAACTATGTTGCTAACAACTAAATTTTAAATAACGAGCTCAACAAAATTATTATCACATGTTTATATATACTTACCTTTTGCAATATGATCAACACTTGATTACCCAACTTACCCTTCCTCTCCAACAAAAAGCATCCAACTCAGGGAAGAATTCTTATGAAAAATATGACACACATGAAGATCTAAACTCTTCCAATCTTGTAAAGGTAAAACACTAAAAAAATAGAACTAATAAACAATGATCTAACCCATGAATGAAAGTGGATTTGCCACTAGATTCTTACACTCTATAGAATGTAGATTGACCTTAAAACATGATTAATACATTTACAAAAAAATGAACAAGATATGATTAAGCTAATAAAACTTGAACAACAATAGCTAAGGGCTCACTATCAAACCCTCTTAAAGCCTCAAAATTTGAGAGCTAATAGCTAATTTCTTTTTAATGTATCTATTGAATCCAAATCAATCCAATAATTCTATGTAAATATAATTAATAACTTTTGATAAATATTTGATAAATTTGAACACCAAAGACTAATAAAATTGATTTAAAACCATGAAAATGGTCGGATAGTCCCCGAAAATGGTGTCAATTTCATGTTGGTTCCCAATATAACACCTTGGATAAGGATTGAATACAAATGTTATGAAATGGAGGGAAATGAGGAAGGATAGGCCTATTTATGTGTTGTTTTATAGCTAGGATGGGTATATATCTCTCGAGTTGACCAAAACTTATGGGAATGATTGGGAGTCACTGACCGAGGGTGTGGATGTCCACTTGTTACTTTTGGCTCTACCTCAACCAGGGTGAGAGGACCCAAATTTAATCCTAGAAGATAGAGGGAAATGTTATATTTAAATCCCTCAAACTTGTTGGGAAGGTCAATCTAAGACCAAGTGCAACCACTTAATGCAATGCTCACTCAACGTAGTGATCACAAAAGCACCGAAAACACTTTAGAACTCTAACATAGGCTACTAAAGATAAATTTAATGCAATAAAAATAACACTTATAAAGAATTGTTAACAACTTGGTATGTAATTATTATTGAGCTACTAATATTCATAAATCATGTAAAACACACTTCATATTTACAAGGGTTGTGTGATTTTCTAGTAGATTTCATATGGGACATGTAATGGTTGGTAAAATATACATAAATTGGGTAGGAAAAAGGACATAAGTAGAAAAGATGAAAATGGGTGAACATGGAAGACAAATGGAAATGGGGAAAATAAGAAAAATAATGGGAAGAAATGGTTGTATTAACCATCCTGATTTTGACCATTTATGATACATTCAAACCTAGAACCCAAGAACACTGATTTTCCAAGATACCCAAGCAAAGTAAACAATGCAAGATAACCCTTGAAACACTACCACATACATATAAGACTAAATTTTCTTACATTCACCACATAAGAGACTCAAAATAAAAATATACCTTATGAAAACAAGTATTTATTCAGAGTTATTGCAAGGAGGAATTTATAATCAAGAAAATAATACAAGGTTACACCACAAAACATTTTTTCCTTCAATACCTAATCAAACAATCAACTACAAAAAAATTTCCCTATAGGTATTTGACATGATAGAACACAAAATTACAAAGGAAAACCAATATTTATTGATATCATATTCATTTACAACAAGAAATAACAACCTAATCTAGTGTGTTCATTTGTAAAAGGAGACAAGAGAGACATATACAGATGCTCTCAAAGCCTACTAATGGTTGTACAATTGCAACCACCTTAGCATAAACCCCAAACGAAGACAAAATGAACCAATTTTTTTGTAAAAACCAACCTAGAAGATGAACCTTAATGTGGTTAACGGAAAGAAATAGTCCATAACACCAATACTAACAAGTGAATTACATAAAATAATGTTGAAAGGACTAGCTGAAATGAAATATACCTACCAATGCGTACCTGATAGTGTCGCTCGTCCTACCACGTGTGGGTGCACTCCATGCTGCAAGAACCCTAGAGAATCAAACATTAAAATAATAAATAGAGGATCATCAGTAAAATAAGACATAAATCACCTAGCTATGGGCCCATGGGATGGATGTCGTGTCATAGTGTCAAGATTTTGTAGAGATATAGTGTCAAAAATAGGGTAAAAATCGAAAGTCATTGAAAGTAGCTTATATGTGTGTAATAGGTAGAAATAAATGGCATGAAATTATGGTCGAGAGCTATAAAAATGACGTGTGTTACAAATTTTGGGAGTGAAAATGACTTTCATTTGAAAATTTAGGATGATCACGACCGAATTTGAATAGAAATTTGAGTTTTATATAGTGATTTTGATTTTTATTTGGTTATTGCTATTTTTGGAATTAAGAGAGCTGAGCACTGGAATTCCAAATTTGGGTGTATTCTGACTTCATGGTATGAATTTAAGGTAGTGATGGAGTACAAAGATGTGGAGCACACGATAGAGTGTGACCATGGGTAAGTGAATGCAATTAATTTTGTCAAGTAGATTAGGTGTAATTTAGTTATTTTTCTATTTGAGAGTCATTAATGCATTATTTGTTTCCAAACTTATGCCATCGGGTAGGTTACAACAAAATACAACTGGGATTGGGAGGAATTTAATTTTTATCTTGTCATTTAGTCACATTTTGAAACTCAAATTTTGAAATTCACAACCACTTTTGGCCTCGGACCATCCGCCCTGTGACCACGGGAGGGCCGATGACATCGGGATGGTTGGAAATTTTTCCAGTGTCCAAAGGGTGTAGGGGAAGGATTTTTAGGGGCTGATGGCATAGAGGAAGGTTTTCTAAGGGATGATGGCATCTAACCAGGGGGATGGCATAATAAATTTACCGGTATAGGTGTTATGCTTTGTTTTTTCATTCCAAATTGATATTACTAGATTCTAATGTTTCTTGTTGTCATTTTGTGGATGCAGTGAGAGCACATAATCCACCTATGGTAGAGTATAGATGTATCATGGTTGAATGATGCAATTTATATATTGACACATGTAGAGGTGACCCACTTATAGAGTTGAGGTTTTGGGGGAATCATGCAGATGCCCATGATACAATTAGATCAAAATTTACTACGAGATGTTCTTAGTTGTGTGGGAGACTAGATCCAACACCTTTCAATGGTGGATGGGATGAGAGACCATGGATATTAAATTGACATTAGAGGATGTACACAAAATTCTAGCGTTACCCATTGGGAGCACCCACATGTATTTTACTATGATTTTAGATGTTGCAGAGTGAAGAGCATTAACCATATGGGCTACTGGGAGTGATACATACGACGAGATTATGTTATGTGTATAACTCAAAAAGTGTAGGCAACAAGGATTTCAGATATATACAAATTATTCGTTGGGATTGTGGCGGCAAATTTAGTGTGCCACAAGGTAGATGGGTCCATCCAGCTATTTATGATAGATGTATGTAGATACGTTGTTGATCATGGGGTTTTATTCAACTGGGCACCACCAAATGGGTGTAGTTAGTGCATTACTTGTACATGGTTTGGCACAGAGGCTACAAAGTGTTGTGGGACCTATGATTTTATTGACAACATGGATATATGAGAGGTTCCCGATGTACAGGCCGATAGGGACACCACAAGTAGTAGTGGAAGATGCCCCAAAAGTACTTTAGTGGGGACATAGGCTGACTATGAGAGCATTTAGAGCATATCGACCACTAGTACAAGTGGGTCCAAATGATGTTACATGGAAACCCTACATAGGGAATGTGGATAAATGGTCAAGTTGGCCCAAAGTAGATTTTTTAGATACCATGAATGAGGTGATAGGGAATTATGTTTATTGGGTAGAGACCCATGCAGTGAGTAGGGTCCTGAGACAGTTTGGGTGACCGACACCTATGGCGATACCACCCTTTTCATCATAATAGCATCATCATGCTAGTGATCCTACAGAGCAGAGGTTTGGGTACTAAAATTATGACCCATAGGATACGGTGGAGGGTGCACACTTTGTAAGAGGCAATGCAGACACGGTGGGGATGATTAGGGCCCATCGTAGGTCATAATAATGAGTGGTTCGGAGGAGGGATTCAATAGAGGATCCACATATACAGAATCACAGGTTGAGGGTACAAGTAGAGATGGTCCTAGTACTAGAGGAGGAGGAGAGGGATAAACAACACCATGGATCTTTGAGCATAATATGTGACGGCCTAGAGGAGGATATTTGACACCAATTGGGGTTTAAATGGCCATGTATCTTAGGCATAGGCCCAAAACACAATATAATGGGATATGATATTGGTTCCCTGAGACATGTGGGCACAATATGTAGGATATAGAACTCATCATGATAACAAGGAGGAGGAGTTACTATGTGGTTGTGGAGATGGCGATACCATCATGGAGAGGCCCGAGAAGCCATGTATGTGTGATATTATTAGATGCTTTTTGAAAATGGGTCTTTTCCATATGGATACTATAAGAAACATGTGTCATTTTTTTAGTTTTGTATGATAGATGGTGAAGGAGTGGTACTCCTTGATAAAGAGTTACCACTATAATATCTTGGATCCAGTGTTGGATGTACATGATAATGTAGCGATAGTGGATCTAACAGAACCATCATCTTGAGATTTAGTAAGTACATTTTACTTATTTGGGGATGCATCTAGGACATTACGAATATATCGGGATGCACATGAAATGATGGCTACTAGAAGTATAAAAATGATGCTACAAAGTTTATTGTAGGTGTAGGAGGCCCTAGTATATGAGAAGACAACTCACTTAGTAGATTCTAAGAGAGTAGCGGAGTGGATTACCTCCTTGAAGACATAGCTAGTGAGAACACAGGGAGAGGCCTCCAAAGCCTTATCTAAAGTGGAGTCCCTAGCACACAATGAGAGCTACGAACATGTCCCCATCGGCCCGGAAAATCCAAAGGCCCCCATAGAGGGTGAGGGTTCTTGAGTCATTTTTAGATGATCCAGAGCCATTTTGTATGATTTTTTCAATGTATAAAACTTAATTCGATATATATATATATATATATATATAACGGTATTTGGGTATTTTGTGTTTGTATATATGGTGATTTGCTTATCAATTTCCTACTTTCTAATATATGTATGTGATTATACTATGATAATGTGATTAGATAGATAATTTGGTGGGAAGGGAATTGATAGATAGCCCAATCCACATGAGGTGAAGAATTTAAGAAACAAAACAAGACCAAGACATCCAATGGTAGGATTTCAAGGCAAAACTAAGTAAATAGATCCAATCAAGGCCATAGGATAAATCAAAGATGTAATGAGACATTTAGGAATCATGTGAAAAACCCAAGGGGATCAAGACACCAAACAAAGGTAAAAGGTGCCTGTGTAAAATCCAAGTGGGGGCCGAGAGCCCAAGTGAAAGAAAGGGTTAACTCCAAAGAAAGAAAAATGAAATTTAATTGAGGTATTGTAGATAACTATCCATGAGGAGAAAAAGAAAGCACGATTTTAGTGATGATGTCATCAACTTGAATCAAGATATGGATTCTAGCATGAGTCATGAGGTCATTAATGACATGTTGTCTAATAGTGACATACTAATGAAATTTGGACCTCGTGGCGAATAATGTGTCATCAATCTAGTCTTCTAATCGAGTGATAATGCCACAAAGAATATAATCCAGAGTGAAATAAGGATTAAAGCAAGGTGGAGGAACTTAAGTAGGTTGTGGTCTAGCTAGTTAAGGGGAAGGTGATTGGCTCTAATAGGAATCTTCCCCATGCTTTCTATTATGAGAAAAAGTTTTAGGAACAAGATGCGTACTACTTAGAACCTAATAGTCAACATCGGTGTGTGCACATTACCCTTGATGAGAACAAAAGAAAGGTGATGAAGTTGAAGGATGTGTAGAATTTTTGGTTTTCTCACACTTAGCCTCGGCTTCGAGCTTCTTCATATGACGTTGGTAGGATTTACAATTAGAAACATCATGTCTCGTGGCCTCATGCCAAGTATAATATATATTTTTCGTAGAAGACTGAGGAGCCATAAGGGAAAGAGGTAGGGAAGGATGTGAAGTACTAATGTGAGGAAATGATGAGGGAACCGATGTAACGGGTGGTGCTTGGTGCCGATGGATCCATTCATGGCTTAGTCACTAAGACAAGATAGATAGGGTCATCACCCATAAGATCATTAGATTCATGGTCAAAATTAGTTAAATCCACCTCCGTACGGGAAGACATGTCAAATGGTTATGTGGTAGAGTCATGATGAGGTGAAGGAGCTAGTGGAGTAATTTGAGTCTCGGAACTAGTCATCTAGAAGAATTATTAATGATACTTGAATGATATTGTATGAGGATAACACTTATGTCAAGAGAACATTGCATGCGAAGGTTCTCTTAGTAACAAAAATTCCCAATCATGAATCTAGGAATAGCCAGCATATGGGGATCATATAAATAATAACCATTGTCATAGTATGATGTGGAAGCACCCACACACAAGAATCAAATAGATGGTATCAAGTCGGACCACACACTCTAACATGGGCTGCGGTTTATGTGAGATGACATCGGGAATCAAAGGATACTTATTGCGAGGCCACAAGGAAGGAGGTAACTAGGATGCAATAATTTTAGGAAGATCGGTGGAATTTATTCTAAGCATTATTTCATAAATATTGTCACCATCGAATCCAAGATATTCGGAGGTGTGTGCCCGACCAATTCAGGATGACTGACATTTGCGCGAAGTCTATCTATAGGATAATTTAAATGTTGGTATTCTCGAAAGGGGATAAGAGAATTCATGTAATGTTGGGAGCTTTTATGTCTCCTTTTTTTTGAAGCGTGTCATAATTCCAAGGGTTAATGTCCACTTGAATCTTATAAATAGCCCCTTGGTGAGAAATATTCACACATTGACATGCAAAAGAAGAAATGTTACACATACAATGAGTCCAAGTTATTCATAGGATAATATTATAAGATAAAGGAAAGTTGAAGACCATGAATTTGACGTAGATAGTCCTAGGGGAATGGTGATGGGTAAACAAATACACCCCATTGGATTTAGTTGTCAGTGATCATATCCTTGACAAGTAGTTTGTGTGGATTTTAGGTTATCTATAGAATAACCAAGAGCATTAATGAAATCTAATAAGACCACATATGTGCCTGCTCCTTCATCAATGAGAGCATGCTTGACTGTAGTGTGACCGATCTGAATTAAAATAAAGAGGCACATATTATCCGAACAAAGCAAGAGCTCATTTGGTATCATAAAAGCTATATAAAAATGAATTCAAGAGTGATCATCCATAGTAAGATCGATATGAATGGAGAGATCCTTTCATTATCAAAAAATGTTATCCTTTGAACCATGCAATGAAATACTCTACCCTAAAGAAGGGGGAAAGGGAATGTTCATATCAAAAAATGCAATAATGAGACACTGACAATGGTGAGGTGACATACACATGATCTATAGGAGATTGGACCAAGAATTGGGATTTTCTTCAAGAGGATCCCACTTGTCGTGGACTGGACTATTTAGTAGGACAAGAGTGTTGGGAATCCTCATAAAAAAAGGTAAAAGAAGTAGGTGTGATCATGGAGATTTTTGAAACTAATGTTTTCTCAATTCATATGCCATCATCCCTATAAGTTTGTTTTGCATAGGGGCCAATGGTGGATGTGGCTAGAGAAATAGGTCCGAGACACCATCAAATTTGTGGGAGAATGTTCACAAGGGCCAATGACATCTAGAGGATGCATTGTTTTACTTTGAGAAGCTTGATTTTGAGGTACAAAGGGATATATAAATTTGTGAGTTTGAGGCTAGAATACTACAGGGTATTCTGGTTCTACATAAGCTATGAAACATTTTACATCATTAATTACAACTATATTTTTAGGGAATAATCCATTTCAATTATATTAGTCACATCATTTTTTTCTTTTTAGAACTCTCAAAGTGACATTTTTTTTTGGATAAGATAAAAAGAGTTTGGTTTTGAGGGGACCAAAAATCATGTACAAAAAGAGAATCCAATTTTAGTAGAAAAACCAACAAAAATCTAGGGAGGAAAAGTCAAAAAAACTTGATAGAAAATCACCACGAACAAAGGCACACTTCCAAAAGTCTACATATTAAACATAACTTTTTTGACAAAAAAACCTAAAAATACCAACCAAAATAACAAGACCAACAAAGGGTAGCTAAAGACTAGCCATTAGTTCTCCATAGCCTTACTTGCGGGATTTGGTGTTTGGACCATCATCCTTGCTATCTAAAAATTTAATGATCACTCATTTAGATCTTTTCTCCTCCTTTTGCATAGTCTGGGTGTTCACACTCATGGGATATTTTTGTATTTTCTCCTCCTTGCCCTTAATCTAGGTATTCGTGACCTCTATATCGTAACCCGATATGTATTAGAATATTCACTTTCGAACTACTAAGCATCAAATTCATATTAATCTTGATTTCCACCTTGGCCATTTGATCCTGAAGGATAGAGACCCTCTATTATTGCATGAAAAAATCCGATTAAATTCCCCTAATTATATTTTTATGGACCTCAATTTTATGGTGGAACTCCTTTAGTTCCTATATCAAATTCTTATTAATAGTGATAATAGTATCGAAAGTCAAATCAACATGCATCAGCTTAGCCTCCCATTCCACAAAGTCTTTTTCCTTATTACTATAACTCTCACCCACATTATGAACCCCCATTTCGAGTTGCATACAATGTCAGTGATCCCATCAAAAGTGTCTTTCCCTTTCCTTTTACTCATATTTTTGAGGTTCGATGCCAAGGTTTCGTGGTCACACTCAAAATCACTATTATGCAATGGTTGGGTAGGGTAATGGGTTTGATATTTTTAACTAATAGGAGAATCAAGCCTTGATGAAGAGGGACATCAATTTTATTATTTTTGAAGTCAAAAATGGTGGAAAATAGGGACCTGCATAGGAAGAAAGCCAGAATCATGGCTTGGTTTCTACGGAAGAGATTTAAAATGGAGAGATGATGAGAGAAAATCTTCCAAAATTTTCCTTCCAAATTTAGTTATTTCATGACCACTAGTAAGACATCAGCCCGACATTTAGCAAGGCAAGTACGGGCTATATCATCATCGTAAGAAACTATATGTTCACCAACCTAAAAAAGTGGCAATCTTGTGTTTTTGTGAGTTTTATCTTTATAGATTTTGAGCCCATCCATTTTAAGTCCAATTATCTTAGCTATGGAATCCTCAGAGACCCTAATTTTAACCCCTCTAAAATTAAACCCCCATCAATCCAAGCATTTCCAAAATCAACATAGAGCACAAGATCATTACCTTTAAGGCACCGAATATACCTGGTGAATCCCCCTCTATGTAGTAGTTTCCACAAAACAGAGTCATTTTTCAGGTGAAGGAAGGAAGTAGGCTTAGTTCAAACCCTTTCACCTCCCATAGTTTTTCAAATTTTATTTCTTCGAACACCAAAAAAATGTAGATGCCAATATCAAAAAACTTGAATAAATGCCAAATAAAATGAATTGTAACCTTTTCCAAAAAGAAGAGGGTATTTTCAAAATCCCAAATGTGTGAGTCTTGGTCACCATCATTACACAACCTCCTAAGACGTGTCATCATTTATCAATTTTATAATATTTTCCCAAGGAATACGTGTCCCTGGCCATGTCATCAGATCCAACATGTCATTTCCTTGATTAGCAAGTGCATCCATGGGTTTATTACCTACTCTGTATGTATGTTGGATGTCCACTTTATCAAATGATTCTAAAATCCCATGAGCTTCCTTGATAATGTTGATGAGTTTCCACCCACACTTACTTTGATCCTTTAGAGAATTAATTACACACAAGGAATCACCTTCTATAATGATGGATTTTAAACTCAGATATTTACACATCATGATGCCCCAAAGCATAGCCTTGGATTTTGCATAATTATTGGTATGATTACTGATGGGACCTGCATAGGCTTTGATACATATACCCAAGTGATCATGAATAAGACCTCCCCCTTTAGCAACATTGTCCTTCTATTTGGCCAAGCCATCAAAATTGAGTTTGAAGCAACCATCAGGAGGTTTTGACCATTTAACACTATGGGTGACCCTCTCCTTCACAAGATTGATAGGAATGATGTCCATGTTACTAAGAATTTTTTTTCCAATATGGGAAAATTTTAGACTATTTGAGATTTAAAATATGAGAATTTTATTTTAGATACTATCTCACCTTTTCAATAACCTTCTCCAGACTGGAAACTTTGTTCCTGAAAATCCAATTATTTCGTTCAATCCATAGACCCCATAATGTGTGAGGGAGGGAAAGTTTCCAAATTTCCTTAACCAAAGCATGCTGAAAATTGAAGCTCCATTGATTAGGAAGAAGGGCCACATCCCGGGAAGGACCATGTGTAACTTAAAAAGACTAAGGACAACAAAGAAGACTTGAAAGGAAAAAGATCATTCCAAGAAGAGATGTTGAATTGAATCTTCATTACATTTGCAAAGACCACATCTATTAGTGATGATCATTCCCCTTTTTCTTAGCCTATCCACAGTTAGGATCTTTCCTTTAACAAATTCCTAGAAGAAGATATTGATTTTGGGAATAATATTCTTATTCCAGACCTTCCTCTAGAGAGTATTGGGTTCAATGTGCTCAAAATTTAATAGATAGCCAGACTTAATGCCTTTGTATGCAATGGAAAGTTGTAAAAGCTATGGAATGAGGTTAAAGAACCTCAAAGCTTTGCTAACTCAACTATGCACCATGAGATAAGAGATAAAAAGGAAACTAACATGAAAGCATTATAAATTTGACAAAAACATCAAAAACTAACATGATAAAGCTACTCTCTACTCTTTTGAAAGCTATAAAACATTGAACCTATGAAGATCCTAGCAATCAAATTGTGTGTTGTTTACTCCCAAACATAGTGAAGAGATCTCTCCAAGTTGGCTACATGGCCAAGCTTTAGATCTTCCCTTACTAACTATATTTGGAATGGATGGATGTAAGATGGAGGAGCTCTCAACAATGGAGTATGGCCAAGATCCAAATGTTCTATAGCTTAAAGCTATCACAAATGATTTCTAATGCCTTTCCAAAGTGCTTGAGAGAGAAGGACCATTTGAAAGGAAAGCCTTAGGCTTGTATTTATAGTTTTTGGTTTGGAAGAGTTTGGAATTTGGGTGCATGTGGGACTAAAGCTTTTAGATTAGATTAGGATAAACATGATTTAGGCTTAGTTAAGCTTGGTTTAGGCTAGTTAACTAGGGTTTAGGCTAGTTAAACTTGATTATCAAGTGATTAGAGACTCATTGAGAGTTGGGAGGGGTCTGGATAACCAATTGTGACTGATAGATAGCCTACGAAGCCAATAGAAGTGGTCTAGAGAGAACTAGGGAGGTTCTGAATGGTCAAAAGGAGGAATGTTTAGCTAATAAGAGAGATATTAGCCAAATAACAAGTTGATTATAGGAGGAATACGACCGAGAAGGTGTCGTAAATGGGCATCCAAGAGTGGAGTGAATAATAGGGAATTAACAAAGTGTCGTTAATTGACTGGATTGGATGAAATGCTAAGTGTAAGCATATTTTAGGTGTCTACATTTTCCCCTCTTTGAGGTGGCGTAAGTAACGTCACTTCAAATAAAGTAGACAAACATAAACAAGTAGAAAATTTTGAAGGGATAGAAGAAAAATGAGTAGAATGGAGGATGCCCCCTCGATTGTCGATGGGGTGATAGAAGAACTCGATTGACGATCGAAAAGATGACAGAAAAGAGAATAAGAAGAAATAATAGTGTGAAGAAGAAGAAAAAAAAGGGGATATAGAAGAAAAGGAGTATGAGGAAGGGGAATGAGCTAACATCCATCCAATGCCTTTTAAACAACTTTATTTTCATCATATTGCTAGAGATCTTCATCATCGGTCCTTATTAAAAAGAATGAACAAAAGTGTAGTATGACATGAAAAGCCATATATGAACAAATGTCCATTGCTAAAAACACCAACTCCATGCAACATACAAAATGCAATGCAATACGAGAAAGTAAAATATTCCTAACTCCATGCAACATACAAAATGCAATGCAATATGAGAAAGTAAACAAGCTAAACTAATAGAGAAACATAATGTAATGTTTTTGTTATCAAGATTTAGTTCCGACCTGTGTGAATTAACGACAAGGGTTGATGATGGTTCCCAAGAAAGGATACATGCAAGGGGAATAACGGAGGACACTTGGGTCCAATGATAAAGCAATGTGCACTACTGAAACAATAGTACCAGAAACTCATTGTGCCCCAGAGTACAGATGAAGTAAGCAACTTAGCTTTTGTTGATGGAGGTAGATCAAGATGATCCACGAGTCATGCACATGAACAAGTGAGAACTAAAGAGTGACAGTTTTGTAGGATGATTTATATTGTTTTTTATGTTTCTTAAACATATTTGAATTTTTTTTTTTTTTTAACATATTTGAATTTTTTTATTTTGAAAGTTTTCTGAAACTATGTACAGGAAGATGAGGAAGTGTGGATGCCCCTAGCGATAGATGGGATGTACAAGGGCATAAGGCCACGTGCGTATGAGAAAGGTGAAGATGCAAAAATGCCCCAACGATTAGGTGGGAGTATTCAAAGGAAAACTCTTCACAGTAGAAGTGGGACCCAAGGCCATTATGGATAGGTTCAACATGATGATGAATGTAAACCAATGAAGTGCTTGGGAAGAAGCAAGGATTCCCCAACATAAGTTGGCCTAAAAGCACATGATAGAAAGGAAGGAGAAGATTGTTTTTGTGAAAGGGGACAAAGGTGTCCAAAAACATGGCAAAAAAAAAGTAATCTTATACACATGGATGTTCTGAACAAAGTAGAAGAATGATGTGAATGATATGAATGTAGCTTATAAGCCTCATGATGAAGAAGTGATTAGCCAAAGGCACAAATCATGAGACAAGATAAGGACTAGAGTAAGAGTCTGAAAAAGGTCAAAAAAGACACTTGGTAACATACTAATCATGTTTACTCATAGAGATCCAGTGTGTGCACATGGAATTTAATTACCTCTTGAAGGGAAGATTTAATAGACAACAAGTGAAGACACCCTAGCCAATGTGTAGGAATGATTTATTTTGAAGGTGATAGGTGATTTTTGAATGAAGGGTGGAAGGATAGTTGTACATTGCTCCACTTGCCGCGCTAGCCAGTGTCCATAGCCCCGATGGAGATGCATTTGATTCTAATCACAACATTGCTCTACTTCTAGTTAGATGTCCATAGCCCCAATAGAGATTTATTGGAAATACCCCAAGAGAGAGTAATATATCAATTTGCTTTTGCTTTTAGCTTTTAGCTTTTGATTTTGATTGATTTTGATTCTTTTTCTTTCTGAAAACTTATTTCAGCTCTCTTGTTTGACAAGGGGTTAAGAACCACTGATGGCTTGATGGAAGGATGTGGAAGTGATTGTGATGATGACATTGGCTAGTGTCAACAAATATGTCCAAAATTTCTTCGCAATAAGTTTATTAGATGATGATTGTGATAGGATCTCTAAGAGGTTAGTCATTCTTTAATTTACCAAGGTGATAAAAGACCAAGGTCAAATGGATACCATAGAGATAAATGTCACAAAATGTGTGTGAATAGGCTAACCAAAATATCACCGAAGGGATGAAAATGGTAGGAATACTTGCAGAAGAATGATAAGAAAGAGAATAAATAATCATCCATGTGTACGCAATACCTGATTGCAATGTTTGATCCCTTTACCTTTGATTTTTGTTGTGTTTTCCAAAAAAATTTTTTGTATTTTTCAATTTGCTTTTTTTTTTTTAGATTTTTTATAGTTTTAGGAGGTTGGGACTAACAAATTCACTCTACATGTGGTAAGATCCAACAATGTTTGTGACTTCCTTGATAAGGGAGACTAGGCGTGTTTGTTTATCAAGCATAATATTTTCTCCATCTCAATGATTAAGGTGAGATCGTACTCAACAAATGACTGTGATTTATCCTAAAACATGGATTTCATATGTGGGATCTTGAGTTCCCTATCCATAGGTTTCTGCACTTTACACCATACTTGATGGTTTGTGTTGGTGTGCGTTCTTTAATCGTGCTTGATTTACAATTTTGAGATTGTTTGAGTTGTTGGGGGATTTCAGCTCTTGGAAATTTTGACTTGAGCTTGATAATGAACCTATTTGGGTTTCTTATAAGCTAACACATTTTTGACCCCAAGAAGAGAAGAAAGTGAATGTGGACATTTAGAATTGATGTGAGAAATGACCGCGGGCTTGCCACAACCATTGATAGAAGAAATATGTGATGGATGAAAAGGATATGGTCCAAGAATTAAAGAGGATGGGCTACCAGGAGGTGAGCCACTAATAGAAGATGATGAAGGGCTACTAGAATATGGCCCTAAGATGGAATAAATTGGGCTATGAGGACATGGCCCAAGAATAAAAGAATATGATGAAGGGCTACTAGGGCATGGCCCAAGTATAGATGAGGAGGGACTACTCGAGGTATCCCATAGATAGAAGAGGATGAAGGGATACTAGGACATGGCCCAAGAATAGAAGGGAATGGGCTACCAAGAGGTGACCCACAAGTAGAAAATGGAGGGCTACATGGGGGTGGCCCCAAGATAGAAGAAGATGATGGGCTACTTAGTGGTGACCCAAGGAGAGATTTTGATTGAGGAATGGTGATAGATAATGAATGATTTGGTAATGAGAAGATAGGTCATGGCTCAATGCTAGACCTCAACATCTCATCATGCTCAGAAGAAGGTGAAGATGGAATAGAAGAAGAATCAAGTTCCATGACCTTAGGATTTTCCTCTATGTTATGCAAAAAGGATCAATTTCTTTTCCCCAATACGCGAGCATATCGAGTTCTAGAAATAATCCTTGTTTGCAATCCTCTAGAGGGATATCTTCATGTACTCTAATTATTTCATCATTCTGAGAGAAATCAATTAGTAGAGGTTTTTGTTCTTTGGTCATAAAAGGTTGAATAGAAGAAATGGTCCATAAGTGGGGAAGATTGATTGATAGAAGAAGATGACTCAAGAGAAGAAGTAGGATTGGTGGTAGGCGTCTCATGAATGGATGATTTGGATCTGGACCTAGATTACTTTTCTAGAAGATGATGTAATGTAGGAGAGAAAATAGGATCACATAGCCATCCGTTAAGTTGCGACATAGGAGTCGAATTAGATGATTGACTAGAGGGAATCCGAGTCATGGAACTCTTTGATGAGAGGAAGAGGTCATTGAGATGACTGATGAAGGAGGTCCTGTGAAGAAAGGGAGGATTGTGACTCAAGAACCAAATTAGATGTTCGATCAATGGAACTTGGAGTCACACAAGTCTTCAAAGGAGGAAGACATCATTGAGGTGATTTGGAATAAAGGTCTGTGAAGGAAGGGAGGACCATGATTTAGATTTGATCTAGGGGTATCCAAACAATAGTTGGGATCCAAGTCTTCAGAAGAAGAGTGGGAATCCAAATGGTAGTTTGGATCTGAATCAAAAGAAGAAGAGTGGGGGAACTTGAATAATAATTTGGATCAAAAGCATCCAAATCATACCACCTACTATGATTTGAAGGTGGGGAACAGGGTACCTGAATGGGCCCTCTAGCATGAAGAACCAAACGAGGCTTAGTCGTAAGGAGAATCTTTTGATTTGAATTCTTAAACCTAGGTTACGTATTGTAGTAAGTGTGAGAAACGTGTATAGTTAGTCATTTTTGGCATTGTTTAAGCACAAATGTCTAGACCTAGATAGTGTGATGGAACTCCTTCAAAGGGAAGGAAGTGACATGTCGATTGGGTAGCATAAGGGCAACCAACTAGACATTTCATAAGTATGGAGATGTGTGCATGATTTTTCGAAGAAGGTCTAAGGAAAATAGACATTGTGATGATGCAATCTCGATGAGATCAAAAAAGGATTGTCCTAGAACAATAATTTTTAGATGAATGATCACAAGGAACAATCATGAAAGTGTAAAACACAAAGCCAATCAATAAGAAAATACACCCTATGCAAATGCGTGTGCAAAGTGATAGTTTGATGCAAATATGATCAACACAATGTCAATATTTACATCAAGCTCAAAATGAACAAGGTGTAAATATTAACAAAGGTAGAGAGGTGACTCACAATCAAAGGATACCACAAAGAATTTAAAACCAACAAGGCCTAAATGTTAAAGGGAGAGGTTTACAAATGTAAGCCACATAACCACACCAATTGGACACATTAATCAAGCTTCACAAAGAAGTGAGATATTAGTGTCAAAGTGGTATCAAAATGACAAAAAAAGTAAGCGACACCCGTCAAGATTTGGAGCAATGTTTGAATTTAAACCAAGTCAAGGTATATTGAGGATGTGTTAAAATGTGCATAGCGTAATGCCACAATGCGATACTTAGATCACGTTTACGAAAAACATGACATAAGTATCTTAATTGTGTTGAGATAATGTGAACAAGGTAACATGTCAAAGGGAGATCAATTGATGAATCAATCCTAACTATGATGATGATATTGAAATCAAGATCAAGTGGCCATCAAAGATATAAGGACACATCCATGCACTTTAGATGTTTAACAACTCAGCCACAAACATGGATGAGCGTAAACGACAAAAAAGTGGTGAACACTATCTATGACAACACTCCCGAAAAGATGCCTTCTCTTGTCCCAAATGGGAAACAAGAATGCAAAGGTGTAGATCAAAAGATGGAAATAAACTAAGTGTTACTTGGGTAGAGTTTCACCTCATCCGAAGGTGAGAAAGAAACCAAGATAAGTAACACGTTGTAAACTTCGTGATGAGATACACTTAGATCTAACTTAAATGGATTCATTCCATTTTCAAAAACAAGGCTTTGAATCCAAACAAGTTATCACTTCGTGATGGCCAAGACACGATAATGGACTAGTAAAGTGGGCTCTAAGATAGAATGGCTTCCTTAATAATTTATCTCTCAACTAGGTGTCACAAGCCATCTTAAGCGAGCTCAATTTACCCAAATAGTCACCTTGACTATCTTGGGAGTATCTCAGCTTTACTTTACCCCCTTCTGATATAATGAGAAACTAGTGTGTTCAGTTGTACCATCACTGGGGTCACCATACGGATAACTTGTGACACTAACTCACAAGGCGTAAAACTAGTCAAGTGGGTAAGCGGAGTGCTTCTGTTTCATCCACGAGGTTACTTAGCGGTGGATTACTTTAGGGTTCTTAGAAACACCCCCATTGTTGTAACTTAAGGTGTTATGCCAAAGGGGTTATGTTCCAGTTGAGTGGATAGGGATGTACCCTTTTCCAAACCTATAATACAGTGTGAAGAAAATGGTGTGTTTTTATCTTTTTAACTTAATGTGGTTTTAAGTAGCACACCATTTGGCAACCTATATGAAAACACGTGTTAGTGGGTTCTTTGTTTTGTCTTAGCTCCTCCTTTCTTTGACAAGCGTTAGGTCCTATATGCAAGGAGTTAGTATTTTTCCATAAAATATCATGATATTAAAAGAGAGTTTGTGTGTTGCTTTTGATTCCTAAGATCACCAAAAAGGCGTGAAGGAAGAGCATACACAACACGGAAACCCAACTAAAACAATATATGGAAAATACCTTAAGTGTTTTTGCAGAAGGAAACTCATTTTAGCCAACTTTGAACTTTAATCTATTTTAAAGCTTAAATTGAAGTGTTTTGGAAGCAAAAATAGAAGGTTTTTGAAACGTTTTTGATTCCCAAGATCACCTAAAAGGTGCGAGGGAAGAGCATACGCATTTCAAAGGACCCCTAAAAATGAAAAACATGAACACTCAACTAAGTTAGCACAAAAATATGATGGAAAAGCAACCTACAAATCACTATTAGTGTCACAAAACCTTTCAAAGTGTTAGAATGGTCAAGAAAACAATTTTTAGACTTTAAGACACGTTAAAAAATGACTATTTACCTAATAATGTAAAACCATAAATTTTCTATAAGTCAAAATCCTAATTTTATGATTCCATTGTGTATTTCTCTTCAATACCTTTCCAACGCAACAAAAAAGAGTCGTTTCAAGCTTGGGAGCAAAAGTTATGGCCTCCGGAAGATTGGTGGTGAATGTAGTTTGATGCAGACGTGCCCCTTTATTGACATGTGTGCACATGTTTCAATGCAAACATGCCTAGAATAACACCTATGTGCACCCCCTGTAAAATCTACAAAAATCACATGAATTTTTGAAAATTTTCAAAAGCAAACAAGTTAAAGGTTAGTCAAAGAAGCCTATTTTTAGTTCAAACCCACAAAATATACATGATCAATGATGATTTAGCCTACTTAAAAACTAAAATCATGTAAATAACAAGCTATTTATCCTAAAAAACATGAAAGTGGTTAGAAAACTGAAAATAAATAGCTTGAAAAGACTCCATTAATGGAGGATGGACTTCATGTCCCACCGGGCTGTGCCAAATGTATGCAATGGAAAGTTGCAAAAGCTATGGAATGAGGTTAAAGAACCTCAAAGCTTTGCTAACTCAACTATGCACCATGAGATAAGAGATAAACAAGGGAAACTAACATGAAAGCATTATAATTTTGACAAAAACATCAAAAACTAACATGATAAAGCTACTCTCTACTCTTTTGAAAGCTATGAAACATTTAACCTAGTGAAGATCTTAAGCAATCAAATTGTGTGTTGTTTACTCCCAAACATAGTGAAGAGATCTCTCCAAGTTGGCTACATGGCCAAGCTTTAGATCTTCCCTTACTAACTATATTTGGAATGGATGGATGCAAGATGGAGGAGCTCTCAACAATGGAGTATGGCCAAGATCCAAATGTTCTATAGCTTAAAGCTATCACAAATGATTTCTAATGCCTTTCCAAAGTGCTTGAGAGAGAAGGACCATTTGAAAGGAAAGCCTTAGGCTTGTATTTATAGTTTCTAGTTTGGAAGAGTTTGGAATTTGGGTGCATGTGGGACTAAAGCTTTTAGATTAGATTAGGATAAACATGCTTTAGGCTTAGTTAAGCTTGGTTTAGGCTAGTTAACTAGGGTTTAGGGTAGTTAAACTTGATTAACAAGTGATTAGAGACTCATTGAGAATTGGGAGGGGTTGGATAACCAATTGTGGACTGATAGATAGCCTACGAAGCTAATAGAAGTGGTCTAGAGAGAACTAGGGAGGTTACGAATGGTCAAAAGGAGGAATGTTTAGCTAATAAGAGAGATATTAGCAAACAAGTTGATTATAGGAGAATACAACCGAGAAGGTGTCGTAAATGAACATCCAAGGGTGGAGAAAATAATAGGGAATTAACGAAGTGTCTTTAATTGACTAGATTGGATGAAATTCTACGTGTAAGCATATTTCGTGTGTCTACACCATACTCCCAAAGGTGTCTATGGTCCTTCAAATCAGCTCATCATGAGCTCTATAATGGGGTATATGATAGTCTTTAAGGATCTTATTAAGTTCTTGAAAGGGCTATAAATCCCCAAGGTAGTGGGGGGAAGGAGGAGGGGGGTCCACTTCCTCTCTTCATTCCAATAATTGCAAACCAATTCTCCTTGTCTCTGGTTATAAAATTGCCAAAGTTCACTCCATGGCTCTTCAATTTTCAAGGCTCTATCTTTGATCCATGGATCCTCCCAAAATTTTATCTTAGTGCCATCACCAAGATTCCATTTTCTCCCTTTTATCAACAAATTTCTAGTTTGACATAGATTATTCTAGAAAATAGAACCTCTAGGAAGCTCTAAATCAAAGAAGAGAGCCAAAGTTCCGCCAAAGGGTCACAAATATTTCACTTTCAATATTTTGACCCAGTGCCCTCCTCTCTATGTGATCTCTAACCAACCTTAGCTATTAGAGCTTGATTCATGAGTTGTATATTTTTTAATCCAAGACCACCCCTATCCTTAGGTTGGGTGACCTTATCCCAAGCAACTAAAGGGATTATATTATTTTCCTCTGATCCATTCCATAAAAAAAATTTATGTATGCCTTCAATAGCTTTCTTAACTCTAACTGGTAAGGTAAATATGGACATAATGAACACAACAATACCCTATAGGCAGCTTTGAAGGAGCTGAGTTTTTCCAACCTATGAAAGCAATGAACCTTTCCAAGAGGCAAGTTTTTATGAAATCTTTCTATTAATTTATTCCAACCTCCTTCCTCAATTTTTTTCCCACAAAGAGGCATTCTAAGGTATGTATCTAGGAGGGCCTTGATGCTACACTCTAGAATGTTGGAAATCTTGTTCTGCTGCTCCTCCCCCACATTAACGAAGATGCATGAACTATTTTTTAAGTTAAACTTCTTATCGGTAAATTATTCATATTATTTAGTGATGTTTTTAAAGACTCAGGTCTCCTAAATAACTGCTTGACCAAGAAGAACCATGTCATCCAAAAACTATTGTAGGAATTGATTCTCCACTCCATGAGCCACTTTAATACCCTCCATAATACCATCACTTTGGGCCTGTAACATAAACTACTCAAGGTTTTAACAACTATAATATATAGGAAAGGTGATAGGGGATATCCTTTCCTCAAACCCCTTTCTGATTTGAAGAAACCATTGGGATTTCCATTAATTATAATAGAAAATCTCAGGTCTTTAGTGCAAGTTTGGATCATTTTGATGAAGTGAGGATGGTAACCCAGTCAAATTAAAAGGGAGTACAAGAAATCCTAGGATATCTTATCATAGGATTTTTGCATGTCCAATTTAACAATCATATCCTCCCTTTCTGAGAGTTCCACATAGTGTATCATCTCATGAATAGTGATTATGATATCTAGAATTTGTCTACCTAGCATAAAGGCTCCTTGATTTGGGGAAATAAAGTTACTTAGAGTCTCCCTTAATCTGAAAGCCAAAATTTTGGAGATTAACTTATACATAGTGTTGCATAAGCTAATGAGGCTAAAGTATCTAAGATCTTTAA
Source organism: Taxus wallichiana var. yunnanensis (assembly GCA_018340775.1). Taxonomy (NCBI): domain Eukaryota; kingdom Viridiplantae; phylum Streptophyta; class Pinopsida; order Cupressales; family Taxaceae; genus Taxus; species Taxus wallichiana. The sequence continues at coordinate 453,924,951 of CM031235.1, read as the reverse complement.
CTCTTGGATTTTGGTATGACAGCAATAAAGGCGTGGTTGATTTGTTTGAGCAGGTTGTCGATCATTTTTTTTGGACAACTAAAACTACTTCTTTCTTGACAATATCCCAATACATATGAAAGAAGAATTCAAGGAAGCCATCTAGCCCTAGAGTTTTTAAAACTTCCATAGCATATAAATCAGATTTTATCTCCTCCTCGAAGGAATGAATATGAGTTAACTACTCCAAGATTGGCTAATAACTAGTTAAAAAGATTAAGAATTTATTGTCTAGAAATCTCCTCTGAATTTGTCCTTTGGAAAAAAAAATCCTAAAGAAGGAAACAATGGTAGTAGAGATATCCTTATCCTCTATAACCATTTCACCATTATATTTCTTTATTTATTTGATTCTTCATTTGTGAGATTTAATGGTGGCAGAGATATGAAAGAATTTTGTGTTACAGTCACCTTCTTTAAGCAAGTTAATTCTAGATTTCTACTTAAAATATATCTCTTCTCTGCGTAATATATTATGGTATTCAACAAGTAAATATTTTTCCTTTATTTTTTCCTCAATGCTCCATCCTCCCTATTCCATAACTTCTTCCATAGCATGGAGATCTTCAGAGATTCTACTTTTTTGGAGAAAAATATTGCTAAAAACTTCCTTGTTCCAAATTTTAAGATTTACCTTAATATTGTAACATCCACTTTTTATGAATTTGAAACACAGAATTTATTTTTACATAAAATTCATACAAATTCAAAACACACATTTGATTGCCATTCCATCTCATAAAAAAACCATATGCACTGTAATGACTCGGTGTAACACGATCTCTAAACCGATCTCTCATGATTAACTTTTTTACGTGTATACTAAGTATACTTTTGTTCTTTTACCCATTAAGGGTCACTCAAGTGTTTTTCTAAGAATCATATCTGAATATCTATTACTGATATTCATCTAAAATCCCGCAACTTAGACTAGGTGACATAAGATAACGCAACCAATAGTTTGTGATACTTTGGCCAAAGTTTTAAACATGTTTACCATGTTTACATTCCAAGATGACATACTCATCGAAAGGAATGTATTTCACCCCACTCGAACTATTATCTAGATTGGTCTTCCTTGACTTTTGTCAACCAAACCCAAGTCAAATTTTCACACTAAATAGGGGCAGCTCACATACACTAGTGTGGAAGACTACTCATGGTGACTAAGGATAAATAGACATACTCAATCAAATTTCATCGATTGGGTGTGTTTAGTTACCCTAAGTCAACATAAGTTGACTACTACACTAGTCCATGTGTCTATCTCTATTTAGAGTATAACTATGAACTAAATTTCCACTTATGTCAATTGAGTTAATTGAACTAAGTGGGGTATTGAAGCATAGCTAGGCTACATCACAATATCCTCATAATGACTCCCATCATTATGAGGGTACTCTACTACAACCCCTATATTACAACAACCTACTAAGTTCTTTCAACTAAACTAACATACTTAAGAAACATTAGATTATTAACCCTCAAATTATTATCTTGTTTAATTAATCGTTAAACAACGCACCTAAGGGTCCACTAAGTATGATTGATCCAAAAAAGGATTTGAAATGTACTTTTACACCAATTGAAGGTATGCAGATAAAATTTGTGTTCATGCAAATGAACTTTATTCTAAAACCATTAATTCCATTTATCGATAAATCTAATTCAATATCAAGTAAGTAAGATCATTAAGTTTTCTTACTATAGTTTATCAATGTAAACAATCTTGATTGAAAGCTTATACATTAGACTTGGTTTTCATAATATCTAAATCTTCTTATTAATTCCTTTAAGCTTTCCCATTTCCATTTATGGTTTTCATATAAGGATAACATACAACCAATCATCATTAATGGTTATACTTTATTACATTATAAGGATAACATACTTAGTTCGATTGAAAGATAAAAGTAAGTATCCTCTTATTCATAATTAAGGACTATTGTCCTATTAAAGAAATCAAAAAACATAAGGTTTAGATTCATAATAGGAATGCCACATTCATCTATATAGAACTATCCTTATTCCTTTTTCCGTAAGGATCTATCAATCATAATCATCATAGTTATACCATTTCCCAAAATGATATATATATATATATATATATATATATATATATATATATATATATATATATATATATATATATATATATATATATATATATATATATATATATATATATATCCATATGTATGTATGCATGTATGTATTATATATATATATATACATATGTGTGTGAATATAACCTAAAATCCATAAGCATGCATGTCATATTTAAGATATTAATAAAATATTATCACGCATGATAATATTTAGATATATTAATAAAATCTAAACATATATGACCCTTGAATAAATAAAAAATCAACAACTTTACACAACAATTCCTTTATCAAAAAGAGAGTGTTCACTTCACTCCAAGCTCAATAATATTCCATAAGTTTATAAGAAACATCTTTCATCATTACAAAAATAATTTAATACATCTTCATAGTTTTTCCAACAAGTTCATTTCGAGAGAATTTCAATACATAAATCATCTGAATGAAGAAAATGATTTCATTAATAAAACAAATGTAACTTTTATAAGTCTTTCTCCTTTCACTTTTCACAAATTCCATTTGCAAAAATTGTTAGCATGAGTTAGTTCACAAGAACTGAGCATGATAAATGCTATAACATTAAAAAATATGCTTTTATCTAACTATTTCATAAAAGGAACCCTACTATTTATGAAAAGGTTCCAAGTACACAAAAATAAGATCAATCAAATAAACTGCCCAAAAAGTCACAATGTTATAATAGAAAAGAAGTCAATAATCTATTAAGAATCATTGGCTCATTTAAAAATTAAATAATCCAACATAAATTTAATTCTATCTATGTTACAGTATTGATAATCATTTCAACATGATAACATTTCAAACTACAACCAATCTATAAGAAGAAAATTAATCAAAGTTCAAGATCTATCTTCATTCTTTCCAATTTAAATCACCAAGCCAAAGTTCCACTAAGTCACAACATTCCCATAACAATCAATCAAAAGGTATTTAAGAACAAATACAAATAAATTGACATGAATAAGATGATATAAAAACACGAATGACCATGGATCATCTATCCAAATCTCTATCACTACCCATAAAATAATGCCAACAAAAATAGAGACAAAATTCGACAAAACTTAGGTACTCACTGTACATTCCTACAGGAGATTTACTCTAGCCATTGACAAGGAAAAATGATTCAAACACAAGGTACATAACTCTAAAGAGGTTTATCCAAACAAAATGAATTAGTTCAGAAACCCATTTGATCAAAACATATCCATTCAACCAATAGAGAGAGAGAGAGATCGTAACATAACATGCATCTCAAGTAATCAACCAACAATTTAATGCCCAAATAACTTCCATTTATAAGCAATATAGATGATGAAAATCCAAACTGTTTCAAGAAACAAAAATCACAGAGTACAACTTTCATTCACACTCAAATGAATTCACAATAAGAGCAATAGTCTTCATTCAACATTCTAAAACAACCCAAAGATGTGAGTACAATATCTAAGATACATTTTGCAAGAACATGCACATTCAACATAACATGCTACAATTCAAAGAATTGTCCTTTGAGAACAATGATGATCCAAACCACCAAAACTTCATCAAAGTAAAGATAGATTGATAAGATCTAACTCATGACACTCACAACTAATAGAGCTCAAAGGTAAAAGAAAGCCTTGAACAATAATAAAGACCAGGGACGAAAACAATGTCCTAAAGATATCATTATATGGACCAACCCGTAATGGGTGAAAAAGTTAAAAAAAAAAACTCAACTCAAACAAAAAGGGACAGAACTTACCCAGTTTCTCCCCTCCTTTCCATACAAGCTGACCCAAGATGGGTATACATGCAATGAAAATCAAAGTCAAAAGAGAGAGAGAGAGAGAGAGAGAGAGAGAGATATTACCAGTCCTTGTTTCTCAAACATGTCCACCCGAAGGGTATTTAAACAATTGAAACAAAACTTAAGATGATAGATATAAAAACTCCATTTCTCACCTATACAACATGCACTTACAGTGCTCAAAACCACCTTCATGAATACCCAATATGGGTCGAGCAAGATCTCTTTAAAACAACAAAAATATCAAAAGATCAGTTACCAATCTTAAGCCAAAACGAAGGTCTATAAACCAAAACAAGAATCCCAAAACAGACCTTCAAGAAACAAGTCAACCAACAATATTTGTTAATACAACCAAAATGAATAACCTTCAAACCAAACATGGGTTCCAATATAGGATTCATTTTATTACTGAACAAATTCGACCCAAACAAATTTAAACAAAACCCAGTTTCACAACAACCTAGAGAGTTCCAAAGTTCAAGAAACTTCAAACCGAATCCCTAAAAATTCTTAAATGCCAAAAAGGTACAAAACAAGGAGACATAATTATCAAAACACATAATCCCCTTGAAAAATCATACCCAGTTTCCCATAAAGCAACACATCATTTTCCAACTTCATTCAAAACCCAAAACATGTAAAACGATTTCATTCCACATAAATCACTATATTCATAAGAAACCATGTCCAAAAGAAACTCACAGAAGCAAGAAGAAGCAACCAATCACACTAGAAACAATTTCTCAGAGATGTTTTCATGAAGAGAAACATTATTTTAATGAAAATGTTTAAATAAAAGCAAAGAGATCTTAAAGAGATAGAGCCTATCATGCCTGGTAGTGCTCCTCCTTCTCTTCCTTGCTTCAATCCTTCAAGTAAAAGCTTCCACAAAATATTTCCAATGAAAACACCAAAAAAATCCACTGAAAACTTTTCCCACTTTCTTCTTATAGTTTCCATGATCAAATTTTTCCATTATTTCCACCATGCAATGGCGAATTTTAACATGCAACAGAATCAAACTGAAAGTTTGAAAAATGGAAATACAACATGCAGGGCCAAAGAGCTCAAAAAATCTAAATGAACAATAAAACCAACCCATTTATTTTTCCTCCAACCCATTCTACTATTCCCCAGGTGGTTTTCACTCAGGTCGAGGCTCATAAATGCCAACAGGACTGACAATGTCCCTTCCAAAACTCCCACCATGTCTTATCTTCTATTAGTTATAACTAACAGTTTAAAAATTCATTCAACTAAAAATAGAGAGTTTCTGCTCAGCTCAACATTTTCCACTACCTCTTTACCTTGGCCAAAATTGGTGGTAACAACATATTAAATGAAACATTTAAACCTTGAATGCATTTGGAATGGTGCCACTGCCATCCAACCACTTGTTAAAAAACCAACCACACATCCCTTAGGTTAGGTTGATGTCCATTAGGTTAGGTTCCCTTAGTATTAGTTTATAAACCATAGCTTAGGACCTTAGGAATAGTTTCATATAGCTTAGGATTAATTAGTATCCAAACTTAGGATAGTTCCTCATTACCCCATTTAGGATTTAATCATCAAATAAATATAATCACCTTAACATAGGTTTAGGATAGGATAAGATAATCAAAACACTTAGATTAATTAGGTCCCAATAAATTAATCAAAGAACATTACCTTGAAAATTTTATCAAAATGACAAATCAGATCACTTAGAATGGTGAAATCAAAAGATGCTACAGAGAGCCCCTATTACCCCAATACAAGCCTGGTTTAGAAATCAAGATATTCTACTCGACTCAATCACAATGATCAAAACATCAAAAATCCTAAACATGCCTTGGATCACTGTAATTGATCCAAGGTGTGGTTACTCTTGCACTATGCAATCAATAGATTGAAAAACAAGTTCAATATTGCAAAATAGGAAATGAACAAATAAGACTGAATTTATTTCCTTCATCCATATGCAGAATACATTAAAAATTTCAACATAAAAAGTATATGAAATACTTCATTATAAATTCAGAATTGTCATGGCATGATGTTATCCAATTTTAGAAGATAAAACATATCATCTACAACAACATGATTAATCAGTTTTAAAGAGTACACCATCTTCAAAATGAGAATCACCTATCAACGTTGTTACTTTATTTACAGAAGTGATCAAAGATAACAACCATGATAGAGGCATTACATACCTCCCCTCTAAAAATAATCATCATCCCGATGATTAACTTAATCCATAATCATAAACAAGAAAAATAATCATAATTATAATTCTTTTATCCACAAAATTTTCAAACAAAACAAATTTGTAGAAATTTAAGTTTTTCATAACTTATTACAACATCAAAATTGTTGTCCCAGTACTAAAAATTATAGTATCTACCCAAAATAGGAAAAATTAAAGATAGTTTTCAAACAAAGTCTTTAATTATCTCAAAAATCAAAATTAATTCTATTCAAATAGATGAGGAAAAATTAGTTTTCATATCCTCAAGGTTTTCCCATGTTGCACTTTCTTCATTAAACTGGTCCCACTTGGACCTTGCATTGACTGATTTCATGATTTCATAAGTGTAACTAGTGAGAGTTTCCAACACTCTTATGGTTCAACCACATGATTATTCCTGGGTCTTGGACTATAAAGAATCCCAATTTAATACATGTGATAAATCTAAATGTATTTCTTAAGAAAATAAATATGGAAAACATCATGCATTCATGACAAGGTGGGAGGTAATGTTAAGTGATAAGCTACATGGCTAATCACTTCAACAATCTCAAAAGGTCCCACAAAATGAGGTGATAATTTGGCTGCCTTGCCAAAGGTAATAGAGCTCTTTTTAGGCTTAACACATAAAAAGACTTTTTCACCAAGTTCAAATTTCTTATCGATCCTTTTCAGATCTACATAACTTTTCTACCTATCAACAACTTCTTTTAATCATTCATGAATTATTTTCACTTGTTGTTCCATTTCAATAAGCATTTTAGGTCCAATTACCTCTCTATCTTCAATGTTATCCCAACTAACTAGAGTTCTACATTTCCTTCCATACAATGCTTCAAAGGTGCCATTTTTAAAGAGGAATGATAAGTATTATTGTAAGAAAATTCAACTAAAGGAAGGTATTCTTCCCATTTGTACTATCTGATCCATACAATACATTCTTAACATATCCTCCAAAACCTGATTTACTCTTTCTATTTGACCATTTGTTTTCGATGGTATGCGGAACTAAAATTTAGTTTTGTTCCTAAGGTATGCATTTAGTGTTTTCTAGAAATGAGATGTCATTCTAGGGTCTCTATCAGATATAATCAATTCAGGTACTCCATGTAATCTGAAAATTTCATGCACAAATATTTTTGCTAAAACAGGTGAATCATCTTTAAGATTACCAACAATAAAATGTGTTACTTTTGTTAATTTTCAACCAAAACTAAAATAACATCATGCTTATTTCTAGACATAGGCATCCCTTGAAAAAATCCATACTTATTACTTGCCACTTATATTGTGGTATGCTATGTGGATACAATAAACTAGTTGGGTGCATATGCTCAACCTTAACACGCTGACATTCCAGGCAATGTGAAACAAAATCAGTTATGTCTCTCTTCATCCCTTTCCAAAAATATTGTTGTTTTACATCAGCAAGCATTTTTGTAACACCGGGATGTCCTAAGTAAGGTGAATTATGAAATTCCATCATTAAATTTTTCCTTAACTCTTTTCTCAAGGTACATACACTCACTTTTCATATCTTAAAATTCCTTCATTATCAAAGTAAAAACCTTTTATATCTTACATCATTAGGATCTGCAACAAGTGTTGTTTTTACTTGTTGAAAATACAAATCAGAATCCATGATACTCTTTACTTCATCCTTAAATTGATTTCTCAAAGTTACAAGTGTAGAAATATGTTTCCTATGGCTTAGTGCATCTGCCACTCTGTTTTATTTACCTTTAATGTAACTTATGTCATATTGTGAAAAAAATTAACCATCTTTGTTTAACATTCTTGAGTAATCAATACAAAGCCCAAGGTGGTCAAGTTTTTAACTCAAAAGGTCTTCCTAAGAGATAATGTCTCACAAAAAGTGCCGAACTATGCTCTAGGTCATGAAAGTGAGACACTTTCTGCATTATCATAACCATCTTAGAAAATAATTCTTCTAATTATGACTTAAGCTCTATTTGGAATTCAATTTTAGTCATTCGATAAGGTGTCTTTAAATAAGTTCAATTCTTTTGATTTCTATTGAAAATTTAAATTCTCGTTTAGGTAGAAGACTAGGTAGTTTTCCATAAACACATCATTGAAATATTTTAACATGCAGATAATATAAGAAATCACTATCCTTTTTGTACTATTTTTAAAAAATTTTAAAAAGAATATAACATACAACCTTTTTTTTGCAAAATTTCCTTCTTAAGTTGCATAGAATAGATAAGAATATCATCCAAGAATACTAAAAATTTCCTAACTGAAATTTCTCATTTACCCCTTAAATGTTTGTTGTTTTCATACGCAGATCATCAATGCATCTAATGTGTTTTTCAAACCAACCAAATTTTGTTTTATGATCAAACCAAAAGAGGAAAGATTAACACCAATTATGACATCATATGACCCCAAAGGAGTAACATAAAGATATACTTTAGTGGAAAAACTTGGTAACTCTAAGACTACTCCAAAAAGACATTTACTAATAGTATGGACAACATTATTACCATAATGTATAGTCCAAATTTTTTCCATTATTCCTACTTTTATTTTTAATTTTATAGCTAATTTACTAGAAAAAAATATTTTGTATCACCAGTATAAAAAATTATAGTAACAGTGTACCAAATAATTTACTTGGCACTTCTATGGGTGTAACTTGCTTTTCAACTTGTTTATTAATAGCTTAACTGCAATTATGATGCATCTTATGTTGTTGGTTGTTGTCATATTTATTTAGAGGGAACTGATTTGTGTAGTGATCCTTACCACAATTAAAAAAACCCCTTATAGGTCCTCTTTTTGGTTCAAACTTATTTCCGGTCTTGAAATTATTGTTTTGACCTCCATAAGATTTTTGCCCATTATTGTTATTCTTCACAAAATTGTTTCTAATTTTCCCACAATTAAAACAACCCCTATAGGTTTATTTTATTTATTTATTTTTCTTATTTTTATTAGTCAAAAACTTGTTTTTGACTCCAAAATTTTTCCATGCCACCTTCTTAGGTGCAAGTGATGAAGAAGAGTTGGTAATTTTCTTTCAATTTTCTTCTTTATGTGCAGAAATTGCCTTCAATTTTTGTTCTTTCCTTATGGATTTTTCTACAACCCTTCCATAGTGGTTGGGATGTGCACATCTACCTCTCCTCCTATGATAGGATTCAATCCCATAATAAAATTTTGTATCCTAAACTTTTCATCAATTTGATACTATGGAACGTACTTAAGAAGTTTGGTAAACCTCTCCCAATACTCAGTTATAATTAACTTTCCTTGAATTAAATTCTAAAATTTTGTCATTTTTTTATCATAATAGAGTTGTGGCAGCCAACGTTGTCCTAAAGTAGCCTTAAATTGATCCCATGTAATGCTTGATTCATCAATATTCAGTTCATCCTTACGGTGTCCCACTAAGAGGATGCCTCATGGGAAAGCTAGTAAGCTCCCCATACTACCTTTGTTTCTTTTAAGAAGTTCCTTATTGCAAAGTACTTCTCCATTTCACTAAGCCAATTCTCAGCCCCATCCCCAGTGTAGTGCCATCAAACTTTGGTGGAATTATCCTCTTTATGTCATTAGTAAGTTCAACTGCTAATCTTGCCTTTTTATTTTCAGGTGATTAGGTACATTTGCATTTGCATTTGCATTTATTATTATTGACATTCACAACATTATTATTTTCTACATTATTGTTATCAATGCCCAAATTTCCATCATTGGTTTTTTTCTGGAGATGGCTGATTTTTATTATCAGCATCATCTTCCTCCTCTTCATTACCCATTACTTATTGTTCAAGTACAACAAGACGATCTCTTGTGTCCAATAGGGTAGCAAGAATCTCATCAAGTTTTTGTGTAGTAGCTTCCTCTCCACCTGAGGTGGATTATTTGCAGTACCTCCCCTTGTTCTAACCATTTTTTATTAACAAGAAATTAAGTTTTTATCAGATATGGACTCAATAGGTCCAAGAGCTGCAACCTTCAGCTCTGATACCAAAATGTAACATCCACTTTTTATGACTTAGAAACAAGGGATTTTTTTACATAATGTTCTCTATTCTAAATTCATACAATTCAGAACACACATTCCATTGCCAATCCATCTCATAATAGAAAACCATATGCAACTATAATGACTCGGTGAAACACCGATCTCTCATTTCATGACTCGATATTAAACCGATCTCTCATGTTTAACTTGTTTACAAGTGTATACTATGTATACTTTGGTTCTTTTACCCATTAAGGGTCACTCAAGTGTTCTGTCTAAGAAGCCTATCTGAATATCTATTATTGATATTCATCTAAAATCCCATGCACTTAGACTAGGTGACATAAGACAACACAACCAAGTAGTTTGTGATACTTTGGCCAAAGTTTTAACATGTTTACCATGTTTACATTCCAAGATGACATACTCATCAAAAGGAATATGTCTTTCACCCCACTCAAACTGTTATCTAGATTGGTCTTCCTTGACTTCTATCAACCAAACCCAAGTCAAAGTTTCACACTAAATAGGGGCAGCTCACATACACTAGTGTGGAAGACTACTCATGGTGACTAAGGATAAATAGACATACTCAATCAAATTTCATCATTTGGGTGTGTGTTTAGTTACCCTAAGTCAACATGAGTTGACCACTACACTAGTCCATGTGTCTATCTCTATTTAGAGTAGAACTATGAACCAAATTTCCACTTATGTTAATCAAGTTAATTGAACTAAGTGGGGTGTTGAAGCATAGTTGGTTGCATCACAATATCCTCGTAATGACTCCCATCATTATGAGGGTACTCTGTTATAGCCTATATTACAACAACCTACTAAGTTCTTTCAACTAAACTAACATACTTAAGAAACATTAGATTATTAACCCTCAAATTATTATCTTGTTTAATTAATCATTAAACAACGCACCTAAGGGTCCACTAAGTATGATTGATCCAAAGAAAGGATTCAAAATGTACTTTTACACCAATTGAAGGTATGCAGATAAAATTTGTGTTCATGCAAATGAACTTTATTCTCAAACCATTAATTCCATTTATCGATAAATCTGATTCAATATCAAGTAAGTAAGATCATTAAGTTTTCTTACTATAGTTTAACAATATAAACAATCTTGATTGAAAGCTTATACATTAGACTTAGTGATATCATAATATCTAAATCTTCTTATTAATTCTTTTAAGCTTTCCATTTCCATTTATTGTTTTCATATAGAATAGCATACAACCAATCATCAATAATAGCTATACTTTATTACATTATAAGGATAACATACTTAGTTTTGATTGAAAGATAAAAGTAAGTATCCTCTTATTCATAATTAAGGACTATTGTCCTATTAAAGAAATCAGAAAACATAAGGTTTAGATTCATAATAGGAATGCCACATTCATCTATATAGAACTATCCTTATTCCCTTTTCTAGTAAGGATCTATCAATCATAATCATCATAGTTATACCATTTCCCAAAATGAAATGAGTCGGAAGTGTGTATGTATATATAGTTCCTTATCCAAGCATTATTCTATACCTTAGAATCCATTAAGCCATGCATGTCAATATTTAAGAATATTAATAAAATCTTATCATGCATGTTAATATTTAGAAATATTAATCAAATCTAAACATATATGACCCTCAAATAAATCAGAAATCAACAACTCTTTACACAACAATTCCTTTATCAAAAAGAGAGTTTTCACTTCACTCCAAGCTCAATAATATTCCATAAGTTTATAAGGATACATATTTCATCATTACAAAACTAATTTAATACATCTTCATAGTCTTTCCAACAAGTTCATTTGAGATAATTTCAATACATAAAGTATCTGAATGAAGAAAATGATTTCATTAATAAAACAAATGCAACTTTTATAAGTCTTTCTCCTTTCACTTTTCATGAAGTCCATCTGCAAAATTGTTAGCATGAGTTAGTTCACAAGAACCAAGCATGATAAGTGCTTTATAACATTAAAACAATATGATTTTATCTAATTGTTTCATAAAAGGAACCCTATTATTTATGAAAAGGTTCCAAGTACACAAAAAATAAGATCAATCAAATAAACTACCCAAAAAGTCACAATGTCAGAATAGAAAAGAAGTCAATAATCTATTAAGAATCATTGGCTCATTTAAAAAGTTAAATAATCCAACATAAATTTAATTCTATCTATGTTAGAGTATTGATAATCATTTCAACATGATAACATTTCAAACTACAACCAATCTATAAGAAGAAAATTAATCAAAGTTCAAGATCTATCTTCATTCTTTCTAATTTAAATCACCAAGCCAAAGTTCCACTAAGTCACAACACATTCCCTAAAAATCAATCAAAAGGTATTTAGGAACAAATACAAATAAATTGACATGAACAAGATGTTGTCTCCATGGATCATCTATCCAAATCTCTATCACTACCCATAAAAGAATGCTAAAAAAATAGAGACAAAATTCGACAGAACTTAGGTACTCATTATACATTCCTACAGAGAGATTTACTCTAGCCATTGACAAGGAAAAATGATTCAAACACAAGGTACAAACTCTAGAGAGTCTCTGCTCAAACAAAATGAACTGGTTCGGAAACCCATTTGATCAAAATGTATCCATTCAACCAATACAACAAGAGAGAGAGAGAGAGAGAGAGAGATCATAACATAACATGCATCTCAAGTAATCAACCAATAATTTAATGCCCAAATAACTTCCATTTCTAAGCTACAGGATGAAGAAATCTAAATTGTTCAAGAAACAAAAATCACAGAGTACAACTTTCATTCACACTCGAAATGAATTCACAATAAGAGAAATATTCTTCATTTAACGTTCTAAAATAACCCAAAAATGCAAGTACAATCTCTAAGAGACATTTTTCAAGAACATGCACATTCAACATAACATGCTACAATTTAAACCAACCTTTGAGAACAATGATGATTCAGACCACCAAAAAATTCATCAAATTAAAGATAGATCGATAATATCTAACTCACGACACTCACAACTAACAAATCTCAAAGGTAAAAGAAATCCTTGAATAATGACAAAAGACTAGGGATGAACAATGTCCTAAATATATCATTATACAAACTAGCCTATAATGGGTGAAAATTTTTAAACAAAACTCAACAAACAAGAAGGGACAAAACTTACCCATTTTATCCCATCCTTTCCATACAAGTTGACCCAAGATGGGTATACATGCAATAAAAATCAAATCCCATGAAAGAAGAGAGAGAGAGAGACATGATATTACCAGTCCTTGTTTCTCAAACATGTCCACCCGAGAAGGGTATTTAAACAACAAAACAAAACTTAAGATGATAGATATAGAAAATCCATTCTCACCTATACAACATGCACTTATAGTGCTCAAAACCACCTTCATGAATACCCAATATGGGTCAAGAAAGATCTCTTTAAAAAATAAAAAGATCAAAAGATCAGTTATAATCTTAAGCCAAAATGAAGGTCTATAAACCAAACAAGAATCCCAAAATAGACCTTCAAGAAACAAGTTGACCAACAATATTTGTTAATACAACCAAAAAAATAACCTTCAAACCAAACAGGGGTTCCAATACAGGATTCATTTTATTCTGTGAACAAATTCGACCCAAACAAATTTAAACAAAACCCAATTTCACAACAACCTGGAGAGTTCCAAAGTTCAAGAAAATTCAAACCAAATCCCTACAAAATTCTCTTAAATGCCAAAAAGGGTACAAAACAAGGAGACATAATTATCAAAACATAGAATCCCCTAAACAATCATACCCAGTTTCCCATAAAGCAACACATCAGTTTTCCAACTTCATTCGAAACCCAAAAACATGTAAAACAATTTCATTCCATAGAATCACTATATTCACAAGAAACCATGTCCAAAAGAAACTCACAAAAGTAAGAAGAAGAAACAAATCACACCAAAAATAATTCTCAAAGACATTTTCATGAAGATCAACATTCTTTTAATGAAAATGTTTAAATAAAAGCAAGATATCTTAAAGAGATAGATCCTATCATGCCTGGTAGTGCTCCTGCCTTCTCTTCCTTGCTTCAATCCTTCAATAAAAAGCTTCCATAGAAATATTTCCAATGAAAACACCAAAACAATCCTCTGAAATGTTTCCCACTTTCTTCTTATAGTTTCCATGACCAAATTTTTCCATTATTTCCTCCATGCAATGGTGAATTTTAACATGCAACAGAATCGAACTAAAGTTTAAAAATTGGAAATATAACATGCAGCACCAAAAATCTCAAGAAATTAAAATGAACAATAAAATAACCATTTATTTTTCCTCCAACCCATTCTACTATTCCCCAAGCAATTTTCACTCAGGTCGAGGCTCATAAATGCCAATAGGACTAATAGTGTCCCTTCCAAAAGTCCTGCCATGTCTTATCTTTTGTTAGTTACAACTAATAATTTAAAACTTCATTCAACCTAAAATATTAGAGTTACTAGCTCAACATTTTCCTCTACCTCTTTACCTTGGCCAAAATTGGTAGTAACATCATATTAAATGAAACATTTAAACCTTGCAATGCATTTGGAATGGTGCCACCGCCATCCAACCACTTGTTAAAAAAACCATCCACACATTTCCTTAGGTTAGGTCGATGTCCATTAGCTTAGGTTCCATTATTATTAGTTTATAAACCATATCTTAGGACCTTAGGAATAGAATCATATAGATTAGGATTAATTAGTATCCAAACTTAGGATAGTTCCTCATTACCCCATTTAGGATTTAATCATCAAAATAAATATAATCACCTTAACATAGGTTTAGGATAGGATAAGATAATCAAAACACTTAGATTAATTAGGTCCCAATAAATTAATCAAAGAACATTACCTTGCAAATTTTATCAAAACAATGAATCAAATCACTTAGAATGGTGAAATCAAAAGATGCTACATGATATCCCTATTACCCCATGCAAGCCCGGTTTCAAAATCGAAGTTGTAACCATCTCAATCACAATGATCAAACATCAAAAAATCTAAACATGCCTTGGATCACTATAATTGATCCAAGGTGTGGTTACTCTTGCACTATGCAATCAATAGAAACTGAAAAATAATTCCGTATTATAAAATAGGAAATGAACAAATAAGACTGAATTTATTTCCTTCATCCATATGCAGAATACATTAAAAAGTTCAACATAAAAATTATATGTAATACTTCATTATAAATTCATAATTGTCATGGCGTGGTGTTATCTAATTTTAGAGAAGATAGTCAACTCCTCCTAGAGCATCCTTCTACCATTGTAGTATTAGGAGCATAGATATTAGAGAGAATAAACTATTTTCTAGAGCTAACTTCAGTGAAACAAATAGCTAAATGGTGCTGACTATTAATGAGGGGGAAGCCCTCCAAAATATTCTTATTCCACATGTACAACAAACCCCTAATGCCCCTGCAGAGGATTGACAGTGAAATCCAGCTTCTTTCCAAAAGAAAGCCTGAAATTCTTTCATCTTTTCCTGATTCATCTTAGTCTCTTGTAGCATTATGACATCCGATTTTTCCTTAATTTTGAAGTCAAAAAAAATCCTATGTTTACAGGGGTGGTTTAGGCCCCTTATATTCTAAGAAGAAATATTTTTTACCTACCAACAATAGTTTTTACCCCCTTAATAATATCCTTCCATGTGTATCTCTCCCTTTTTCCTTTTTAGACGGTCTTCCTGGAGATGCTTTATTGGCTCCAACATCCGGCTTTGATCCGTTCCTCGGTGTCAATTTTCATTTTGGAGATGCTTTAGGACCAGCCTCCTTAGGGACATGGATGACATGACATACCCCAATGGGACTTTATTATACCACTTATGTATCTCATGTGACTTCAATTGACGTTTCATTTAGGTCATTCCTAGAAGTCTCAAGAGCATGTTGGAGATCCTCTTCAACTGTTGGAATGTCCTCCAAATTAATGTCTAGGATATTGAACATATTACTTACCAGTAGTGATTCCACTGGTCTTTGGGAAAAAAACTTGCATCCATAGTATCTCGGAACTATGGATCCTACAATATTGTCCTCTTGGAAATATTCAAAAACCACCGCATCTTCATATTTTTTTGGGCCTTGGTCCACTACCATATTGCTGACCTCCTCCTATCCTACATCAACTACTTCTTCTTTTAGAGGCTATTCGGGCCTTATGGATTCCAATCTTTAATCTCCAATGGGTTTTCTTATCGATTTTCATGAAGGATTTATCTTCGAAGGTCCACTTCCATTTGGTTGCATAACTCCCTTACCTTTCAAATCTTCCTTATTGGTTCCTTTTTTCTTCTTGATCCGAGATTTCTAGGCCACCTCCTCTTTTCTTTAGGAAAAAATTTAATATTTTGACCTACCTTGAAACACAAGAAGCACATAAACGATGTGAAATCATAGTCAATATTCTAGGTATAAACACCCCAGGGTGCCTCAACTCAATGCTTCTAGTTAAAAATGTTTCAAGAACTACCTTAATACATAACCATGTAAATAGAAGTCTAGTTTTAGCATAAGTAATATGATCTATGATGACTAGAGCCCCAATGGATTTGGCAATCCCCTCGTAAGATGTCCAAATCCCAATATTCCAAGGGTAAACCTAGAAACCTAACCCAAATAGGGTATTCTTTAATGAATGTTTCCAAGGGGTTAAAGTCAGGCTACCATTTTTGCACCAAAACCACAACCCAACCCATAAACCATGGTCCTCTAGACAATGATCCATAATAATTCCTCTTCCAAAGATAGATTAATCACAAAGAAAGCATTAAAATACAATGTTATTTCCATCAAACCTTTGGGCATCCACTTCCTGTTAGCCCATTTCCTAAACTCCTTAATGTTCAGATGTTACCCGGTATCTTGGCTAAAATAGTATTGCACATTGAAGACTTCACTTGGTTGGCCACTTTTTGGTATTTCAAGGAAAACACCATTTTCGTTGCAAATAGGGATGAGATTGGTAGTAGATACCTATTTGGCTACATTTCAAACCACTCTTTGTGACCACATGATTGGGGTCCCATATCCGACTCCACCTTTTTCCTTTCCATTGTAAACTGTGCATCCTTCCCGCCAACCTATAGATTCTCCCCGTGAATCCCTACAACCGGATCTCTTACCTTTTCCCGCTCATTCCTAATTTTGAAATTTCTCACTCTATCCTCCATCTTTCATTCATTGGACTGATCGATTAGGTATAATATTAGAGAATATTTTTATCTTTTCATTGGCCTAGTTGATAGTTTCATAAGCATCCTTTTGCAAAGCCGCATCATGATCTATGACCACTTTATTCAAATGATCTAGAGTGATGACATCATAGTCAAATTGGGGACCTAAGAATAATTTTATGATAACCATGCATAGTGCATGAAAAATTTCATTGAGTGATCCCAATTAACATGCCACCAACCGAACTTACTATCATCATGTCAATGAGGAATAGACCAAGAAGGATCTAAGATCACATTAAAAGACTTAGGTAAGTGACATTTCAAATCTTCCTTACTCAATAGTTGATGATAGTTAGGCTGATTCTTTTTGTTATTAGGTTGTTAGTCAATATTAAAAATAATCCTATTTGAAAAAGTGATAAGAGGAAGAGTATTAGATACTTTTTCGTATGTTGCATTCTTGTTCTTATAACATTGGAGGATTTGGAATTGCTTGTTATTTTGCATCTTAGGAGGAGATTTATTAAATTCCCTCATGAGATAATCTTTCCTTTTGTCTTTCTCAAAGGCCTCTTCTAGGGAAGTGGGAGAAAAGGACCTCACCTTATATTAAAGGTGAGGTTCAAGAGCTCGTAAGAAAAGTTGGAAGAGGCTATCATTAGGCATGTTATGTTATGCTTCATGTGGATAGGGTCTTCCAATGCTTGATGAAAGATTACATTGATTCATTTTCAGATTGTTGGAAATTGATGAAAGAATTGATATTGTTTTTCAAGTAGATCATGATATTAAAATTTGTTCACTAGGGTGTCACTAAGGACTCTAGCTCAACTATGGAATTAGGAGGTAAAGTATGGTACCAATCCAAATCATCTCCAGTGATAGTTTTAGTTAGGAGTTTAATGGTAGCGTATGAATTGGTTCTTATCCATTCTTTGTAAAGGTTACTAAAGGATTTTATGTGAAGGGTGGGATCAATAGACCAGTTGTAAGAGATAGAAATTCCACCAATATCCATGCTAACAATGTAATGTGCTAAATTATATTGTTGGAATGATCTTAAAACTTTGTTTTAGATAGGGGGTTATGTGATGGAAACCCCATCAAGCCTAATTGGAAAAGGAGGCGGTGTGGTACACCAACATCCCATTGATGGAAGTTGACTAATTAAGCCATGAGCCATTGTAGTAGATTATTGTTGGATCATCCTATCAATGAGTTGGAGAATGAGATTGGTAGTATCATAATTAGAGGAATTTTTAGATGAGCCTACTTTGTGAGATTTTCATTTTTATACCCCATGGTCAAGTTGTTCAGAAATGAATTCAAGAAGACACTTGCTAATAATTTCTTCTGATTCATTTTTGTATTGGGAAACTGAGATAAAAAAATTCTGAATCTTAAGAGGATGATAAAAACCATCATCATTTTTTTCTTCCTCTTCATCCTCAAGTGGGCCATTGTGCTAAGTAGAAGGCTTATTCTAGGTGCTCATATGATATAGCAATCCATGCAAAAAGGAAACTCATATTCGTGGATGATAGGTTTTAGGGAATGTTTGCACAACAAATTCAAAGGACACCAAACCCAAATACTCCATGATGAAGTGATGATTTGGATGAGAATAAGTCTATAAATAAAGGCTACAGATAAAATTGACCACGTAGAAAATTTTACATAAAGGCTAATGGCATCTAGGAAAAAAATTAAGAGAATAAAAGGGATCTTCCATGTAAACAAGTCTCGCATAGGGGTCGATGGTGTTCGGATATGAGAAAACATGAAAAAAGAGGATTGCCTCCTCGGGAGATGGTGTCTGTGTAGGTAGGATTTTGAGATTTTGTGGGGTTTTAGGTCCTTAATGAGGTCAAATTTGAAAATGGGTTCTTTTAACGAGTTGTGCTTGATCATAAGGTATATAGAATTCATGTTGGATTTACCAAAGATGTATACAAGCCAATAATGTGTCTCAATAACTTACAATCTTAAATCATACATTTTACAATGGTATCTAGGCAACGAGTAGGAAACACACATGAGCAGACATATAGTGGATAGATTTAAAGGGGTTATAATGAGCTTTAGGTTCGTATATGTAGAGGGCACTAATCCCTACACTATGTAAACCTATGGTTTCTAAGGTATGTAATCAAGATAGAGGAGATAACCCTACTAAGATATTGGTAGATGGGTGAGAAGAGGTGTGTATAGATGATAGATAAGGAAAGCATGCACAATATGACTGAAATAAAAGTAAAGAGAAGCTAAGGAGTTGATCATGAATAAGAGTACTATGCTAACTAGTATCAAAATACATGTAACACTAAGCTAACATAACACAATGAGGGAATGAGATGAAAATAATCTATGAAAAATGACAAAGAGGGTTACAAAATTCACCTTATACTTGTAGGGTGGTCACTGATGCATCTATATCTCTAGAGAAGTAGAACACAAAGAGAGAATCACTATTAAGTGGAGAATGGGAAAACCATTTCTATCCTATAATCACTATAGATGACCCAATAATTAAAGAAAACTAACCAAGAAGAAGAAGAATTTCCTATCCAATAAAAAGAGAAAAGCATATGGCAATTCCTATGATTCCGACTTTCTTTTATGAATGTTAAGTGTGATATGTATATATACCCACACAATCACCCACAGAAATTGTGTCACTAGGGGAAAATCAAAGGCTCATGGATTATTTTTTCGGTCAGTGATAATAAAATTTCATGCAAACTTATAATATGTGTCATAGAACAAATAAGTTGATGAACAAGGTGTCAAGACGATAAAGTGCAAGAAAAGTGTCATGAGTGTAATTTATATGAGACCTAAAGGGACAAGGATAACTAATGCAAGGATAAATAAGGCTTGGACCAAACAATGACACTGTTTATGTGTACTGTCTCTAACCCATAATGGTTACGTGAATAACCATTCCCCATTCTCAAATGCCCCTTAAGGCACACACTCAAGAAATATATGCATCAGTGACCTTTATCTACAAAATAAAATTGTTAGTAACATGTATGAAAGATGAAAACTTAAAAATTAGGTGTATACAATAATGTTCGATTCACTCAATGCTTGGACACGCTAGACAAGAGGCTCTCATAGCTCAAGAAATCTACTATGAAGTCCACTCATCCCAAGAAAAAATGCCAAAATACTCGTAAATCCAACAGATGGGTCCGGACTCAATTTTAGTGCCAAAATACAAAGCTCCTCCTGGGAAAAGAACATACCTCACGAGAGAAGTTAAACTTTGGGAGTAGGTCACATATCTCACGAAGAAATCTGAATTGATCCAAATTATCAATGGACCCCGAGTGAGCATACAAGACATCATGGCTATGGGGATGTCCCATAGAATTTTGGGTGATATACAATTTATGTTCAATGCGGATGATGGTAGGGAGTTTGTGGCTTGCGAGGATAAAGTTTTAGTCGCTTCTTCCGGTCTTTACGAAGGAATTTGTAAAGACTAAAACATAATGTAGTAATTATAATATATTTTGTGTATAATTTCATGGGTTGGGATCCCTATAGAATCCCATGCTTAATTTCATGCATATACAATGTTTATGTTTCATGATGGGGTAAGATTCAATTTTTCATCCTTTGCTTCTTTTTTAAATTTACCTCTGCGTGCACACAAGCGTTCAAACATCCCTAAAATAGGGTTCTTCATCTCGACCCAAGATGCCAAGCTAGCTATAATTTCATGTTTCGAACCAAACCGATCCTTCAAACACCCTTCTCTTCTTCAATCATACTTTCACATCGCTAACTCTAAAGAATTGGGGCATTCTTCACATTCTATGGCTCCAAAATGCTCAACAACTTCAAATTACAATGCAAAGTGTGAGACTTAGCTAAATTTTTGATCATATAGTTCTTTGCACACTTTCATTAATGGTGTAAACATTCCCGCATTTTCATATTTTCATTCATTTATCTTATAATTCGATTTTGAATGTGAGCCTTACATGTGGACAAATTTTCCATGTCGATTCACTTGGGTGACATTGCATTTTTCTATTAGTCCACCTCTTGAAGTCAGTGCATATGTGGCCTACCAACTAATTTATTTTTTATGAGATGACGACACATGTCCATTTTGTAAAGCATTTGGGGGTAGACATGTAGCTTGTAGAGTTATAGGACCTACAACAATGTTAACTACAGAGTTGCAAATATGGCCCAGATTGAGGATTCATTATATGTCACCGTGTGTCTTCCATCGGGCCACAGAGATGGAAGTGCAAATTACAACATTGTAGAAACTACAAGGCTACCAATTGCTAAATTTTGAGGATGTTCCCTCATATGACTATCACCAGATTGTGTCACATGTGCTTCACCGTCGTGCTTTAGAGATGGGGATGAAACTTAAAATCTTGCACCAACGGTGAAGCTATAAATTGTGATTGTAAAATTTCCAACCTTATACCATGAATATTTCATGAATATTTTCCTTGATGGGCCTTTGGGAAGAATTTAGAAGTTGCACATTCAGTATCAATTTTGACTTTGCAACAAAGTCATCAAACAAAGTAATATTCCTAGAATATTCCCTTGTCACGAGGCTCGTAAGTACCATTTTAGTTTGGAACTTTACAAAAATTAAAGATCTGCTCATAAGGTCCACACACCCCGATACTTCAAATATTCCTTTTGCACACTCCGAGGCGGATTTACATTTTTACAAATTACTCAAAGCAAGATTAAAAATGTCTAAGTCCATCGTATCATATCAAAGTGTGAATACACCCATTTTCAAACAATAAACCTCGCAACCCTAGTAAGAACAAATAAAAATTTAAGACAAAAATACCGACAAGGGATAATAGGGTCAACACATGACATTTTATAAGCTTAGGAACTTAGGAAACAACCTTAAAACTTATAAAGGTCAAGGAAAACAAAAAAGAATGAGTAAAATATTGACAAGTATTCAAGAAATTCAAAAATGTTGTTTGGGATAAAAATGACAATTACAGAACCAACATGTCGCATGGAAAAACATAAAACTTTCAATGTTTTTCCAATTAGATGGTTTAAGAAAATTGGCCAAACTCTCCTTACGTTTACCAAAAGGAGTATTCAAATTGTTTACATTTATAATGAAAATAATAATAGTAAAATAATAATAATAATAATAAATAAATAAAAATGCATTTGTTGGAGTAGCAAATAGAGGGACATGTAGAAATAATGATGGTTGGTGGAATATTGAATATGGAGGACATTTTTTCTAACCTAATTTTACTAGTATCTCTTTACTAGTGCCACTTCATATGGTGCATTAATCGAGGTAGTTGAATTTTCCTCAAACTATTATCATTTGGGCACATTTCCAGCTATATATGCATGCATTCCTAATTGAGCTAAAATGTAAATAAGAGCCTAATCTGAATGCAAGATTGTAATAAATGAATAATAAATTAAGTAAAATAATACACTCAAGAAAAATAAGAAATGAAATGTAAAACCCTAAGTGCAAAAAAGGAACAAGATGACATAGCTAATTCACAAAGTTCTGGAGAATGCACAAAGTTGGACAACAAGAAAATGTGAAGCATCGACTATCACAATGCAGCTCAAAAATGTGGAACAGAGGAACATACTTGGACTAGGGCACCTGGAGAGGGATAGGGGCACTCATGGACGCCCTAGATATATTTCAATGTGCTTAGGTCTCGTAGAAATTCTGAAAAAACCTCCTCTGAGGTGTCACAAGGTGTTCACCTTTAGTTACCTTTGATCACTCCAAGCTCACACCAAGATCACCAAGGTTGCTGAAACCTGTAATGAAGAATGAACCTACAAAACCCTCAAATAGACATCAAATCTCAAAAATAAAGATAAAAATGAGGGGTCATACTGTCTCACTGTCACAATGGTAAACTTACAACCGAGCACTCACATCTTTGACCCAATGTAGTTATGTGTGTGTGTGGAATCATACCCTAGATTTCTCTTATGCCACCATACTTGGATAATGAGAAAGTAGATAGATGTATAATGTTGTAAATATGTGCATGAAAAAGAATGAGGCTAGATTTTATGCTCGACTAAACATACAACCTAGGCAACATATGGGATAGATCCCCTTCATTTAATGGTGAACCTCCCGTGTGCTCTATTTTTTTATTCTACAACATATCTAAATATTTTGGGTATTAATTTAATTAAATAAATCATGCACCACAGCTTAAAAAAATTTAGAAGCAAGTAGTTGTATGGTAAAACTTGAATTTAATTTGAAGGAAACAACACTATAGAATAAAAACGAGAAAGGACATATGAAATGTAGGAAATGTGCTTTCCAATAGGTAGATTTCAGAGCAAGTTACTTACACACAGAATAAACAAACATTGGCTGATCCTCACAAATTTTAAGCAAATTAAAAAGAAGCTTACACTTATGAAAACTAAGATAACACAAAGTCTATCATTAACATTCACAAATGACACAGTCATACTTTAATGGACACAAAGTTCAACCAAAATCCTTCTTCCTTCTTACTAAGTTGTAAATTGTTTACAATGAGTACATCTAGTTATTTCAACCCAAAGTCTAAAATAACCATGCACAACTTATAAATATATGCTTTCCCAAAAATTTCAGATCCCCACCCTTAGGCCTCTTCTTCTATTTATAGTCATTACAAGTAAAACACAAGGAAGTGATATACATTATACTTTAATAAATGAATAACTAATAAACAATTAGGAGTTGAGAACTTTCCTCCTCAAAAGCTTCGTTTCATGCCACATAATAGTTTTAGAATGTTCGAACATTAAAAACCATAATAACTGATCTATAACTACCCTCAAGTATTTGAATTTATCAAACAACTTAAAGTAACAATGATTGTACACCACATTACTTAAGTCTTAAAATGGATATACTTAGGAGTAAAGAAGAAAAGTAAAAGAAGAAGTAGAAGAATTATTCTAGATTAACAACTTTTGTTTCCACTTGATCTTTCTCTTCATTCTTGTCTTTAGTTTTATCTTCACCTGCATCCTCTTCTTCATCTTTATGCTTCTCTTTATAGATACATAATTGATCTCTCATGTATTTAATCACATCATTATCTACCTATGTTGTAGCCTCCATTTATGTCTCCAACATGAGAAATTATACTCTCTCCAATAACCTTGTAACCTCCCTTACCTTCCCAAGATAGGATCCCAAATGACCAACATTATCCTAAAGTTCTGCCAATTTATCCAAAGATTTTTGATTGAAAGGAGTATGATAGCCTTATTCATTAACTATTGAAATAATTGAAGAAATTCATCAATACTTTGTGGGGATCTAGAAGAATTATACTTTTTCAAATCATAGATCACATCATCAAGTTCATCCAAAATTAGTTCAACTTGTTCTTCCATAATTTCCATCTTTTGCATTATATGCTTTATGATTCTCTTCCTAAATGAGAGAAGAAGCTTTGTTTCTTCCCTTCCTAACATCCTTCAGTGTAATCTTTCTTTAATTAAAACATTATCCGAAGTGAATCTATTTCCTCCAAAATCTGCAAACTATAACTCATCAATCCCCATTTCATTATCCGTTTCCCACTTCAATTTATTTATTTTCTCCAATTTCTCATTATATTCTCAATAGTCTTTACCAATATTTCTTTGTAATAATCTATGGTCATTTTGGTAATTTCAGCCACCCATTCTTCTATAAATTTTGACTTATCCCATGTTTCTTCCATAATTGTGATTACTTTCACCTTCCCCTATGAGCATTTGTCAGTGTTGAAGTTCTTATAACCTTCATGATAATATCACAAATATTAGATGTTTTCTCCTTCAACTTAGCATTCTTTTCTTTTTCTTCATCCAGCTTCTGGAAAAGGCTATTAATTAATGTTTGTGTATCATGCTTTAAAACTTCAGTTGTGACCTCTCCTAATGGTACCTTTATGATCATCAAATATCCTATTTAGTCAATTCCTCTTTGCTCTTTCCCCACTACCGTGAGTAGATATTTCAAAAAAATTCTTCCCCAAAGGATGAATATTAACTTTGAGGTCACCTTAGGGAAACCTTTGATCTTCTCCTTTTCTTTTCAATGATTTTTAATAATTAGAAGATCCATTTCCTCCAAATTGACTACTTCCTTGAAGTAGGAAGATTTTCTTGGCTAAAAATTTGTGAAATATTTCCTCAAAAGAGCTTAGGCATCAAGATGAACAATCATTTCTTTACCACTTTCTTCTAGAGGGAAGTGTCATTATTTCCAAGTTCTTCTCAGTGTTCCTCAAGAGCAATAAAATTGTTAAAGACCCATCCTAATTCAACCATATTTTTCTTTATCAATTCCTCTTCTATTTCTTCTTTGGTCCCTATATCAATATCTTCAACATCCTCTTTCATTGTAGAATCTAAGAATGAAGAAAATCCAATTGTCTGTCTATCATGCATCACCCCAAACTCCTTCCCAATCTCCCCCTCTTCAACTTCTACATCTTCTATCTGGGATTCACTTTTCTCTAATGTTTGAGACACTTCTTGAAGAAGCAACATCATGTGTCCCTTGTTTTTGTATAAATTATAATTCCTCTAGAGATGGAGGAGGAGGAGTAAATGGTGGAGAGCAGGGAGGAGGTCTAGGAGATGTAACTTTTGTAGAAATAAAGGAAATATGAATGAAGTTGGCTTGAGTGATGGAAACACAATTTCTCCTTTAACAGGAAGATCTTGAATAGTAGAATGACAACTGATGAAGATCAATAAATTAGAAGTATCCTCTAGAGTGACTCCTGAAATTAATGGATTCTTTGTTCTTTCCTTCTTAATTGGCTTTCAACTTTGTAGCCACTCCACTACTCTCTCTGAACTTCTTTTCTTAGTTCTTTTTCTGGGGCCTTCCTTCTTCTTCTTAGTTCTTATCTCATTGATATCATTCATTATTGATTCTTCAAGGAAATAACCTTGACTGAGAAACCATTTAGAAGTATAAAAAACACCTTTGATGTCCTTTCCATGATTGATTTAGAAATGTGGGTGATTGGAAGTAAGGGGGCATTATCACCTCCTTCATCATAATAAGTACCATAAATTACTTGTCCATCATCTAGAGATCTTTTTTGGAATATTGGCCAACCCAAATTCCAAAATATGTTGTACTTGTCAACCGGCTGTAATCTCTTCTTCTTATCTCAAACTCATCTTTGCAATCAGCCCAAAAATCTTCTAGTGCTAATAAGTGTGCATAACTTAATGAGATTGATTTTTCAAATATTTCTATAATAAAAATTCACCCTTTCCTTGAAGGAGATCTGAGTATAATGAAGAAATATTTCCTTCTCAAAATTTCTAGCCTTATGGATATTTTACAATGATACTACCCAATTACAATAGGAAAATGAACAACTGATCTATGAAGACCTTGTTGCAAGTCATGGAGCACCACCAACTATCTACACAACTCAAGCAAAATCCATTTTTCACTAGGATATCTAGGAAACTTGAGTGGGGTACCCATGAAAACCACAAACTCTCAAGTATGTGAAATGATAAAATTGAATAAAAATACACCCATATGCTTGGACTACATTCCATGCCTCATCAATTACTCTCTTGGCTCTCAAATCAAGATTGAGCTTACAAATGACCTCATAGAAGAAAGTCATTAACTTTTTTTATATTCCTTGAAATATCTTGGTAAGGCCAACTATGGATAATATTCATAGATGGGTTTTGATTCAGTGTGTCAACACTCCTTAGCTTGGGAAAATAACCTTGTGTTTCTATAACATATATAAGATAAGAAGTCATCTTGAAATCTAAAGTTTGGATGACATTTCTTAACTAGAAATCAATATTATTACTAATGATTTCAGCCCAGTTGATCAACATATCAAGTTTTCCATTTTCAATCACCTTAAGGAAATAATACATCCATGTATAAAAATATTTAGCATTCTTCTCACCATTTATTCTATGCAAAGCAACTGAGTGATGTCATCACCCTCCTGAATTAAATCAGATCTCACAATTGATTTGGGGAACCTAGAAGCCTTTTTTATTCCTTTAAATACTATAAATTCATAATCTTCATGGCATATTTTGTCTTATTTTTCCAATACCCACTAGCTTTTTCCATGCTTAATACTTAGTGTATTTGGTGTAGTAGGGATTTTTAAGAAGAAGTTGAAGAAATGAATCATCTATCCTAGCCACTAGATCACCCGCATCATTCTTGATTGTTCTAGTTTGAGGATCATAATGCTTTACAAACTCTAACACAAATTCTAGAAATTGACAAGTACTTGGAAAGGTAGCTGCCTCAATTAGTCCACTTTGAGTCAATTCCTTCATCAAGGTGTTTTTATCTTAGCCTTGACCTCTCTATTAATTCAAATACAATGACATGACCCATGTCTATCTCCATTCAATTCTAGCTAGCTTAAATGTGATACATGATTCCATAGGGTATCCTTTATATTCATATTTCATTTTGTCTTTCCTTAGCTTTTTTTTTTTTCCTTTCCTTGCTCTGAAGTCTTCTTCAATATTCAAATTTGGATCTTCTCTTATCACAACAACCTCCTTCTTCTCCCCTGACTTGACATCACTTACTTCAATTGATTCTTCTCTTATTTCGCTAGATCCGCACTTTTCTTCAACAACGTGCTCCAACTATTAAAATTAAAACTATTTATGCTTTAAATATAGAACATCAAGTTAAGATACATTTATGTCATTTGCATGCAAAATTTAGAATTAATTTCTTCATGCAAATATGTTAAAATCATCCTAGAAGTCAAGTTCTAGGATGGCTAGAAGTGATTGATTGAAAAAATTCATTGCAGATTTTCAGGGTATAAATATATAATACTTGTAGTTAATAAGCATAAAGTAATTAAATTTGCACAATGAATTTGAAGAAACAAATGTTTTTTACCGTAATGAATAAGAAGTATTAGCTCATCGGTTCACCACAAAACATTGAAGAAGTAAAATTAATCCATTGTACCACAATACATAGAAGAAGAAACGATAATGGAAATCAACATAGGACTAAACGAGAAATGGGTGCTTGGTTTAGCACAAATCAAGTGGGAGAAGTAATAATAATCTCATTCACCACAATATAAGGAAGTAATAAGTAGTCGATTTTCCACAATGAATAGAAAAGTAAAAGAAATGTAAATCACATTAAAAGAATGGTATTCTTTACGATGATTTCATACTACTTTACTACAATTACAAAGGGAAGTAAAGTATATCAAATTGATGCAAACTAGAAGTTATGGATTCTTGACTTAGCACAAGTAAAAGCAAGTCTAAATGATGCAAATATAGGGAGTGTGGTTTGTGGCTTTTCCATACTTGCCTTTTTTCATCAAGGCAAGTAGAATACAACCAAATCGATGCAATGAATAGGTGATGTGTTTTACGGTTTTTTCATTCTACTCTACTTACAATGCAAAGAAAGTAAAAGTATTTAAATTCACCGTAAAGTAAATAAAAGACTTAGTAAAGTAAAGGTAATGCAAAATGTGCCATGAATGAGAAGCAGAAGGTGTTTGGATCGACACAAAACAAAGAAGTAATGGAGTTCTGCAGTTTTTCACACTACTTTACTTCTTCGAAATGTAAGAGAAGCAAAAGTAACCCTAAACACCAAAAAACGAAGAAGAAAAACCACATAAAGAAGAAGGCATAAACCTAGGGAAAAACTAGGGCTTAAAATGGTAAAAATTCAATGGCATTCCTTCAGAGGTAACAATGGATTCAAAATTACATCTAAACCCTAATCCCAATAAATTAAAACACCTTAAATTTGAACCATTTACCCTAGAAAAAGAAGAAAAACAAATAAGGAAGAAACACAATATAAACCTAAAACCCAACACAAAGGAAAGAAAAACAAGAAAAGAAAGGAGAAAACAATCTACTAACCTTTCCTACAAATGGGTCGAGTCAATTTATGCAAATTCTTCTTCAATCGATTGTTGGAAGTCACTCGGGGTATGGAAGGTCAAAAATTATCTCTCTTCACAAGTGAATGCATGGATCCTAGGTGGAATTACTTAGGATTTTATATTTTCCACGTCATTAAATGTGCCACAAATGCCATCTCAACCTCCCTTTATGTGGCTTTCAAAACAACTTTACTTTGTTAATTTTAAAAGAAGTAAAGTAGTTCTAGTTTACCACAAACTTAAGCTACTAGTTATGTGGGTTTTTTATATTACTTTACTTGTCTTAACTTTAAAAAAGTAAATCTATTCAAGTTCAACACAATGAAAAGGCTAAGCGATGGGGTAGGAATTTAGCACAATGAATAGATTAGTTTGGCGGTGTTTAGGAATTACTTTACTTGTCTTAATAATAAGATAAGTAAAAGTATATCAGTTTAGCACAATGAATAGAATAAGTAAAGAAATTTGATTTAGCGCTAAACTAAGGAAACCAATCTAGTTTTGTAGTGTTTTAAAACAACTTTACTTGACAATAGAAGCACTTCAAAATAACGCAAAGAAGGATAACTCTATACAAATCGGTTTTTTTGAATATGGATAGCTTGTTACTTTAAAGTAAAGCATTATGAGAAACCCAATAGCTTAGGAGAGAAATTTTTTAGTTTTTAAGGATTTTCAGGAATTTTAAGCACATGGGTATTTCATAAATCACCCCCAAACAAATTCCTATAACTTCTTGAAGAATCATCATGCACTCCTATAACCTAGATGAGTTAAAGAAACAACCTAAATACTTTAAACAACAACCTAAAGCTACAAACAACATGAACACAACTCATCACAAGTTTTGAAAACTTAAAATTTTAAAGGGGTACCCCAATATTTCTAAAGAAATCTTGGGGACACCATCTGGCTCCATCTATGGACATATTTATTTCTACCCAAAGGGAAGAAATGAAGATGAGATCCCAACATATATGGTTTCAAGCCTTTTTCATTGGTTCGAGTCATAGAAAGGGAAACACAAACAAACAAAAAACTAACCTAAGAATTTATTTATATACATATAGGTTTTACCCTGAACCATCAATTCTTGTAAAGCTTTAGATGTTTCCCATTGTATGATAATGGTAGTTCAACTCCATCCTGGTAAGCAAGGATGAAACTATCAGATCCAGTAATTTCCATAATCATGAATGGCCTTTTCCACAAGGAATCAAATTTTCCATGCATTCCTTTAGGCTCATTCTTCTTATCCCACAAAAGTACCCAAGCTCCAAGTTTGAATTTCCTCACTCAAGATTTCTTGTCAAATATCATTTTGAATTTCTTCTTGTGCTCGCTTAATATATCTTCTACCAAAATTGCACTTCTCATAATGTATCCAAACACATTATTCTCTTATCAATGACATCTTTATAAGTAGTTTCCTCCAAATCCTTGGTGATTTTTAATACAGAAGTTCGAGACTAATAGAAAATTGAATATCCTTCTCATACAACAACTGGAAAGGAGACATGCTTATAAATTTCTTTGGAGTAATTTTATCTTCCCACAATGCATCAAAAACTTCTTATGCCAATTCCTTTGATTTTCTATTGTTCACTTCGACATGATTGTTACCAAATTATTATTACTCGATTCTATTTTGACATTTCCTTGAGGATATTAATTTGAAGAATATACCAGTTGAATCCCATGTGTGTAACAAAATTCAATTAGATCCTAAAAATATAAGTTAGGATCATTATCTGCTACTATCTTATTAGGCACACCAAACATTATGATGATATTTTCCTTGATGAAGTTACACACCTCCTTTGAAATAGTATTCTTGATATGTATAACTTCTACCCACTTATTAAAATAATATGTAGTAGTGAGAATGTAATGGTGACCAACATTGGAAGGAGGATTCAATGTGCCAATGAAATCAATGCCCCATTGGTGAAATGGTTCTTCTTTTGTCATTATTGGCTTCAGGGAAAATCTGGAAGCTTAATTTTCCCAAACAATTGTTGATACGTTTGACATTTTGAAACCTAATTAGTTGTATCTTGAAAAGAGTAGGCTAGTAATACCTTTCTCAAAGTATCGTATGTGTAGTAAATCTTGCTGAGATGTGTCCTCCACAAGGTTTTTCATAAAATTTATTAAGCAATCTTTCTTGCTAAGAATAATCTACACACCGAAGAAAGACACCATCTATCCCCTTCTTGTACAAGCTATTATCCCAAAGAATAAAATCTTTAGATTTGAGCTTGATAGTTTGTTTTTCCTTACATGAAAGCTAATCCAAAAACTCTCCATATGTGAGGAAATATGTAATCTTACTATACCATTCATCCAACAGATTTACAAAGAGAACCATAGGCAACTTTTCATCCTCCTCTAAATCACATTGTTTTGTCTTGGTCATCAATTCACAAATGCCTTTTCCTCACACCAGCTTCATAGGATTGATATATAAGTCATATTCCTACACCCTTTTTACCCACATGCCTCTCAATAGCCCCAACTCTTGATATGTTAAGATAGACTTAACTATAGTAT
Source organism: Taxus wallichiana var. yunnanensis (assembly GCA_018340775.1). Taxonomy (NCBI): domain Eukaryota; kingdom Viridiplantae; phylum Streptophyta; class Pinopsida; order Cupressales; family Taxaceae; genus Taxus; species Taxus wallichiana. Next base: position 453,893,007 of record CM031235.1, on the reverse strand, counting down.
CAGACACATAAACCACAGTGTGTGAAGAAAGTATGTAGTACTTAAATGATTTACATGCCTTCACAACTGCATATCCATACTTCTCCATAGGGGTGTACTTAAATAAGCCTTCAAAGGTGTACTCATGAAATCGATAGGGGACTCAATGTCTTCTTTATTCTTTTGCATAAAAATTTTTGACATCGTGTGCATAGACACCCAAAATTGGGTCATATTCCCCTAACCCCCTTTCAATCAAATAATTCTACACCATACCTAGCCATGACCTCTTTCTATACATTAATATTAATTTAATTACTCATAATTAAATTAATCCTCATCCTCACACTATTATTATTTTAATTACCTTAATTAAACTAATATCCACCTCATCTTGCCACATCAGCCCTCCACCTCATCTTAAGACCTATTCTTAGCCTATTAATGAACCTAGACTAAGTCTCCACTTATCCTAACCAACTAGGAATATTTCTAACCCTAACCATTCATGACCTATTAATCCTCTAACCAATTCCACGCTCCTATTAACGCCATTCAACACTCTAGACCCAGAAAAAATTGAGATCATGCCAAAATTAGCAAAGATCGGGTTATTTTTGGCAACTTGGACCAATTCTCCTTAATCAATGTGGGTTTTCCTCTACTGGCATTGATTCCCTAACCACCATTGGTTAGGTTAAATAAGAGTTTATAACTCTTTTTTAGGTTCTGAATCTAACTTATTTGGCTTAGGCTTCTTACATGCACACGTTCAAGAACTCCTTCGGCCTTGAACCTTTTAGAGCCTATCACAACATTCAGACATCATCCAGTTCATCCACATATTCTTCCGCACTCTCCAACACATGCAAATGTAAGGCACCATGCCACTTTTTTGCTATATTCACTCCGGATCGCCACCTTCTACAACCACCACCATCCAATTCTAGGCTACATTCAACAAGTAAGTGTTCTCTCCTTTGTCATATCTATTTTCTTAAAAAAATTATGAAGTTACTTACCATTCCTTTTATTCTTGAATTACCTGATCTAATCCTCAATGCCTCTAGCCAACCTTCTATCATTTTACCTTCCATACGTTGCCTAAACCCACCAATAAATATCTATGATTCTTAACGAGAATTTTATGAACTTATCTCAATCCCCATCACTCTCTGTGCAATCACAGAGAGTGCCCCATTCTCAGTTTTTGGCATTATCACCTAACTACCCCTACTAACACCGGTCACCCAACTGACGTTGCTTACTACACAATACCGACATCATTTTCCTAAACAATGTTGGTCTTTGAGACTATCAATAGTTATAAAAAATAGCAAGCTCATATATTTTTCAAACTACCTAGAACCTAACCATACCTTGCCTAGACCTCTATAATAGCTTATGTCACACCTGCAGACCTCCATCCACCTACTACCTTTCTCAAATTTAGTCGTATATGCATTTATTAGACTATAATTGAATTATTGTACTTGTGTAGGATACCTAAACTATATAACTACAACATGCTAATTTATTTTATGTTCTTAGCAAGCATTAAATTATCTTAAAACGTGGATTGCCAACTTTCTAGGAAGTATCTCACTTCTTGGATCTAGCTCTCACTAGGAAATCCACCAATTGTTACTTTTAACTTTGTTTTGTGGTATTCTTTTCTATTTCAGATTGTTCTTCCTAGCCAAAGGGAAGCTCACACAATCATCTTGTATCAAATCCTACATCGCGCACAATGCCTTCTTTCATCTACATAATCACAGTATTCCTCCTACAAATTATTACTTTCTTATTTGTTTTATCACATTAATTTGAGGTGAAATATTTTTGCATGCCTGGTGGGACCCTATCATTTTGTGTTCTTTGCAGTTGTTAATTTTTAGGGAATTATTTTGTGTCTATTTCCTTTCCAAAAAAATTCAAACTAAAAATTCTCCCTGGGAATATTATCCTTCTTCTACTTGTCTAAATGAAATTCGTGTTTTGGCTTAAAAATAACCTTTCTTCCTATTATGTATTGAATTAGTGAAAGACTTACTCTCTACCTATTCATTATTGCTCTCATAGAATTTCATTTTCAATTTGGGCTTTAAAATATGTGCATCTCATTTCTGAATGTTGTATTTAGCTCACATAAATTTATTTGCAACCTATATACTGGAGGTCATCACCAATTGATGGTTGGTGGGAATGAGCTGTAGTTCACACTTTGTGCACACACAACCCGAACCAAATCACTAAAAAAAATCACTCATTGCTTAAAAATATTCCTTCCTGATAATTACTATTAACGACTAATAATTAAATTAGCGGTGGATCTAGTTGGTGTTTTAGCTAGTTATCATATCGATTTGTACCACATGTACCAAAAGGTATAAATGGGTACCTTTATCCAAACAAACCTAAAACTAGTCATAGACTTCTTATAGGGAACCCTCGTTGACCAAATAATCTATTCTACTTACTTTCGCTTCTAAATGACATAAGCCACATAACATAAAAATATATTACCTAGGATTTTACGTGTTTGCTAGATTTTTCCTAATTTGTGTTTTGAATTGTGAGAATGTTTCACCTATTTTTATTTCTCTACATACTCTGTAATCATAGTTGGTATATTTTGAATTGTTATGAGTGTGTTAGGACTTATCATTGCCATACTCAGTTTCTGGGTTGGTGTTTATTTGGACTTAATCACTTTAAAATTCAAATTTTCATCATCTTCTCAAATTTCACAAGAACTAACATCGGTCCAAATGATCGCAATCGCTTACCTCCTCATACCGAATCAATTTACCGACTAGAATTAGTTCCCTGTTGTTTTGGTTATTTTACCCAAAATAATGTTCAATTCACATCCAATCATTTTCTGTGATTTGTTTCTGACATTTCATACATTTATGAGTTTCTTTTACCATCACCAAAGTTCAGTTTCATTTAATTTACACTTCTTATCTCCATATTTTCAAATCTATCATTTATCCACAGGAACCAAAACTGGTATAGTGATCGGTATTGATTACCTCATTCTACCGGCATCGGTTACCCTACCAATGTTGGTATCCATTTTTTGATTTTTTTGTCAAAACAACGACTAATTTTCATTTTTCAGGTTTCTTCTATCATCTTTTTCTATGTTTTTGCTCCATCAATAGAGATCTGATCACCTGTGTTACCACTATTCACATTGTTTTGACTCACAGACAAGTCAACACCCTAGTATTTCATGCTAGCCATCACCGTTACACCCTAGCTCATCTCTCGTCTTCTATTTATTCGCTTATGGACCCTAACGTAGAACTCATTTTACCTATAGGTGATGAGGAATTCACAAAATTCCTTGATCATAATACTGCCACCCTATAATATTACTTAGCCCATTCTTCCACCTGTGACTCGTCAGGTCAGCCTTTTTTTAGGATGCCTACCTCCATGTCTCCCACTCTTTCCCCCATCGTATCATCTAATACCAATGTAACGTTACCTAATCCAGCCTCATCACATGTCATTTCTCATATTGACCCTACATCATTGATATCTACTGCACCTACGACATCTATCGCAGCTTATGTTTATCACCCCTATGATGTCTACCCCTCTGTCATCTACGAATCTTAGTGTAGGGACCCCCACTTCAAAAACTCCAGCTTACATCAATCATTTTTTAGAGTCTAGTCATGTCTATCCCTGCCACTTTTCCTCCTATCACTATGAGGGTCTCGACATATATTCCTCCCACCTATACCCTGTCTCAACCACCACCCATCACCTATACCTCCCATTCAGGGTATATGCTATCGTCATATTCCGCTACCTATATACCCCTTTATCAATTCACTTTCTTGTCACCTCCATATACTAGTATGCCACCTACATCCTACTCATCTTATCCACCTCCTTATACTTTGTTGTAAAGTGTACCTCAATAAAATCCGACCACAAATTTGATCAAGATGATGATGGACAAGATGTAAACCCTAGAGTCATCTATTTCGCTCTTGCAATTCTCTAACTTACGACGAGATTTGTAATGATCCTATTCACCCTTCTATTCCAATTCATCCATACCTCACACATTGGGAAATGCCAAAGTTTAACTAATTTAATAACAAGGAGGATCCACAACAACATTTATGATCTTTTAAACACGTATGTTATCTGATTTCCCATGATTATGCCCTACTTCTTCAAACTTTCCCAATGTCCCCGACAGACATGCCTTAGACTAGTATAGTTCCTCACCTAGGCACTCTATCTGCTCATTCAACCAATTAGCCCAATATTTTCTCAATCATTTCTCCATAAACATTTTCAATAACATTACCATGACAGACTTATATTTGATATGCCAATGTGAAGATGAGTCTACCGCATATTTTTTTCACACGTTGGCGAGCCTTATCAACCAAATCACTTTCCAATTGCCTCAAACTAAACTAATAGAGTTGTTTACTAGGGCTTCTGCTAGACATATCTCCCCAACTCTCCAAGTCCAAACCTTCTGAATGTTTGATGAGGCATTCATAATGGCTCGGAAAATTGAAACTGTGTTATTGAAGAGAATAAATTTCAATTGCACAACAAGATCACTCCCTTCAAACGAAATGAATCTTCTTATTTTTCTAAACCACAAACCAAACATTCAAATCCAAAGGGATCTCAGTAACCACGGTGGTCCTAAAATCTGGTCCATCTCATCCATCCAACAAACCAAAGCCACCTTCTACTCTTTCTCCTATTCAGAACTTACAACATAAGTATGAGAAACAATGATATACTCCCATAGGGGAACCTTACCCCTATGTGTTGGAGAAATTGTTAAAAGCAAGGGCTATTGTCCTTCCACCGATCAAACCACATACTAGTTTTGATCCTTCCCATCCTTTTCCCACGTGGTATAAAGAAAATGACTATTGCAACTACCATCGTGTTAGGGGTCATAGTGATGGAAACTGTAAAACATTCAAGAATATTGTCTAGGAGATGTTAGATAATGGAGATCTCTCGTTGATGGTGAATCATAGCACCCCTGAATTTCTACAACTCGATGGGTTGAGACTCTCAATGTGATTACATAACATGGAGCTTTTCCCAAGTGTGGGACCTTGCGAATTAGGAAAGCTCTCCGGATGAAGACCGGTTCCTACTCCTCTATTCAGATGCACACATAAAATATGCAGAGGGTTTACAAAAACCTAATCTAAATTTCCAAGGAGACAGGGTAAGAAAATACATAAAATAAAACCTAAACTACAAAGGTGATGCACCGAGGAATGAAGAACACATGTCTTGCCAATAAACACAAACCATAAAAATGCAATGCAAGATCATGCACAGAGATAACTGATTTGTAGTGAAAGATCAAGAGGATGTAAATGAACACAGAGATGGTTAAAAATCATCCACGGACATGCATTATTTGCTCCAAAGATTGACACAATACACTACAAAATGCCAAGAGGCAAAGTTGCATTACAGTTTTAGATGGGAGGTTTGAACTCCACAAATCCACTTGCCAAAGAGAAGAAGGGAGGGGCAAAACAAGAATGTCCAACCTTTAGAAAGAAGCCCCTCCTTACAATTTATAGGAAGAATGAGAGAGAAAAGAGAGAGGAAATCCAAATCTACCCCAACCACCTCCAAGTTGCATTTAATTCATCTCATTATGGTGGTAGGTGAGAACCCCAGCAAACCCGAAAAGTGGCGAACTATATTTTGAATTTTTAAGAACTTGTTCCCACCCAATTAAAGATATCTAGTCGTAGTTGGACTGAGCACCTCATAATCTTTCCAAAAATTCCAACCTTGCGTGAATCCGAGCTCCCTGTGAAAATTTATGGCCGTCGAATATCTGGGTCGTGGTCTACTTCTATCGCACTCGTAATGTTGTGCCTCTTGAAGGTGCGCGATAGGTGCATCCGTATTTTGTCGACATCCTCTTAGCCGCACCAAAGTCACATCCATATTTTTGTCGACATCTTTGTTGTGCGCCCATAACCTCGTGCCACAGGCGCATCCATTTTCGTGTCAACATCCTTTGTTGTGTGCCTTTAACCTGCGCCCTGGTGCATCCATTTTCGTGTCAACACCCTTTGTTGTGTGCCCTTTACCTGGCCTTGGCGCATCTATTTTTGTGTCAACATCCTTTGTTGTGCACCTTTAACCTGCGCCCTAGCGCATCCATTTTCGTGTCGACACCCTTTGCTGTGTGCCCTTTACCTACACCTTGGCGCATCCATTTTCATGTCAACATCCTTTGTTGTGCACCCTTAACTTGCACCTTGGCGCATCTATTTTCGTGTCGACACCCTTTGCTATGCACCCTTTACCTGCACCTTGGCGCATCCATTTTCGTGTCAACACCCTTTGTTGTGCACCATTTACTCGTGCCCCGGCGCATCCATTTTCGTGTCAACACCCTTTGTTGTGCACCTTTAACCTGCGCCTTGGCGCATCCATTTTTGTGTCGACACTCTTTTCATTTCTTTGATTTCCATATTCTTCTGCTTGTCTATATCTACCTGGGGGGAAAGATATATACAACAATCTCTTCCTTGACAATCCTAATGCTCAGGAAAACCAAAACTTGTAAATCTTTAAAAAGCCTTTCCCAAACCATAATCAGTCATCAAACCAAATGGGTGATACTTCTAACACTAATGTTCATGAGGTCCACATTGTCTTCTTCACTATACATATCTCTTCTGCTTAGTTACCTCTCATCCCCTCTATTGAGGAAATCCTTACGTGAGCTCCCCTACCCATGGAAGAGCCTAATCCTTCTACTCCTCTACCCACGGAGGAAATCCTCACATATATCCCTTCATCTATAAAATATCTTACCTCATCTATGTCCCAACTCATTGTAGAGCCTATCGCACCTATTCCTCTACCCATGGAGGAACCAACTACATCTACATCTTTTCCTACCATTGAAACTATCTTGCCTATGCCTCTACCCAAGGAGGAACCCATTTCACTTGCTCCTCAATCTAATAGGAGGCTGACCCTATCAACCTTTCTACCCAAAGAAGAGTCTATATCATGAGTTTTTCCATATCCTCACCCCATTGAGGAGCCAATTGTATCTCTTCTTCCTGTAAGTGATGCTTCACCGAGGGTCTTCCAGATCCTATTGATCTTCTAGTGTCACTCTTACCGACTGAATATGAGGCAGAAGCCTTCCATGTGTCACTTAACTTAGAGTTTTGGACACGTTTTATAACTCATTCATCACTTTATAAACCAAAGCAATTCTCACGTTTGGCATGGACCAATTATAGTATATTGATCACACCACACTTTGGGGGCACCTACGACTCCAAGTATCTACTCAAAGGAAAATGTTGCCCATATATACCTCCACCATTTATATGAAGGTATTCCATTCAACCAAGACTACAAAACTTAAACCACTCACATTCATTCCTTCTTCATCATCTTTTCCTTTACCCCAACCTTCACCTACACCTAAATCCTCATCAACATCCAAATCTTCAACTAAACCCACTGCTACACTGGGGGTCCACCCTACGCCTAGTCTAGTGCATCCTGCCATCAAATTAGACCTAACTACTACACAACCATCCATCATGAAGTCAACCTCCATGCCTAAGAAGAAGACACATTATCCTAGGCCTTATTTTCCCTCACCTCTTCCATCGATCTTAGGCCCACATCCATCAACCTTGGTTAAGTAACCACTTCACCAAGGTAAGTCTAAGGTACAAAAATCTACTTCCACACCTTCACCAACCCCTTTTTCCATGTCCTTACCTCTTTTCTAAAAGAAACCCCACAAGTGGCATCCCATACCAAAACCTTTACCACCATCACACCCTCAATCTACACCTGTACCTATACCTTCATCGCCGCTTCAGCCAACATCCATACCTTTACCTGCAATACATTTTTTAGTCTACACCTACATCCTCATCTTCATTACCCTTTTTGCATACATAATCTATGTTACCTACTACCACACCATTGCCAACACAATCAATTTCACCCCGGATCTTCAAATTGTCTTTGTCTTACATGTCCCATTCTCGCCTCACATGCCCCACTTGCACCTTTACCCAAGAAGGTGAAACTTGAATAAGAACCAAAATTAAAATCTTAGTTACCTAAAAATAAAGTAAATCGATCTACACCACCTCGCCAACACTTTTTCAAAACCATCACTTATGCCTTCACCCAAACCCACTCTGACTTTGCATTGTGATCCATTGGCAGGATCCTAGAAAAATGTCCTTGCTAGGTTGTTAGAAACTTCAACTATCATAGTGCCATCCATTAAACCTTACAACCCTCTCAAACCCAAGCTAACATGGTTTGATGACACAAATATTTATTCTTATCATCACTCTCCAGGACATGATGTCAAGGGTTGTAAAGCCCTTAAGAATGTTCTCCTCCAGCTTTTTCCTCCCGAACCCCCCGTAGAAGCAAATGACCTATTAGAGGTGGACTTTTTTACTAGAATAAGATGACCTATTAGATGAGGAATTCACTTCCTCTTTCACCATAAGACGTAAACCTATAACTATTCAATGGACTTCACCTCCACCTCCACATTCCTCTTTTCCTCCTCCAACCTTTGAGATCAATATAATCTAGCTTAGAGATCTAGCCCAACCCCCTCCAAAATGTAAATGCGCCATACTCATTTCACAAGGTTCTTATCCCACACTAGGTTTTTTTCCATCATGTCATTATACCTTTCATGACTCATCTCCCTCTCTTCCTCAGATCAATATGGTTTGAGTTACTACTCGCGCAAAAAAATAAAAAGGAAAAGATAAGATAGAAAATCCATCCACTACACCTTTACCTAATATCCCATCTACACATGCTCCCAAGGTAATCATCCATGGGTCATCCTATCCAATTTATGATGGCATCACACATCACACCATGATCAAACAATTGCATCAATCCCCTTTAAAAATATCTTTGTATGACCTCATACAAACCTCTTAATCTCATCGTTAGGCCCTCTTATAGATCCTAGAATATATCTAGGTACTACCAAATGAAACTTCACCCATTACTTCCATTTTCACCCCTCATCATGTGGTTTCTCTTACTTCTCTGCCCAAGACTTCTATTCCCACTACCACTCATCATATTTCCGTCAATTTATCTTGACTCAGAAATTACTCCTTTCTATTTAGAGGATCCTGACCCTACCCTCTTCATCTCTATCTACATCAATGATACTCATGTCCGATGTGTTATGATCAATGGAGGTACGAGCATCAATATAATTTCTTCCCGTGCATTAAAAAAATGCTCATACCCTCCTATTGTATGCATAATAACCTAGTTATGTTGTGCTCATTCAATGATGCCATAAACACTACTTTCAACACTATGATTCTCCACATCCGCATGGGCCCCCACACCATTCTTGAATTTTTCTATGTTCTCGGGGGGAATCCCAATGCAACATGCTATTGGGCCAACCTTGGATTTGTGCCATGGGGTGTGTACCTTTGACTTTACATTGTTGCATCAAGTTCGAATATGAAGGACACCCTTATACTATTCAAGCAGACCCTTCACCTTTCAAAACCTACAATATGTTGTATTAAACAAACGATGTTCTTATTCCATTTAAGGCATCTACCACCATCATTGCCTCATCCACTACCAATATCACCTCATCTACCACCACCACTACCTCATCTACTATCATTTCCACCTCATATTCTACCTCGGCCACTTCATCTTCTACCACTATGTCTTCTACCACTTTTGCTACTATGCCTTCATCAACTAGCACACCTCTCCCCAATGTGGCCGCAACATCCAAAGTTAGCCCTTCTTCTTGTTCTTCTTCCATTCCCGCCACCCAAGTGTCTACCGCTGACCTTTTAGAAGGTGTTTTTCAATGCCTTACATTTGGGGAGTATCACTTTTACAATATCGACACCTTCCAAAATCCTCGAGAGTATGGAAACCTTCATCAAAGACTCACATTATGACCATTGTGTAGGATAAACCTTTCCATATGGTCCCCTCACCCATGTACCAACCAAACATTCGAGGGAGTCGATAATTCTTTCTACACACCCAAACCACCTACTCAAACATGACCTTTTTTATGACTTTCATTACCTTACCAACCACCATTTTTCATGTACCTTTCTCTATCGTTGTGCTTGGAAAGGCTTCATATTTTCTCTTTAAGAACAAGGTCTTCACATAGCTTTTATTTTTACTAACCACAAACATAAGGACCGCCGTGGAATTGGATTTCCTAAACCAACTAATCCTAAGAAAGCAAGAGTTGACCTCGAAGAGGAAGATCAGCTTTTCACCTTCTTTTCCTTCTTTACCATCTTCACCTGTCACAATGCCATCACCTATAGAGTCAATGGATACAGAATCCATACCTCCTAACTTTTTTTTCATGAACACCATTTCCTTGGGACCTTTGACCTATCATCATGATGGTAAGGAATCCTCTTCCCTTCCACTTATTTATCCTGACATGTTGGAAGAAGACACACCTTCTATCAACGTTGTTCAATGTCAAGATGATGATTCCATTCTCACCTATCTAGGTGTGGAAGATTCTTACATTCACCAGTCATTACCTTCTAAGACACAAACCATGTTGAATGAATCAACCATAGAGATCAACATTCACACTCAGGATGACCCTCACATGCTGAAGATAGGCCAATCTTTAGATTCTAACAAACAGGAAGCCTTTACCTCTTTCCTCCAAGATCATAACAACACTTTTGCTTAGTCTTATGTCGATATGCTTGGTATTGACTATTGGGCCCCTAAAATATCGGCTAAGTACAAAAGGTGCATAAGAACGCAAGTCCTAGTTGAAGAAAGGTGTGCAAGTATAAAGTGCATAGGGCGGGGCTTAAGGAAGGCTTCAAGGAAACCCATGGCATGTGCGCATGTAGAACCAAGGGTTCGTGACTTAGACATATTGGGAGTTTTGGGCACAACACGTGAAAAGCATGACCCAACTGTGCATGCAGAGTGGATAAGGTTCCATCCTTGCAAAGGTTGGCCTGTGAAGGAGCATGCCTGTGGTAGAAGATTCTAGAAGCACATCATGGTAAAAAGTGGATAGCTCGTGCCTAGAGGAGCTTGCTCACATGGAGGACCACATTCGACACTTGGCATCGATCCGAGGCCGCTAGAAGATGAGTTGGCAGTCCCGTAAAGCCTATATATACAAGTTCCTTCGTAATTAAAGGAGGGAGAAATAGATAGAGAGTGGAGCTCAGAGAATCATTACAAGAACTCGTTAGTTTGGGTAATTGTTCTTAGGAAAGGATGTATCAAGGGTATGGGGATTATAAAATTCTTTTGATAGCCTATCCATATGAGTCTAGATATAATGCATGACTCGTGGTTTGCTTCTCTTTAACATTCTCGTAATAGCTCCATGAATGTAATGAGGTTACCAAATTTATATGATTATGAACATTGATGATTCCGATGCATACATATTTCTCATAGTTCTTTTTCATTTATGTTTATGATTAAGTATGGATGCTTGTACAACTTCTTTCTATTTTGGTATAAGTTATAAAAATTTTAATCTCTTTCTATCTAGAATGACTGCAATAATCTAGAAGTTGTTGTGAAGTTCTATGGTGCTTGTATGTGTTACTTCCTTCCAAATCTCTTAAACATGGATCATAGATGATGCTTCCCACTAAACTCACATAAAAGATAGACTCAAAGACCTACGTGTTCCTTGGGTGAGCACCCAGCACCCACTAGGTGATAGGCCGGTGCACATGGGGTTCCTTTCTCTTGTAATAGGGGTAAAAATGACTACATCTTAGTTTCATCACCTGGACCTCTTTTCATAGTTATAGAGGGAAATGGCATACATCACGATCTCGTATAATGAGTAATGGCATAACATTTAACTTTGGAAAGTGTTGAATCATGGTTTAAGAGCATGGAGGATGAATTTTCTTAAATATTCAAAGACTTGGACCTCGAGTTTGATGCACATAGATGGGTAGAAGAGAACCTCTACCATGATTTATATGAAACTTTTTTCTGTTGCTTCCTAGTAAAACTATATGAATGGCTCTCAATATGTATAGATCAAGCTGGTATTCTAGGTCATGTGTGTGGACCTAGGAATAATACCAAAGGCTACAGGATTTAGATATGACTTGGACTCATGTTGTGGATCATTGGTGGGAGGGTGTGTTAGCTAACTACACTCTGGAGTACGTTATTTCCACATATTCTTGCCCGGAAGTTACTGAGTTTGAATTTATGTGGGAGCCCAGAGGATCATCTCTACGTGATATCCCACTGGTAATGAAGATTTTTATTGTTACTTTCAGTTTAGAAGCATTTCCAATGGCCGCCTAAACCATTATGAGCATTGGGTGAGGGAGCTAGGGTGGAGGAAGATGGCAAATATTACAACGGATAAGGAAAGGGGGAGAGATGGCTCAAGTATAGTGAAGCATGTTAAAGGGAGATTGTTAGATGATGCAAAGTTGTAAGTGTGATGGATCTATGGAGGTAGACATTGTGGGAAGGAGTTGAGGTTCACATAGATGACATGGAACCCGAGCAATATGTGCTACCCTTCTTGTGCGCATAAGAGAGACCCCTTTGGCTTCTAATGAGAGTTCGTCACATGGAGAGAGAAGAGTCATTGGCATGTATATGAACCCACCCAGTGACCAAACCCTAGTGCTTGGTTTTCCATATCAAGGAAGGAGTATCATTAACCAAGTTGGTATCAAAGGAAGTGATAGATCTGTGCCTAAGAGGTATAATTTTTCAGTTCCCACTTCTATGGCTACACATATTCCAGTATTTGAAGGATTCTTTAGACAAGGAGCAAGTATACAAGCCTTTGGTCTCGCATCTAGGAGTGGCGCGGGCTACAATAGTGGTAGTGGGGCATTATCACAGATCGTCGGTGCATAGTTTAGTGGAACCTTGGGGACACTTGGCATGACTACCGCAGACCTAGTGGTTCTAGTGGATCCGTGGGTCAACAGGACATGACCTGTAGACCTAGTGGTTCCGTGGATCCGGTGGGTCAAGAGGGATAGGACCTAGTGGACCTGATGGATCCAACGGTAGAGGAAACACCAGAGGAAACTAAGGCTCTAGCTCAAGACGACAAGCGCCCACCACCCCCTCAAGTCTTCTTTAAGATGTCTTTACATTTTCCAGATTATCGAGGTATTGAAGATGTTGCGAGTAACATGTTCACAAGTGTGAGCTGTTATGGCACACAAAGGGGATCACAACCTCAGAGTGGAAGGCTATTCAATTTTCAACAACATTAGAGGGGCACGTGCATAGCCAGGTATAGGAAATATGACCCTCATCAAACGGTGGTGGATTATAATGCTTTAAAGAATGCCTTCTTGGTATAATTCCACATCCATGAGTTTGAACAGAAGAGAATTAGTGCCCTAAAGGATATTCAATAGGGGATGGAAGAGAATGTGCGGGAGTATGATGTGCTCTTTAAAACTCTCTTATCTAAGTTATCATATGATATTCACCCTTCACAGCATGCTCAATGGTTTTTGGAGGATTTATCACACCTTTTAGAAGGGCCTTATCTCATAAAACTTTTATAGACCCGCGCGAGGCGTTGGAAGCTTCTCTATGTGCCGAGGCTATTGGTAGTGTTGATACTGGTGTTAGCCCATTCCTGGAAGCTCAAATTGCTTCTATGGCTAAGAAGCTAGAGAATTCATCTACAAACTCGGCCCATGAGACTCGCAGTGGTTTATGGTGTATAGATTGTGAGGTGGAGGGTCATGCCAAGGATAATTTCCCCTAGAGGATAGTACGCGCCGTGACAATAGACTGTGAAATTTTTCACAGGGACCATGATGCAAGTAGATGCCCCTTGTTACAGCATGTAATTTGGAAGAATGTGTCTTGCTACTATAATATTTACACCTCTACAACACTTGATACTAAGGATCAGTAGGCTCATCAATCGATCCATGAGGCCATTGATCATGGGGTACGCCAAACCAAAGATTGTTAGTAGTTCTAAAGGTGATCATCGCCATTATAAAGAGCACACAAATGGAGGTACGCATGGAAGGGGATTTCACGAGGTATCCATGGTCATGGTAACCATGGAGGAGGATGAATTAAATTACCACGTGGAACTTGTTTTAATTGTGGGTCTACAGAGCATTACAAACAAGAGTGTCCAGACTCTATTACATTGCTCATGGTGCAAAAAAGCACAAGTATGAGGAGTGCCCCGAGTTATTTGAGAACATGAATCAAGAACATCGAAAAGACAAGGGCACCGCAATGGTAATCATTAAGAAGATAGACATACAATGGATGTCGTGGGTGACACGTGATGCAGGCTTGGAGCTTGTTTTAGTAACAACAGAGTAGAGGCCATGCACACAAAGAAAATAACCAAGGTAGAGGACCCTAGTTTTAAGAGGAGGTAGTTCATGGGAAGTACCTGCACCACGCACATCAAAAGGAAGTGTATCAAGATACCATGGATGTTATTCGAGTTTATAAGGATAAATCTAGTGTCTAAAGGAGTAATCCAGAGGGAGGAGCAAAGGAGGAAGGTTGAGGCACCAAGAGATGACCTAGATGAGGTTAAGGAAGTATGTAAAATGCTAAGTCAAGAGAATGTTATTCCCTTGCTAGGGGCATAGTTGAGGGAGAAGGTACCACGCATCGGAGGAGAGCGCAAGAGGCAGGTCTTACATGTGAACCTTCCCCTCATATTCTTGACTATGACAAGGAAATCACACTGGTTGTCAGAATCGTGGATGGATTGTTCTTTAGTAATATCCTCATTCACATAGGCGCATAAGACAATGTTCTAACTTTGGATGCATGGCATTAGATGGGAGACTCCGCATTATATCCATCCTCGAATGCACTATATATGGAAAACAAGACGAAGTCACTACCCATCGATGTCTTATAGGATGCAGCTATCACTATCCAAGGAGCTAAGTTTACTAGGGACTTTGAAGTCTTGGTGCTTGCCGAGGCAGACAATTTCCTAGCACTACTTGGGTGCCCATGGTGTTACAAGAACAATGCGGACCTTTGGTTCAACAAGGGGTACATCAACTTTGAAAATAAGGAGGAACGGGTCATTATACCCCTGGCTGATGGGAAGTCAACACCCTATACTAAACCTTTGGGGGAAGAAGTCTTGGATAGGATATATGTGCACTCAATCAGGGATCTAGAGATAATCCATCCTACCAATGGAGTTATCTAGTTTGAGGATGCTCAGTCAATAAGTGACACCACCAGTCTAGCATGTGATAATTGGGCACATGGGACTTATGAATTGATCGGATGGTAGTTGAGAGGATCGGTAACAAAAGTAATAAAGGCACATACAGTCTAGCACCTAGGAGGAAAAGAACTACCTAAGTATTTAGGAGGGGCCTTCCCTGAGATCTTTTTGCAGGAGATGGAAGCTCAGTGGAAGGAGGAGAAGGAACAGAGGGGATGTTAAGTTATGTCCTACTTGGCACAGTGGCATGGTGGTGGGCTACACATCAGAGAGCCTTTTGGAATGACGTGAGGTGAGAATTTCTCTCTCTGTCAGTTTTCTAGAAGCAACGTGCCCACCACCATCAAGGACTACCATGGTAAGGAACTCACCTCTTTCCACATCCAAGCTTGTGAGAAGGTCTAGAGAGAAGGTGCGAAGCTTTACCACCATCCCTTTGGGTACACAAGCTATATTATGCACTACAACGTTACGTGCTCACATGGTACATACATTCTGAGACATGCCACCAAATAAGAAATTGGCAAGAGCTAGCAATTGACCTCATTCAAACATTTGAGTACCAAAGTACCAAGCCATCAATTGATAAGGCATTGCAGGTTGTTAAGTGCCTTACCATGGGGGATAGTTCCATGGCAGAAGATAGGCTATTGGAACTACTAGGTGGACCAAGTTTAGAGGCACGCTTTGAAGAAGAGGAAGAAGAAGCAGAAGAGATCTAGCTTGAGCGTGCGTGCTTGGAAAAGGAGAAAGGGAAATTAGTATATGTTATTGATGGGGAGGAAGCAAAGAGCTTGGATGTTAACCATTCTATAGGGACACGTGAGGTAGTGGACAGTGCTAATGCTCGCATGCACACCTACCATGAGCCCTTAAATACAAAGAAGGTTAACATCGGCTCAAGAGAAGAACCTAAGGAAGCTATTATTGGAGATTACTGGTCGAGAAGGAGGTCTCTAAGATCATTGATCTTTTACGTGAATTTGAGGATTTATTCCCGTGTGGGTACCATGAGCTCAAAGGCATCCACCATTCCTTGGGGGAGATGAGGATAAAGTTGAAGGATGGTGTGTGCCTAATCAAGAAGAGACCCTACTGCATTTAACCCAAATTTGTGTATAAAGGTAAAGGAAGAAATAGACAAAATGATAGCTTTTGGGATCATTAAAGTTGTGGAAGAATCGGAATGGATAAGTCCGATGGTAATAAGCATCAAGAAGGATGGGTGGATTAGGATCTATGTGGATTATAGGGATCTAAATGCAGTGTGTGTCATCGATCCTTTTCCAACCCCCTTCAATAAGGAAATTTTGGAGGATTCACTGGGTGCAAAATATATTCCTTTACGGATGGATTTTCGAGGTACCACCAAGTCCGGATTACAAAGGAAGACCAGGAGAAGAAAACTTTTTCCACTGAATGGGGAAGTTTTGTATACATGGTCATGCCCTTTGGGTTAAATAATGTGCCTATTGTTTTCTCATGCATAGTGGTACAGGCATTCCAGGACTTCATCCACAAATTTCTTCAGGTCTATCTGGAGGATTCGATAGTATATGGGCTAGTGAAAGACCATTGTAATAATTTGAGGCTGATGTTTGAGAGGTGTTGGTAGTTAAGGATATCCCTCAACATCAAAAATTGTGTCTTTACTACACCCTTTGGGACGTTATTGGGGTATATCATATGTAAGGAGGGCTTGCTAGTAGATCCTATCAAGGTTGCAGTTATTGTGGGACTGGTGGAGCCTACTAGCCAGAGCGCAGTATGCGGATTTCTTGGGCATACGGGTTATTACAGGAAATTCATCAAGGGGTATGCCAAGATCGTCATGCCTCTAGAAGAATTTCTCAGACATAAAAGTGCCTTCCATTAGGGAGAGGCACAATAGAAGGTGTTTAACACATTAAAGGATAGGCTTGTCACCACACCTATATTACATTTTCCCTCTTAGGAAAAGCCCTTCCATGTTCATGTAGATGCCTCAAGAATCACCATTGGAATAGTGCTTACACAGCTAGGTGAAGGAATTTTTTATCATCCTCTATGTTTTACAAGCAGGAAGTTGACACTGGCAGGGCAGAATTACACCACGACTGAGTGTGAAGCATTGTCAATGATTTACGCACTTTTTAAGTTTAGACAATATCTCAAGCTAAAGAACACCCTTTGTATTTTACACCGCCCACATGGTGTTAAAGTACTTGGTGAACAAGCCCATATGTCACATGTTATTATTTCAAGAGTTTGAGTTTAAAGTAGTTGTGAAGCCCGGAAAGAGTAATTGTGGGCGTAATCGTCATGTAAGAATTGATTCAAGGGAGGACGGGAAGAGTATTGAAGAGACTATGCCGACGCAAGAACTCTTTAGGTTACAGCGAAGGCATGCCCTTAGATTTGGAGGATATTTCATTATTCCTAAAGAAAGGTGTGGCACTCGGAAGGGATGAAGGCATTAGAAATAAATCAACTAGCCATACACACCGCACCCTACATGTTGATCAGTGGGGACTTATACAAGTTAGGGTGTGATGAAGTTTTACGCAGGTGTGTACTAGAGCATGAGTGCCTCGCCATCATAGAGGAAGCACATAGAGGAAGTGCGGGTGGACATTATTTAGGTGATGCCACCACGTGTAAAATTTTAATGGCAGGATTGTGGTGGGAAACTCTGTATAAGGATTGCAAGGACTATTGTAAAGCATGTGACCATTGTCAACACATTGGAAAACCAGAAAAGAGATGAAATTCCTTTGTGCCCTATCCCTAGCGCTGAACCTTTTAAGAAATGGGCAATAGACATTGTAGGCCTTATTTCACCAATAGTGTGTAGGACTAGATCACACTATGTAATAACTTGCATGGACTATCTGACAGGGTGGGCAGAGGCAGCCCCAACTAAATACTCACAAAGAATCATAGTGGCAAGATTTTTGTGGGAGAACATTATCACGAGGTATGGATGTCCTTTAATTTTAACCAATGATAGGGGTACACATTTCTTGAATGATACCATGAGGATCCTGTTAGCAGATTTCATGGTAACTCATCACAAGACTACCCCTTATCACCCACAAAAAAATGGAACTGCGGAAGCATTTAACAAAATACTTAGTCACACCCCCGACCAAAATTTGTGATGTTAGAAGACAAGATTGGGATGACAAGGTATCAATCAGTATTATGGGCTTAGTGGACAACTTATAAAAGACTAAACAAACCCACACCATTTCAATTGGTGTTTGGCATGGAAGAATTTTTGTCGCTTGAATTCATGTTACCTTCTCTCGTAAATAGTGCACAAATGAGGGTTGGCCGATGAGCAAGTGCTTTGGAAGAGAGAATTAATGAATTGATGAAACTAGATTTAAGATGATCACTCGCTACATGGAGCCAAAAACAAAAAAAGAAAAGTAAAAAGCATGGCATGATCACCACATCGAAAACAAGAAGTTTAAGGTTGGGCGAGATGGTCTTACTTGTATGATTCTAAGTTTCTGTGCCATCTCTGGGAAGTTAAAGGTCCATTGGTTAGGTCCCTATAAAATCTCGTACATCCTTGATTCAGGCGCGTGTTAGTTACAAGTGTTGGATGGAACGAAATTGCTGGACACTTCAATGGGAGTAGGTTGAAGCCCTACTATAAATAATTCTTCTTGGTGTTTGTAGATAAGGCGCTTTTTCCAGCTAATTTAGAATTTCCTTTATGTAATTATTTCCTTGTTTTTCCTTTTGTGTTGTGTTTTTTTAATCTTGGGCACCAAGAACCTTATTACTTTGAGGATTTGTAAGTGCATAGAGGACCGCACATTGTTTTAGTGTCGGGTGGAGTGATGTGAAGGAGAGCATGGATAAAGAGCCAAGGAAGTTTGTGTTGAAAAGACTGGTTGAATGGCCTTGTTGAAGGAGGTGCATGGAAATAAAATATGGAAAAGGATGGTTGGTGTTAGGATAAGGCTACTTTCAGATCCCATGTACAAAGGAGAAAAAGTGCATAAGCAACATGAGGTAGTGCCTTCAATGCCAAAGTGACGCATGCACAAGAGTCTCCTGTCTAGATGGATTGGTTGCGCACCAGAAGGTTGGAAGATTGTCCACACAGGGTTAGGCGTGTGAGTTAAAGTGCTAAAGTCGACTTTGTTTGAAAAAGTTGCATTAACGTGAAAAGTATGGTGGTAGGTGAATTAGCATTTAATGCTTAAAAAGGGTAAAACTATAAATAAAGGGTTGAGGAATTTCATTATTCACTTTGTGTATAAGGAGAAAGAAGCACTTTTTACATCTTTGCAAACTAGGGCTTCCAAAAACTGATCCGTGTGAAGAAAATTTTGAAGAGATTGAGCATGGGTAACTAGTTTGGATCTGTGAACCAGAAGGAAGGGATTTCACGGGCATAAGAGAACTGGTGAGAAGGTGTCATCTTGTGAAGGGATTATCCTAGCTAGGGTTTAAAGAACTAGGGCACGGGTTTAAGGAGTTTTCTTCACAAATTTGAGATCTAAGGTGGGAAAGAGTGGAAGAACAGAGTTACAAGAAGTGATTGAAGTAAGAAGAGGACCTAGACAATGGCACCCAAGAAACCAATTAGCACACCTAAGAAGGGAAAGGGAAAGGATAAGAGTAAACAACAAGAAATTGATGCACATACAAACGAAGAGTGGTATGTAGAAATGTAGTACCTAGATGGAGTGTTACTGGGGAAGGAGTGGGAGTCCCATCTAAGAAACATGTCTGTAAATGATTACAATCATCGTATGAAGCACAATCAAGAAGGAGATGGCATTGGAGTTAGTGTGCCCAAAAATAAAAGGACACCAGAGGTTTTGCCCATCTATAACGATGATGTGAAGGTCAAGTTGGAGAAGTTAGGGTTATTGCAACTCTTTGAGTTTCCCTACTTCGGGAAGCCTGAGCACCTATATCAATGGTTGATGTCACACTTACATGAAGACTACTTCAACTTCGCAGGGTGCAAGATGCGCATTACCCCTCAACTCATTTCACATTTCACAAGCATCATCTCGTGAAGGAGACGGTTTGGAGGATGACATAAGAAAAAAGAGGCAATTAAGGAGACTATCACCACCTACGCATACAAAAAGGGGTCAAGGTACTATGATATCACAGACATCAAGGACCCGGTAATGAAGATGGTTGCGCACCTAGTGACAAAGTTAAATGGCCAGGAGAGATGGACCCAGGTCAATAAGCCATGGTTGCATGCTTACAGGAAAATTTCAAAGAGAACCATCTACAACTTGTCTGCATTCATCGTGGATGAGATTTTCAGCTACGTGAAGGAAGGTGACAGATCCTTTTCGGTAATGTCCTACTACCTATTGTATTTTCAGAGATTGGGGTACCTGATGTGTCAGAAAAATTCATGTGGGAGTACCCTGCTGAGGACCCTTCACCCGCAAAGAGATTTGAAAAATACGCATGTGACACTATTACGACCATACACAAGGCATGCCTGAGAAATGGTATACACGCTTGAGGAATGCATTCGGGGCGGAATGGAGGATCCTTGAACAACTACTAGTGGCCACCAAAGTAAGCTAAATCTACTCGTGTATTATCATTTCTTTCTCGGGCAGATTTAGACTAATGGATGAGACATGGAGCCCATGGTGCAAGCTCCTCTTTGTCTTCATAGCTCAATACTTCTAAGCGGAGTAAACATGTTCAAAGAATCCAAGAAGTTGAAACTGGACCTTGGTAATCTAGACCAGGACCATAGGGAAATGCGCAAAGGGTTAGTCTACCTTGGCAAGCATGTGTACGTGGAGAGGTATGTGTTACATGAATTTTAAATGACAAGGCCCGTGATTTTTCCTATTGTAGGAGGATCTGCGGCGTGCGTATACCTCCATATAAGACCCAAATCTGAAAAGGGCATGTATCTGGAGAACGAGGTGCCTATACCTGAGGACCCAACTGGTAAGAAGAGACCCACACCCAAATGGGAGGAAAAAGAGCCAGAGAATAAAATACCAAGTGTGGTGGATACACAAGTAATAGGTTCCCCTAGGATAAGTGCCAAAACAATTATGTATTCACGCAAGAAGAGGCCCATAGTTAAAGAAAAGACTCTGGAGATAGAAAATCCATCGACAAGGAGTCCTCGAGAGAAGAAATAGATTCACCTACACTAGAATCCCCGGTTAGGAAGAAGCAGAGGATAGAAGAGGAGACCACCTTGGAAGAAATTGGGAGTTTGGAGAAATACATAGGTGAAGAAGATGATAGTGAAGAAGATGTTAGTAGGGAAGACAAACCTGTAAAGATCAAGAGCCACCTATTTTCAACATGCATGATTCAAAAGAAGAAGGCAGAGAAGAGGAACATGGGTTCCTTTTCGTGGCGCAAGGATAGCCAGAATGGGAAGGCACCTAGGACATGGGAAGTGAGGAGGTTGGTACATAGAAATAGAAGGCCCCAAGCCTTACACTGGAAAAAATAACCAAGGTGGAAAAGAGAGAAGAAACAAATAACATTGAGACCTTGGTGGAGGAGAAGTTGAACGCAACTCGAGCTAGTGTTGAACAAGGATAAGGAGGAGAGCGCAAAAAGGGACCACGACAACACTAGAGGCCCCATTTTAACTATAAGTATTCCTAAGGGCACATGCACGGGAGGAAGGCACGTAGGGGAGGAGAGGCCAGGGATGGGTTATATTGATGACCCCAAAAAGTGTTTCACATGTGGTTCCAAAGCACGATTCCAGCATAGGAGCTCATGGTAATTTCATCTTTTGATAAGGAGGCTACATACCCATGGAAAAGGAAGATGCTCTCATGGGAAATTGAGTCCCATCTTGATGAGCCAAAATTTGAAGTAAGCCATGGGGCAATAATAACATTACCAAGACCAAGAGAAGACAACCCAGTGGTGAATTCTCAGTAGCTCTCAGATGAACAACTATGCAACGCACTCAACAAGGTCTCTATTGAGGTCGAAGCTAGACTCTTCAGTGGAATGATAGAATCAAAGATCTAGAGGAGGACCTAAGAAGAAAGAGGAAGAGCTAGTTGTAAGGGAAAAGGAGCTAAGTCAAGAGAAACTAATCAGCACCCAGTTGCAGTGTGAGTTAAAAGATGAGAAGGCTAAAGTATGCATAATATACAAAAAGGTGGAGTCCATTAATAATGTTATAGTGTTGAAGCATCCAGACCTAGTGCCTCCCACATAGAAGTATGGATCTGCCTTGGTATGCCCGGGAGGATTTAATAAGAATCCTTGTAATGGAGAGGTAGTCGTTAGCCTTGGAGTCTAGAGAAGAACTGGTCACGTGCTTGGAGAAAGAAGATAAATTGAAAGTCGTGGCATTCATAGCTAAGTACAGCAAGGTTCTTGCTGTTATATAAAGTTACTTCCTGGAGGACTACCGAGGCCACGTTTATAAATTGCATGGATAGAGACAAAGTGGAAGGCATCTTGGTCACCACTCATGAAGTAGAACTCAAGGAGTTTCAAGAAAAGAATAAGGGAAATAGGGTGGAAAGGGACATAATCCTTGTTGAGGTCGAAAGAAAATCTGAAGCCATTAAAACCTTAAGGGGTTCAATCAAAAACCGGTTGAAGGAACTGTACCCACAAATTACATGAAAAATGGATGCACTGGGTGATGTAGGCAAAGAGTTAGAGAAAAATCCTAACACCATAAGCACACAAGGAAATGGACTAAGTTTTGAGAAGGTGAGCACCTTGGTCGGTGACATCTGTCAAAGAGCACAGAACGAAGTCAATGCCTAGAACAATTTGGAGGCCGACTTGCAAAAGGATTTTCCTAGCTTATTGCAGTGATTCCATCACTTCACCATTTTTTCTTCTTTCCTATTCTTTCATGCCCTTATTCTTTTCCTAAGCTGTAAGTCTAATGTATTCTTTCTTTTCACTAGAGAAGTGTTCCCATGGATGGAGAACAGGTGTAGTGTGGGGTGATGTTGGGCCCCTAAAATATTGGCTAAGTATAAAAAGGCACATAGGCGTGCAAGGCCTAGTTAAAGAAAGGCATGCAAGGATAAAGCGTGAAGGGCATGGCTTAAGGAAGGCTTTAAGGAAACCCATGGTGCGTGCGCGGGAAGAACCAAGGGTTCAGACTTAGCCATATTGGGCATTTTGGGTAGAACATGTGAAAAGCATGACCCAACCGTATGTGGAGTGGATAAGGTGCCAGCCTGGCGATAGGTTGGCCCAAGAAGGAGCATGCCTATGGTAGAAGCTTCTAGAAGCACATCATGGTAAAAGTGGAAAGCTTAAGCCTAGAGGAGCATGCTTGCATGGAGGACCACATTCAGACACTTGGCATTAGATCTAAGGCCACTAGAGGATGATTTGGTAGTCTAGAAAGCCTATATATACAAGCACTGCCAGAAGTAAAGGAGGGAGAAATAGATAGAGGGTGGAGCTCTGCGTAATCACTACAAGAACTCGTTAGTTAGGGTAATTGTGCTTAGGAAAGGATGTATCAAGGGTAAGTGGATTATAAAATTCTTTTAATATCCTAGCCATATGAGTCCAGATATAATGCATGATTGTGGTCTCGCTTCTCGTGACATTCTCGTAATAGCTCCATGACTATAATGAGGTTACTGACTTACATGAATATGAACATTGATGATTCTAATGCATACATCTTTCTCATAGTTCTTTTTCATTTATGTTTATGATTAAGTATGGATGTTTGTACAACTTCTTTCTATTTTGGTATAAGTTATAAAATATGTTAAGCACTTTCTGTTTGAAATGACTGCAAGGATCTAGAATTTGTTCTAAATCTCTATGGTGCTTGTATGTGTTACTTCGCTCCAAATCTCTTAAACATGGATCATAGATGATTTTTCCCACTAAATTCACATAAAGAGACTCAAAGACCCGTGCGTGCCTCGGGTGAATGCCCAAGACTTTGGGTGATAGGCCGGTGCGCATGGGGTTCCTTTCTTTTGTAATAGGGGTAAAAATGACTACATTGACCCAAATATTATGGCCCATAATATCATTACTATCCCCGATGCTAAATATGTGAAACAAAAGCTGCATAAAATGCATCCACACATTTCCTTTCTTATGAAAGAAGAGCTCCATCACCTCCTTTCTCGTTTATATCATTCTACCCATTGACTATCCATAATAGATCTCTAACATTGTACCTATGACCAAGGTGACAGGGGGACTCCCTATTGACATAGACTTCCATGACCTTAACCTCACTTGCCCTAAGGATGACTTTCCTTTACCTAGCATAGACCAAACTATTGATCTGATAACCGACCATGAGATGTTATCTCTCATGGATGGGTTCTCGAGTTATAACCAAATATTACTCACACCGGAAGATCAACATAAAACCACCTTTATCACCCCTTGGGGACTTTCTATTATCACATCATGCCCTTTGGCTTGAAAAATATTGGTGCCACTTATCATGCATTATGACCTATATCTTCCATGACATCATACATGACATATTGGAAGATTATGTCGACGACCTTCTTGGTAAGTCCAAAAGTCATGTCGAACACCTCCTTGTTCTCAAAATCATCTTCAACCACCTCATCAAATATTGTGTTCACCTTCAACCAAAGAAGTGCATCTTTGTAGTCCTCTCCAAAAAGCTCCTTGGTTTCATCATCTCTTTATGGGGCATCAAAGTAAATCCCACCAAAAGCAAGGCTATTATAGAGATGCCTCCACCAACTAACCTTCAACAACTTCATAGTTTACAAGGAAAATTGTAATCCATTCAACGCTTTATTTCCTAAATTTCTGAACAATGCCACCCTTTTCATCAGCTTGTTAAAAGGACATCTTCTTCGATTGGAACGATGAGTGCCACAAAGAATTTGAAGCATTGAAGAAATACCTTCTTCAACCACATGTACTCATCCTACCTAAAAATGATAAACCTTTCTACCTATACAATTTTACTACCAACTATTCCTTGGGTGTCATCTTCACTCATCATGATGAGAAACACAAGGAGCAAGCGATTAGATATACCCGTGCTTTGAAAAGATTTTCCTAGTCTTAGCCTTCATCGCCACACAACTTCACCATAACCTACTTAACCGTAAAACCTTCATCGTCACTAACATCGACCCTTTTCATTACATGTATGTCAAACCTTACCAACATCAACACACATCGCATTGGCTCATGTTTCTCATAAAATTAGACCGAGTTCATTCATCAAAAGTTTTTCAAGGGACATAACATTGTAGATCAACTTGCACATGCTCACACCAATATTCTAACTTCGATTTCCCGTGATGAATCTATCGTGACCCTTTCCATCGATGATTTTCTTGTTGACCCTACCATTTATCATCTCTTTATCACTTAGCTTTGAATGAGGAGTCAGTAAAGCACTTGTCTAAGTCACCATGCTCGCCTTAGGGTATGACCTACCCTCCTACTTTAGGCTCTTAAGAAGGATGCCTTTTAGCTATATTTGTGTCAGGTGAGAGGACCCATTATGTAGTCTTTAGGCTCGCCTTTAGCCAATTGTGAGTAGTGGGGGGTGGATGTATCAACAATATTTGGCACTCCTTTGTAGAGTAATTGAAAAATAACTCTGGGAAGACATGGTCAATTCAGAAAAGGCTAACTCTCATGAGTTGTCACTTCTAGATAGTGTAGATGTCTTCTAAACAAATCTCAGACTACTAAAGATAGTATGGAACCAACTTTCTTTTAGCATATTTTTGGATTTAATGAGGAAAGCATGGGTAGTTCTGGTAGGATTAGTTAGTTTTGGTTGTATTTGATTTGGGGAATTAAGCAGATAAAGTTGATTATACCATATTTCAAGGAACTTTTAATAAATGTTGGGAGATCTACCAAGTGCAAGACAAATATACCTCAAATAGCTCACAATGAACCTTCAACTAAAATATGTACACTCATGGAAGCCCAAGAGTGCATGGTTTCACACAATCTTTAAGGATTCAAACACAAAATCTCATGTTGAAGACTTAATAAAACATCAGAGATTCACAATTTATCATGCCTAAGATACACTCAAAGGCTTACAAGAAACATTTAACAAAGTGGAGACATAGTGATTTTAAAATTGTTTATTACACAAATGAAATGAAATCTCTTCTCAATAATGTAATTGTAATTTCCAGAATGCTACCAAAATGATAAAGTTTTGTGTGACTTAAAGGATCTCTAAAATAAGATTGCAATGGGAGCATGAATAACTATTTTATAAGTATATCATCTTGACAAAAGATACAACAATGCTCATGATTAACACAATTAATTCAAGGCTCATCAAATTTATCAGCAAGGGAAAGTAGATCTATAGTCTCAGTGCTTGTCAATGGTGTACACTTGCAACCATCTTGACATGACTTAATTTGAAGGCTCAAAGAAAGTAACAAGGTTTCTCATATGAGTTCTTGGGAAAATGGTTTTTCTCATTTTTCCTTTCTCTTCAAAAAAATATCAAAAAATTTTAACCCCCTTCTATGAGATTATTCTCTTCACATTTATACCATTCTATTCACTCATTTTCTTTCCAATTTTCCCCCAAAAGTGTGAATCTTCAAGGGAATATTCCCCTTTACAACATATATTTTAATCCACATTATTCTCATGAAGATGCCTCATCAAATGTTGCTTAGGTGTGAGAACTATGAGCCTTCCACATTTTCACTCTATTTATGTATGACTGGGATGCCATGTCATCACTTTTACCCACTTATTTAATCATTCTTTTCCCTTGGTGACTGACATCTTCTTTTGATGATTTTTAAGCACCTCCAGAAATTTTATTTGACATATGCTCTTATTTTCTTTTCTAGAATCCATTTTGAATGTTGTATATTTATTTTCATGCCTTTTGGGTTAGTTATCACATGATTCTTGTCAAATCAGATCAATTTATCATTTTTTCTCAATGCCAATTCATTTCAACTTTTAAATTTTCTCATGCAGATATCTTATTGAGATCTCAGGAATAATTTCACCATGATTGCACCGAATTCAGCTCACCTACCTCAAATTTCCTATAAAAATGCACCACTTACTTCATTGTTTCACACTTTCTTCTTTGTGTATAATCACTTTGAGGAAATCCATCTATATTATGGCAAGGAAAACTAGTGGCACCTAGTTTGAAAGAAATATCTACTAAAGATTTGCATTCTATCTTTGATTTTTCGGTCCAGATGAAAATTTTGTAAGGATGATGTTTGAGATTTTGATCTTGATGATTACACTTGGGCCTTTAATAGCAACTCGAGTTGTTCGAGTTTCTCTCGTGAGAAGACTTATCAGGATAAGTCCCATTTTCTACTTTTTAGATGATGTATTTTCATTTGTTCAGGCTTGAGCATCAAAGGGTTCCTAAGGATTTGAGGGAATTATGGAATGTAAGTAGGCCCAGTGTGTAGGATTCAACCAACTACAACTACCCCTACCTTTGTGATGAAGCATTTGTTACAAAAGAGATTCCTCTAGAATCTTATGTGCTTGATGGAGAAATTTTGTTGACTACAATTCCCTCCCTTTATCACCAACTAAATGCACTTGGAGCAGTGTGTTTTAGTCTTGGAGGAAAAACAACCAATGACTACACCCCTCCATCTCTTGAACCATCACTTCCTTTTGTGAAAAAACATAAGGGTGAGTCTAGCTCTGGGCCTTTTATTCCAAGTTACTACTTTCATGCCTTCTTCTCTAGTCATTCTAGAATCAGTTGTGGTTGCACTTCCATCTCAAGGTTCTCAACCAACTTCTTCTACCAAAACCAGAGGGAAAAGGGTGTTTTCTAAAGGTGGTTTAGATATGGGTGAATGGGTCTCTTCTTACAAGAAGAGGTCAAAATTGCTTAGCTATTAGATGGTCCCTTGTCCAGCCTGGATGATCTTAAATCAATGGGCATGTCTCACACACTGGAAGAGACATTATTTTTGTTCAAATGGCACTAGGGATGGATGAACATGGGCCTAGGAAAAAAAATTGGTGAAAAAACTTCCTCTTTGCAGAGAGGATTTTGTGGTAAAGGAGTTTGTGGTATTGGATGTTTAAAGTTTCTCGTTATTGTCTTTTCTTTTGTAATACAACTCTGGATATATATGTAATATTTCCTCTCATGGGATGGGGCCCTATAGATCCCCATTTTTCTTTTTTCAAAATGTAGAAAGTACAAAACATCTCATTAGTTTATATGCTTTTACAAATGGACATAAAATTTCATCCAAGCAATATAAAAATCTAATGCATTGTATCAAATTACAATTTATATCAGAGAATAACAAGTTTTAAAAGTAATGTTCATCCTTCATGAAGAAATAATATCAAATGAAACACCAATTACAAATGAAATATGAAAAGAAGATAAAGTTTTAAGAATGAAAAGCCTAAGCTTGTTCATCATCTTTCATGTCTGCATCCTTTTCTTCTTCAGTTTCTTCTCTCTTCTTCTTCTTCTGAAACCTTGCCACATATGCATCATACCTTTGAAAGAGCTCATTGATTTCTTCTTCATCTGGCCTTGTATGGTGTTGGAAGATCAATGTCTATCTTGCTATTTACATCCACACAATAGCCCATTTTTTTCTTGTATTCCAATGGCCTTGGATTTTAACTCTATAATTTTGTTCTCAATTTTCCTCATTGTTTTAATAACTTCATAGGAGAAATTTTCTTTCTAGATGTTTTTCTCAAAAGAGATAAACAAGAAATCAATTTTTAGATCACCATAGCTCTTCTTGAATTTTTCAAAACCATATCTTCAAGTTTTAAATCAATAGCATCTAAAGTATCATCGACCCATTTCCTTTTAACTTCTATTTTTTCTTTGATCCCATTCAAAACTTCCACCACCGATCTTTTATTAATTCCTCCATAGCATGTTGAGTTCCTTTGAATTCCTTTGGCACAATCCCTTCTTTTTCAACCAATTCATCACTGAGTTGAGTTATACGGTCCAACTTGGGAAAAATTCCTTCAAAGTAGAAGATTTTTTATCACACTGCTCAATTATTTCATCAATTTCATTAAGCCTATTCTTGAGCTCTTCATACTTTGTCTTGGCTTCTTCAATTTCTTCTTTTCCCTTTTTTGTCAATTTCTCAACCCATGTGTCCACAACCTAAACTTTCTTAACAACCTTATCAATATTTTCCATTCCTTTAGGGGTATTGGTAGAGGTACTTGCTTGAGTTTGACTAGACTACCCAATTAATTGTTGTAGACTAGAACTCAAAGCTTTGACTTGTTCTTTCAATTGTTTTTTAGTTATCCTATCCTCATCAACCTTTTTAACAAAGTCACTTACTACCTCTGATACTCCCTATTTTAGTTGATCTCTTGAAGGATTTCCTAAGGGAATAAGTTGAACACTATAGTCACTAGTTGTTATATTTTCTCTAGTTTTTCCTTCGTGAGGGATTTCCACTTCTAAAGTTTTAGATCCCAGTGGATCAATATGAGTCTTGGTAAGAACCCTAGCTCTTTTGGAGGTCCTCACTAGTTTTGGAAAAGATAGAGTTGTGAGGTCTATGGCCTCAATAGGGACAATTTATTTTTCTTCCTTTGAAATCAACTCCCTATCTAGCCCTTTACAAGACTTGTCCCAAATTTTGTTTCTTACAATTCTTGTTGGGGTTTCTTGGGGACAACCACCAACTACTTGGACATCTCTTGTTCACTTTGGGTTGATGGTTCTTCCTACTTTTCATGTTCTTCTCCCACAATTATCTCTTTTTTCTCACTCTGTACTATGACACTTCCCCTAATTGTCTTCCTTCTTGGTCTTGATTTTGGGGTGACCAATCTCTTTCTAAGTTACATCAGTAATTGGATATGTTCTTTCTTTATTTCTTCAACTGATGCAATCTTAACTTCATCTTTTTCCTTTGGAGTTTCTTGAACTAATATCTCTCTTGTAGGCTCTCCTTTTCCTTCCAATATTTCCACCTCCTTTGGAGGTTGTTGGGTTGACACATTATCATCCTTTTTCTCTATTGATATCTCAGGTTGTGTCATGGTGGATTGGCTTCCCATTATTGGTTCCCTATTCTCACCCAAAACTTGTACATCCACACCAACAATAACTTCATCCTTAGTAGTTGCATCTTGTGCAACCTCTTGTTTTTTTTTCATCTACAGATTTCCTTGTTTGAGATGGCTCACTATCCTTAGTGGCCTTGACATCATGGGAAGGATATTTTTCCCTAATACCTCAGTACTTACACCTTTTTCACTAAGCACCTCTGGCTTATTTGACTCTAAAGCTCTCTTGATCTACAGAGGAAAACTTTGATGCTTGAACTTTGATTTCAGTGGTTGGCATATGAGTAATTTTTTCCACTTCTTCACTCATTTGAAGATCACTTACATTATTTTTTTTTTTCATCAATAGATATGTCAAATGCATCTAATGTGGAAAAATCCTCACCAGTATCAACATCCATTATCTCTACTCTCTTTTTGTTGACTCTTGCAATTGTTCAAATAAAGGTATATTAACATTTTCAATGACATGGTTTTAGATGTTTTCACACCTTGATTCAAGACATCACTATCTACTGGATTAGATAAGACATTACCTTGAGTTGTTTTTTCTTGAGTGTTCCCAATTGTCACTCCTCTAAAGATAAAGGTGAAAATAAAGGCATTGGTTTCCCAACCTGGCACTGATGCTACATGTCATACCTAGAAAACATCAATTATTTCATGTTCTGGGGGATTAATCACTACATCCCTATGCTTATGTTTCTTGTGTGTATGAGCACCTTCTCTTACTAGAATTGGCTCATACACAATTTTGTGTCTCTTATGTGCCCTTTCAAACTTCTTAAGGTCTGGTGCTGCTCTCTTTTTTCTTCACCATGTGGCTTAGATTGTGAATGGCCACTTGTTATGGCCCCACTCATCAACTTATCAACACTGTGGGGTTTTGGAAAAACATCTGAAGGAGTCCTATGAGTAGCCATACCCTTCCCTTTTTCTTGAAGTGGTAATGCAAAGGTGATAGAGCATTCTCCATAGATTTTAGAAGCATTTCCTCAGTCCTTTATCTTAGAGTAGACATATAAAGTACCAGTCCCACTAGTAGTAGAAGTCCATTCATCTATAAGTTCTGAAGTAGGCCTTTTTGAAGGAAATTGAGGAGATTTTCCTCCCAAGGGATCCATTTTGTCAGCTCCTTCTTTTAAGGGAGGAAGGTCATCTTTCAATTTTCCCAAATCCCTAAAGTTATTAAGAACTCTTGTGCTTTGAATTGATAAATCAATGTTCTTCTAGGGCTAACCAATTCAATGTTCTCCTCATTACATCAGTTATCCAGGCATATGAATCATCTGATTCCTCTTCATTCCAATTCAAAGGGGCTATTGGTTTTCCCTCCACCTTTTGATCAAGATAATATTGACTCACAATATGTGGATCATCCACAACTCCCTCAGGGATAACAACAATCTTGAAGTCTATAATTTGGGTAAGGGTCATTCTTGAGAAGTCTCTTAGCCTAACCTCTTCCTCATCTCTACAATTCATCCAATAATCCTCAAATTGAGGCTCATGTTCAAAAGTGTTTGCAAGATTGTTGAACACCCACCTAATGTCATAGTTGGCCCTTTCCTCAAACCTTTCCATCTCAAACCTTTTCATCTCATCTTCCATTAATCTAGCCTTTATAATTGAAGGGCAGGAGTACTTTCCAATCTTGATGGGAAACTTAATGTTTGTCTTGTGTTTTCCAAGAAATTAATTTGTGAACTGGTGTCAATTGTCTTGCCAATTCACACAAGGCCATTTTTCATCTAAATACTTAGGAAATTTACATGGTTGGCCTTCAAATCCACTGACCACTGATGTATGTAAACTTCTTGTACTAAATGAAATAACATCCATATTCCATGATTACTTGTCTAGCCTCCTCATAAAATCATGTATTGTTCCCATTCTGCTTGAATAAACATATGATTGGTGCAAAGAAGGCATCATTAACCAATCTCACATTCTCTTTCCAATTAACCAACTATAATTGAGGGAAAATCTCATGCATTTGGAATTTTTTAAATTAACACGTGGCAAGAGGCTAGGAAATGCATGTGGCCTGTAATATTATAAATCAAATAAGTCATCATGTAAAATTCCAATTTTGTAGCACCACCCATCCTATTTTTTTTTTCAATGCTACCATGTGGTCATGAAGTGCTTCTACGATGAAGGTTTCCCAAAAATGCTCCCCTTCTTCTCCAAAACTATCCACATATAGGTGCACATCCATTCCTTGAATTCATTCATGGTCTCTAATCCATCCATTTGACTCAACAATACAATCACATCCTCTACTTCTTCAAAAAATTGTGCCCTAACCAATATTTTAGGGATTCGAGTGGTTTCCTTCTTCTCTACTAAGAGCCATTTAGTATTTATGAGCCTAACATAGTCCTTTTTCTTGGCCTCATAATCTTGTAGGGCTAAACCAATACCCAGGTTATTGGATTTCTTATTACAGGAATTTTAGCATTATCCTAATGGTTGCAGGCATCAAAGTCAACACTGCCTCACCACTTCCATCTAGTACTTCCCTCTTTTAGGGTTTTAATTCATAGCACAAAGCCACACTAGTTCTGGGTAGTGTATTGAGGGTGGAATAACACCAGCTAAAGCAATATTGCTATCTTGAATTGCTTTCATGGATTCTCTCTTGTTAGGGCTATTCAATCTTTGTAGAAACTCTTTTAAGTCAACATTCATTAAATCCATGTTTGTGATTTTATCCAGATCACTGGTGATTCTAGATGCAACCAAAAAACTAGACGACATGGTCTTCATCTTTAATGCCCTAGTTTTACTTCAAATTTCCTTGCAAATGAAATAAGAGTACGAGAGTGTCTTAGTTCTTACCAATTTTCTAGTGAATACCTATGTAATTCAACTCTAGTTTGAAATATTTTCAATCTTCTAGTTCTCAATCTAAGCTCCATGATCAATTTCACATTGTTCCTCAATAAATATACTAACAATGGCATCTAGATCTCAACAAATGATAGAAAAAAATCTCAATGCATTCGAAGACTTCAAAATTCCTCCTTGATTTGTGTGAAAAATGCATTGATGGTGGTAAATCATTAATGTGTTGCATCATGGCCATCCATTTCACCTTTCCCAATTTTAAATATGAGTCATCCACATGGAATAGCCTTATGTAATGTGGGCTCAAGGAAACTTTTTTACACTTTTGCATCGTGTTTTAAACTGCATACACATTTATCTATTTGACCGATTGCCCATTTTGAATTTCATCCCAAGTTTGACACGTGGTTACATCTTAATGGTGGTGGAGCTATGGGTCATTTTTAAATATTTGTTCTCTTTCTCATTTGAACTCAAAATTACCAATTTTCTTCGATGACCCTTCCCCACTCTTTGCATGAGAAAGAGCCACGTGTCCTTAGGCCTCAGAGCTTCTTTGCACTTTTATACTTTATTACCTTAGTGTGCAAAAATACAACCATGCCCCAATTCCCTGCATTCAACCAACTTGTGACACATGTATTTCTTTGAGGTAGAGTCAATTTATATTTTTGCACCTTTTGACTATGAATATTCAGAATAATATTCATCGGGCCTTGGGGCTTAATTTGTAAATTTTGAATGTTATAAAATTGTTACAAGTTTACAACTTAAACCCGCCATACCGCATGACCAACTGGAACATGCCACGTATCATCGGGCGTAAGTGAGCCAATACAAAATTTGCAACATGATCAAGGAATAGTGTACAAAGGTAATTTTCCTAATTTAAAACCAATTCAGATCAGTTTTTTTAAGGATTTTCGAGAACAACATATCTAACACGATCCTCAATCGAAAAAGAGGAATAACAACCTAAACATGGGATTTTCAAATGGATTTAACATAATCTGTAACTTTTGAACTCACATTTTCACATGGGAAAACTAGAAAACATAAAAAAATTTGAAGGCATGTTCCAAACAAAGGGGTGAGATTATTACCTCCGCACCTCATTCACAGTGGTCGGCATGCCTTCCTCCACAAGGTCTCCCATTACGTCATTATGGGAGGTCTTCTTTACAAATGTGGATTTGAAGGTATCCTACTTAGGTGCCTCACTAGTTCTGAGATTCCATACACCATTAAAGAAGTCCATGATGGGAGTTTTGGTGGAAATTTCAGTGGTCACATTGTTACCAAACATATCCTTTATCTCACCTATTATTGGCCAACCCTTAACTAGGACTATTGTGAATATGTCAAATGATGTGTGAAGTATTAGTAGTACACTAATATTCACCACACCCCAATTCAATCCTTATAATTTTTAGGGACTTTTGGCCCTTCTCTCAATGGGGTTTAGATCTCATCGGAGAGATTAACCCTCATTCTTCTCAATGTCATCAATGGATCATCACAACAACTGAATATTATACTAAATGGGTAGAAGCCATCCCTCTCATTTCAACTAAATCTGAGAAAATATGTGAATTCATCAATCACCACATCATTTGTCACTTTAGTGTTCCTCATCACCTTATCATTGACAATGGAAAACAATTCAAAAACAAAACCCTACGCAAACTATGTGATAACTTTAGCATTCAACTAAGTTTTTCATCACCCTATTACCCACAAACCAATGGCCAAGCTGAATCTTCCAAAAAAACCCTAAACAAAATTCTTATGAAAGTTGTTGATGATACAGAAAGGATTGGCATACACACATTCCTTTCACCTTATGGGCTTACCGTACTAGCATTCATACCTCTACCAATGCTACACCTTTTCTTTGGTTTATGGCACAGAGGTCATCCTACCTCTTGAAGTCCAAATTCCATCCCTTCGTATCTCACTAAAATATATGTTATCTGACGATGAATTTCACCAAGAATGTTTGGCACAACTTGAGCTATTAGACGAACATTGTTTAAATGCTCTCAACCATCTTCAAATATACCAAAAATGTATCAAATGTGCCTATGAAAAATGTGTTCATGAACACACTTTCAAGGTCGATGATCTTGTTCTAAAGGAAAATCAACACGTAACCAAAGAAGAGAAAAAAAATGGGGCAAATTTTCTCCTAATTGGCTTGGACCCTATATTTTTACCCATGCCTATGGATCGATGCTTATCATTTATCTTCTCTTGAAGGTAAACCAAAACTTGAAGCCCTTAATGCCTTGAATCTTCGACCATTCTACTATTGAATAAATTACTACATCACTGTGTGTCACCTATATGCTTGTCCCTTGAGAAAACCTCTCCTCCATTTACCTATTTTTAGGATCAATGAATAAATCAGATTGTGTGATTATCCGTCACCTTTCAGCCTTCTCTTTAATATGAGTACCACGGCTCTACTCATGGCATGATTCTCATGGATAATTTTCATTATTTTCAAGATAGAATCCCATGGTTGTTTGTCACTTAAAACCTCTCTTTCATAGCTAACCTCTTCATGTTATGGTCTTTCCTTCATAAAAGAGGCATATACTCCTTTATAGTCTTGTCCATGACTTCAAGTTCAAAAAAAAGCAAAAATATACATGGGATAACAAAAACTCAACTCCTTGAGTCAAACTTCTCACAAATAGATGAATCCCTCAAAGTACATCTACTTCTCTTTCTTGTTGTTATAAGTAGACTGCTCCTTGAAGGACAACTATAAAAAACCACCTCATATTGTATTTAGTCTATCCAAAAAGAAGACTAATTTGTACTTCTCAAATAAAATAATTCTGGAGCTTCATGCATCGATCAACTTCACAAAGACCTCAAGGAGAACTTATTCATCCCATTATATACTTCTCGCATCGATCAGTCTATATATATAAAAAGAAAAGAAAAGAAAAATACAAATTTTTAGTCATGGAGTTGCCTATTCTGGGATTAGGTATCTTATAGAAGGGGCATGTTGTCCCATAACAAGGTTATGCTAAAAATGAACCCTTCCACATTACCTGCTATTTTTATCTTCTAAACCAGCTCATGGGATGAATTTTATACTTTACACATTGTGATCACACAACTTCTTTCACCTTTAGACCTATCGATTGTGTAGTGTATCTAGGGACTTATGTTTAATGAGTCTAAGGATATGACATTTAGGGTCTTTGCCAACTTGGGGCATTTTACTTCTATTCAGTTCACTCCTTTGTTTACTTATTGATTCTTCTACATAGGACAAGACCCTCAACACTTAGTTTTTAGGATTTCTTCTCCTTTCACCTACATTTACATTCATCATCTACTTCAATCAACTCATCTCACACATCCTACAACCTAGACACAACCATGCCTAAACAACCTTGACACAACCATGCCTAATCAACCTAGAAACAACCATGCCTAACTTACCTTTCCCATTTAACCATACCTAAACTCACCAACCTATTCACCTACATCATCTTATTCTTCCCTATCCTATGGGAGAACTACATCGGCCTGAGGCCCCTTTCACAAGGGCTATGTAGGAAACACTCTTAGGGCATGGGGCCCTTTGAGGTTAGCTCGACCACTCTTTTACCCATCATCATTTCCCCCATCAAACAATTAGTTCCCATGAAAACAATAATTTTGAAGTTAACTCACAAACAAAACCAAACACTACATAAGTACATTATCATTTATTTTCCATAGTACCCATAACTTGGAAATTAAATTGAAACACATCAAATTTAACCATGCCTAACATCTCATTTCCATACAATCAATACAATGAAAATTAAACCATTCAATCATATTTTCACTATGCCTAACATCTAATTTTCACAACATCAATACAGTGAAAATCAAATCACTCAATCACATAACCAAATCACGCCTACTCATCTAGTTTCCATAAACACCAAAACAATGGAAATAAAACCATTTCAACCATTCATTCACAAACTATATAGACTCAACCATGCCTAATCACCTAATTTCCATGACATCAATACAATGGAAATACAATTCAAACATATATCACTCACACAACCCATGTCTAAAAATATTTAGATTTCCATCACAACAACACTTACAAATTTTTGACTCAATCATGCCTGCAACTTCTACTTTTCATGACTCCACCATGCTTACATCTGACTCAACCATGCCTAAATCACCTAGTTTCCATAACAACATTAACTTGGAAATGGAACCAAACCATGCCTACATCTACTTTCCATGATAACAATACAATGGAAATAAAATAACATCATATATAAATATCATCATCAATTTATACATGTAATGTCTCTAGCATGATAGGTACCTAAGATGACTTATACTTAAAAAGATGAAAATGTTGATAGGTGATTTGGTCTTAAGACGGTGTACTCTTATGGCTTTGGAAATCATGTTTGCAGTAGAAAATAATTCATCCTTTGTGCAGGTACATTATGTCATGTTTTACTGTATTTAATAAGAACAACCCACCTCCTTATGTAGAATTAGTTTGTTGCTTGAATGAGAAATCCAGGTTCAGTTTTTATAAACTCTTCCTATTTCATAATAACATTACCTTGGATCAATTCCATTGATCCAAGGTATGCTTTTAATTCATAATTATTGTGGTCAAAATGACCAAGTCTGTTAGATTAATTGATCGTTGGATTCGGATTGTGTAAGAGAATTGATGAGGTCTTTTGACCCTGTTGTATATTGTATGTAGATGTCATGGTTGGTTCTTCTTTTATTAGCATGTAATGTTTGCTTTGAACGGAACTTGTTGTATCTATGACTAAATGTTAGTGACTATCCTAAAGCTAAGCCTAACCTATGTCATTGCAATCTTTTGTAATTATGATGTGGTGACTTAACCTAGAAACCTACCTATGGACCTATGTTGATTTCCTAAACTTATGTTAACCTAACTATAATGTGGCTAACCTAAAGGGGGCCTAAGGAACACATGGACATTGGATGGTCGGTGGCATCGGTTTCAAGGTAATTGAATGGGAATTAATGCATTCTTATCTCCTACTCCACCAACTTTGGCATGGGAATTTGGGAAAGATATGGGAAGATGCGCTAAGCATCTCCATCGAAATTAGTTGCATGTAAAATTTAAAAAGTAGAAACTGCTAAGTGTGGAGATGGCGGTGGCATGGAAAGTGGAGGGATCTATCCGTCCTTTGCATTTAATGTTTTTGAAATTGGTGAAAAACCACCTAAGAAGGTGCATGAGGATTTTTAGTTGTATTGATCTTTTATTTTTCAATCTTGGATTTTGCATGGTATTGTTTCTATCCTTCAAATCTCTAGTTCAATAATTGCATGACTGTAATTTTTACATGGCATTGGACTATTATTAGAGACTGTGGAAAATATAAAAGGAATGAGAAAGTGTTGAAGTTTATGTTGACATTCATGGCAAGGAAGAAGCTATTGAATTTTTCTTGAAGATATCCTATAAATCAGAAAAGGAGAAGCACTATCAGGCATGATAGGATCTTCCCATTAATTTGTTTTTCTTTTAGTTAAATGTTTTCATTAAAAGAACTTTTCTCTTGGGGAATAAATGGGTTTTTTTTAAATGTTATGATCTTGCTTTCAATGCTTGTATTATTTACTTTGTTCACTGTTTGAATTCACTGTTATTATGGATGATTTGTTCGGGTTACGATTCCTTTTTTGGAATAAATGAGTTATGCTTAACTTCTTAATGGAGCCTGTGATGAGGTTGTAACTATGTGTATTTTTTTGAGCTATGTTAAACTTGTGAGTAACTCGACTTATGTTGAACTTGAATGAATCCTTTTGGGAACAATCTAGTTTTGCATGGTTGTTTAGTTTATCTCTACGTGGGTGATTTGTGGTGTTTTTAATTTAAATGTTGTTTGCAACTCCTTTGGTGTGAGGAGAGTGTGATCTAGGCTTTGTTCTTCTTATTTGACTCAGGAGTATGCCTAGCTATTTTTAGTTAAACATGAGGTGCAGTTCTGTTGTATGTTCTCTTGGTAAATAGTGTTGAACTGTAGGTAGCTCGGATGCTAAATTTTGTGGAACTTATTCTAGAAAAACCTTGTATCGCTCAGTGAGAATACTTTAGAAGATTAAAAAAAAAAATTCTTGACTATTATTGGATCTTGTATGAATCTTTAAGAGGATTAAAATTCTATGACCCTGGCTGTAGCATACATTTTGAGTTATGAAGGAATGATCAAAATATGGAATGCAATGTGGGTTCTTATAACTTATGTGTTTTTAGGGTTATATATTCTGTATTTCCATTGTAGTCATCTATACCGTGATTTTGAGGAAAGATAAATTGTTTGAATTTCTTTTACTAGGATTGGAGTTTACATCTGTTGGACTTTCTAGAACTCCATCGTTTTATTGAGGATATGGTAAATATAACCTTGCTGGTTTCTTGAAAGGAATTCTTGCTTAACAGACGTATAAATTTCTTTAAACTTCGTAAGGGAAGTGATATTTTATTCTGATCATTTGTGTATGTGGATAGCTATTGTTAAGGAAAGGAAAATGGTCTTTGAGTTTGGCATATTGTTTTTCTTTTGTTGTTGTCGACTTAATGGTTGGATAGCTCGATGGTCTTGTTGATGTGTTGGGTTTGCATGTTTCCTTACCTTGACCGTCAATCTTGGTTCAGCTCACTTTGATTTAGATAAATGTGCATCAATGAAAAAGAATCAATTACTCCTGTTGGATTTATATATGTTGATTCATTTCCTTATCTATTTTGGGTCCAAGTTGAGGGTGGGTTTTGACTTGCTCTTCTATTGAATTTTTCCTTAACATCCCTGTATCTTATGGGAAACATTTCTTTATTATTATGTAAAACTTGGTTACCTATATTGTCTCCTGGAATGATGGAAGGTGATGAATTGTATTGCTCCTTGTTCTTTCCTCTCTCTCTGGTTTGTTGATCATTCAACACAAATCCTAATTGGATCTCTATTTTGGGATTTTGGTTTGGTACATTTTATGAATGACCATATCTATATACGTTATTCATTCTTGATTCTCTTTTGATCATTCAAAGGTAAAATTGGAAAGTGGTATCTCTTTCCAATTGTGCTAGGACAGGTTAGCTGAAGCAAAGGTTGCATTTTAAAAAAAAATTATTGGGTCAAAAATATTTTGGGTAAGTCTTTTATTTGGTGAAAGATATTTGAATGGTTACAGAGTTGTAGCTGATTGTTAAATCTCTCCATTCTTCTATTTGACTTAAACCTTGGTAATGATGTATCTCATTTGGGTTTGTGTGGTTGATTCCAATTACATGTCAAATTGATCTCATCCTTTGTTAAAATTTATTTAGTGTTGAACTTGAACTTGGAATGGTTTCTAACTCTGGTTTTGAGTTTTAGGATTATTTGATTAGAAACTCTTTCCTTATTATGTTGTTGTTTCATCCTAAACTTATTCCTATGTTTGATTTGAACTTGGCATCCCTTATTCTAGGATAGAATTAAGTGAAATAAATGCTAAGATGAAAGTACTATTGTTCTATCTAATACTGACCTATTTCTAAGAGATAGTAGGGATAGTTATCTTCTCATGTTAGATTGGATTAACTAAGAAGTGAATAATATATGAAAGGAAAATTATGTTTTTGATGAAATGGTACTTTTCTAGAATATTGTTTTAGTTATCTTATGTAAGATGAAGTTGTTTATATCATGAATTATTCTTAATTATGATATGATTTACCACATGTTCTCTCTCTCATTAGTGACTAGTAACTTTCTTTGGTATGTCTTTCTATAATGCTTAAATTGTTTCATAATAGCATAGTTCTCTTTATGAAATAGTTAGCTAAAATCACATCTTTTAATGCTAAGTGCTTATCATGCTCAATTCAATGAACTGACCCGTGCTAGCAATTCTTACAGATGGACTTTGTAAGTGATAAAAGGAGAAAAGATCTTTTTGGATGTTACTTTTGATTACCAAAGAGATTGGATATTTTATGATGAAATACTAATCATGTTGAAATGTAATTGTTGGAAAAGAAATTTGTACTTGTAATTGATCTTTTTGTTGTTGTTTGACACTAGAAATGTCTAAAGTGTTTGGACTTATAATG
Organism: Taxus wallichiana var. yunnanensis; assembly: GCA_018340775.1. Lineage (NCBI taxonomy): Eukaryota > Viridiplantae > Streptophyta > Pinopsida > Cupressales > Taxaceae > Taxus > Taxus wallichiana. The sequence goes on along the minus strand of CM031235.1, from coordinate 453,851,707 downwards.
TATGAATTCCATTTTGATGAATGAAAAAGTTGTGGGTTTGTTTGAACTTGATGTGTAATCTTTGTGGGTATTCTGTGAATGGAAATGATAATATTATCTCTAATTGTTTTTATATATATGTAATAAACCCTCTCGGATGGTTTAAAATGAATTAGAGGTTAAGGGTACTAGATATGCTACCCTCTTAATTAAATGTAACTTATTAAAGTTGACATTCGTGATTGGACATTCAACTAAATCACTATGGCTTTACTAAAACAATGTATGTGGGTAAATGAAACCATGATGATAACTTATAATATGTTATGGGGTTTTAAATAATCCTTAACATTATATAAGATATAGGGAAGACAACTTCCATGAATTGAGTAAATGATTGTTTTATGATATCATGGAACTAAATCTGAATGTTATCTTTGGATAGTTGATGAAGTGAATTCTCTTGAAGACTTCCTTAACTAGATTAGGAATGTAGAGAGAGGGAATTAAAAGAAAAGATTAGACTTCATTATATTGAAGTCTAATATAAATGAACTTGATCTGAATTTATGTAAACTAAGGCTTGAACCATTGAGTGAATAACAACCTCTTACGTTTTTGAAATCATATGTGAAACATCAATTAAAATGTTAAGGAATATAAATCAAAACCTATGAAATGGTCAGGAGGTAAATGTATCTGCATACCAACTCTAATTGTAGATATTAATCATGACTCTATTGGTTAACGAGCCTAGTTGTTCAAAGAGGGTCATGTTGCAATTAACCCTTAAAAAGGAAAAAGTAATAAATCTTTAACTTCTTTCTATGATATGTTCATCTAGATGAGGTGAACTCAATAAAATTTTGGCACACACAAAATTTAGTATAGTACCTCCGTGAAGACTTGGGTATTCATAAGGATATTGTGTTGCAGTTGACATGTTGCAACACCCTTCAGAGTTTAATCATCCAGATCTACATAAATTTGACTTGGTCACAGTTCTACCCTAGGTAGAGTTAGGGGTATGATCTAGTGTCGGGGTCAACTCACGATGACTTGGGATAACTAGACACATGCAATCAACTTAGGTTGATTTGGTATGTCTATGTACCCTTAGTCACCGCAAGTAGTCCTCCACACTAGACTATGTTGCTAACTTTGGCTAGGGTTAAACCTTGAACATGTGGACTCGTGACAGAGTCGGTAAAAAGACCATTCTAGATAAAAATGAAGTGGGGTGAAGGAAATATTTTGTTTCATGAGTATGTCATCTAGGAATATAAAAATGAACAATATGTTTTAAAATCTTTGGCTAAAGTATCACAAGCTACTTGGTTGCGTTGTCCTATATCACCTAGTTTAAGAAGAGGGATTTCAAATGAATATTGGTAATAGATATTTAGATAGACCTCTTAAACAGAACACTTAATACCCCGAAAAGGGTAAGGGAACCAAGTGTACATAGTATACAAATAATTAAGGTAACATGAGAGATCGGTGTGATACCAAGACATGGAATGAGAGATCGGCGTGTCACGAGTCATTTGACTCCATATGGTTTTCTATTATGAGATTGATTGGCTTAGAATGTGTTTTCTAAATTATGATTATTTAGAACAATGAACATTATTCAAAAAAAATATCCCTTGTTTCTAAAGTCTTAAAATGGGAATGTTACAATACATCGAAGATATATATATCAATACAATGAATATACAGGTATGAATATAATTATCTCAAAAAATCTCATATAAAATCTCACATCTTCAACACGCAGTTGGTATATATGTCAAAAATAAAAATACAATGTTAGATATCATCAAAATCTATCATCCATCATGAAGGCCCAACTCCCCGATGCTCTCTCTTATATCCTCATTTGTCTCGGTCTCCACTCGCTCATCATATCTCTAATAGCCTCACCTCGACATTTACCACCATGAACTGGTAACCTCTCACTCACCCTACCTATGTGGTTGACGGCTCTCTCGAGCTACTAAAACTATGTTAGTGAGCTAGTCCTCGACACTGGTTTCCTACTATACTATGTGATCGGGCAGTAACACGTAACATGTATACCCACCTCTAACAATCGGTCCTAATAATACCTCGCCTCTGATACTACATCTCTATAGGTGGCCATAGATATCACCTAGGGAGGAGCCATCGCTCTCACCCCAACTTGTGGACCCTATCCCAATAAAAATTTCCCATGTCTTGGTCCATGTACTTCTAACTATATGGAGTGTTCCCGAGCCGGTGCCTATATAACTACCTATTCCTGTAATGTAGTCACCTATGCCTGTGATGTGGCTAACTACCCCTGTAAGGTGACTAACTGGGCCTCGTAACCTCATCACATGTGCTTGTAACACTACTACCTATCCCTCTTCTACTACCGGCAGGTTGTGTGAGAGCTTGATCTTATGCCTCGAGCCAGTTGTCCTCGTAATCCAGTCTCACCTTACCCGAAGGGTGACCACTTGTGCATGTTCTGTGTGAAGTACAACTATAAAGTAGTGACCGCCACCGTAGTGCATCCCTATGAACTATAACTATAGCTATGTTTGGCTAGCCTAGCCGTGGCAAAGTGCTACTTGTAGCATGCTAATCACCAAAGCACTCGTATGTGTCTCGTGGTGCCTATATCATCAATATGCATGTCGGCTACCTGCTCCTCCTTCCATGTAGGATCCACTAGATGTGGCAGAGACAAAGGTCTCTCCACATCATCTTTTTGATATTGAGGAAATGGTGGGGTACGTTATAATCCGATTGAATTGGTGTCGACTCTATCTAATGGAATCATCTTGTGTTGACTGACATGTCTCCCCTATATCCATCTCGACCAACCGAATCCCTACCAACTCCTTTGTCATACCTCCATAAGATGGAAAATCCATATATGGCTGCCATACAATATCCATAACATATAACCCTCCAACATCCATCTATAATAAGTCACATCATGTGATGCATCCTCTATCACATATGAGCCCTACGGGCACCCATCTATCAAACCAAATCTCATGACACCCCGATGCCAATAATGTCTCGAAGTCCCTATGGGCACACAATAATTATGTGCTCATAGGCCCAACAATGTAGTAAATACATACAATAGATACCATATCACTAAATCCTTTGATATGCCCATAACTCCCTATATAGTTGTACCAAGTAGGTCGGTGCCCACGCAAAAAACAAACCCACTCCTTAATCATATCATGTAAAACCCTATCATTACTCGGGAAATTGTTTTCCCTATGAATGCTGGGAGTGCGTAACATCCCACCGTCACCATCATCGATCTGCTAACTTTGGTATCCTATGGATGTGTAGCGAAAATAGCTCCATACTTGATATTGCACTTTGTGCCCACTTAGGTCACCCACCGCCTCACCAAATACTGCGACCATAGTCTCCATCACCTCATCAAATGAAATATGGCATACTAGCTCCCCCATAATCGGTAGCTGTAAAATCTTATACACATCCTCCAATGTAATTGTCATCTCACTAGTGGGTAGATGGAAGATATTGGTCACTGAGTCCCATCTATCGATGAATGCGACCATCAAAATATGATCTTGAATTATACACCTGTATCACCTCACATTGAAAAGCCCAACATCTTGCATATTGTCCCACGCATCCTCAGTGATGCTAGCTCACATCTATACCAACAAGGGTAGAACCTTGTCCCACATAGTCAACTAGTGACGCACATGCATCATTACCAAAAACACTTGTCAATCACTTCCCTCTTTTTAATCATCTATTTACACCTACCCAATCCCATCCCACACACAATTTTCCTAGCCTATCTATTTTCTACTGAATTAACTTTGCACTACTCGATTCTATCTTGCCTAAAACACTCTCACATATTTTGGTTTACTACTTTCCTACCTTCACCAATTTGACACAACTTGCACCTAAACCCCGACCATTCATACCTCTATTCACTCAAAACCCCACCTAATTCTATCATTTTATACACCTACTTTATCTACCACTACCTCCCCACTTCATCATCTATCCTACAACTCCATTATTTTCATTTTTAGAACTCAATTACTTTTTACGGTGATCGATATTGGTCACCCCGATGTGTATCGGTCACCCTTTATCCTCACCGACACCAAGCTAGCCCACCAACACCGACCAAATCCTAACCGATGTCGGTCACTAATTCAGCCCTAGAGCCAAACTCATGGATGTCCCATTTTTGAAAACAATTAACAAAACTACCTAAAAACCTACCCCACACTACCCACATCTCACCCACATTCATTCACCAACCTATTTAACCTACATTTGGCCCTCCCCATGCCTAATTTCATCATTTTTTACCTAAATTTTCAATTTCATTTTTATCCCAAATTTGATATTTTTCTACCTTAGTTTAATCAAAATCAACAAATGGATTTATGATCCTACCTCTACTCACCTTTTTCGTCATGGTGGGATATCTTTTCTCTACATTGGGAGTCCTTCCGCACCATCTCCCGACTCAACCATGCCAAACTCTACTCTCTCATGATCTCAACAAATTGAATCTCACTAATCAATCATGTGGGCCCATCAATCACAATCCAATCGCCCACTACCCAATCACCAAATCAACCCAAGGAATTTGTTTTGTCATTTCTCTCATCAAACAACTCTTTTATTTTTTACCAAAGTAGAAATGCACAAATGAATTCATAAAACATGGGGTTTACCCATTTTAACCCAAATTCGACCTAACGACACCAAAGATATCATGCCCTAATATACTAGCATTATTTTCACATGACCGGTATCATTTACCTTTGACCGGTATCGGTTAGCCTACTACAGCCCACTATACCACTTTTAATCACATTTGATTACCCGAAACCATTTTCTTGCTACCCAAGCCTCAACCTAGCCTTATCACCCAACCTAATTGCCTTATTACCTAATACCCAACCGCACTATCGTTGAGACATGTTATTTCCTCTACCAGGTCCTTTCCTACGGCCTTACCTATTTACCCAACTCACCTATGCCTATTTTACACTTGAATTTTCCTACTCGTTATACCTTGCGACGTTGCTACTCATGTTGTTTTGCCTACCAACCTTACCTTGCCTCATGTTGTGTTGTTTATCCCGACTTGACCAAACCTATTGGTGCTTTGGAATATACCTAATTCCCATTCAAGCACCTAGCCTCATTGTGTTTCTAGGACTATATCTTGTACCTTGGATACCTGGATCACATCTTCCTTGTTTGGATAAACTATCAACCTTTGACGATGTAGATTTTTTGAGCTCTTCAGCCTCATGCCTTGTCACATTTTATATGTGTGCATATGTTTGAATGCCCCCACCTATTACCTATACCCATCTCACCATTTCCTGTGCCCACAATTTACCTAGTTAGTTTCACCTCACCTACCACTTTATCAAACCCATCACCGATTTAGCCTCTTACTTCATCACTCCCAGCTTTGAGGGGATCACTTCCACCCATACCTAGGGAAACCTAACACTCACTCACATTTGGGTCAACCAATCTTATTTTTGTCACCATCGCTTATTAACATAAGCTACGTAACAAAAAGGGAAAATGTAGACACCCAAAATTGGGTTATATTCCCCTAACCCCTTTTCAATCAAATAATTCTACACCACACCTAGCCATGACCTCTTTCTATAAATTAATATTAATTTAATTACTCATAATTAATTAATCATCATCCTCACACTATTATTATTTTAATTACCTTAATTAAACTAATATCCACCTCATCCTGCCACATCATCCCTCCACCTCATCCTAAGACCTATTCTTAGCCTATTAATGAACCTAGACTAAGTCTCCACTTATCCTAACCAACTAGGAATCTTTCTAACCCTAACCATTCATGACCTATTAATCCTCTAACCAATTCCATGCTCCTATTAATGCCATTTAACACTCTATATCCAAAAAAATTGAGATCACACAAAAATTAACAAAGATTAGGTTATTTTTGGCAACTTGGACTAATTCTCCTTAACCGACGCTAGTTTTCCCTCGGGAACACCTTTGGTTCCCTAACCGCCATTGGTTAGGTTAAATAAGAGTTTATAACTCTTTGTTCAAGTTCTGAATCTAACTTCTTTGGCTTACACTTCTTGCATTCATATGTTCAAGAACTCCTACGACCTTGTGACCTTCTAGAGCCTATTACAGCATTCAGACGTCATCCGGTTCATCCACAGATTCTTCCAGAGCTCTAACACATGCAACAGAAGGCACCATGCCACTTTGTTGCTATATTCACTCCAGATCACCACCTTCTGTAACCACCACCACCATCTACTTCCAGGATACATTCAACAAGTAAGTTTTGTCTCTCCTTTTTCATTTCTAGTTGCTTAATTTGTTTTATTAAGTTATCTACCATTCCTTTTATTCTGTCTTACCCAGATCTAATCCTCAGTGCCTCCGACAAACCTTCTTCCCATTTTACCTTCCATACCTTTCCTAAACCCACCTATCAGTATCTCTAAGTCTTAACAATAATTTCACGAACCTATCTCAGTCCCCATCACTCTCTGTGCAATCACAGAGAGTTCCCAATTCTCGTTTTTGGCATTATCACCTAATTTCCCCTACCAACACTGGTCACCCAACTAATGTCGGTCACTATATCCAATACTGGGATCGGTCTTCTAACCGACGTCGATCTCTGAGACTATCAATAGTTCTAAAAACCAGCAAGCTCATATCTTTTTTCAAACTTCCCAGAACCTAACCATACCTTTCCTAGACCTCTGTAATAGCCTCTGTCACACCTGTAGACCTCCATCCACCTACTACCTTTCTCATATTTAGTTGTATATGCATTTATTAGACTATATTTGAATTATTGTACTTGTGTAGGATACCTAAACTACATAACTACATTAGGCCCATTTATTTCATGTTCTTAGCAAGCATTAAATTGTCTTAAAACGTGGATTGACAACCTTCTAGGAAGTATCTCGCTTCCCGGATCTAGCTCTCACTAGGCAATCCACCAATTGTTACTTTTAACTTTGTTTTGTGGTATTTTTTTCTATTTTAGGTCATTCCTCCTAGCCAAAGGAAGCTCACACAATCATCTTGGATCAAATTCTACAACATGCACAATGCCTTCTTTTGTCTACATAATCACATGTATTCCTCCTATACATGTTACCTTCTTATTTGTTTTATCACATTACTTTGAGGTTAAATAGTGTGCTCCAAGGAGTAATAGTAGAGAATGAAATCTTTACTAAAATATGGTGATACCAGAATTGGTGCTTCAGAAAAAATTTATTTGAAATTCTTGAATACTTTCCTTCCTTCTTCACTTCATTTTAAGTCTTGCATTTTCTTCATCATGTTTGAGATATGACGAGTTAATTCAGAAAAATCAGGAATGAATCTTCTTAGAAAATTAACCTTACCAAAGGAGTGAACTCCTTTCTTAGAATTTAGTAATGGAAAATTCTGAATAGCCTTCACCCTTTCAGGATCTATCTTGGTTCCTTCCTTTAAATAATAGGTCCAAGAAAATTTCCTCCATCACAACAAAGATATACTTCTTGGGATTCAGAGAAATCCCATGCTTCTGACACTGAATGAAGACTTCCTCTAAATCTAAAATGTCATTACCTCTTTCTTTAGAAAATATTGTCAAGTCATCAAGGTAAACCACTATTCTCCTATCCTTGAGATGAGAAAATGATAGATCCATGGCTCTTTGAAATTTCACTCTAGAATTGATTATCCAAAAGGCATCTTCTGATAAGTGAACTTCCCCCATGGTGTGATAAATTTTGTCTTATACTGATCTTCTTCAGCTACCTAAATCTAATTATAACCTGAGAAACCATCAAGCATAGAAAACATCTCATATCCAGTAACAACTTGTAAAGTATGATCCATGATGGGAATGGGATAGTTTTCTTTCAATGATGCTTGATTAAGATTGAAAAATTATACACACAATATAATCTCACCGTCCATTTTTGTCATAGGGACTATATTTTCCAACCATTTAGAATGATGAATAGGATAGATTATCTTTACATATAGCAGAAACTTTTAAATTTTACAAATATTGTCCCTAAATGGTTGGATTATGCCTTTGAAGATTTTGATGGAAAGGATTTTTCCCTTGCTTTAGTGGAATGTAATGTTGCACTTCAATAGTCCGATATGTCTTTAAATCTTGATAAGTAGAGCAAAAACATCCATGTATTTTTAAGAAGTTTTGTGAAAGCTTCTTGCTCTTCATCCAAACAACATTTACCCAAATTCACCAACTTGGGTTCATCTTCCACCCCTAGATTCAATGGATGCACCTCAAATGAAGAAATATCTCCATAATATTTATTCTTTTTGAGAAACTGATCATGCTTATCAAAAATCTCCTCAAGAGACACCAAACCTTTAGGAATCTTGTTCCCTTTTAGATAGATAATCCCTTCACTTCCCTCAAGCTCTATATTAGTCTTTCCAATTGTAGTCTACATTGGAAGTGAATTACTTCCTTCAAATTACAACTCCTCAATTTATCTTGTTGATTAAGGAAAGAAATAATCTACTTATCATTATTGAATACTTGCCATTGATCAAATTATCAGGTACCTTTGGATGGAAAAACCATCTCTCCACTTTATAATCACCTTGTCCAAATATTGTAGGTGGGTGATATGGATTTAATCAGATCCGCAGTGATTGCTAGGGAATATTCCTTAAAATTCTTATCCCTAGGGATGTAATAGATGGAGAAATATGCAAAATCTATAGTGTAACAAAAACACTCAGTCCCTATAATGCCTCAACTTATCTTTCTTTACTTGATAGAGACCACGTATCTACTTTACAATAATCTCAACATCTCCTTTTTATTACGAAACTTAAATCACATTATTTTGTCTTGTTCCATTCCCAACAACAATGCTTCATACTCATTGTGTTGTTAGTATTATCAAATATTAATTTAAAGGAATGTGAGTATACCTTTCCTTCTAGAGAAATCAGGTCTACACCAACACCAAATCTAAGAGAACAATACCTATCAAAAATTCTAGAGTCCAAATTTTATCATCTTCATTTATGACTCAAGAGTTGTACAATTGATTTCTTCATTTTCCAACTCTAAGTAGTAAACTCCATGATTAATTCTTGAAAAATAATCTGAGACCTAGATCTTCAGATTTTGAGACCATGTATTTGGACTTCTTTTCAGGTTCCAATATTTGATTAACTCCTTTGATTGGAATGTGAGCACAAGACCAATCCATCTTGACTTCACCTCCCAACTCCTTACAAAATTTTCTACTTAGTAACATACCATAAGAAATTGAATGTCCACCACCGAAATTGTCATCTTCAATATTTTATCTAGGAAGGTAGAAGAGAAAAAACTTGTGCATCTTTGATCTACCCAATGAGAGGAACTTGTCTCTCCATTGAATAACATATTCCTATTGTTTTCATTAGTGTGAGCCCTAAATCATCTCAGAACCTTTGTTGGCATAACATTATCATAAGCTCCTGAATCTAAGATATAGTTTCTCAACTTATAGCCATTAATAAGAAATGAAACATAAAATGGCTCAATCCTCTCAGAAGATGTAGGGGAAAAATTTATGGCATTATTCAATGGAGGATTATTTTTGGATTAGGAAAGATACCTCATGAAGCATTATTAAATGAATTATTTGGACCATTACTCTACACATACTTTACTAACCTATTCAAATGTTCCATAAAAATCCCTTAAGTACTCAACTTCTAACATCTAAATCTTTGTCTTCTTAATGTGATCAATGATGTCAAAAGAGGGAATAACAAATTTGAATTACTTCATATTTTCCCATCGTCCATTGATGGTTGTTAGGAGAAGCAATTCACTTGCTTATCCTTGAGCCAAGGAAGAAGGAAGTGGGCTTACCTCTTTTTATAGAATGGTAACATTTGGTCCAAGATCTTCTTTTTCTCTCCTTTGTTAGCTTGAAGAAGCTTCACAAACCTGATGTGCTTGAGATCTTGTAAATATCACAAATGTATGACCATCACTATCTTCAAAAGATTCATAATAGCTTCATCGATTCATAATCCAATATATTGAGTCACCAACTAGATCTATAAAATATTCATCTTCAAGTAATTCATTATCATCAGTAGTATGATCTTCTTTGTTCATCTCCAAGTTGTTCCTTAGAGAAAATTCAATTTATAGTCTTTGTGGTGCAACAGTAAGTCTGTTCTAGTTCTGATTTTGATTATTAAAATTCCAAACAAGGGTTTTTTTGGGGGAAATTTCCTCCTTGATCCATTTGATTTCTTAATCTACAACATGTCATTGGCTAACCTCTAAAGCAATGGATCAAATACTAGTTGAAAATGTCCCTTTAGCTTTAGGGGTTGAATATTTAATTTTTCCATCCATGATCAAATCATCTTCAACCTTCAATTGTAGAATTTTGTGTTGCCAACAAGCTGCCAGTTGTGCCCTTTGCAATTGATATCCACCTCGGTAACAAATTGTTTATGAAAAATGTTTTATGGTTCTCATCATTGAGAGTAGCGGAAGCAAGAATCTTGTACAAAATTATCTGAACTTAGCAATAAAGTCCCTCATATTCTCATGTGGTTCCTTCTTCAACTACATCAGCTGAGTAATGAGTGTGATTTCATCCTCTACAGACTTAAATCTTTTAGAACTACTCCTGCATAGTTTTCCAATTCGTTATGGTTCTTGGATCCAACAGTATAACCATTCTCAATCTAAATCATGAAAATTCTCAATGAACAATCTCACAGACACATGTCTTCGTGCTCCAACAACAAGTACTCCACAAGATATGTATAAAGCTTTCAAAATGATCATTAGGATTCTACTTTCCATCTCCATATAATTTTGGGAAATTCTTCCTTGAGCCTTTAGGTAATTCATGTAGAGGAGGAGCTAAGTTCAAAGGACCAAAATCCCTACCCCATGGAATAGGAAACTACTGAGACATTTTACAAGAATTAATGACTGAGAATTTACTAGCTGAATAATACCAATAAATGGGCTATACTACAACTAATTTTTTGAAGTGTGAGCTCTCCCTATAGGTGATAAACTTTCTCTTGAGGTTTGGGCTTGTGGTGGATAATTGAAATTAAATTACTCTTGTAGATGAAAGAAATGATCAGTTCTACCCTGAGCCCTACTTGCACGTGTAAATGGATGACTTTTCAGAATGAAAGCTTTTAAAAAAATGAGTTCAAATGTGTGCAACTTATGAGTAATAAGCATAAAAATAAGAATACGAACCACCAAAGCCTAAGGAAAACTAAAAACATCACAAAATTACTTTTCTAATACCAATGGGATAAGCATAAGTCTTTTAATTGTATTTCATTCCCAAGTAGAGTCACCAAAAATGTTGGCTAAATTTTATGCTCGCTAAACATACAACCTAGGAAGTCATGGGATAAATCCCCTTCATTTAATGGTGAAGCTCCCATGTGTGCTTTTTTGTTTATTCTATAACCTATCTAAATATTTTTGGGTATTACTTTAATTGAATAACTCATGCACCATAGTTAAAAAATTTGGCAGCAAGTAAGTAGTTGTATGGTAACTAGAATCTAATTTGAAGGAAACAAAAATAAATAGAAATGAGAAAGGATGTATGTAAGTAGGAAATGTGCTTTGTAATAGGTAGATTTTAGAGTGAGTTACTTACACATAGAATAAACAAACATTGGTTGATTCTCACAAAATTTTAAGAAAATTGAAAAGAATCTTGCTCTTATGAAAGCTAAGATAACACAAAGTCTATCATTAACATTCACAAATTACATAGTCAAACTTTAGTGGACACAAAGTTCAACCAAAATCCTTCTTCCTTCTTATTCAACTATCAATTGTTTACAATGCGTACATCTAGTTATTTCAACACAAAGTCTAAAACAACCATGTACAACTTATAACAATTTTTTCCAAAATTTCAGATCCTTGACCCATAGGCCTCTTCTTCTATTTATAGTCATCACAAGTAAAGCATAAGGAAGCAATATCCATTATACTTTAATAAATGAATAACTAATAAATAGTTAGGAGTTGAGAAATTTCCTCCTCAAAATATTTTTTCATGCCACATAATAGTTTAGAATGTTCAACATTAAAACCATAATAACTGATCTATAACTACCCTCAAGTATTTGAATTTATCAAACAACTTAAAGTAACGGTGATTGACCACCAGATTACTTAAGTCTTATAATGGATATACTTGAGGAGTAAAGAAGAAAAATAAAAGAAAAGTAAGGAAGAAGAAGAAGTAGAATAATTATTCTAGATCAACATTTATTTCCACTTGATCTTTCTCTTCATTCTTTTCTTTAGTTTTATCTTCACCTACATCCTCTTATTCATTTTTCTTCTCTCTATAGATAAATATATGATCTCTCATGTATTTAATCACATCACATCATTATCTTCACCTTTGCTATAGCCTCCATTTCTATGTCTCCAACATGAGAAATTCTCTTTCCATAATTTTGCAACCTCCCTTTACTTCCCAAGATAGATCCCAAATGACCAACATTATCCTAAAGTTCTGCCAATTTATCCAGATATTTTCAATGAAAGAAATGATATCCTTATTCATTAACTGTTGAAAAAAATTGAAGAAATTCATCAATACTTTGTGGAGATCTGGAATAATTATACTTTGTCAAATCATAGATCACATCATCAAGTTCCTCCAAAACCGGTTCAACTTGTTCTTCCATAATTTCCATCTTTTGCATTATATGCTTTATGATTCTCTTCCTAAATAAGAAGAAGATTTTGTTGTCTTCCCTTCCTAACAGATCCTTTCAGGTGTAATCTTTTCTTCAATTAAAACATTATCTAGGAAGTGAATCTATTTCCTCCAAACTCTATAATTATAACTCAACAATCCCACATTCATTGTCTTCTTCTTCATGCTTCAAGTTCCTCAACTTGTCCAATTTCTCATTATATTCAACAATCTTTACCAATATTTCTTTGTAATAATCTATGGCTATTTTGGTAATTTCAGCCACCCATTCATCCACAACCTTTGACTTATCCCATGTTTCCTCCATAATTGTGATTACCTGAGGGTTCACTTGTTCCCCTATGAGTACTAGTATGTTGAAGTCCTTGTAACCTTCATGATAATATCACAAAGCTTAGATGTTTTCTCCTTCAACTTAGCATTCTTTTCTTTCTCTTCATCCAGCTTCTAGAAAAGGCTATTGATTAATGTTTGTGTATCATGCTTCAAGCCTTCAGTTGTGAATTCTCCTAGTGGTACCTTTGTGATCACCAAATCCCCTTCAGTCAATTCCTCTTTTCTCTTTCCTATTACCATGGGTGGATACTTCAAAAACTTCTTCCTTGAAGGTTCAATAACTAACTTTGAGGTTACCTTGGGAACCTTGGATCTTCTCCTTTTCTTTTCAATACTTTTTAATAATTGAAGATCCATTTCTTCCAAATTGACTACTTCCTTGGAACTAGGAAGAGTTTTCTTAGCTAACCAATTTGTGAAATATTTCCTAAAAGAGCTTGGGCATCAGATGAACAATCATTTCTTTACCACTTACTTCTATAGAGGGAGTGTTATTTTTCTAAATTTTTCCATTCCTCTTCAAGAGATATCTTGTTGCAAGACCCTCCCAACTCAACCATCCTTTTCTTTATCAACTCTTCTTCTATTTCTCCTTCTTCTTCAGTCCATGTATCAATATCTTGAACATCCTCTTGCATTGCAGAATTTAGAACTAAAGAAACTCCAACTATCATGATCATGCACATCACCTCCACCTTCCTTCCCAATCTCTCCCTCTTCAACCTCTACATTTTCTCTCAGGGATTCACTTTTCTCCAATGTTTGAGACACTTCTTGAAGAGAAACAACATCATGTGTCCCTTTTGTTGTACAAATGATACTTCCTCTAGAGACATGAAGGAGGAGGAGGAATAAATGGTGGAGAGCAGGAGGAGGTCTAGGAGATGTAAATTTTATAGCAACTAAAGAAATATGAATGAAGTTGGCTTGAGTGATGGCAACACAATTTCTCCTTTTATAGGAAGATCTTGAATAGTAGGAGTAACAAATGATGAAGATGTCAATAAATAGAAGTATCTTAGAGTGACTCTTGAAATTAATGGATTCTTTGTTCTTTCCTTCTTAATTGGATTCAAATTTTTAGCCACTCCACTACTCTCTCCTGGAACTTCTTTTCTCTTAGTTATTTCACTTGGGGCCTTCCTTCTTCTTGTGCCTATCTATGATTGATATCATTCATTATTGATTCTTCAAGGAAATAACCTTGACTAGAGAAACCATTCAAAAGTATAAAGAAACACCTTTGATGTCCTTTCCATGATTGAATTAGAGATGTGAGTGACTGGAAGTAAGGGGCATTATCACCTCCTTCATCATAATAAGTACCATAAATTACTTTTCCATCATCTAAGAGATCTTTTTGGAATATTGGCCAACCCAAATTCCAAAAATGTTGTTGTACTATCAAACCGGATATAATCCTTCTTCTTATCTCAAACTCATCTCTGTAATCAATCAGCCTAAAATCTTCTAGTGTTGGCAAATGTGCATAACTCAATGAGACTGATTTTTGGAAATATTTCTATAATCAAAATTCACCCTTTCCTTGAAGGAGCTCTAAGTATAATGAAGAAATATTTCCTTCTCAACATTTCTAGCCTTATGGATATTTGTACAATGATACTTCCCAATTACAATAGGAAAATGAACAATTGATCTATGAAGACCTTGTTGCAAGTCATGGAGTTACACCAACTATCTACACAACTCAAGCAAAATCCATTTATCATTGGGATATCTAGGCAACTTGAGTGGGGTACTTGATGAAACCAAAAACTCTCAAGTATGTGAAATGAGAAAATTGAATAAAAATACACCCATATGCTTTGGACTGCATTCCATGCCTCATCAATTACTCTCTTGGCTTCAAATCAGATTGAGCTTACAAATGACCTCATAGAAGAAGAATTCATTAACTTGTTTATATTCCTTGAAATATCCTAGTAAGGCCAACTATGGATAATATTCATAGATGGGATTTTGAGCCACTGTAACACTCCTTAGCTTGGGAAAATCACCTTGTGCTACTATAACATATACAAGATAAGAATTCATCTTGAAATCCAAATTTTGGATGACATTTCTTAACTAGAAATCAATATTGTTACTAATGATTTCAGCCCAGTTGATCAACATATCAGGTTTTCCATTTTCAATCACCCTAAGGAAATAATACATCCATGTATAAAATTATTTGGCATTCTTCTCACCATTTATTCTATAGAGCAACTGAGTAATGTCATCACCTCCTGAACTAAATCAGACCTCACAATTGATCTAGGGAACCTAGAATCCTACTTTGTCTCCTTTAAATATTGTAAATTCATAATCTCACATGGCATATTTTTTCCTATTTTTCCAATACCCACTAGCTTTCTCCATGCTAATACTTAATGTATTTGGTGTAGTAGGGATTTTTAAGAAGAAGTTGAAGAAATGAACATCTAGCCTAGCCACTAGATCACCTACATCATTCTTGATTGTTCTAGTTTGAGGATCATAATGCTTTGCACACTCTAACACAAATTTTGAAATTGACAAGTACTTGGAAAGGAAACTTCCTGAAATTATCCCACTTTGAGTCAATGCCTTCATCAAGGGTGTTTGATTCTTAGCCTTGGACCTCTCTATTAATTCAAATACTGAGACATGACCCATGTCTTGTATCTCCAATTCTAGCTAGCTTGGATGTGATACAAGATTCCACTAGGTATCCTTTATATTCATATTTCATCTTGTCTCCTTAGCTTTATATTTTCTTTTTCCTTTTCTAGTTCTAGAAGTTTCTTCAATATTCCAATTTTTGGGTCTTCTCTTATCATAATAGTTTCTCTCTTCTTCCCCTACTGACTGATCACTTACTTCAATAGATTCTTCACTAGCTACATACACATTTTCTCTTCAACAAGTGCTCCAACTATTAAAATTAAAATTGTTTATGCTTTTAAATATAGAACATCAAGTTAAGATACACTTATTCAATTGCATGTAAACATCCAGACTTAATTTCTTCATGTAAATGCATTAAATCATCCTAGAAGTCAAGTTCTAGGTTGGCTAGAAGTGATTGATTGAAACAGTTCATTATGTTGTTCATTACGGATTTTCAAGGTATAACTACTTAGACTTGTAGTTAATAAGCATAAGCAATTCAAATTTGCACAATGAATAGAAAGAAATAAAATTTTAAATCAACGTAATAATATATAAGTAATGGCTCATTGGTTCACCACAAAACATTGAATAAGAATAAGTAATCCATTTACCACAATACTTAGGAAAAGTAGAAGTAATTCAAATCAACGTAGGACTAAATAAGGAAGTAATGGGTCTCGGTTTTTCTGCAATCAATGTGGAAAGTAATAGTAATTCAATCATTCACCACAATATAAGGAAGTAATAAATAAGTCCATTTGACACAATGAATAGAAAAAGGAATGTAAGATGTAAATCGATGCATTAAGAGGGATGGTATACCATGTGGTGATTTCATACTAATTTACTTCTATTACAAAGGTAAGTAAAGTATATCCAAATCGACGACAACTAGAAGTTGGGATTCTCGACACAAGACAAGTAAAAAACAATTCCAAAATGACACAAAAAGGATTTTGGGCTAGTGTGGTTTGTGTCCTTTCCAAACTACTTTACCTTTTCAATCATCATGGAAAGTAGAAGACAACCGAATCGACGCAATGAATAGGTGGTGGAGACCATTCTACTCTATTTTTCTGATGCAAAGTAAGTAAAAGTATTTCGATTCACCATAAAGTGAGTAAAAGACTTAAAGAAGTAAAGTTAATGCCAAAATTTTCCATCCAAGCATTGATCGTTTGAAAAAAACGATGAACGAAAAATAAGTAATGGAGTTCTATGTTGATCAAACTTACTTTACTTCTACAAAAAACATAAGAGAAGAAAAATAACCCTAATCACCAAAAAATGAAGAAGAAAAACCATATACATAAGAAGGTATAGACCTAGGGAAAAACTAGGACTTAAAATAGTAAAAATTCAATGGCCTTCCTTCAGAGGTAACAATGGATTCAAAATTATATCTAAATCCTAATCCCAATAAATTTAAAATGCCTAAATTTTGAACCATTTACCTAAAAAAAAGAAGAAAAAGGAACACATAAGGAAAAAATTCAATCTAAACCTAAAACACAACACAAGGAAAGAAAAATAGGAAAATAAAGGAGAAAAATATCTACTAACCTTTCTCTGTAAATGGGTTGAGTCAATTTGTGCAAATTATTCTTTCAATCGATCACTGAATTCTCTCGGGTTTGGAAGGTCAAAACTTCTCTCTCACAAGAAAATGCGTGGATCCTAAGTGGAATTACTTAGAGGCTTTTATATTTTCCACAACATTAAATGTTGACCATAAAATGCATGCCAACTCTCCCTTTCTTGATGTGGCTTTTCAAAAACTTTACTTCATTAATTTTAAAAAAGTAAAGACATTCTAGTTTACCACATAAATTAAACTACTAGTTAGGCGGATTTTTGATATCGCTTACTTGTCTTAACTTAAAAAAGTAAATCTATTCAAGTTTAGCACAATGAAAAGGCTAAGAGACGAGGTAGGAATTTAGCACAACAAATTAGCTTAGTTTGTCGGTGTTTAGGAATTACTTTACTTGGCTTAATAATAAGACAAGTAAAAGTATATCGGTGTAGCACATTGAATAGAATAAGTAAATAACTTTGGATTTAGTGATAAACTAAGGAAACCAAGCCAGTTCTATGGTGTTTTAAAACAATTTACTTGACCAACGAGAAGAACTTCAAAATAGCGTAAAGATAAAAATCTATACAAATCGGTTTTTTTAATATGGATTGTTTCTTCAAGTAAAGCATCAGTAAGAAACCCGATAGCTTAGAGAGCAAGTTTTTTGGTTTTTGGAGGATTTTCAGGGAATTTTAAATACATGAATACTTAATAAATCACCCCCAAGAAACTTCTTAAAGAATAATTATGCACTCTTGTAACTCATATGAGTTAAAGCAACAACCTACATACTCAACAACAACATAAAGCCACAAAAACACGAACACAAATCATCACAAGTCCCGAAAACTTAAAATTTCCAAAGGGGTGCCCCAATATTTCTAGTGTGGGTTCCCCTTATGTGTGATAACCTTCATAACATATAAAATTGAAATTTAAAGGATGAGCCTAGTTGTTTTTATACTTGTTGGCACCTTTTAGCTTAGAGTAGCTAACGTCACCAATTCTAGTTACCATTTGAACATGTATGCTTATCGACAAAAGAAACAAAACCACCTTATATAGGAATGGTTATGGATTGAACACTATTAGGATGTTACTTTAAAAGTTATTTGAATGACCCTAATCTAACAATCCTTGGGATTGTTACCCTTTGAAAGCAATGTGTTAGTCTTTTGTCTTTCATTTTAAATGTGATTTAAGTGAAATAACGACCTAGGAATGATTCATATTGGACGTGTTTTGTTAATGGATAACTTCATTTTAGTAACCAACATTCTCTTCTATTATTATATTTTTTAGTGGTTATGTTAAAGTGATTGTGTTCTTCCCAAAGAACCAAGTAGAGGGATTTTGTGTTTGAGGAAGTGTGTTAGATGAAATGATAAAAAGGTGCAATGTCATCAGATACACCTAATTTTTTACTTTTCATCTTTCATACCTATTACTAACAATTTTTTTATGCAGATAAGGGTTATTGATGCATCTATTTCTTGAGTGGGTGCCTTAAGGTGCCTCGCTAGGAATGGGTTATGACTATTCACATAGTCATCATGGGTTAGAGACATTACATAAAGAGAGAATCACTATGTTAACCTTATCCACATTTTGACATTTTCTTGCATGTAATTCATCATCGACACCCATTTTATTAATCCATAAAACCTCTTTTTCACCTTACATGACACTATCTCCCATGGGTGATGGAGTCGAGTCTTATGTTTTTCCCTCGGATGAAAACATCTCCCACGGAAAATGGTGTCGTATATATATGGTCATCACATCTAGATATTATGAAGGAAGGAAGATATAAGCACAAGAACTATCCATTCAATCTTTTCTCTTGCACCAACTTCATATTTTCTCACTTTTCCCTTGGTTCATCTCACACTTGACTTAGATTGGACACTTTTCATCATTGTTGGTTTTCTTGTGCACAATTGTGTCAACTATAGTGATTCTAGGACAAGAAAAATGTTCCCCTTCTCCACCCAATAATGATTCTCTCTTGATGTGTTGCTTCTCTAGAGAGATAGATGCATCAACAACCACCCCGCAGTAATTTCTCTAACCCCCTTATCATCTTAAATAGATTAGTTAATTTCCTTTCCCCATTGCTATATGTTATCTTAGTGTTATATGAACATTGATACTAGTTAGCATAGTGCTCTTATTTGATCATCTCCTTAGCTTTCCTTTATTTACATTTCAGTTACATTGCAATAGTATAGATTGTGTATGTTTTTCTATCTACCCATCAATCTATACCTTTCCACCCCATTCCATCGATATCGTGGTAGGTTACTCTCCTCTATCTTGATTGTGGGCCTTGGATACCATAGGTTGACCTAGTATAGGGATTACTTCCCTCTGGATATGCAACCTTTACACACATTGTAGCCCCTTTAAATCAACCCATTGTGTGTGGGTTCATGTGTGTCTCTTATTCGTTACCTCATACCCTAGTGCAATATAATAATTATGAGTGCAAGTTATTAAGACACATTATTGGCCCGCCATACAATCACTTTATGACATGAATGAGATAATGTATTAACAATGTATTTGAATGGGTATATTAGATACTAAGATTCAATGGAAGGGATAAACAATGTAAGTGTATGGGATCATAAGGGAAATTAGGAAATGTAATTTTTACATCTTGTAATGTGATCAAACAAAATTTTGTGAACCATAAAGTGTAGTGGTTCCTTCACATTGTTACCTCAAAGAGAATCCCGACTCAAATTAAATGTTAACTATATAATTCTAGTACAAGACTATTTTGGAAGGTATAAGATGACTCAAATAGGATATGTTTTTATTGAAAGACCTCTTAGAAGATTTATTATGGATGAAAATTACATTTAATTTCTACCTATCAAATTGTGTTGCTTTAACATGACCATTAAGAGGTTAGCTTGTGAATGAAAATTTGTAATTAACTTTTAGTTATCGATATTGAATTCTTAAGATGTTGGTTAGGAGAAAGGAAAAATTGAGACTCATCCTCTTAAACTCCTTGTGAAGCCTCTTCATGTTATTAATGATAAGATGAATGGTTCCTTGTTGGGGCATGTAAACCGATAACACTAACTCTTGATTGAACACAAGTTTTATGTGACTCATGCATATTTATAAATACTCCCAACCAATTATATCTACTATATCTATGACAAGTATAAAGTAAAATTGAGATCCTCCCCTCTTAGCATAAAGTTAAGTGAAAATTATGATCATTCCCCTTACTTTATGCAAGCACTCATTATGATTAATACAAGTGAAATGAGTTGTTCCATGTGTAACATATTTTTGAAACCTAGGAATCCTAATTGGGAACAAGTGGATTGTGATTCACATGCATACCACGAATGGTGCAAACTAAATAATTAATAAAATAGTTATTTTATTAATACTTTAAGTGAATGAAATGTATACTTGATGTTTAAATGTTATAACGAAGATGGGAAACGAGTTTTTCCACTCTTAGGCCTAATTTCCTTCCTCTTGATTTCATGTTAGTATTCCCTTATGTAATGGAAGTGAAATAGAATGTCAAGTAAATATGTTTTAGGGAGAAAGAAATTTTGGCTTGAGATTGAGTATTAGGTGTCTCGTATGTTTTTAAAAATGTTCTAACCAACAATGGAGTTATACAAATTAATTGCAATAAGATAAACAAACCAAATTAAGTGGATGCATTATAAGTTAAATGTAATATGAAATAAAGAAAATGTAGCTTGAGAATGGGAATATATGCCTTTACGTGATAAATGCTCTTTAAACCTATAAGACTAAACAATGAGAATTTAATTATAATAAATATGTAAACCATGAAAATGATGTGTTGTGGAACATGCCTATCCCTGAGTTCATATTGTGGTTGGGTCATTACTTTGGTATTCGTTCATTTGAGAAAATGTGGAATTAATGTCTAGCATGTCTTATCTTGTTGTATATGTGGGTCCATGTTTTCATAAGTGTCTCATGCGATGTTGAGTAAGTCTAAGTGTTTCCAAGTGGTATCATATAACAAATTATGTAATCAAGTTATCTAATTTCACTACCCTGGTGAAATTAGATGATAAAAACTTACTAATAATTAAAGGGCTCCACTTGGTAAGTGATTACAATTATGGTACTTTGACTAAAGGCATCTCAAATGAACTACTTTGGGCATGAGGAATCCCCAAATCACATGGAATTTAGAAAAAAATTAATTTGGGTATTTGACCGAGATAAATCCCATGCCTAATCACCAAGATCAAAAGGATCCCATCGAGTTCATTTTGGGACTCATCGAGTTTAAAGTGAGCTATTTTTGGAACAAGCCACTTTCTACGATATAGAGCTATAGGCTTGAGAACCGAGTTACTTAAGCCATGTGGTGATCCGAGTTTCTCCATGAGGGAGATCGAGATACCTTGTAAGAGGCTAGGTGAGTTATTTTCTAGAAGTGGTCCCATTCAAATTCCACCAAGGCATGTCACATTACAAAGTAATATAGTTGCGAGAGGGAATCTCGTGGCTAGATCAAACACGATGGAAAAATCCAATGAATGAGTGAGAGAAGGATCGCTTAAATGAAGAGCTCTTGGCTAAGCCAAGGAAGCATAGTGGCCAAATTATTTCACAATTTTGTTGACATCGGGCCCAATGCTTGTCAAAATGATGGGGTCAATCGATCAACATTGAACAAGATTAACTCTCCAGTGTTCAGCTCAAATTAATTCAATATCAAATGGAAAGCTCTTACAAATTTCACAAGCCACATCATTCAAAAGGAAGGACTCAAGATCTTATAAATACTTTTGAGCCATGCATACACTAGTGATCAAGCCCATCCCCATACTAAAACCGAGTCATAACTAGATCCGTCGAGTTCACCGAGCAGGATGAGTTGTTTACACATCTCAATGCATAAGGCGATGATGGCGGGTATGGAAAATAGGTCCAGAGAGTAGTTTGAATGAAATAATCAAGCTAATGAAGGATGAAGTAAGGAATTGTATGTCGAGCTATGAAAAATACTCCCTCAAGTTGTGCAACATTGAAACAAGCTCACCAAGGCAGAGGTGTCGGGTGAAATTGTTAAGCACTTCGTGAGTCATTGAAAATAATAAATAATAATAATAGGTTTTTACAGTCCATGATGCCGTGGGGCGGCCTGTTTTTGGGTCTACAAGCGGCTTATAGCATATGGGACTACCTCGTACTCACATGCGGGAGGCAACTAACTTTGCTACAAACGAGGCATACATACCCTACCCCCTATAGGATTTGAACTTGTGACCTCTATTTCAAGAGCACATGTTCTTCACCATTAGGCCAACTCGGGCGTATAGAAATAGTGGAGCTACGAGGCCGCCACATGGCCCTCGGAATCTTATGAGGTGTAAGAAGCGTGAAGACACCAACCATGTGTAGAGCCTCCATAGGGAATTAGACACCATAACCACGTTGCATGTCATGCAAAGAAGCGATTCAATGACCGAGTTGGTCTCATGAAGTTCGATGGAGTTAATGTGTAGCCTGAGGAGCATAAATAACTTGCCATTGTAGGGGGGTTAACAAGTGGAAATCATGAAGCTTCATGAAGCGCTAAGCTGGAAACTTTGGCGAGGATGGGTGGTGACTCATGAGTAAGGGTCGAGTCCGAGGCATAAATGAACAAAGACAGCTCGGCATGTATACGGATGGGTTGACACATTACTAAAAGGTGACTATCCAACATATAAGAGCAAGGAGACACAAGGGAGCCTACCATTGGAAAAGTCAACTCCACCAAGTCACCAAGCTAGCCTTACAATGATCAATACACCAAATCATTTCCAATTCAAGCATGACTAATGAAGAATGTGAGGTGGGCCCCATCATTTAATACAAATCATTTCAAAAGAGTGTGAAAAAATGGAGAGAGGAGGAATTATTGAAATTTTATTTTCTCCATGAATAATTAATTCTTTGTCTCATGAAGAATAGGCAAGTTTGTGAACAACAAAAGAGTTGCATTCACTTAGAGATCCATAACTAGAGCATTTCTTAACAAATTGCACAAAATTGGTGTCGTTAGAATCATGATTCTGATCCCAACGCATAGAAATCAAGAAATTTAGAGATTAATGAAGATTTGAGGGTGTATTTCTTAGAAAATGAGCACAGCTTAGAGAGGCAATTGGAGAATGATCGAGAATGTAATTAATGAGTATGGACATTATTTTCTACAACTACAAGTCACGGGGTAGTCTCGAGGGAGATTTTGAAAATATATTTCCATCATTTCACCTCATTGATTGTGATTTACAAGTGGTTGAAAAAGTAATCTCAGGATTTCACTCTTCTCTCTTTCTCATTCTATAAAATGTAATATGGGGCTCATTCTTAAAGAGTTAGTCATTTTTTCCTTTCTGCCCCTCTTTCTTCTCTATTAAGGTTTTGAATGTGAAACTCAAGCCTTCTCTCAAATCTTTATAATGGCATTTTTCTTACCTCTTGCCCGTTCTATTATATCATGTATATTTTGGAGCAATATAATATGTCTTGTGATGCATTTTGTCCATCCTTTGTATGTTTTTATTATCTCTACTTGCCTTTATTCACTGTAGGTATACTGTGCATATTTCTAATGTTCACTACAGGTTTTGGAAGTTGTGCTTAATGGGTTTGAAGTGGTGTTCTGTGTGAATCTATCTTTGGACTATGGTGCATTTTGTCCACCCTTTCCATTGCTCACCTTTCTCCATTTTAAGCATTTGGATTCTTGATTAACAACCTCCTTTTCTTGGTGTATCACCATTCTTGTGTAGGACTCTCTCTCTCTCTCTCTCTCTCTCTCTCTTCTCTCTCTCTCTCTCTCTCTCTCTCTCTCTCTCTCTCTCTCTCTCTCTCTCTCTCTCTCTCTCTCTCTCTCTCTCTCTCTCTCTCTCTCTCTCTCTCTCTCTCTCTCTCTCTCTCTCTCTCTCTCTCTCTCTCTCTCTCTCTCTCTCTCTCTCTCTCTCTCTCTCTCTCTCTCTCTCTCTCTCTCTCTCTCTCTCTCTCTCTCTCTCTCTCTCTCTCTCTCTCTCTCTCTCTCTCTCTCTCTCTCTCTCTCTCTCTCTCTCTCTCTCTCTCTCTCTCTCTCTCTCTCTCTCTCTCTCTCTCTCTCTCTCTCTCTCTCTCTCTCTCTCTCTCTCTCTCTCTCTCTCTCTCTCTCTCTCTCTCTCTCTCTCTCTCTCTCTCTCTCTCTCACATTGTCCCCTTAGAGGTTATATTAGGATTAGATGGTTTTCTTTCCCGCACTAGGAATAGTTTTTGGCAAGTAAGTCTAGTATCAAGAGCCAACTTTCTCTAGAGGGTTATCTCAAGTCCACAAGTCCCACAACTTGAGAGATGACCCAATGTTACCCAAAAGTAGGGATCCATAACCAAAAATCCTAGGGTGCTACTTTTTGGTGATAACAATTTTGGAAAGCCTGGTGGGACCGGTTTGAAGCACCTTACCACTTCATTTCATCAAGTTGGTGTGTTCTTGGTGAGATTCAACCTTTGGAGGCACATGCAAAGCACATATGGTGACTCTATTTGGTCCGAATGACCCATTATCTGATTTTGCATACATTTCTTCCATCCATTTCCATTCATATTTCTTTCCATATCTCTCATTTTATTTCATTCTATGAAGTTGTGCAACCATGAATTCATTCCCAAGCAGTGGAATTCACACTTTCAACAGTACAATCAACCTCTAATGAGCTTCACAACTCCTCTAGATCAACACTATGACTAGATTCGAACCACTATGCTTACTCATATGAGCAATGCCAAAACCAATTTGGATATGGAACCTATCAAGAACATGGGTATGCATATGATGACAACAGTAAAATGGAGGATGTTGGTCATCTGAGAAGATCCAAAGAATGGAGGCTAGTATGGTTCAAACTTGGGCTACAACACAAATGAAGGCATTCAGGATTGGTTGCAGGGCACCTTGTCCATGGGAAGGCCCTTTTCCAAGACACTATAGCCCATAAGAAAATCTTGATTTCATGGTTGAAATGATGCCCCAACTTATACAATGGATCGAGGGTATTGAAACATATGAGAAAAGTACGAGATAACCTTGTCAATGGGTAAGTCAATCACTAGCTCTTTGTTCTTCTTTCTCTCCTTCTCAAGCTTTACCATTTCAATGTTTTCATGATTCAAGCCCATTATATGTTGCTCCAAATGTTGAGTTCCCTTCTCCATTTCCTAGCCTTCCATCCCATCTTGATTCTTCTTCCATTTTCCCTTCCCAACAGTCATCCCCTCTAAACAAAGAAGTTCCACTTCCTTCTCCACCAAAAATGGTTACAAAACCTGTTGTAACCCAACCCAACCCTCCTCTTGTTGTCTCAAGTTTATCTTGGGAAGAAAATAATACTAAAATCAGTCAAGGGAAACTAAAAGGAGAGTCCAATCAAGAAGAAATAAATGAATATTATAAAATATGGGCTCATAGTTTCGGATTGATAAGATCCCCTTGTTGGTTAAACCTATGAAGGAGATGGAGGCCTTGCCACAGGTAGAGTTTGATTTTGCATAAGAACAAGAACAAGAAGCAGATGATCAATGATCTCTTTTCTCTGAATGTAGTGTGCACATTGGCACCATATTCTCAGAGGTTGTTGATTCATCTCAGCTTACAAAGTCAGAGAAAGAAGAGGCAACCCCAAATCCACAAGAAGAGGAGCATGTGCAAACAAAAGAGGAAAATCTCCCTAAAGTGCAAGATGTTTCAATGGAATGCAGTGACCCTCATTGTCTTGCATGCCTAGAGCTTACTTGCACTATTGGAAGGTTACATTGAGCCACCACAACCATCATCATCAGCTACAACCAACCATGAGGAGCCTCATGTTATGGAGGAGAACAAATCAGATTCTGGAATCCTTGGATGAAGAAGAGATCATAGGAAGCTTCTTTCTTTCTTTTGATGATAAAATTTTAGATTCTTCTTCTATCACATCTTTGCAAGAATATGATTTTGTGGAGGAGTTTGATCTCTCAAACTTTATGTTTGAGGAGGAAGAGGAAGATGATGACAACAAGATCAAATCAGTCATCATGGAAAGGGCAATTTTGGAAGAAGCAGAATTATTTGTAGAAGTAGAGCAACATTCAGATCATCCTGCAAGAAAGCACCTTCTTCTCAAAATTTGAAGATATCCCCATTCATGAGGATGAGCTTCAAAGGAATGGGAAAATCAAAAGGATCATCCCATTGGTTCCTAGGGCCCCATGCCCAATCAAGTATTTAGCTTCATTGGAGCCAAGGGAGAAGCCAATACCGGTCATTCTCACTTCAGAGCATGAGGATGATCTTCAAAGCACTAAGGATCAGCTATAACACCTCCAACCAAATGATGAACATATTGAGGAGGTATTTTTTTTTTGTTGATACCTTGGGTGGAAGAGTGGAAGGTAATTTTTCACTCTTATTACAGGCCATATCCATTTCTAAATTAATTACATGGCCACACTTTGTAAAGAAGGGAAGCTATTTCTCCCTACCTGTTGTAGGATTTGTTTAGCTTTCCTTTTTTTTGGTTAGTGTAGGAGTAGGAGTAGATTTTCTTTCAACAAAATAAGTTCTTGTGCACACTCTGCATGTCTTACTTAAGGCATGTATGATTTGATTTATATATATATATATATATATATTCCTTATTCATGTTTCTCTAGGAAGTATTGTGCACTAGACCCTTCAATTGTTGTAGTAATAAAACTCATAGTTACATATAACAATTGTAAACTCCAAATCAAACCAATGTAGAGAAACTAAAACCAGTTAAGGGGGTCATGTTGGTTCTCTCCAAGAATAGCTACAACAAGCCTCTTACGTCCATGCAAGAAATCAAACATCATTCGATAGCCCAATTCAAAATCAGCTCCATAATTCAACATGGAAGATCGCAGCTACGGGAATGAGTGGAATTCAAGTTGAAAACAATTTTCTTCTCTCATAAAACAAGTTTCAAAGACTTTATAGTGAGATTTAAAAAGTTAAAGCAAATGGGAGGAAGCTACAAAGGAAACAATGGCATTCCAACCGTCCCATAGTCAATATTTTTAGAGTTCATATCAGCTCATAATGATAATGTGGACTCCATGCCCAATGGAAGGATACATGTAGCTGGTCATGTTTCATTTAGCAGGCTAATGACCCCTATGAGTCACCAAAATGTTATCTAATTTCACTACCCTAGTGAAATCGATAGCCAATAGCTTACTAATAATTAAAGGGGTCCTCTTGGTAAGGGATTACAAGTTTGTTACTTTGTCTAAAGGCATATCGAATGAACTACTAGGTATGAGGAATCCCAAATCACATGGATTTTGGAAAAGTTGTAATTTGGGGCTTCAACCGAGCTAAAACCTATGCCTTATCACCAAGCGCAAAAGTATCTCATTGAGTTCAATTTGTGACTCATCCAAATTAAAGAGAGCTATTTTTGGAACAAGCCACTTTTTGTAAACATCGAGCTATAGGCTTCGAGAACCAAGTTACTTAAGCCATGTGGTGATCCGAGCTGCTCCATGAGGGAGATCAAGCTACCTTGCAAGAGTCTAGGTGACTTGTTCTCTAGAAGCGAGCCCATTTAAAGTCCACTAAGTCGCTTCACATTGCAAAGCACCATAGTTGTAGGGGGGAGCTTGGGCTAGATTGAACGCGATGGAAAAATCCAAAAAATGAGCAAGAGAAGGATCACTTGAATGAAGAGCTCGTGGCCAAGCCGAAGAAGCATAGCGGCCAAATTATTTCACAACACCATTGACATTGGGCCCAATGCTTGTCAAAATGATGG
This sequence comes from Taxus wallichiana var. yunnanensis, assembly GCA_018340775.1. Classification (NCBI taxonomy): domain Eukaryota; kingdom Viridiplantae; phylum Streptophyta; class Pinopsida; order Cupressales; family Taxaceae; genus Taxus; species Taxus wallichiana. Next base: position 453,823,508 of record CM031235.1, on the reverse strand, counting down.
GGTCAATCAAATTAACTCGCCAAGATTTACTCTCCAAGTTTGAGCTTGAATTAAATAAATATAAAACAGAAGTCTCTTACAAATTTCACGAGCCACAACATTTGAAAGGAGGAATCGATCTTTCACAAACATTAAGCCATGCATACAAAGTGGTGGCCAATCCCATCCTCATACCAAAACCGAGTCACAAATGGATCCTTCAAGTTCATCAAGAAAACCATGTTGTTTGAACATATCAACGCATAAGGCAAAGATGGAGGGCATGCAAAATAGGTCCGACAAGTAGTTTGAATGAAATAATCAAGATAATGAAGGAAAAATTCATATATTGTGCGTTTCCCTAAGTTGGCAACATTGAAACGATCTCAAAAGGTGTTGGTGAAATTCTTAAGCACTCGGTGAGTTGTTATAAGGGTGAAGCCACGTGATGTGCCCTATTTTTGTCATGATAAACCTTGTGTAATTATGTTTAAGCCATACAACTCTACTTTTGATATTATTATGCATGATGGGAAAAATACATACTTTATATTTACTACTTTACTATGTTTATGGGACATACTTATGATGTTTCACCTTGTTAATTCTTGTGCATAAATGGCTTGAATATGATATGGATAAATATTAATTATGTGTGCAAAAAGTGCATATGTTGAATTGTTATATGGAGCGCAGGACTTAGTATATACGCTAGCACAAACTATTTTTGTGTGATAGCATAGGACTCTGGTTCATGTGTTGGCACTCTAATCCTCTCATCCTCATGTTGATCAAGCATCCAACTCATCAAACCCGATCCCTCAAAGCTCGAGTGACACAAGCACACATGCAGATAACTTAGATTCTAGAATTCCAACTAGAAACATCATTTTCTACCAAGAATCATCGTCATTTATCAATCAACATTCAAGCCACAAGAAGAGTGAAACAATAATGATGAAGAAGACTCACCATCACTTCAGTTTCTTCAATCAATTATGATTTGGAGAATCTTCTAGGGGTGATTGACTCCTTCAAGGATTCAATCACGGATCCCCTCTTCAGTTATTGTAAATGCTTCAAGATCAAACACCTATGAATTGTTCCCACCATTAATGTATTACCAAGAATCAAGGGAATTGTTTAGTTCAAACAATTAGTTAGATTTAGAATTAGTCATTCAAAATAACTATGTCTCATGGAGAGACTAGGACTCTTTTTGTATAAAAGAGAGAATGTAATTAGAGTTAGGGTTCCATATTTTCCATTGTAGCAACATATTTTGAATTCAATAAAGATCAAATTCAGGAGTAAGTTTATTTGTCTAGAAGTTTGGTACAAACCTGATCGAGGGAAGGAGAAAGGGCCACTCCTACCCAACAAGAGGGAGATTCATTCTTACTTTCTTGCTTTGTTCTTTAACAATTATTGTTACTAGTTTACTATTTCTTTCTGAATGCAATGCAATCTTTAATGTTAATGTTTTAGTTAACTTTTGTTTTCTTTTCAATTCTAGTACTTTAATTTCATGCATTTCATTTGTAATCACGATCAATTCAATAAATTCTTAGTTTTAAGATAGAAACCATGTTGAGATTGTGTTCCTACTATTCCCTTTGTTTCAAACAACCATTGGACACACCACTGGATTGAAAGATTAAATTGATTAAAGTATGAGCCCAATGACACTCGTCACTTTTTGGTGTCATTTTTGGGGAACAAGGTGTCATCAAGGGTTAAGGTGCTAACTAGAAGATATTGTGAGGGTGTCTGTAAGTTTCCATTTAGAAAGTTTCATTTCCATAACTCTTTCTTTTTAAAAAAAAAAAAAAAGAATCAGGAGACTTTGTAGTGACAACAAGGATCCCTAGAAATGAGTATGTGGAACACACACAACCAAGTTCAGTATCAATAGTTAGGGAACCACTTTCAATATGTTAGGATTGCATGTTTAGACCTAGAGACCATAGAGGAAGATTTATTAGGATAAACCTTCAAACCCCCTCCAAAATGACTTGTGGAATAACCTGTTGCTCAAAACAGGATGGCTGACCCCAATGGTGGGGATAATGGTGTAGAAAATCCACCAGGAAGAACATTTACCTATCCTATCTGGTTGGATCCTAATGATCAAGCTCCTATGAAAAACATATCCCCTTCAATTTTTCCAAACTTTGGGGGCTAGTTTCAGAGGACCCTGATCAATTCCTTTTTGAATTTAAGGTTTTGTGTCAAACTTATGACTACACTTGATGGCCAAAAACTTAAACTTTTTCCCTCTACCTTAAAAGATGCAGCTATGAGATGGTTTATGGGGTTGACCCTAGATTCCATCAATACATGGGAAGAAATGGAATGAGTTTTCTTGGATAAATACCAGGATTACTTGTCGAGTAAGGGATAGGAAAGAAGAACTCTTCTAAATTCAAGTAGAAAGAGGATGAAAGTGCATAAAGACTACCTAGACCGGTTCCTTTTTCTTCATAGAAGGTGTGGAGATGGCCTAGACATTAACCTACTCAAAACCTTATTTCTCAAAGGATTAGATGATGACACACAAGAATCATTCAACCTAATGGGGAAGGGAGACATGAACAAGTTAGAGTTCACGGATATCATTGACCTTTAGGAATTACTCAAGAACTCGCCCCAATCTTAGGAAAAAAAAGGAAAAATGGCTAATGGGGATCTATCCAAGCTAAGGGAAGAAATTAAAATTTAAAGACTGACCTCTTAATTCAACTCAACACTACTATGGATAGAGAAAAGGCTAGAAATATAGAACCCTTGTTCATCTACTACCCAAGGTGTAGAGAAAAACATGGACTGAAGGATTGTCCATTAGACAAGACAAAAATTTGTCTTATCTGTGAACTTAAGCATGCCATTGATCGTGTGGTCTTCTGCTTCCCTACTAAAGAATCATTTAAAGAAAAACAATCAAGAAGAATCTGAGCTTAACTACATGGGTCAGAGACAGGGAGGAAATTTTCAGTCCAACCAAAATCAAAACTACAACCAAAAAAGCACAATGGGTCCCAAACCAATGGAATGGACCATGGTCATATCCACCCCCTTGGGCCCAACAAGTTCCATAGAGTGGAGCCCACAATATGCACAACCAAATTTTTATCAACAACCATGGGCTCCACATCCAAACATTCCACAATACTCACAATATAATCCTCAATACCAACAACAGTGGAATGCACCACAAGGGTCTGGACAACAATATTATAATCAACAAAGATCACAAGGTCAACAAGCCATGTTGGTTGGACCAAGTAATGCCTAACCTAAACAACCCTACCCAACCACAAATACCTTCTCAGACCATGGAAAACCCTAAAAATATAAGGTAGGAAATCCAACATATATGATAGAAACAGAGAAAAACCCTACAGTAAACTCTCTAGATTGCAAGAACATAATGTTGTGTTCAAGGAAGGTTACATCTAAACCTTCTTCTCCCATCATTGAGGAGATCCTAAAGACAACAAAGAACTAGAGAAAAAAGCCCTAAGAATGTTGAAGAAACTCAACAATCAGACATTGACATTCCTTTTCCATCTAGACTAGCTGAGAAACAAACTACCATAGTTCCTGAGAAGCTAGAGTCAGAATTAATTCAAGGACTGAGGAAGTTAAGTATTGGCATTCCTTTGCTATAGATCTCTTAGGACATTCTTGAATTAAACAAAACCATTAAAGAGATTATTTCAAGACTCCAGGGAGAAGGAAGAATCAACCAAAACCATTCATGTTGATGGGAAACTTGCTAGCATCTTAGAAGGAACTAATCCTCCTCCTAAGTATGGGGATCTTGGCAGTCCTATTGTAATTGTTTGCATAGGAAATGTCCAAATCCCTAATGTCCTCATTGATTTAGGAGCTTCCATAAATGTCATGACTACAGATACTCTGTCCACATTGGCACTCCTAAACCTCAATCAACACATATCATCTTGCAAATGGCAGATCAGTCAGTGAATAAACCCAAGGGAATAATAGAAGATGTTATTATTACAATTGAGTCCTAGGACTATGCGGTAGATTTCATTATAATCAAAACAAAGAATAGAAATATTGGTTACCCCATAATCCTAGGACGTCCATGGTTAGCTATGGTTGTTGCCCTCATTGACTGCAGGAAAAGAAATATGGTCATTACCAATGGTCAAGATTCCAAGAAATTGTCACTATACCCTATAGCTAAACCATTTGCCATAGAAAAAAAAACATTGGTCTAATGATGACTCTGATGGTTCCGAGGATATCATCTCCTCTCTTTCCATGGTAGTAATTCAAGAACACTCGATTCAATTCAATGACTACCATGACACTGATTTTGTACATAGCTTGAGTCCTACGCTAGGTTCATTCCAAGTCCTACGCTCAACTCAGGAATTGATTCTTGTGCTAGTCCAACGCTGCAACTTACTGAAATCAAAAATGACTTCATGGATGAGAATAACCAGCCCATTATTTGTCCATTTGTGAGGAACATAGATTTAACAGAATGCTTATTTCAAAACATAACCTCGGTGCACAGACTTCTACCACATAAATGTCCATTAAATGCACTTCTAAGAAGATATCCAGAGGTCAATTCAATTCAACTTGATACAAAACAATTGCTTGTTCTTCTTGGAAAAACTCTGACAATAAACAATTGGTTAAAGGATGAAGAGGAAAACACATTGTTCAAACTCCTCTACTCTCATCCCCAAGATTTTGCTTGGGAATACAATGATATGAAGGGTATACATCCTAACATCTGTACACATCACATTTACACCACTAAGGCCAAACCAATTAGGAAACCTCAAAGAAGGATAAACCCACTTAGAGACATTGTTAAGACTGAAATTGAAAATCTCTTGAATGTAGGTTTTATTTATCCAATTTCAGACAGTCAGTGGGTTTCTCCTTTAGTCATAGTACCTAAAAATAATGGGAAATGGAGAGTGTGTGTGGACTATAGAGAGTTGAACAAGGCCACTCACCGGACTATTTCCCATTATCGTTTATTGATCAGGTCCTGGATATAACTTATCAGGTAAAAGATACTTCTCATTTCTAGATGGATTTAGTGGATACAATCAGATCACAATAGCTCTAAAGACCAAGACAAGACAACGTTCACCTCCTTGGGGACCTTTTCTTACAAGGTGTTTCCTTTTGGGTTATGCAATGCCCCAGCCACTTTCCAAAGAGCCATGTTAGCTATCTTCTCAGACCTCACTCATGATTGTGTAGAAATTTACATGGACGATTTTACAATTTATGGGAAACATTTAAGGAAGCAATCAAATTTGGATAAAGTTCTTTCTCACTTATGAAAAACATCAACTATCCTTAAACCATGAAAAATGCTTGTTCATGATGGAACAAGGTATAGTTTTAGGTCATCATGTTTCAATTGAAGGAATTAAGGTTGACCCAGATAAGGTAAGCATCATTGTGAAGTTTCCCTCACCCACCAATCAAACTGAGGTAAGAAGTTTTCTCGGTCATGTTGGTTATTACCATAGGTTCATCTCATTTTAGTAAAATTTCTTCTCCATTGTTTTCTCTACTAACTAAATATTTTGAGTTTGAATGGACAGAAGCATGTCAAAGAGCCTTTGATGTGATTAAGGAAAAATTGATCAGTACTCCAGTGTTGAGAGGTCCCAACTAGGAGTTACCATTCCACATTCAAATAGATGCCTCCAATGAAGCAATAGGTGTTTTCTGGGACAAAAGAGGAAGGAAAACCCATGCATGCAATTTACTATATTAGTAAAAATCTTTCTCCTACTGAGAAAAATTATACAACAATTGAAAAATAATTCCTAGTTGTGGTGTATGCAATAAATAAGTTTAGACATTATATTATAGGATATGAAGTCATTGTACATACTGACCACTCTTCCATTAAATATCTCATGAATAAACCTTTGGTTCATGGAAGAATTGTCAGATGGTTATTGCTACTACTGCAGAATTCAATATTAAAATTGTTGATAAACCAGGGAAGTCAAACATTGTGGCTGACTTCCTCTCCAGGCTCACAACTTCAGAAGAAGATGAACAAGTCAGTGATGAATTTCCAGATGAACATTTTTTTGCACTATCTACTACCTCTCCTTGGTATGCAAACATGGCTAATTACTTAGCCACAGGAAGTTTCCAAAAAAATTCACACCCAAGAAAAAGAAGCAATTAATTAAGCAGAGTGTGATGTATACTTGGTTGAATGGAATCTTATTTAAATGTGGTCTTGATCATGTGTTACACATGTGTGTTGTTGAGAATGAAATATTTGATATCCTACGGGCATGCCATGATGAACCATCAGGAGGCCACTATTCGGTGCAAAGAACCATTCATAAAATCTTGGGATCTGGATACTATTGGCCTTCCTTGTTCAAGGATGTCAAGAAGTATGTGTGGAGGTGTGATAAATGCCAAGAATGGGGAAACCAACATTTACATCAGAGATGCCCCTCCAACCACAAGTTTTCTTGAGCCATTTGAGAAGTGGGGTCTAGATTTCATTGGGCCATTCGACCCAACCTCACAAGGTAAGGAGTATATATTAGTTTGTACTTGACTATGTTACCAAATGGGATGAAGTGCAGAACTACCACATGCAAGAGATGAGAAGGTTGCATATTTTCTCTATGAATGAATCTTCCAAAGATTTGGAGCACCAAGATCAATTGTGTCAGACCAAGGGCCATAATTCATGTCAAGGGTAATCAACTCTTTTGTGGAGACATATCAATTGAAACATAAGAATCATCTCCCTACCATCCACAATCAAATGGGAAAGTAGAGGTGACCAACAGAGAATTGGAAAATATACTTACAAAGATTGTGGACATCTCAAGAAAAATTGGGCTCAAAAGTTACCAGAAGCAATATGGGCCTATAATACTACATGGAAAAAAACAATAATAGGGTTTACACCATATGAATTGGTCTATGGTAAGAAACCAATCATGCCCATAGAATTTGAAATCCAGACATTGAGGATGACCTCTGAGGTGGGGATTGAATTGACCAGGTACAACAAGCAAGAATTATTCAATTGAATGAATTGGATGAGATCAGGCTTTAGGCATTGCATGAATGAGAGATCATCCAACAACAAAGGAAACTCTAGGCATGACAAATAGATCAAGCCAAAGAAGTTTCAAAAAGGAGACTGGGCCTTACTTTTTGATTCAAAATATAAATATTTCAAAGGGAAGCTACATATGAGGTGGATGGGTCCTTACCAAATTGCAAAAGTATATGATAATGGGACCATCCAGTTGATTCCAATTGATGGTGAAAGGAAATTCATGTTAGTTAATGGTCACAGACTGAGGTTGTACCATAAACCAACATCTCGACAAGAGTTTCAGAGAGCAATACAAGAAGATTCATCTTCATTGTGTAGGCAAGGTTTCTTTGCCTATCACGATGCAGACCTGAACTATCATCTTCTAGAAATAAAGAGGGGATGATTGAAAACCAGAAATGGAAATCATCTTCCTCTAGAGCATTGGGTGAAAACCAGAGATGGTGCCCCATGTTTCATAAAAAAAAAAAAAAAAAAAGAGAAGAGAAGATTGAAAACCAACAATGGTGAATCTTCTCTCTCCTAAATTGATCAACAAAAATAAAAAGGTAGTACCACTTACACATGGAGCATGACATCATGAAAGGTGGTGGAGAGGTGTCACACTTCAAATTTCAAATAATGGTGGAGAGATTGACAAGCTTTAATATCAAGGTATGCATAATTAATGACCCTTATCATTGTAAGGTTTTAAATTTAAAGTTAAATTGTTCCATCATGTATATTAATTAACCACCTTTTCCCAAATCATATCACACGTCCCAAAATCCACTCCAAATCTGCCACCCATTAAATGCCATAATGTTTCACACGTGTTCAAAGTACTTATCCCATCACCTCGGGATTTTGGCTTGAATTTTCCACATTCGGTCATATCACCTACATAACAAGGTTGTTCAACATTTGTGCTCTCAATTGGGTTTCTCTCTATCCTACGCGCCATACTTCTCTTGCATGCTATTCCTAGCAACTCCTTGCATTACCAGTCCTGTGTTGCTTAATTCCTACTTCCTCGAACCTAAAATGGGACCCAGACTCAGACATGAGCCTACCAATTCAGTTGAACTCTTGGCGGATGTGAATTCAGTGGAAGTTTTTGACAAAGCCAAGGTGGTTGGATTTTCTCCTGGCATATGAAGAATTCAACATCCCCATGATAAAGGAATTCACAAGGAATATGGAGGAAAGCTACTCAACCATAAATGGTAAGGAAATACCCTTCTCCCCAACTATAATCAGTCAATTGTCTAGAGTTCCAAATGATGGTTTAGCTATTACTTGAGTGGACAATGTACCATGAATTAATTAAAATATTTGTAGTAGGAAGAAGAAAAATTACAGTTGGTAGTTGATAGTAAAGGGAAGGAAAAAGGGATCAAAATACTGAGTATACCAGAACCTTGGGTAGGGGTAGCAAAATGGTTGATTAGATATTTTACTTGTGAAGGAGTATGAGATAGTGCTAGGTCTAGTATTGAGGATGCTCATACATTTACGCCATGGCAAGGAAAAACCCTAGTATAAGGTTAATTTTCCCCAATTTCTCTATGAAGCTATCTGTGTGTGCCACTAAAAAATTTCAATTGGGGGTAACCTATCTCAAGTTTTAGGGTCTCATTCATTTAATCTACAAGCATAAGTTTTTGAAAAAGATAAATGGCATGAGACAGTGGCTTAAATTTCAACAATCATACTCTCCCTCATCCACTTCTAGCAGACCTAGCAAATGTCATCGTACCTCTCATATAGACCATGTTATCCTTGAATCCCTAGAGGAAAATCCATTGACAAAGGAAGAACATGAAGTAGAAAAACCATTCAAACATTGGTTAACACTCCACCTGAGTCTCCAACTGAGCCAACTCTTCCATCCATTCCTAAAGAAGGATTGGTTAGGGATAAGGGTAAAGCACCCATGGAGGAAGGAGAACCTAGTTCTCTAGACCTGATACTTTTTTTCCCAATGTGTTGTCCTTGTCTAAAGTGCAGTTTGAACTTCAAATGGCTCAGAAAGGGTTAACCAATTGCAAACATTATTGGACGCGAAGGATGCTAGTTTTTCCCAAAGAATTATCTTCTCAAGAAAAATGGATTCAAGAATTGCAGAGTATGGTATCACACCAGGAAGAGGCAACTCTTCAATTACAATAGGCCCTACATGAAAAGGAGTAGAAAGTATATGTATTGGAAGCATCCATTACTCAGTTGCAAAAAGAACAAAAGAAGGACTTCCCTCAAATCATTGTATTGAAGGGGATGACCAAATGGATGGAAGAATGCTACCGGTTGAAAAAGGTTGAGGAAGAGAATACAAGTTTAAAAGAAGAGATTGAGTTGCTAAAACAAAATGTTGTCCATGTTAGTCAGTTGTATGACCAGGTGCTCTCTTACAGACCTCCCTCCAATTTTTATGCCATATTCTTAAAGAACAATTCTTCAAATGGAAAATCAATAGAGCTAGGGCCCAGTTGGACATTGAATTTGAAGATGACCATCAATTTGTAGGAGCATACACTATTGCAAATGATGTTGAAAAGAATTTATTATGTGAATTTTATGTGCACAAATTCTTTCTCCCTGAGCAAATAGAAATACCAAGTAAATTTGTATGTGGGAGAAGTTCAATTGAGGTCATTTGTTTCAACCCTAAGACATCAAGGTGAGTGGAGAGATCAAAGGGAAATATTTGTACAGTCAAAGTCTATAGTAGGCCTCCTCATGAGGCATGATTTTCCAGCACCACTCAGATTTTTCAATAGGTTTAGATCACAAGTGTATTGTCTACATCTCGTAGACAAGTACACTAAAATTCTAAGAGTTTGTGTCAAGAACTTCTAGGAGCAAGTGATTCCCACTTTTAATGTCAACTTTCTTGCATCATAGCTATGATATCAACTATTGGTCAGCCATATAAAAGGAAGGAATTCATTTCACCCACTAATCTCAGGTGGTCTTTAAAAGGGAAAAATATGTATGCAAAATTATCCTAGGACTTAAAGAGTAGTGGATTGGAATGTGCTACATAGGCACCTCTTCTTCTTGCACCAATACCAAGATGGAACTCAACTAATGATCGGCAGAAGATAGTTATACTACCTGAAAAAATGTGGTAGATCACTTTGGGTTTTCTGATATAACACTGAATGAGACATGGAAAACATTCACAAATGAGTATAATTGTTCTAGAATAGTAGAACTCCTTAATAGGTAGTAGGAGGACCTACTAAATCTCTAGTCAGGGGGAGGTGATGAGCCCCATTTTTTCATGATAAACCTTGTGTAATTATGTTTAAGCCATGTCAGAACCTATTCTACTTTTGATATTATTATGCATGATGGAAAAATACATACTTTATATTTACTACTTTACTATGTTTATGGGAAATTGTTGTGTGTACTTATGATGTTTCACCTTGTTAATTCTTGTGCATAAAAGGCTTGAATATGATATGGATAAATATTAATTCTATGTGCAAAAAGTGCATATGTTGAATTGTTATATGGAGTGCAGGACTTAGTATATACGCTGGCACAGGACTCTATTTTGTGTGATAGCGCAAGACTCTAGTTCATGTGTTGGTGCAGGACTCTCATCCTCATCGATCAAGCATCCAACTCATCAAAACCTCGATCCCTCAAATCTCGAGTGACACAAGCATGCATGCAGATAACTTAGATTCTAGAATTCTAGCTGGCAACATCATTTTCTACCAAGAATCATCACCATTTATCAATCAACATTCAAGCCACAAGAAGAGCAAAAAATAATGAATACTAAAGACTCACCATCACTTTAGTTTCTTCAATCAGTTATGATTTGGAGAATCTTCTAGGGTGATTGACTCCTTCAAGGAGTCAATCATGGATCCCCTCTTCAATTATTGTAAATGCTTCAAGATCAAACACCTACAAATTGTTCCCACCATTAATGTATTACCAAGAATCAAGGGAATTGTTTAGTTCAAACAAGTTAGTTAGATTTAGAATTAGTCATTCAGAATAACTATGTCTCATGGAGAGACTAGGACTCTTTTTGTATAAAAAGAGAATGTAATTAGAGTTAGGGTTCCATATTTTTCCATTTGTAGCAACATATTTTGAATTCAATAAAGATCAAATTCAAGAGTAAGTTTATTTGTCTAGAAGTTCAGTACAAACCTGATCGAGGGGCAGAGCAAGGGCCACTCCTACCCAATGAGAGGGAGATTCATTCTTACTTTATTGCTTTTTATTCTTTAACAATTGCATTTTAATGTTAATGTTTTAGTTAACTATTTCTTTTAATTCTAAATTTAATTTCAATGTATCTTTAATGTTAATGTTTTCCGAGGTGCAAGAAGTGTGAAGAATCCAACCATACACGAGCCTCCATGTTTCATGTGTCACCATCACCACATCACATGTCATGTAAAGAAGTGATTCAATGACCAAGTTGGTTTCATGGAGGTCGGTGGAGTTAATGTGTAGCCCAAGGAGCATAAGGAGCTCTCCGTGTAGGGGTTAGCACGTGGAAATCGGAAGCTTCACAAAGTTCTAAGTGGAAACATTAGCGAGGAGGAGTGGTGAGTAAGGGTCAAGTCCAAGGCATAAACAAACAAATCTAGCTTGACATGCATACAGATGGGTTGATGCATTACCAAAAGGTGACTCACCAACATAGAAGAGCAAGGCAACATAAGGGAGCCCATTGTTGGAAAATTAATGGGGGAAGAGCCAGCTCAGCCAAGTTGGCCGAGTTGGTCTTATAATGATCAATACACCAAAGCCTTTCTGATTCAAGCATGGGCAATGAAGAATGTGAGGTGGGCCCCATCATTTAATGCAAATCATTTCAAAAGAGTGTGAAACATTAGAGAAAGAGGATAAATTATTAAAATTGTCTTTTCTCCACCAAGAATTAATTCTCAGTCCCATGAAGAACAAGCAAGTCTATGAAAAACAAAAGAGTTGCATTCACTCAGAGAACCATAACTGGAGCATTTCTTAATGGATTGTAAAAATTGGTGTCGTTGGAATCATGATTTCAAGCCCTAGTGCATAGAAATCAAGAAATTTAGAGATTAATGATGATTGGAGGGTGTATTCCTCATAAAATGATCCTAGTTCAGAGAGGCAGTTGGGGAATGGTTACAAATGTAATTAACGAGTATGACCATTATTTTATCCAACTACATGTCATGGGGCAATGTGAGGGATATTTTGAAAATCTATTTCCATCATTTCACCTCATAGATTGTGATTTATAAGTGGTTGAAAAAGTAATCCTGGGATTTCACTCTTCTCTCTTTCTCATTCTATAAAATGTAATCTGGGCTCATTCTTAAAGAGTTAGTCATTTTTTTCCTTTCTGCCCCTCTTTCTTCTCTGTTAGGGTTTTTAATGTGAAACTCAATCCTTCTCTCAAAGATTTGTAATGGAATTTTTCTTTCCTCTTGTACTGTGCATATTTTGGAGCAATAAAATATGTCATGTGATGCATTTTGTCCATCCTTAGCATGTTTTTATTGTCTCTACTTACCTTTATTCATTACATGTATACTATGCATAATCCTAATGTTCACTATGGGATTTGGAAGCTGTGCTTAATGGGTTTGAAGTGGTGTTTTATGTGAATCTATCTTTGTATTATGGTGCATTTTTTCCACCCTTTCTATTTCTCACCTTTACGTATTTCAAGTAGTTGGATTCTTGATTAACAACCTTCTTTTTTTGGTGTATCACCATTCTTAGTGTAGGATTTATTTTCATGCACTCTCTCTCTCTTTGTCCCCTTGGAGGTTAGATTACTATTAGATGGTTTGCTTTCCCGCACTAGGAATAATTTGTGGCAGTAAGTCTAGGATCAAAAGCCATCTTTCTCTGGAGTGTTTTCTAAAGTACGCAAGTCCTATAGCTTGAGAGATGACCCAATGTTCCCTAAAAGTAGGGATCCATAACAAAAATCATAGGGTAATACTTTTTGGTGATAAAAGTAAAAATTTTGTATCCTAGTTTATTTAGTCTTGTGGTGTATTCCTCAATGTACTAGAACTACACTTATATAGACAACTTGTTGGTAGTTTAATTTTTTGAACTATCACTAGGCATAATATATCCTATGCGGTTAGAATTATTTATAGATTCATGAAGGATCCTTATGAGTTCTATTTGAAAATGGAAAAAAAAATTAAATTGGGTGCGAGTGTAATAACTTGGAGCAAAAAAGCAACCAACACTATCTATTTCTTCTATTGAAGCAGAGTATGAAGCGCTATGAAAGTAGAAAAGGAATCTAAATAGATCAAAATATTATTAGAGGCACTTCACATGGGTGTTAAAGTAAGAAAACATTAAAGAACCAAACATATTGAGATTCAAATGCACTTCATCTAGGATAAATTATTCAATGGTGATATAGATATCAAGTTTTGTTCCACTAAAGAGTTGGTTACAAAAATTTTACTAAGCCCTTTTGTGCTCAAAAATTCTAAAAATTATGTGGTATGTTGGGAATTTCAGATTTTAGCTTTTATGATCATGTGAATGATGTTGATATTCACCTATGAATCATATGATTTTTGGACTTTCAGAGTTTCCCTTGAGGGGGAAATAAGAAATGAGCATGTTGCATGTTTTTCTTATGCAATTCCATCTCTTAACAACTTGATTATGTCAAATTGGATACTCCCTATACTATTTGCATTTTAAAACTAATTTTTCATATTATGCAAAGTTTACTTGTAATCCTCAGTGGAGCATTAGATATGATAAAAAAAAATTATAAAAACTCTATGATCTTATGTAAGACTTCATCTTTAATCACTTTATCTTGAGAATTATTTTTGTTCCTATGTATCACGTGTTATTTACTTTCCCAAAACTTACAAAACACTATGTAGGGTACCGCATGGTTTTGTTCTTTAAAACCCACGAAACTTTTTTTTGTGTATTGTAGTTTTTACAAAACCCGTGGAACACTTACTTTGTGTTATAGCTTCTTCAAATTCATGAAATACTAAATCAATATACCACAACTTTTCTAAAAGCACACATAAAACTTGTATTTGGTTTGAATCTTGTTTAAATATGTGGAATACTACAATAGTGAATCAAAATGATGAAGTAATATATCATGGAGTTACAAAATCTACAAAATAAATGTTTTTTTCATGTTATTATAAATCACTTAGATGGTTTATGGATTGTAATTCCTTTTGTACAAAAAGGTGACTTGGCATGTGTTATTTGGAATAAACATTATATTTTTACATGCTAGCCTAAATATTCATGATTTATGGATTGTAAGTCCTTTTTATAAAAAAGCAATTTTGCATGTTTCCTACTTAACATTAAGGGGGAGTGTTGAGTTTATAATATTAAGCGAAAACTCTTGTTTATAAAACCCTCCAAAGATTATATGTTTTTGGTTTATAAATTATATTTAAAATATAATCATGGTGGATCCATTACTTACGCCGAAATTTAATATGTAATAGTGACCCAAAATAGGTCAAACACCTTATATCAAACAAGATGATCTCATTAGAGATCGGTTCCACACACACAAGTGAAATATTAAGTGTAACATATGAATGTGAGATATATGTGTGAGATGATCATGTAGATACATGTTGTGAATGATGAAAAATATGAGAAAATGTACGAGGTGGTTTATAATCCATTATTCAAGGTGTAACAGTAAGTGGATCTTTGGAAATAGTGGGATTGCTTGGGTGAAATTGAATTCTCAATAAAGATAAGTGATTTTTAGTGGGTTTTTTACCTTTCATGGTTTTCCCACTTATATCTTATGTCATTGTGTTCATTTACTTTATGTTTCATGTTGTTTACATTTTGTAATTTGTAATATAAACATCTTAATCTATGTTTTAATCACTACACTACATAAAATATAATCCTTGGAAATTTAATGTGGTCGATCAATAATTTGCAACATTATTTATCCCCTAAATTTCCTAACATGATCTTCAATAGTTTCTCTAAGTTAAAATTCATTACCTTAGTCAAGTAGCTCAAGGTATGATTTAATGGCCTCATGTCCTTTATCGGGTATCTTAATGAAGCCAATTTACCAAAAAAAAATTGTTTCCATGCCTAAATGATGCTATTAGAATCAATATATTATTTAATTTTGTATGAGACGATCCATGTTTTATTTGTCCTTAAACATTCTCAATACAATTTTGCACCTTCTCCTCTCCCTTAAGGTTTCCAATATTGAACCCTCACCTTTTTAGTGACATTTTCACCTTTCCATTTAAGGAAAGTATCCCCATATGCTCTCCTCATCCATATATTTTCATTATCATTTACTAGTCACATAAGAAGCATTTTTACCTTTAACACATATTTCAATGGATTGAATTCTAAATTAGATCTTCCACAAACCAACATAAATATCATTATTACTTGGGATATGTTGACTAATGTAGTCTTCTCTGAAAATGTGTGTCTCCCATTATTTCGTCATATATGTATTTTTGTGTATTGTTTGTGTAAAAAACATTTGACATCTTGTTACAATTTACAAATGGTCTATCCAAAACAAAACAATAAAACATTTTCACAATATGTTATCTTTAGAATCAAGTATTAACTACCTTCACCTATTGTGCTTTTCCCCAATGTTCAATATATAATTTTATTCCCTTTTTAAATCTTCCATTTCTTTGAGTTCTTTGAAAGGTGTCAAAGGAGGTTTCCCTTCCAACAAGTTTTCTTCACCATTATCCTTTGTATGCCATATTTGGATTGGACGAGACCATTACAAATCCTTTATTATTGCTTTATACTCCATCACTAGTATGACATCCCCGACATGGAATCGAACATATTAGGCTTGATGATATATGGTTTCCATCTAACAAGAATGACTCCACAAAGTCCTTGAAGTTATAAACTTCCTCAATAAGGTAAGGAGTGAATGTACTTAACCCTTCTTGACATGTTCTGTAGGAGTCCATGATATGTGGAAAAGAAAATGTGTCTACTTTATGTAAGGATGTTTTTAATCTTCCAAAAGTCTCATTTATATCCTCATAAGTGTGTCCCACTAGAAGGAAGCTTAAATACACAATGTTGAATACCTTTTTGTCTCAACATTAATGAAAATGTAAATAAGGTACAATTTTTGTTATCACTAGAAGCATTATCTAGTTACAAGTAGAGGATTGATGGTTGATTTTTGAATGAATTACTCATACTAGCAACACTAATTGATTTAGAATTGTCAAATATTTTCTTGTACCCATTTAATTTTTCATGCACATCATTTTGTAATAGTGTATCGTGCAATGACTATTTGGATGATCCAAAAATGTATAGTAAATATCCATACTCATCAATTGAATTTCTTCAAGCTTCCTAAGCACAAAGATAATGATGTAACTGTGTAGTTTTCTCCACATTCAACAAATGACAGGCCAAATTTGCCAGAACACCATGTCTCGTGTCCATGTGTGAGCATACCAATCCAAGTAATTGGTAGGTTCATAACATTACTTATTGACTTTGCTTTTTACCCATCCTTGGTATGAAATTTTTCATTATGTTCATTTTATCATTCAAAATGTTCAAGAATCCATGAGATTATTCTTCCGATTGCAATATGTGGGAATAGTAAATTACACGACAATTTTCAATATATTCAATTACGCCATGTTTTTTGCTCTTCAATTTTTAGAGTGATTATTAGAATGTGGTGGCTCTACGTTTATTGTACAAATTTATACACTCATCACACTTGGAAAAAAATTATTGTTTTCAATGGAAATATGTTGAAATATTTTGGTCATAGCTACGACACCATAGGAAGTTTCAATAATTCAAGCTCCTCGTTACACTTTTTTCATAATAAATTATGGGTATAAAATACATGACGAAACCTTTGAGGAAATTTTACTCCATCTTTTCCTATAGACCAAGTCAAATGCAAAGAGATATTTAAATTTATCTCAACAATTCTTGATATGCAAGCAATTATTGCGGTGGTATTTGAAATTTCTTTCTCTTTTCCAGTGTTACCATTCACTACATGCATGTCACCACTTATCCAGTCAAATTTATGATTATATAAGGTACTCTTTGGGTACCCATAAAATTTACACCATGCATTTTAACAAACATCCATCCCATCAAATTTCATTTTATGTACCTCCATAGATTGGTTGCCCACACTTTGAAGATGAAATTTGATGTTAATGCATCAAACACAAATTTCTTTCTATCAATTTCATTTAGGGATCTAGTTTTATGCTATATATTTTGAACTCTAACTGAAGCAAGAGGCAATTTTCAGATACAATTAGACTTGGAACAATGAAATTTTACATTTTCCACTTCTTCCATAAATACTAACCATTTTTATCCTCAAGTATATTTTCAATTTTATCAATTGAATAGAGGGGAATATATTTTTTGACATTTTTTAGCATTGTAATATCTTCTTATCACTCTTTTGGAATGATTGTAATTAGTAAAATCAAAAATATATTGGACAAACAAACTGAGGTTGTTTCTCTTCTAATGCATCACACATGATGAACTCAACCTATTTAGGCTTCTTTAAATATAATATCCATCTTAAAACCATTTATGTCAGCCAAATACCTAGGAGGCCATTGTATGAGAGATCCTCTAGATATGGATAATCCTTTTCAAGAAGGGTTGATACTCTATTAATCTACACACCAAAGCTATTAACATCCAATATCTTAAAATGTACCATGTATCCTTCAAGTACATTGGTAATTGTTCCCTCTACAACATAGTTGCTCAAAGATGAGTAGAAATGGATTAATTTAGTAACAACTCCCTTGAACTTAAAAAAATTCAATACTATGTACAAGGTGCAAACCATCTAATTGAGAAATCCCTTGCTTAAGCATAAATTATACTTCTATTTTCATGGAAAATCAAATGTTTTATTAGCCAAACTATTAATTTATCAGATAGTAGCAAGTTTGAGCAATCAGAACACAAATTTACCACATTTTCTATCCATACACAAAAATTCAAAGGACCCAACCTCTCTCCATTAATTTTATGATCTTTTAGCACATGAGTTATAAAACCCATGGATATTTCATCATCTCTACTAGAACATTTATGTTTGAGAATGAAATTTTTGTGATAAAATCATTTTTATTTTTAGGAGTTGTATTGGTGATGCTTTAAGTTTCATCATTGTAATATTTGTCTCTCATAACATTGTAATCCTTTAAGACACTAAAATTTTGATCACCAAAAACAATGGAAATGGATGAAACTACATTCTTTGACAATTAACTCTCTTCCCAAGCAATGCAATATCATTTATTCTCAACATCTACCAAGGTTTTGAATTCATCAATTGGAAAAGGAAAATTTACTCTTCCATCCAATATTGTGCAACACCGATAACAAAAAAACCTCTTCCCACATCTTTATAATGTAGTGTCCTCCTACTTGTATATACTATGATCTTTGTAAATTTGGCACCTTTCGAGACTAATTCCACATGATCATCCTCTAAAAATGTAAGAGACATTGTTGTAACAACATAAAAACAAATTTCATGAGATGAAAGCAAATATGTAAAACCATATCGTATAAAGAATTTTTTTGTATATATATAACCATAAAAATATGTATACACATAGAACATGAGTTGTAAATTACGCTAAAGAGGATAACAATGTTAAGTTTTTTTAAGTTGTATTTTACAGTGAAATTTATGTTATTTTAAATTTATTTTTCTATAAAGAAGGTAGAAAATTTGGCACATATGTATTAAGATATAACAAAATAATCAAATATAATTAACAAAGAAAGAAAAAACGTGACAACACAATGACTGTGAGATAATGCAAACATCAACTAAGTTACACTCCAAAGATAGCATGGTGAGGTTCAATGGGGCAAGAATTAACCATGAAAATGTGCATGCAAAGATTGGAAGGGTTAAATCTCATACACTATCTCATAGATCTGAAAACGGGGAGGGGTAAAAATAGGGGGTGTTGTGCAACCCCCATTGCATACAATCATGACTCCTCAAGTCGAGAAGGGGAGCTACATTCCTGAAATGGAAGTAAATCCCATATGATTCACTCGATGCACCAAACGTAAGGAATATATCATAACCCATGTGACACCTAGACCTATGACCTCACATAAGTGAGATGATTGTCCAAGTGAAATGGAAAATGACTCACACCAACACCCTGTTTCATCATAACTTAGGATGAGGTAGAATTTTAGAACTATGAAATGGGTCCCAGCAATAAATCCTGATGAGGAACCCATGAACAACAAGGATCTCAAGAAATGGAGGAAAAACTAGTGGGAAAAACATCCACCACAAGATATAGAAAACACTCTCTAACAATCTAAGAAAAATTCCATAAATAGGTCCCGAGAAACTAAGGAGCGTGATAAGGTACCCATGTACAAAAATGTAATCTCTCGAAGAAGAAGAAGAAAGGAGAAGAAGGAGACAAGAAGAATACAAAAGATTCCATAAATATATGTGAACTCGTAAGTCTAGGAAGTCTCCAAGAAGATTGTTAGTGACATCGTCCTTTCTTGGTGAACTCAAGAAAATCAACAAAGACTAAACTATGTGCTTACCCTTATGAAGGAAAAAATGGAGTATTGGAATTCTACCCACTCCATAAGGAAACCAAAGGCATCGCAGTACAAAACTTTGAATCTGGTCCACGAAAAAATGTGACATAGGTAGCAAATGAGTGCACAACAAAAAAATGTAATACCATGAGAACAAAAGTGTAAGAGTGTGAAAGAGAAATATCCATCGAAAGTATACTTGAGTGAAGTGAAGGAACTGCAACAATTCCCACAAAGAAAGAAGATCTATAAGCAAGGATGTATCAATGAAGATCTAAAAAGTGGAAGTGATCATAGTCCCTAAAGGGGCAATCACAACAAAGGAGATTAAGAACTCCTCCAAAACACCTATAGAAGGATGAGGAACTCCTTGTACTACATCATAAGTAGACACTATGAAAATATGACCAAGGTCTAAAAGATACTCATCCCAAGGAGGGGGCTTGAAAAATAGAAGAGCGATGTCTAACAAGTATGAATCATCACATGAAGGAGGAGGAGTGGAAAGGGCCTCACACACTAGAAGTGGAAAGGAGGTAGATGTAATGACTATATGAGGTTGAGAATAGGACTGTTTGATGTTTGATGGGTAGGGAGGAGTGTTAACATACTCTAAAAAGGTGAGAGAAGGAGGAGAGGAGTCCACAGTAGCACTCTCTTAATCATAACTAGAAGCACTATCCTCCTCATTAGGAATGGAACAAAACAAGTCTCGTGTCAAATGGAACTATCATCACATGTAGAATAATAGGAGACAACTAAATCATAAGCAACAACAACAATAGTATGTAAAGGGTCTCTAAATAAGGACTAAAATATGCTCCAGATGGTGTGGGGAGGATCTAATTTTTCCACATGAAGGCAAACAGGTCTAGAGACATGCAACATCAAGTGACCAACAACATGGTCACATGTGTCAAGATAGTCCTCAAGACATAAAGAATCAGTGGGTACAGGAACTGGCCCATGTGAAAAGGGATTAAGGCCCTCTTGAGTGAAGTAGTGTTCCATAAAAGCACACCATAATATGTAGTTATATCTCCCAAGAAGAAGTGGCGTAAGATATAAAGTTATCCTATGATGTTGAAGTATGAAAAGAGCATCCTCCATGATGCAAAAGTAAGAAGTGTAAGGTGCACGAGAAGAAGGCATGTGGATACAAACAAGGTAGCAAGATGTTAGACTCGCCCGAGAATGCGTCGCATGTAATACAAAACCCAATAATAATGATAACCCCTATTTGTGGCACTTTATAAGTAGTGCATGATTATAATAGGGTGCACTCATGTGACGTGGGATAGTTGATTTATCACCTTGCAAAGAAATGATGAATCATGCAAGAGTGGAGGCCACAAGAAGTCCTAGTCGGAAGAAGAGGAATGACATAAAATCAAGTACAAAAGGGTGTAAGAAACACAAGCGTATAAAAATATTGAATGTGAGAGAAGGCATCTCACATCACAAAAATAAGGCACTCTTTCCATAAGGTTGTGGCAAATGCACTCACTACCTGCAAATGAAGAAGAGCACTACAATATGTGAGCCAAAAAAAAGGCCCAAAAATCCCAATAACCCTAAACATTGAGCCCGAAAAAAATCTACCCCTCTTACAATGATGAATTTTATTAATTTTCCCTTAATTAGGTTTGAATATTTTGAAAAGGAAAGAAAAAATGTAAAAAAATTCAAAAATGAGGGTAAAGGTGAGATCTAGCTCAAGGGGAGTGATAGGAAGCTCGGATGAGCTAGGGGAGCTCGATGGGCAAGTCGAGGAAGCATGCGAGAACAATTTGGCTTGACGGGTCATGCATCAATATTTTCATGAGTTAGGTCGGTGAGCAAGTCATTCCAGTCGTGTCGAGTTGTGGGAGGACATGGTGAGTCATGTGGAGCATCGAGCTACCGAGGAATGGGGTCATATTGCGCCGAGTTACAATAAAGGAAGGAATGTTGATGTGACTATTGGGATGAGTTACGTGTTGAGTGCGAGGTAGGAAAAAACATGGAGATTTGAGCACCAAGGCGGGAGCTCTAATAAGTCGCTGAGATTCCCAGAGGCGTAGCGAGGGGTGGTGTTGACAAAGAAAATGCTCGAAGTGAATGTTGGACCGAATTAATGCATGTAGATCACAAATGGAATATCCATTATGACGCTTGCACACGAAACCTGAAAATCATAAACAAAGAGTAAGAGGGAAATGGTAGACGGTGAGTAGCATGGATCCCAATAACATGTCATCTGATAACATGGTGAAGAAAGTTAAAACACAATAACATGAGGACCTACGTGATAATGCAAAAATCAACCAAGTTTCACTTCGGCAATGTGACGAGGTTTGATGGGGCAAGCTTTAACCATGAAAATATGCATAAAAATATTGGAAGGGGTAAATATCATACACCATCTCATAGATGAGAACAAGGGAAGGGGTACAATTAGGGGGTGTTGTGTAACCCCAAGGTGCATGCAATAAAGAATCCTCAAGTGGATAAGGGGAGTTATATTCTCATAATGGAAGTAACTCCTATATGATGGAGTGACACGTAAGGAATCTATCATAACCCATGTGACACATACACCAATGACCTCACCTACGTGAGATGACTCACCATTTGATGAGGAAAATGACTTACAACAACAACAATTATATCCATAATTAAAAAATTAGAAAATAATATAACTATCATCCTAAATAATTTGACCACACACACATAATGATCCATTACAACCACAATGCACTAAAAATAATTCATAATTTTGAAGTATTTTCAAGCCTTACCCATTAGGCCTTCATGTTTGCATAGAAATAAAACACAAAAAAATCTTACTATAATATGGTTCATGGGAGTTTTAAAAATATAATAATGTGGGAGGGGGGACACAGACACAAACCATTATCGCTTTAGTTACTTTAATCATCATTTGTAATCTATTGTGTCAATTTTAATCATCCATTTGAATCCATAATATAATGGGATTATTTTTAATTTATGTTTTATTCACAAGGATTTGAAACCCTATTTTTTTGGAGAAAGATGAAACCCTAGCTATTTGTGGTGTCATCTAACTTTTAGTGCACGTTCTTAATGTAGCAAGGAGATAGTTGGAACTAGAATTTTCCTTTTCATAGAACTATTATTACTTGTCGTTATAGGTAGATGGAAGTCCTTTTGAAGGAAGTGGTTAATAGGAAATTTTCTTCTTACCTTCATTACCTATTAATTATTAGACATATAGGGTTTGAGTATGTCATGTTTAGGGTGGACATGATTTTTTACTTCTCCAAACATGTTGTGTTTAGGCTTTAGGTGATTTTTTATGCTCCAAATATTTTCATGTTATAGTCATGTACGATTTTGGTTTGTCATGTTTAGGGTGGTCGTGAATTTTAGTACTCCATAAATGTTATGTTTAGGGTTCGAGTGATTTTTACCGTATTTTGTGTTTATGGTTTATGTATATTTTGTTTAGGATGGCCATGAATTTTATTGTTCCATCTATGCTTTGTATCACAAAAAAAGATTAGTTTGAAGTGTCTCTATGTTGTGAGTTACACTCATCACAAGCCTACCTCACAATGTCCTATTTTTGGTTATTCGTCCCTATTTAGATGTCATATTAATTACTTCTTATATCACTTAAAAGTTAGAATGAGGAAGGTATTGTATTCTAACATATACATATTTATTTCTTGTGTTTTGGCCATAATATGTGGATGTCATATAAATTACTTCTTGCATTAATTAAATCATAATAAGGAATGTACTTTATTCCATCATATACGTATGTTTTGGTATTTTTGTTCGTCATGGTTTCTTTTCAAATTATAATATATAATAAAGGTTGTTAAAGTGATGGGGAAATTTTAGATCTAAGATAAATATTGTATTAACGTTGGTCTAGAATAATAATTAACAACATGCAAAAAAATTTCCACAGCTTAGAAGTGTGAATGGTTAAGAGTTAGAAGTATGGATTGTCCAGAGTTAGAATTATGAATGGTCTCAGCGTTGGAAGTATAAAAGGTCTGAAGCTGGAAGTATGAATGGTTTTGAGCTATAAGTATGGATTGTGAACAACAATAATGATAAATACTCATAAAACCCACCCCTTACCATTTTTTATAGTTTAACCATCATTTGAAATCCATAGGGTCAAGTTTAATCATCATTTGGAATCCATGTTATAATTAGATTCTTGTCAATTTATATTTTAATTTTGAGGATTTAAAACCCTAGTTGTTGGGAGAAAGCTGGAAATAGGGTTTGCTTTATTATTGAACTATTGTTGCATGTTGTTATAGGGATATGGAAGTCCTTTTTGAGGAAGTGGTTAATGGAAAGTTTCTTCTTATATTCTTTGAACACTACCAACTATTAGATAGAGAAGAAATTATGGGTTGAAATGATAATTTACATAGTTGTATACACACCACTATATTAATCTTTTGACATATACATGATGCACCCATTTTGACATATCTTGGCATATACACCACTATTATTTCTCTATATTAGATATAATATGAGAATGTTTTGAAAAGGCATATTCCCATTCTCACATGGGTAATATAGAAGAACAATGACAGCTTACTTTTTTTTTTAGTATAGGAATAGATATTTAATAAAGGTAAAATCCATGTTAATAAATAGATATATTTATGTTGTGTTAATAAGTTTTATGTATTAGAATAACAAAAATAGGTTTGACCATTATGATATAATTTCCTTGCAAGAGTAGGTAAACACCTCTCCATAACAACATATTCATATAAGTTTTTCTAGGTAGTTGGAATATACAATGAACAATAAGCATACTCATATTATTAAGTTCTTAGTACATATATATCTAATATTTAATATGGAAGAGAAATAAGAAGTTACTTGCCACTGTGATGATCTAACCTTCCAAAATATCTATAACAAGTCATTGGAGGATTTTTTTACTATGAATGAAAACTAATTTGACTTGATATGACCATACAAAGATAATGCATATGCTTGCACCCTTGGATAGATAAGCTTGTGTTAGAATATTATAAATATATAACCATATTAAAATGAGAAAGGAGAAAGGATAATGGATACCCATGACTTGTAAAGAGACTATCCATCTAATTATATTTGATCACAATGATCTTGTGGGAAAATTGTAACACTTGAGAATGTATTAATAAGAAGATGATATGTGAATGGAAGGAGGTCTTCTTCACTTCAAATCGTTATTCAATCCCATGTTGAGGAATTAGCTTTGATCTATTATATTATTAACACAACAATATATATATATATATATATATATATATATATATATATATATATATATATCAACACAACAATTAAAAATGAAAATGAAAATGAAATTATGTTATGATAAATATTATTACGTTTAAGTAATTTTACATATAATTTCAAAGTTGTGTTTAGTGAAATATGGGGTTTCGTAAGAAGTCAAATCTGAATCGATTGAGGAATTATTAAAAGATGGGGAAAGAATGTCTATTTTAATAAATATGGGTGGCTAGGGTTTTTAAAGAAATTTGAGGGTTATAACTTAACCCAAGAGAGGAATTTTCTAGGAACATTTAAATCGAACATACTATTGTCAAAGGAGTCAAAATCCATGTGGATTAATATTTTTTTACAAGGAAAAATGAAACAATGAAAGAAACAAGAAGTAACAAACAATGCAAACATTTTTTCAAGTTCTCTTGTAACCTTGGATGAGATGGTTAAATTTTGTAATGGTGTACCACACTTTTTGAATCTTCGTTGATTATTTGGTTATGGATGCTCCAAAATTGGTTCTAAACTAAATAAGGATGTGCTACAAGCAATGGATAATTAAATGGGAAGCTTAGCGACATGAAAATCATAATGGAAAATTGTCAAAGTAATGTTGTAAATTCGTAAAGATTCCAAGAGATGAATTGTGAAGGAAAGATCCTCTTATTTATATATGTAGGATAGGCCATGGATTGTGGATCAAGATTTGAACAAGTCACAGGTTAATGAATGCAATTTCTGACTTAACAAGTTGATTTGGTCTGTCTAGTTGGATGATTTGAATAAGAATTAAAGGGGCAATGAATTTGAATAGTTGGCTCTTGAATTATTCAATTGTACATGTAATTTTTCTTCCTCCTTTGTAGGGTTCTAAAACTTGATTCGAGTGAGCTGGTGAAGTGGATTTGAGTTGGAGGTGAGTGGTTAAATAGTTTTTATTTAATTTAAATAACTAATTAAACTAGATAAGGAGTATAAGTGTATGTTTTATGGGTAAGTGCGGCAAGTCGGGACAAAAAAGGGGTCATAAGTGGACGTCATATTGCAAATAACAACATAATATCAACTTGTAAGGATTATTAGCAATGCATACACTCAAAATTAGAAAAACTTATATTAATATGAATCGTAGCATCCGGAATCTAGTTTCTAAACTACTAATTTTTAAAAAAATGGACAAGTTTAGCTATATTAAACACTCAAAATTCAATGACTTGGTATTTTTTTAAAACGCCTATAAGATTGTAGTTTGTTTGCCCGCGATTTGGATGACCAAAAATTGATATATTTTTTTTTCCTTTGGTGAGAAGTTAGATGCCACTATCTATCTTGGGATATATTTTATTTTGTATTTTTTGAGCAATATTTTATTTTTTATGATTTTTCCGTGAAAGTGATCTAAAAACATAAAGAAAACAAAGCACTTTCTGTTTGCCCGCCATAACTTCATCAAAAATATTGAAATCAAATTAATTTTTTAAACATGTATATAATTTCACCATGGTTGCGATGGTATAAGTTTTATCACATTTTAACAAGTGAAACAAAATTTGCAGTCTTAAACATAGACAAACATTCACGGAAAAAAGTGTCTTAAAGACCTACTATTAGTAAAAAATTATAAAATGATATTTATCCTATTCTATTCACTTTAAAATCAATATTTCTACAAAGCTAACAGTCTCCCCTACGCGATGGTACCATTTTTATGACATATTTTTGACTTTTCGTTATGGTTCAAGTCCGCAGAAGACTAAATTTGATGTTTTGTTGTTTTTGATGTAAAATTTAGGATTTGATGTCCACTTAATTGTCCCCCAACTTGCTGCACTTACCCGTATGCATGATAGAATTAATTAAATTAATTCTAGTGAGATGTGGGTGAATAATGGTCTAAATTGTATCTAGAACTTGATTTGACATATTATTCAAAGAATAGGGATGATTAGAAATAGGTATTTATTTTTAGGGTGTCTATATTTTCCCCTCTTTAAAGTGCTATTATGAAGTAATAAAATTTTAAAGATAGTAAACACATGTAGATAAATGAGAGGATGATAGTGAATTGTAGTTGTCTTGCATGATTTACCCCAAAGAAGTATTTGTATGTCCCATCAAGTTTGGATTATATGAAGGAAGTGCCCCTCAAGAGAATGGATGACACAACAAAGTGGTGGAAAACCTCTTGATATGAGAAAGAGAGAGAGAGCCACAGATAATCATAGGAAGCAAGGGTTTAGAATTTTATTTAAAGGATGGAAAAGCCAAAATAAAAAATTAGGGTTTGTAAGAAGGGGTTTAAATAGAAGGATGGGAGTTTAACAAAAATCATTGGACAATTTTTCTATTAGATCCTTTAATCCATCGAGAGAAGTTTTGATCTCTCGCATTTAGGAGATATGGTTTAATATCCATTACAAGTTCATCCCATGGATCACATTTGAGAGTTTGGTTGGGCTCTAGGTAATGACATTCGGTAAGTGCAAAAAAATTAAGTTTGTAAAGTGCATTTATTACTTGTTATATGTAATAGAAAAATGAAAATTAACTCTATCATCATATAAGTATATGCACTAACGTAAACCACAAAGTGTGCTTGTGTTACGTTACATGTGTTAGCATGGACATGAACGTGCTAGAATGTTGAGTGTGTTAGTATTGTAATAGATGTGATAGTGTAAATCGCATTAGCATTGCAATGCATGCACTAAGCGTCACTATGGGTGTGTTAGCATGAACTAGAGGAAATGGATGAGATTTAAAATATGAAATTAGAAGAAATGATATTTTATGGGTCTAACAATGTAGTTTGATTTTTTTCAGCAGTGATTATATGCCCTAGATGTGCAAGAGCATCATGGAAGACTTTAGTCACTTGAGAGATAGATGACAAGAGTAGATAAAAGGGGTTTATGGTTGATTCTAAAGGCTTATGGATTAGAACATATTGCATGAATGATAGATATTAGAATATATCACCGTTTTTACTACATCGGTATATCGATGGAAAAAAAAGTCTTAGACTTTTAGATTTCCTATCGTGGGATATGTTAATGACCTTAGAAGATGTATACCACATTTTATGTGTTCCGATGTAGGGATGATTGATTTAGTGGAAGAGAAGAAAACTCGAGATAAATGCCCATATACAGCTACTCTTTGGACTAGATGAAATTCACAAATGAGGGTATGGCAAAGGCATGTGAGATGATGAGATAACTTGAATACCCATTTATTTACCGACTCTTATCAACGACTACTTTCTTCTTGATAAGACCGAGAGGAGGTTTCAAATTGGTTTGATCAATGTGGTAGCGAGTTAATGGATACAACTAAAATATTTGCATGGGGACCATGAATTTTAGCACACCTATATAGAGATATGCAAATGGTTTTTTATAGGCGTCAACCTAACTTAGGTCTAGATAAAATATTGTAGATTTGGGCATGGGACGACATAGTAGTGGGATGACAATGGGTACTCTTAAAAATAGAAATCCTGATGAGGCATCTACTTTTGGATGGGAGATAGTGGGTGGCAGACACGGGGTTCATTAGGGAGACATGGGATTCTATAGACAAGCCATGAATGACTTACAATTATAGATGATCACATGACATCCATACATATGTTACATATGGGCCACACATGATGCAAAGTTAGGGACATTAGATACTCGAGAATTATATCATTAGGAGTATGTCATATATTTAGGAGATATACAAACCTAACAGGGTCAGATGACGGTTGGGTTTGGCTCGGGATATTCTAAGTGGAGAGAAATGGTACTCACAAGTAGAATGAGAGACTGTGGATTTTGGATAACATATCTGAGCTAGTGTAACAAGGAAAAGTTTTGGAGGTGTATTAGCACATGTGTGGGATGATAAAGTAGATGTTGTGGATCCGGGAGTATCGGTTGAGTATGAACTATGAAGGTATTGATCCCGCATCCCACCATTCCACAAGTAGTTATAACATCTAGTAAAACAATCGGGGTGCTCTACGATGGTAGGATAGGAGATGAAGTGGCCAATAGGGCTAAGGATAAGGACCATAGGTACATGTACAAGTCACACATGTGCAGGGGAAATATATGAGGACATGGTATACAAGTGTGCAGGGTTCTCCACCGATGTCATTGAGTCTAGTAGAAGGAGGAGACAAATATGGAGATGGTGATGATGATAGTGAAAATGATGGGAGTGATTTATGGGGGATATAGGAGAGGATGATGTTTAAAGTCAAATTCCACTATTACCGCCTCTAGGGATTTCAGTTTTAGAGTTACAGGTGACACACATCCGGATGTATAAATATATTCTTCGGAGAGATAACACACTTATCATAGATCATATATATCACACATAATTACAATAGAGGACAATTGAGAGAGATCAACTTACATTACATGTGCAACAGGTGATGACCGAGAGAGATGTGACACAATGTGTATATGAGTCCACCCCGATGGGGGACATGTTACAAGAGCTACTAAAACCACACATGATGTTGGGTACTATAGATATCTATATGAGGAAGTTGTCCCCGTGTATCGAGAGGCACCAAGGTATAGTCATAGAATAGTTAGTAGATCTAGGAGATTGGTGATATCACATGGGCTATCTAGATTAGATAGATCGAGTTCGGATGCCACAAGCGAGGTGATATGATATGCCATATATATAAGATGACTAAATGCGTGATATATATGTATATGATTTTTGGTATACACCTCATGATGAAGGCATAATTTTTGTATAGTTTCCCTTGAGGGCACATAAATGTATATGACATTTAGTGCAACCATTATACTTGGAAATTTTATTTATGTACGTAGATGATTAATTATTTTTCATATTTGTAATTATTTATAGATTCTTTTATTTGGATAAAATGACATGATAAACATGATAGTGATGATCAATTTTCTTCATATCACGAGCTTCCATTCGAGATAGTTTTATTTTAGAGAAACTTTGTTTTTTCTTTTCAAAATATATTTAGCATCATGCTTAATAAATATTCATGATGTGTAACCCATTATGTGCATAAGAAAACACACACACACACACACACACACACACACACACACACACACACACACACACACACACACACACACAAAAGAAGAATATAAAATGTAAAAAAACCCGATATACACAAAGTAAAATTATGCATAATGGTTATAAATGAACAAAGAGGATAATAAAATACTTGTAATTGGTCCAAGGAAAATAAAATATAAAAAAGGAAAAAAATCATAATATACAAAAAAACTATGCACCGTGGTTATAAATAAACCAATATTATAACAACATACTTGTAATTGGTCAATAAAAGAACAATAACAAGGCAACACAATCAGAAGCAAAGACAATCAACTATGCCCATAATGTGTTCTACGCTTATGATTGTGAATATTTATATGCCCCCATGTAAGGATATAGGAAAAGGGATTATATCTAACTAAAAGAGTGGGGTCAAGTGATACTCTTGTTTGATCCGCATCAAGATTAATCTGAAATTTGAAATGGGTCATTTCCCCAAGAAAGGATGAATGTGATTGAGATAATGAGAGCCTAAATTTCCCCAAGAAAATATACATGTGGGGGATAATATTGATTTGAATTTCCCCAAGAAAGGATACATACAAGGGGTGAGATAATTTATTTTAATAATAGTAGGATGGTTAGAATGATCACTAGGATATGAGTTAAAAGTTTGATTTTGTTGAATTGTGTTGGGGTTTTTGAATTTTGTAGAAAAAATAGGATTTTTTATTATTGGAATATTTTTGGATTTTGATTATGTTATTTTTTTAAGTATCTCGAATGTTTTTGGATTTTGATTAGGTGATCCAGGACCCGCCCAAGAATACACAAGCACATAAAGGCTTATGAAGATCAAGGGATGGATGTGAATGAAAATGAACATAATGGAAAATGATGCATATCCTAAATTTCAAGGAATAAGTGACAAAAACTCATTTGGGGTAAAATGGTAAGATGGATAGGGTGGAGAAACTATATAGGTGGACGTGCCAAAATTCCTTAGCATAAGAGGTATATATATGGCTTAGGAATATAATCTCTTCAAATGAACTACATTCATGGATTCTTTGATCTCTTCACCATATTGAGTGGATAACTTGTGCACCCTTATATGAATTTTAGAGTAATAAGGTAAACACCCAACAAATTTGGTTCAAATTTTCCTTTCTTGTCTAGATATTTGGTTATATTATTTTTATTTTATTTTAAAATAAGGTCATTTTTCTCAAATTGTCTTGGCTTGATCTTCTTGTTGTAGTTGTGACATAGCCTATTTTGATGCACTTTGAGGTGTTCTAAAGTGTTGAGATAATTTTCATGTAGGATATCAAGATTAGAAAGATGATCCTTTTGATAGTCATATATTTTTATCGGATGTTGGAGGGATATACAGAGTGATGGGATATTGACCTCTATAGGTAATACAACTCTAAAGCGGTATATAAGTTAAAATGGAATGGATCTTATTGTCGTATAGAAGGATGTGTGATAATCTTAGAGGGCATGATAAACTTGTGTATGCCATTTGTGACCATGCTTATAAAAATAAAATCCATGATGGATTTTAATGTCTTTTGGAAGCTTCAAATTGACTATTACATTGGGGATAGTAAGTGGTAGGCCAATGAAGGAAGTCGTTGAAGCATTTGGATAATACTTTAACATTTTTATTTTTAAATGACTTACCATTATCAATAAAAAGAGAAGAGGGAATGCCAAAGTGATAAAAAGGTGGTTGAATGGGAAATTGGAGATATTATTACCAAGAACATATGTGAGAGGAATTTCATCTACACATTTTGTAAAATATTCCATGGAAAATATAATGCACTTGTGGTCATCGGATGAGGTAGGGTCTATATTTCCTATAAGGTCAATCCCCCATCAGGGGAAAGGGTAAGGTGTAGTTATTGGTTGTAAGTCTTAAGAAGTTGCATGAATGATATTCCCATATGTTTGGAAATCCATACACTTATTAACAAAATTTAATGCATCAGAATCCATAGTGGGCCTATAGTAAATCGACACGTAATATTTTATTTTCTAAAACCATGTCGCTTGTATGCACTCCATGAATACCAAAGATGTACCTCTTCTAGGGTTTGGAGTAATTCATCTTGGTTAAGACATATTAATATAGTCCCATCATAACCTCTTTGATAAAGGGTGTCTGTGAGTATGGTATGACATGAAGTATGTTATGTTAAGGCTCATTTATTTTGGGAGTTTGTGTGTAAAGGGTAAGTGTAGTCACATATGAAAGTATAAATTTCATGATACCAGGGATTGTCAGGACCAACTATTTCACAGACCATGATTTAATAAGGAAAATTCTAGGTTAAAATCGAAGATGTTCAACAAGTAATTTAGTTTGTGTTTGATAGAGTTGAACTCAAGAAGAAATTTGATAATATATATTTCATCTGTTGATTTATTTTGAAGGCAAGGAACTTATTTAAATGTGATCAATTAAAAGTAACCTCTAAGAATATCCACTATGAATTTGTAAGTAATGAGATTTTCATCTTTTACCTAGTATTCATTTTTGACTTGTTTGATGATTGAAAGTGAATTTCCAAACAATCCAAATTTTTGAGATTACATTATATAGCCAATTTCAAACTAGTTATAAGGGATTCACATTCTATAATGTTATTTTTGCAGGGGAAGGCCAAGTGGAAATATATTGGAATAACATTACCATCTAGTGTGATAAGTAAAATATGAGCTTTTGATCCATAAATATTACACGATCCATCAAAATATAACTAAGAAGGCAATGTATCCACTTACAAAAGTTCTTCATTTGGAAATTCTAAATGAAGAGGTTATGATCATGGTAGAGGTGCCTCTACAAGTTAATTTGCAAGATCTTTTCTTTGATTTCCTTTTGAATAACAAACTTGATATCAAACTCACTAAGTAGAATGACCCAACTTGACATTCTGCCTATGAGAATGGGTATATATAGTAGATATTTGAGGGGATCTACTTTTACAATGAGTTTGGTTGTATGATTGAGAAAATAGTGTCGTAGTTTGTGAAATGTGAAAGCTACTAGCTAAACATACTTTCTCAACTTGTGAATATTTTAGCTCATGATCAATAAGTGTTATACTAAGATAGTAGAATGCTTGTTATTTCCATTGATCATTATGTTATACCAACAATGATCCTATTATACATTTTGTAGTAGATGTTAGTGAAAAATTGGTGTATATAATATTGGTGACATGAGAGGAGGTGGACTTAATAAATAGTCTTTTAACTTACAAAAAAAATTGTTATCCAAAATACCCCCAGGTTATAATGATAACTCATATTTCCATATTGGACACAGGAATGTATAAATTGATCAAAAATGGGAAAAAATAATGTTATGGAATTCCTCTCCTCCTTTCCAAGTCCCTCCATTTCCATACTTAGCCAAAAACCTCAAAATTGGGAAAAATATGTTCTCATTCGGCTAAATCGATGAAATTGGGAATAAAAGAACTATTCCTTTATTCCATGTGTTTTCCACATAAGAAACTCGACTGATTGATGAGGAAGGTGTATGGGGAAGTGTTATGGATAGGTTGGGTCTTTTGCATGCCAACATAATAGATTTACAGCCGTTATTTTGTTGATTAGGAAACATAACCGATGAGGAAGAGGAGAGTGCAACAAATAAGGTAAAGTGGGTCCCGTAGGTATAAAGTGCACAGCTTCTTCCCTTCCTCCACTTTTCCGAATGGATGATTTACCCACCTCAATGCATAATTTTAAGCAAAGCACTTACCCCACCTCCAGGGGAACTTTGTCACGTTCCCACCCGAGCTCCATAACTTTAGATGGCCATAACATTCTAAAAAAATAGAGAATCAAATGTAACCAAGAATGACTTGCTAAATGCCTAAAATTAGAGATTTTGGGATCTTCTGAGGATTTCTAAGCCTTCAATATTCAAGACATTACAAGAAAGGAAAATGAATCAGCCAAAAGATTGGTCAGTAATTGAAGAAAATTTTGATGTCATTGAAAATTTCAAGAGAAAAAAATGTAACAACATATCAAGGAGGTAGTGAGGCCTTCTATACTGACAATGACACCAATTAGAAGGTGTTTGATAATCATCATCAGATTATCAATTTTATTCAAGAAGAGGCCGAGTTTTCTTCAAGAAATCAATATAATTTGGATAAGCAATATGCAAACCAAGTTGTTCAACTTAGATCAAATAAAATTACTAAGGGCCTAGTAACCTTGGAATATATTTTCAACCCCAACAACCAATTTAGAAAAGAAAAATAAAAAATAATGGTTAAGAGTGAAGATTTAGAACCCATCTCAACCGATGAAGGCAAATTGATTCAAATTGGTAAGATAAGCACTCCTAAGAAAAATATGTTGTTGTAGAGCTTTTTCAGAATTTTCTGATATTTTTCATGGAGCTATGAATACCTTAGAGGTTTTGATCCTAGTTTAGCTTGACACACCATTGAGTTAGATTAAACCGTAAAACTGTCAAAATAAACAAAGACTCGTTAATGAACATATTGAACCCCGATGAAGAAGGAATTGAACAAATTAATTGAGGCATGCATTATTTTTCCCATCAAGAATTCTTCATTTGTATCCAACTTAGATATGGTGGAAGAGGAATGGATAAATCAGGACATGCATTGATTTTAGAGACTTAAACACGGCTTCTTTGAAGGATCATTACC
Organism: Taxus wallichiana var. yunnanensis; assembly: GCA_018340775.1. NCBI lineage: Eukaryota > Viridiplantae > Streptophyta > Pinopsida > Cupressales > Taxaceae > Taxus > Taxus wallichiana. The sequence continues at coordinate 453,788,759 of CM031235.1, read as the reverse complement.
CATTTCCTCTATGGAATAAATTTTACAAAATTTAGCAGGAGATGAAATATTTTCCATGCTTGATGGCTACTCTAGCTACAATCATATCATGGTGAAGGAATAAGGTTAATAGAAGATTGTCTTTACTAAAAATGGGGAGCCTATGCTTATAGGAAAATGCCTTTTGGATTGTCCAATGTAGGAGAAACCTTTCAGAGGGACATGGACATGGCCTTCAAAAGACTAATAACCACCATTGTCCTTGCATACATGGATGATATCAAAATATTCTCCAAGGATGCAAAATACCATCTACTCAATCTCAGGTAAGTTTTTTAGAGATGTAGACAATTTTACGTCTCTCTTAATCCTAAAAAGTGCATCTTCCTAGCTCGTGAAGGTAAAATCCTTAGACACATTATCTCTAAATAATGGTTAACCATTGATCCAAAAAGATTTAGTGACATCCTTACATTTCCATTTCCTAATCAAAAGAAACCATAGTTTCTTAGGGAGGATTAAATTTGTCGGATGTTTGTTCCAAAATTTTCCAACCTTGTCAAGTCATTGAAACTGATGTTAAAGAAGAGTATGGCCTTCAAATGTAATACTGAATGAAAAGACATTTGAATCCATTAAGCAAGTAATTTCACATGCTTCAATTCTCGTCAATCCCAATTTCACTAAGGAATTCACCTTGTATGCGATTTTGGAGGAAATGAAACAACATCTACCATCTTGGTACAAATGAATGAAGAAGGCTTGGACAATTTGTTGTAGTTTTTAGCAAAATTCTAGTGGATTATGAGGTGATATATTCATATATTAAGAAACATGCATTGGATGTTATAATAAGCTTGAAGAAGTTCGGACATTTGGTATCCACCAACAAAATCCACCTAATGGTCTCCCATGTCGATGTGGCAGATTTTGTTCTAAGTAAGGATCCGAATGAAAAGAGGTATTGTTGGATAACCAAGGTAATGAAGTATGAAATTGATGTCAAGGTTGTATACACCTGATTTATTTTACGCTTTCTATTTTCAAACATGCTACCAAGAATTTCTATTTTCAGTTAGAGGCCGCTAATGCGTCTATCTCTAGAATGGGTGCCTTAAGGGGATCATTCCAAAATAGGGGTATGGTTATTCACATAACCATTAGGTTAGGGATGATACATGAAGAGAGAACAACTTTCGGTCCCATTTATGTATTTTTTTCTTTTATCTTTTTATTTTCCTTCACATTCTTTCAAAACCTTGCTTTCTCATTCCCCCATTATTTCTACCTTGAATTATCTCCCCTTTTCATGAAATTTTGCAAAAATTCCTCTCATTTCTCTCACTAGTTGAAGTCATCTCCCTTAGGCAATTGTGTCGGTGAAAATTCAAATCCTTGGCCAATTCCTTTGTCTCGTAGGTGATGAGATCGGTATAAATACCCCAAATCACATTTTTATCATCATGATCATCACATTAGATCAACAGAACTTTCCATTGGCTTTTACCTCTTACACGAACTTACATATGCTCACTTAGATCTTGGATTTCTTACATCTTGACTCTTGGCTTGGATATTATTATTTCTTGGATTGGTTTTCTTGCACTTTTGGGTCATCTATAGTGAGATAGGACTTGGATTGTTTCCCCTTCTCTACCTAAAAGTCACTCTCTCTTGGTGTATGGTCATTTGGGAGATAGATGCATCAACGACTGCCCCCCAACAGGTAAGTTCTCTAAATTAACTTGTCATTTTGTATAGAGTAGTCTCGTACATATTTTCTACACACTCTATGTTAGCTTAGTATTTTATGCACATGCTAGGTTAACATATTGTATGGCGTAATCAAAGGAGACAAAAAGATAAGAGGCCTAAAATTGTGACAAGGATGATGACGAGCTCAAGGAGGTCAAGACCATCCCAGTATATGATATACATGACTTTGAGGAGGAGGAAGATGAAGAGGAAAAGAATGAGGAGGAGGAAGTAGAGGATCAAGGCAAGGGGGTGAGCATGGATGTAAGAACCAAAAATCGGGAACACCGTGGCCTTACCAAGGAACAAGTAGAGAAGGCCATGGAAAGACAAGAGGAAGGCATCATTAAGGATTTAGTGGAGCAGGAGTTAGAGCAAAGCACGAATGAAACTTTGAATGAGATAGAAGAAGAAAGCGTTGGGAAAGAATATGGCAACATGGGTGGAAATCCCAATTTGGTGGTAAGCTTCAAAAAGGCTACAAGAACAAATGAGAAGGGTGTAGTGGTAGCATAAGGGAAAGGAATGGGATACATTAATGATCCAAGCAAGGTGTTACATGCGTGATTCCAAAGCACCATACCAACAGAAAAAATCTTGGATATGTCTTCATTTAATGAAGAAGGTGCATATCCCCGAACCAAAAAAATGCTATCTTGGGTATTTGAGTGCCATGTGAATGAACTTGGGTTTGAGGTAAGTCAGCAAAGACCGATGAACGTTCCATAAAAAAAAGAGTTAATCCCTTGGTGAATTCTCAACAATTATCAGATGAGCAAGTCTACAACGCACTCAACAAAGTTTCAGTTGAGATTGAGGTCAAGCTATTCGGCAAGAATGATAGAGTGAGATTCCTGGAGGAGGAATTGGATAAGGAAAATAAGGAGATTGTTGAAAAGAGAAAGGACTTGAAGTAAGAAGATTTTATTAGTGAACAGCTTAAGGCGTGACTCGAAAGAAGAGAAAGCAAGTGTGCGTGAGCTACACAAGAAGATTAAAATGATTACGGGTGTTATTGTTTTAAAGCATCCTGACCTAGCACCGCCCGAGAAAAATATGAATCAACCTTGTAGTGTCTAGAGGATTTGACCTACATCCTCACAATGGAAAGGTGGCCACTTACCTTAGAATCTATAGAAGAAGCGTTAGCATGCCAAGAAAAAGAGGAGAAGCTGAAATTTTTCAAGATTGGTACTCGATATACTAAACTCCTTGCGAGTAAAGGCCGCCACATAAGTCATGAAGCTTACATATGACAACTGCGTTGATAGAGATAGAGTGACAAGCATCCTGGTCACCACACATGAAATGGAACTTAAGGAGTTTCAAGAATAGAATAAGGGGAACATGGCAGAGAGAGATAAAATCCTAGCCAAGGTAGAAAAGAAGTCAGAGGCTATTGAGACCTTGTGAGGCTCAATCAAGAGCCAAATAAAAGAATTATACCCCAAGATCACCCGCAAGATGGATGCGCTTGATTACTTGGGTAAAAAATTAGAAGGTTTTGTTGATATAATGAGCACCAAAGGGGAGGAATTAAAATTTGAGGAGGTGATCGCTTTAGTGAGACACCTCTCATTAGCAAGCGCAGAGCGAGATTGACACATGGGAAAAGCTAGAGGCAGAAATAGGAAAGGATTTCCCTCTCCTCCTTCAAAATGAGCTTTATTTCCCTTTATTTTCCCCATTCTTTCATTCGTTCTCCCAATTCTTCATTCCTTGATTCTTTTTCCCTATTCGAGATCCTATCATTCTTTATTCATTGAAAATAAGTGTTTTCAAGGACAGAGAACAGGCATAGTGTGGGGTGATGTTGGGCCCCAGAATATTGGATAAGTACAAGAAGGCGCGTGGGCACACGGGTTGAAGGAGAGCATGGCAAGGTTCTAGTAGGGTTTAGAAAAACACACAAAGACGCGCGTGTAAGACAAGATGGTTTTTTGGGACTTAGCCATATTCAAAGTTCCATGCAAGATGTACGAAGAAAGCGTGTGACCCATCTAGCATGCGGAGTGGATAAGGTGCCACTAGCAGCTGTAGGATCAAGAATGGAATATTCCATGCATGCGATGGAAGGATCCAAAAATAAATCATTGCAAAGAGTGGAGAGCTCGGAAAAAAAAAGAGGCATGCTCCATTGAAGGACCACTTGGACACTTGGCAACCAATCTGTTACCTCAGAAGGCATGATGGTGAAGGAGAAAAGCTATATATAGATATGTGTGGGTAGAAGAAGAGTGTGCGGTAGATGTGGTGGAAGAGAGGTGAAGCTCTGTAGAAATATAATGGAGGATTCTATGGGTTGGGATTAGAATATAGGAATGATGGAATATTTAGAGGGATGGGTATGTGTTTATCCTTATAATATGAAGGAAGAAGTTTATTTTCGATACATGACCTTGCTCAAAGATTATTATATTGGTTTGTTATGGCCTCAATGAATGTAATGTGGTTATTGAACTTATTAATATGAATATAAGGTTTTGCTCTAAAAGATATAGTATTCATGAGCATAAATCCTAGTGCATTTCCTTTATGTTGTGGATCAATTTTTTGTTACTGTTAGATACTTCTCTTTCTATATGCATCGATATGAAAACTCATCCTAAGTTCTCTCGAATGAATCCATGGTGCCTTTTCATTCTTTTGCACTTAAGTATATGTCATAGACGATGCATTCTCACAAGACTCACATAAAGGAGGGCCTCAACACCTACGCGTGCCCCCGGTGAGTGCCCAAAGTGCCCGTTGGGTGATAAGTCGACACGCATGGGATTTTACTTGTTGTTCTAAGGGTATAAAAATTACTACACATACCCTCTCCTCCTATGTGCACTACCTTTTGGAAGCTTACCCCGCAGCCGGGATTTCTGCTAATGATTCCATACTACTTTTCTATGCTCTCACTTCCCTCTGTTTCCTTGAGAACTTCTTTGGTGATTTTCTCCACCTCTTGATCCACCAAGTCTTTTATGATGCCTATCACCTACCTTTATGCGGCATGCTCTTCCTTCATATTGATAATCTTTCTCGCTTAACTTGTAAGTTGTGGTTTGTGATCTTTGTTGCTTCACTTGTGGAATATTTTAACTCCCTTCTATTATTCTAAGTTCATATTTTTAAAAGCATTGACTAAAAAAATTGTAGGGATTTATGCATATTATATAAAGTTCTGCAATAATACTCTATGCATGTGAAGTAGATCTATTTGTTCCTAAAAAAATTTGCATCACCTCTTTTCTATATATTTCAGTTATCTTTCTATCCCTTTACCACAAGAATAGATAGATTAGTTTTGTTTTAAAGTATTGGAGTTTTGTACCTTGATATTAAATTAGATGCACAAAGTTTGGTAGGAAATCGGCCTTCTCTCGGAGGTTCATCCCAAGGAGCCAAGGTCCCACACCTTGGGGATGTTCCTATGTTGCACTAGGATCACTTAACGATTCAACGGATGCGTGATCCACATGACAAAATTTTTTGGCACGCTCGGTGGGATCGATCTAAGAGTTGTTAGTCCTCTTAGAATTTTCATAAATCAAGGTACTCGGTGACTCCATGTCTTTGGATTTTAGGATCTTGTTTATTAACTTATGCAAATAATTCGATAAGAGATTATTCAAGGAAAGGAAACCAACGGAATATTGAATCATATTTTTCTCCTCCAAGAAGAAGAAAAGGTAAACATTCATCATCATTTTGTAGATGTCATTCAACACCTTGTTTTGGAAGGTTTCGTCCACCAAGAGATAATCAACCACTCGTTGTGATGGCAATGGTAAGAAATCAAGTTTTTCCTTATTTCAATGGTGGCGTCCTCTTACACTAGCTCAACGTGATGTTATACCATACGGCTACCCTTAAAATTCTACCCTTCTACATAGGGGAGACCATTACTACTCCCATAGAAAATATTTAAGATGTGGTTAGCATTTTGTAGTACATAATATCACAGAAGATAATGTTGCATATGTTCTTGAGACTCTTGCTACTTCCTTTAGGGAAAAGCACTTGGGATGAATTCTGAGAGAATCTCTACAAATATTTCAAGGACAAGAGTGATTATTTGTCACTCATGGAGCAGTTGACCACTATAAAGAGAGCTCCCTGAGAATTCATGGGGTATTTCAACTTCTAATTCTAAAATACATGGAATGGGATTCCAACATTGATAAAACCTTCCCTAAATAATGTATTCTTATACTACCTAAAAGCTTTAAACAATGATGTTGCAGTCATGATCCAATAAATTGGAGGGACAACATTATCTGATGCCTATGACATTGCTATAAGGGCTTAGACTTGCATGATCCAAGATAGTAAAATAGCTCCAAGACCACCAATGCCTCTTTATCTTGAGTTTCCCACTAATCAACCAATCATTTCTCCTCTTCCTCCAATGTCTAATTATCCAACTCCATATGTACCTTCCCCTCCAAATGATCTTTATGAAGCTAAAACATTGCTTCAAATTTTTGGAAATGAATTGGTAGCTCTTAAGAGGCAACAATCCTAGTATACTCATCCTTACCAACCTCAAAACCAACAATATCAATCTAACAGAAGCCCTTCCAATAACAACCAAGCTCAAAATCAAGTTGTCAATGTTAAACCCTTGAATGTTAAGGCTCCCCTTACTTTGCTAGTTCCTCTAGAGCCCTTGTCCTTGAGTAAAACAACTTAGTCCAGATTACGAATGGTGTTACTCATGCTCTCACCACATAATCAAGATTTATGCCCTAATAAAGTAGTTAGTCAAGCTCTTATGCTTCAGCATGTTTACACTTATTGAACAACCAACATAAGCTCCTTCACAAGAAGAGGCTTGTTAATCTCAAACATCGAAGAGACCACGTTTGAATTGGCAAGAGGAATATTTTTGTGGATTCAATATAGAACCTACATCAATACTTGTTAAAACTTGATCGAAAAAGAGATCAATAAAAGGTTAGTTGTTAAAGGTCGATCAGACATACACATCTCAACCCCGTTTGAAAGTAGTTGTAAATAAAGATACATGGAATAATTTTCCAGAGATGTAGGCTAGTCGGGATATGAGGAAAGAAAATTCTTCAAATGTCACAATACCAAACACCCATTATTTGAAAGAAGATATCAACACTCAAAGAAACATTGGCAAGGTAGGAAGTATCCCTTTCAATATTGTGGAACAAATGAAGAAGATAAATTTAAATGTCACCATGTAGGAGGCACTTTCGATTCCTTCTCGTAGAAATTTTTGCAGAAAGGTCTAAAGATTTTTTGTACACCTAGCAAAGTGGTCAAGCATGGGACATCCACTACTACCAGCTTGTGTCAACTAAAAGGAAGAAATGTTGCTAAGACCAATAAGCCACCACCATTATATATCTATTTAATCATTGGTAAGCACTTAGTACATAACTTCATGATTAACTCGGTGCCAATAGCTCCAAGATAACTAAACAGATTACATATGTGATGGGTATTCAATATACACCAATATCAAGGGGAGTTGTTCATTTAGATGGCAAAATAGTTCAAACTATTGGGGTTATAAAAGATCTCAATCTTAATATTCACACATGTCCAAGATTTTCATTTACATATGACATATCAGTCATTTATCTTCCACCTTTCTTTGCCATATGTCTATCCAGAGACTTCACTGCCAAAATGGGTGGCTATCTTGTCTATTGATTGGTCACACATGCTCCTCAGACTAGGTATGGGACTAAGGTAACCATAAGGGCATAACCAATTTTTCAAAATCATGTTGAACCTTACACTGCTAGTACCATCAATGGAAATTATACCATATGTGACCAAGAAGAAGAAGTTGCAAATCATGAGTCTACCACTCCTGTGGAAGAAGTCCCTAATATTGTACTTGATGATTTGAGCATGAAACATCAATTTGACCCATATGATGAAGATTTGGAGTTATAATAAATTAGGTTAGGAACTTATTATATCCATGAAGAAGGAATAATTATTCCCCACCTTTTCAAAACCTAAGACAACCTTGAAGGATTGTGGAAACTCTTTTTCGATGGGTCAAGGAGTAAAAATGGAGCAGGCACTGGCATTATGTTAATTTCTCCACAAGGTAAAAAAATATTTCTCATCTTTTCAAATTTAGTTTAAATGCACTAATAATGTGGCTGAATATGAAGCATTAGTGCAAGGAATCCAACTAGCCTCAAAAAAAGTAATCAAAGCATTAACTATTTTTGGGGATAGTGAGCTTGTCGTGCATCAAGTCAAAGCTTGAGTGCATCAAAAATGATATTTTAAGGTCATACAAAAATAGGTGTGGGATTTGATTTAATAATTTGAAGCCTTTAGAATTCATGTGATTCCTAGAATCAAAACCAAGATGCGATAGGCTTGCTACAATGGGTTCTTAGTATGATGTCCCTGTTGATATCATGAAAGAGGAACAATATTTTGTCAAAATCGTTGTCATCGACCGGCATTACCGATGATGTAGGTAGTTGGAAGTTCTTTGATAGTGATAAGAAGATTATTATTTTTCTACAGGAGAAGATAAGTTCTCTTCAAAGAACCAATCCAAGCTTCAAGAAGCATACAATGATCAAATCATACAGTTGAAGACAAATAAATTTCCAAAAGGTTTGGTCACTCTTGAATCAATATTCAATTCAGATGACCAAATTAAAAGACAAAGTGCCAACATGATCATTAAAGAAGATGATTTCAAAAAGTATCAGGTTCAGAGAGAAAAAATTTTTAAAGATTGGGAAAGTATGCTCGCTAGAGGAAAAAGACAGATTTTGTTGGTCTTTTCAAGAGTATAATGACATCTTTTCTAGAGTTATGAAGACCTCAATGGTTTTGATCCAGGGTTGGCACAACACACTATTGAACTTGACCCAAATGCTAAGCCAGTTAGGAAAAGTAGAGACCGGTCAACCCCAAGATTGAACCACTTATGAAGAAAGAGCTTTCAAAGCTCATTGAGGCTAGTATTATCTTTCCAATAAAACATTCCTCCTGGGTAGCTAATTTGGTTCTAGTTAGGAAGAAAAATGGAGAGATAAGACTATGTGTGTAGACTTCAGAGACCTGAATCGAGCTTCCTAAAAGATCATTACCCTCTTCCATCCATGGAATAAATCCTTCAAATAAGTAGTAGGTGTAGAAATATTTTCACTACTTGATGGCTACTTAGGCTACAATTAAATTTGTGTTAAAAATATGGATCAATTCAAAATGGGCTTTACTACTAAATGGGGCACATATTCCTACAATAAAACATGCCATTTGGGTTATCCAACATCGGGGCCACATTCCAATGAGCTATGGATATGGATTTTAAGGGGATGATTAACGATATGATCCTCGTTTACCTTGATGACATAACGATATATTCCAAGCATGCAAAAGATCACATAGACCATTTGGAAAAGGTTTTTAAAAGGTGCAGGGAATTTAGGGTCTCATTAAATCCCAAGAAATATATTTTTACAGTTCATGAGGGGAAATTGTTAGGGCATATTGTTTCAATAGAAAGGACTCTCAATTGACTCAAAAAGGATTCATGTTATTTTGGATCTTTCCCTTCCAAGCCATAAGAAAGGCCTTCAAAGTTTCTTAGGGACCATCAACTTTGTAAGAAGGTTTATACCTCAGTTCACTACCTTGGCTAAACCATTAATAGCCATGTTGAAAAATAACATACCCTTCAACTGGACTAAAGAGGGAAAAGAGAGTTTTGAAGCTATCAAGACAATTATTTCCCAAGCTCCTACATTGGTGAACCCTAAGTATGAGAAGGATTTTATCCTCTATGATTTTACAGGATAAGAAAGTATTTCTAGAATCCTCACTCAACAAGAATGATGATTTGATGGAACAACCAATTACTTTTTTAGCTAATCACTCAAAGATTATGAGCTCAAATACTCATTTGTCGAGAAACATGTTTTTGTTGTCATTTGGGCATTAAATAAGTTCAAACATATGTTGTCCAATAACATGATGGTGTCACATCCATGGGTCAAGGATTTTTATTGAATAAATATATGAATGAAAAATGAGTTATGGATTACCAAGGTCATGGAATATGATGTGCAAATTAAGGTAACCAAGTTAGTCAGAGGAAAAGGTCTATGTCAACAACTTGCCACTGATTTGGAATCAAAAGATGATGTGATAATGTGTTTCATAATCACCTCCAAGAAGATATTCCTACTGATTGATATCCAAAATGAATACTTTTCTAGCTAGAGAGTATCCTCTTGACCTAAATAGAACCTAGAGGAGAATTTTTGACTTCAATCTATCCCTTATGTTCTCATTGATAACATACTCTTTCAAAGAGATTTGAATGGTGTTCTCCTCATATGCATAGGTCCCAAACATGTCGATAGGATATTGGAGAGTTCTATAATGGATTATCGGGGAAATTTTTCAAAAGAACAACCACAAAATTATGCAGGTTGGTTATTACTAGCTAGATCTATTTCAAAATGCCAATCAAATGGGTAAGGAAATGTAGAGAATGTGCCTTCTTCATAGGAAAATAAAGGCTAGGTTGATTTACCCCTTCATCCAATCTAAGTAGATCAACCCTTTGTTCAATGGGGGTTATACTTTATCGGGATGATAAATTCACATCAAGTGATGGACATAAGTGGGTGTTGACTAAAACTATTTCACTCGATGGACAAAGGTGGTAGCATTGAAAGAAGGAAATGAGAAGTTTGTTCTAGATTTTCTAGAAGGTATAATGATGAGGTTTAGTGTTCCCTTCACAGGTGATCTCAGATAATGCCATGGCCTTCATAGGTACAAATCTCAGTGAGTGGGTCTGTCAAGAATGAAGTATATTTGAAAAATTCATCTAACTATTACCCGCAAGGTAATGGTTTGGATAAGTCCAATAATAAGAACCTGATACAAATTATCAAATGGATAATGGAGAATAACCAACAAACTTGGCATACATGCAACTAAAGACTACCTTATGGGTGGATATGATCACACCAAAAAGGGCCATTGGAAATTTCCTTTCATGGTAGTATATGGTAGAGAGGAAAAACTTCTTTGTCTCTATGGAATTTCCCTCTTTAGAGTTAGCACATCAGCTGGAAGTTATGGAAAGTGATCCTATGATGGTGAGGTTCATTGAGTTGATGGAGTTAGAAGAAACTAGGAACAAGGCTATGAAGACTTTGGAGTCTACATCAGCTCAAATGAAGAAAATTTTGATAAGAAAGTAACTCATAAGTCCTTTTAAAGAAGGAGATTTGGTCCTCAAATGGGACGCAAATAAGGCCAAGCTAGGAATGCATGTGAAATTTGATGCTCTCTGGAGTGGGCCATACATGATCACAGATTGCAAAGAGGAAAATCATTTTGCCTGTCTAGACTCAATGGAGAAGCACCCCATTCTAGTGAATGGGATACATCTCAAAACTTGTTTTTGAGAAGGTTTCACCCTATACACTATTAGTCTAGGTTTATTTCCTCCAAGTGCTTTGCACATGTCTTTTTGTTTTTGTTTGGTTTTTTTTATTTTGTTTTGTTTTTTTTTTCTAGTTGTGTTTTGTTATGTATGTTTTGAGGTTAAGACTCATGTTCCCAATGGATTTCTTAAGGCTACTGGAATAATTCTTAGGAAAGCATCCCTGAGAGGTCACCAAAAATGTTAACTTTACAAGTTCCCTTGCCAAGAGGGCTTTGAAAATTTTCTTGCAATTTTCTACCTTACCCATTTTTTAAATTTTTTTCAGAAATTTATTCAAAATTTCCTTAGTATCATTTTTCACCAAATTTTGGATTTCAGAAGTCAACATGCATTTTTCATGTAAAATGCACATTGAGTTATGAAACCTGAAACCCCCCCAAAACATTTTGGAACCGGAAATCAAAATTATGAGTGCATTTTGCATACAAAATACCTCATGTTGGTTCCAAATCCAATTTGCCATTACCATTTTGGACTTCGGAGTTTGAAGTGTTTGCATGCAAAACTACATGCCGACTTCAAACTCTAAACCCCATCACTCCATAATCATTTTGGACTTCGAGCTCAATGTGCACATTTGCATGCAAACTACACATCGACCTCCAAACTCCAATTTCGATGGAAATAAATGCCAACCACCCACATGTGTCAGATCCGAGGTAATTAATTTTCACTTTCCTATAAAAAGGAAAGTTTTACTTGTCATTTTTACTAGAAAAATCAAATCATACACCGACATGCTTGACATGCCTCTAAGTTCCGACTATACCCCTTTAGGTGATTTTGAAGCATTATTTCATGTTTTCTCATCAATTTTTGGTAAGTTTGCAAGTTTGTTTTTTACATTTCCTTTTGGTCTCTTTTTAGGGTTTTGTTCGGTTATATTTTTGCCTCTCTCATGGGACCCTTCTCTCATTTCTTTCATCATATGTGTCTTTTTAAAGTTTTAATCTTCAAACCCATGGCTCTTTCATGACTTTTGCTTTTTTAACTATTTTGAAGCTTAGGCTTCAAACCCTTACACAACAGGAAAAATTACTTTAATGAGAAGAAAAGAGTTTCAAAGGATCAAAGGCATGCTTTGTAGGGGTTAGATTTCTGATTTTGGATCTTAGGTTGACGTTTTACACCAAAACTCAAATTTGACTTCATTGGTGGATTTTGGAGTTTTGGAGTTGCAGATTTTAAGCTTGAAGTTGAAGTTCTTTAACATTTTGGATTTTGAATTTAAGGATTTTGGAGTTTTGGTTTTCAGAGTTTTGGTGTTACAGGCAGGGTTCGAGTTTTGATTTTAGAGTTTTGGGTCGGATTTTCACATCAGAGGTGTAGGTTAGGTTTGAGAGACCTACTTTGCAGAGTTACACTTCCACCCCAACTTATGATCCTCATTTCAAAGTGGGATTTTTGGTTTTCAACAGAGATGGATGTTTGTTTGGTCCTCTTTTAAGGGGAAGGATAAAATGAAATACAATTTTCAAGGGTGTCACCCCCTACAAGAATTTCATCTAATGTCGATAATATTAGGGACACGAATTTAGGACACATCGATCTCCCCAAATTTTGGGAGAGGGTCAAGGCTCCAAACAAGAAACCATGGATGCATGAAATCTTTGATAGTGGGCTTTCCCTAGCTATTTCCTTCCCCCATCAATGCAATCCCATGGAATTCATACTCACTGTTGCTTTCACATTTTGATAAAGGACTCACGCACAAAGGAAAGATGATGACAATTCGTAGTGATCAAACTAGATATTGATTTCTTTGAAAGACTTATTAAGGCTTCCTGATGTTGAAGCATATGCTACCATTTCCCCAGAGTCTACCCTTGAGCACTGGGTCACAAAAAATGATACTTATACGAGAGTCGTTAACAAAATTTATTTGGTGAAAACCAAGAGTTCACTATCCAGGTTCCCTAAGATGATTCCTCGATCAAATTTCATTTAGAAGGTGAACGATATCATTACATTATTAAGCAGAGTCACGTGACTTCCTTCTTCTAAGGATTTCTAGGAATGGATGTACCTTATATATCGCCACTATCAAGAAAAAACGATCTTATTCGATGGGTTGAGCACATCAATAATGTTATATGTTTTCAATTATCGGATGTCCTGACCTCCAAAAATTTCTTTATGACCTCTTATCTTGTATATGCAACAACAGGTATGAGACATTATCTAGGGTTGAACCCAATGGGATCATAAATGTTCTCAAATTTATTAATACTATCCTCAACTCATAATGAAATAAGGGCCTAAGCATTTTCGAAGAGTGAATGATGCTTTCTTTGTGGTCATTTTGTACTTCTTTGATAAGGATTTGTATAACCAAGGATTTCCATGAGGCCTGGAAAGAAGTTAGGGAATGGGGAGGTATCTACTTACAATTCCCAATATTCACATACATTAGGGTGCCCAGATTCATAGGTGCTCCCATCAAGCTACCTAGATGCCCAATGGACAAGTGGATTTTGATGGATTTGGTTCATCAGTTGATTGCACTACCATAAGATTCAACATGACTAACATAAGGTAGGAGCCCAATTTCCTATAATTGTGGGAAGATATACAGTGTGCTTCCACATACAAATCAAATAATGTTGAGGGAGAAATGCAATAGATGACTTTGAATAAATTTCACCCTCATACTTGTTTTGATTATTAGGACAAGTTTGGCAAGTGGGATCATCTAACATTCACATACCTCAATTGGAGGATATTTGGATCCATTTTGTGAAGAAAAACACAATAAGAGAAAGGGATTTTGAAAGGTTAAATCTTCAAGAGGTAACCTAATATGGAATTGTGGCCATCCCCGAGGGTCTCCAAGATGATGAATGGGTTTTAGATCCATCCTATGATCAACTCAATGTCAAGAGTCAACCATTTCCTGGATCGATTGGTCGCTTGAAGGAATGTAGTAATATGAAGGAAAGGGTGGGTCCCATTCTAAATCAGACCTACCAATGGTTAATAACATTGGGAATTACACCCAAAGCATTAGAAAATCTTGTTACATAAATCATTCAGGCACAATCATCGGTGGGCCATACCACCCCCTCTAAAAAAGGACAACTCCCAAACCCATGTCAAAACCCCACAAGATTTATTTTGTTTATAGAGGTTCGGGATCTTCTTCTGGAGTTTCTACAATGGGAGATTGCATCTCCCAAAGTGCAATCTACTGAGGTCATTGACCTAAGTGTTTCTCCCAAAGTCTCTCAAGTGTCGCAGTCACCCCTCTCTCCACCTCTTCCATCTTCACCATTCTCAATTCCTCCTTCCCCTCCACCTCTCACTCTTCCTCTGACCACATCCTCCATTTCCTCCATTCCCATTTCTCCTACATCCCTCACCACATCTCCCTCTATGGCTCATTTTTCCTCCCTTCCCGCTCTTTCAACTGGAGACATTTTGGCATTAGGATCTCCTTTTGGACTCCTCTTCCTAAAAAAATCCCTATTTTCTACTCCCATCTCATCGATGCCTATAGCCATCCTTTCCACTCCACCCTCTATTATACCACATCACTTCCTCTTTTGACAATGACTGCAAAAGTGCTTTAGTTACACCAACTCATTTGATTACTATAGTAATAATGCATGTGTTATCTACTAAAGCTTCTTCTTCTATTCCCTATGGGTTGACAGGAAGACACCAAATAGAAGAAGAAGGTTCTCGATTATTGATGTTCATTGATCTCAGTATCATAGATCCACCTTCTCGGAGACAAGCCAAGAGACCAAGGGTCATTTCTAACTGTCGTGATCAAACCGGGAGAGATTTGTTGAAATAGCCACTCCCACCTATAGGAAAACCAAAGAAACCATCACAATAGCAGACTATCAAATCTCTAGGTTTGCTCTTGGAAAATCCACTCATGAGGGAGCAAAGAAAGATGTCCAAGTTGCCTTGGGTAACTTGTTGGATAAATTTGATAAGATAAAGTAACTAAGGATGAGCTCAAGGGTAAGGTTGAACAACTGACCACTATCTTGACTAAAATCACATAGCCCATTCATACTACCGCTCTCACCATACCTCCAAGTTTTGACGATACATCTTCTCTCATGGTGGAAAATATTGGACAACAAGGATGAGTAGTAGGGGCATGGATGGAAATTCTTATTCAGGAAGGGAAAAAATGATTAAGGATGATGTCGATTTGTACAATGAATTATATTCTAAGAAATATGTCGCCTCTAAGATGAGTGAACTTCTCACCAAGGAAGTGATAACTTGGAACTCATTCTTGAGACTTGGAAGAAATGTGCAATGTGAAATCGATATGATTTTGAAGGAAGGAGTTATTGATGATATCATAAAACCATTTGAATTTAACAAAGTAATGAAGTTTAGAGTCTGAATATTGCAAGAATCCCTGGAGAAGTTGGATGAAAGAAGAATCAAGGTAGTTGATGGCCTAAATGATATTATGCATGAGTTTGACAGGATTAATTGCAAGTTTCTAAACAAAATTGTTGATGCACTTCTGGTCAATCAGATTGTTACCCAGTTCAAGAGCCTGGTGAACCAAGATAATGATGCAGCTAAATATTTTGGTCTTGATTCCATTCATAGATTGTATCATACCAAAACTTCTTGAGTCAGCTCAAGGAGGTCATGAACAAGACTAAAATATTTCCCAGAAATTGGCCAGAGAAACCGAGTCAACAGATGTCTTGAATCGTTATGCATGTGGACCAGATGATGAAGAGGTTCAAGGGATTGTCAAGTGTTTTTTTGAATATTGTCACACAGGTAGATGTTGAAGAAAGGAAGGAAGAATCAGATCGAGAAAAGGGTGGCCCAAGTCCTAGCTAGGCTTGGCAGCCATTTTTGCACAATCTCTAGCTGTACAACACCATTGGGAGTTACAGGTTTGACTCAATCAAACCTGCATAACCATTTCCCTATTTTTATGGGAGACTATTTCTAAGTATAATTACATTCTATTTTTAGTATGTAGTAGTTAAGAGGCATAGCTATAATTTCTCAATCCTCTTAGGCTATAAATAGGAGAATGCATTATGTTTTAAGGGAATTTTTGGATCTTATTTGTAAGGAGGCTCTATCATTTTTGGGAGTCTACAAACAATCTTTAGCCTTAGTTATATTCAGAACAATATTTTTCCTTTGAATATTTGATGTGTTGTGCATTTAAATAATTCATTTAATACTTGTGGATGTTTTAATTCCTTGTATGTAGTGATTTATCTTGCCTTCATATTGATAATCTTTCTCAGTTAACTTGCAAGTTGTGGTATATGATCTTTATTGTTTTAGTTGTGGAAGATTTTAATTCCCTTATGTTATTCTAAGTTCATATTATTTACAAGTATTGACTGAAAAATAATGTATGGATTTGTGCATATTATATAAAGTTCTGCAATAATACTTTGTACATGTGAAGTAGATCTATTTGTTCTAAAACATTCTTTAAAAGCATTGACTAAAAAGATTGTAGGGATTTGTGAATATTATATAAAGTTCTACAATAATACTCGCACATGTGAAGTAGATCTATTTGTTCCTAAAAATTTTGGTGCATCACCTCTTTTCTATATATTTCAGTTATCTTTCTATCCCTTTACCCCAAGAATATATAGATTAGTTTTTTTAAAGTATTGTAGTTTTGCACCTTGATCTTAAATCATATGCACAAATTTTAGTAGGAAGTCGGCATTCTCCTGGAGGTTCATCCCAAGGAGCCAAGGTCCCACACCTTGGGGATGTTCCCATGTTACACTGGATCACTTAACAATTCAACGGGTGCACAATCCACGTGACAACAAGTACTTAGATACTTTTGATAAGAAGGCAACTTATTATCTAAGGGATAAAAATCCTAGAACTCTAAGGCAAGATTTTTTTATGGTTTTCCAAATATAGAATAATATTCAAGTAGTTAGGAAGCCTCCAAAGAGGGAAGGTGTAAAGCTAATTAATCCAAAGAAACCATAGTCCAAGAAGGGCGGTGGACCTATAGGAAGTGGTTAAAACTTTGGTTGGAGAAATCAAAGAGATATCTTATAAGCTTACTAGAGTAGAGAAAGGATTGGTTTCAAATCCACAATCTCAGCACTAGGCCCAAGGACATAATAGATTTGGGAATCGTCCCAATGGAGAGCACTTGGGCTGATGATAGAGGAAAAGGACCCATGCCTTCAGAAATAAGCAAAGTGGGCTTATAAAGAAAATAAAATAGTCCCTGATCCATTAACAACAAGAGTTGCATTGGTGGAAGAAGACCACATCATTGAATGGTGTGATAAGTGTTTATTGCCACACTCCCCTTGTGAGCAACTTGTTGAAGATGATGATGTTGTTGATGAAGCTAGTTTTGATGACATATGCATGATGGAGTGTCCAAAAGATTCAATGTCAAGGAGCTACTTCAACTGATCTATTATATGCTAGAATTGTGGAGGAATTTTGGGCTTGCACAAATCAGGTATTCTCCCTCCCATCTATTGTTAATGCTGATATAGATATGGCACAATCATTTGAGCTTCCAAATCATGAATTTGAATATTTGAGAGCTTTAATGATTAAGAAGTATGATGGAGGAATCCCTTCTAAAGAGGATAGGCAACTATTAATGAATGTTTTGGTTGCTCAAGAAAAGGAGTATAACCTTAGGAACAGACAAGTCAAAGGACATGCCCCTGCTCTTAAACCAAAAATGTATATCCTAACTAACATCCCCAAAGATGATCCCATAAAGAGTATGCTCAATCTAGACACTAAATCATGCACTTTATACATTATTTAGTCTCAATCTCATACTACTATTCATATGGTTTTTGAGTGGATAAGTTACTAATTAACCCCTACCCTTTGTCCATTTTACTTTGTTTGTTGTCGTCATTGTCGACCTCCCGCATCTACTCACCCAATCGCCCGCCATTTGGCATCATTTTATCTCCGATCGGCGCACTAAGGCTAGTACTTAGGGCGCCAACAGTTCCCTACTCCTAGTTGGGGTGCCCTGATCCTTTTCCCACTTTCCCGCCAATTTTTGGGCACTTTCTAGCTATTTGAACATTTTATATTTCTTGTGGTCGGCCTTTTCGGGGTTAATTACGAAATTAGATCAAAAGATCCATATAAATATAAAGTTATGAAATCATAATGAATGACCGAGCACTAGTCATTACTATCATAACCTAAGTTTGCATCCATCAAAGGCTCCATCTCGCATCCATCTAGCTCCATCCCAAGGCACAAGGCTAGTTCATCTGGATCACACTGTATAGGAGGGAATTTTATTCTATTCCATCCACCATTTTATTACATTTTCTACACATAGTTATTGCTCAAGACTTTCTTAAAGTATGATTGGCACAAAAACACCTAGGGCATGATTGCATACACAAGCACATAAAACTATATTAGGTCTGAGATGTAGTGCATCACTCAGTTAGTAAGTTCGCCATTGTGGCAGCTGAGGACAATTTGACCCCTTCATTTGCATTTTTATTTTTTAGGGTTTCATGCTTGTTTTGGGGTTTTACAGGTATATATTTCACCACTAATCATTGAGGATATTTGTTACATTGCAGGGAATTACATGCGACAAACAATGAGGGCTTCATATCATCTTCTAACCATGTAAGTTTGGTTTCTGGACCTCCTGCACAGACCAAGGTGCTCAGAACTCAGACTAGAACACCTATTGTTATCCAAAATTCACCCCTAGGGTAAATTTGATAACATGCATCAGAATATTCAAGTCCCAGGCAAGTAGATTGATTCAAGGCAAAAAATCATGTTTCTGGGGTCCCCTCGGCTTTTTTCTAACTCTCCTATCCAAGAAGAAAAGAGCAAGTTCTAAAAAGGGTGAAAAAGTTACAAAAACAAGCTTGGGGCAGGAAAAATCATGAAAATCGGCTAAGTCCTAGTCCTCGCAGCATAGTTGGGACAGTTGGGACGTCGGGCGCGAATCGGCCGAAAAGCCGCCAGCGGTCCGCGTAGCAAAGGGACATCTGGGCCGTGGGGACGCGCGGGACACGAAAGGGCGAACCAGCCGAAGGTAAAAACAAAATTGACTAACTGTTGTGCAGGCAGTCTGGGACATCTGGGCCGTGAGTACGCGGACGCGAACCGCCCGGATCAGCCGAAACAGAGAACTTTCATCCGGGATAGTTGGGACAAAGGGACGCGGAAGACGCGGAAAGCCAAAGGAGCCGAGAGCTAATCAAATCACGCTACGTGTCTTCACCTCAAAGAAGGACAAGGAAGCCCGAATCGGGCGAGATCGAGGAATTTTTCCCAGATAGACAGTTTGGGACACCGGGCCGAAAATACGCGAGGGACGCGGTGTCTGGTAGGCCCGTGGACGAATCGAGAATAGGACACATGTCCGAAGAAGCTGGGAGTTCGCGGCGTGGGGAGCGAAATAAAATTTTGGCAAAGTGTTCAATGAAAGTTTTAAAGGGAGCGAGTTGGAGCGTTGGCCCGAGCCAATAAAAAGAGGACGCGTATCCAATGGAGCAGGGAAGTACAGAGCTTGGGAAACTTTGAAGTTTTTTGTAAAAGTTCTTCGGCCAAAAAACTAAAAGAGCAAAGGTCTTCCCGCGCCCACAACCAACCAAAGCGTGCCACGTGTCCCAGTGTGGCGGGCACGGGGAAAAATGAAAAAAATTCCAAAGAGTTAAAAAGGTCGAAATTTCAAGGGAAAGCCCGCGGAAAGGTGGAGGAGAGAGAATTGCTCAGAAACCAGCACCTGACACGTGGCATCCGACCGGCAGAGTACGGAAATTTTTTGAAATTTTTTCCAAAATGCAAAAAGGTCAAAATTTAAAATTTTTGCCCGACATCCGTTTTTTGGGCCGTTTTGCCCTAAAACTTCAGACCTTCATATCTTTTGATCCAGAGCTCGGATTTGCACGTTCTTCATATCATTGGAAAGCTTATGAAATTCTCTACAGGATTTCATGGTCAATTTTGAATTTTGGTTCAGTTTCAAGAGAGAAAATTTAGAAACAGCTCTGGTACGTGTCCATGGCCAGAAATGACATTTCAGCGACTAAATTTAATGCAGAATGGGTCGCACTCTCCTCCAATTTGGTCAAAAATGATAGGGTATGGGTTTGTAAGGTCCTTCATGCTAATTTAATACATTTGCAAATCAATGAGGAATGGGTTCCCACGTTTTTGTACGTTTTCTCTCTCTAGACTCGACCCATGCAATGTAAAAGCCGATTTGGCTCATTTCTTAAGGGGGAACACTTTTGGCATAGCAAAAACTTCTTCTTTCACCTCCAAAGCAAGTGATTGTGGCAAGAATCGAGACCTCTTCAAAGATTGTAACAGTTTTCTACCTCTCGAGGTTGTAATGCGAAGGTTTTGACATTGGAAATGATAATGCAAGCTTTGTGAATGGGTTTCAGTCCTTTGTTTGTATTATTTGCTTCATTTCAGATCCTAAATTATATCTTATCAGCCTGTGTATGTTTTATGTTGCAATCTTTGGTTTGTGTCTATTTGCATGACAAAAATATTCACCACTCCTTTTGTGCATCACCATCTTTAGTTAGTTTCAATTTTTGCACTTCTATCCCTGTCTCCTTGCAATTTAGAGTAGGATTAGGATCTGAACCTCTGTAGTTGTGCAAGCATTAGATCTAATCAGAGGAGTTTGAGGAACCAACCTCTAATCTAGAGATTCCTCTCTCAGTTTCACAAGTCCCACACTTGGAGAAAGGATTCCATGTTGTGCAATCACACTGGATGCTAGTATGATCAAACTAGAAATCTGATCAACATCCGAGGGTGCCGTGTTCTCTTGCACTAACAGCTTTTGCACGCCGGGTGGGACACTAGAGGTTTCATTTTTTTCAAAGCAAAGTTGATGTGCATCTGCTGCAATTTTCTTGCTTGAAAAGAGCTATTATTTACATATCTACCGACTCCAAGGGGAAGAATCAACTGGTTTTAGCAGTGCAAGCCTGAAAACTCATGAGAAGAATCACCACAAGGTCAAGAGTTGGAGAAGAAGAAGTGCTATTTGAATACCTGTAATTATCTCCAAGAAGAAGGCAAAGAGGAAGAAGGACTCAAAGGTCTCCATCTCCACCAAACAGAACCCTCTCAACTCCTCCACCTGGTAGGCCTTTCATTCAGTCAACAAGGGTTTTAAGACCAATTAGAATGGCACAAAACAACCCCTACGTCAACTTCACAAGCAGCAGCCCACTTGCCCTCAATGCACAACATCCAATTCCTATAGCAGCCTTGAAGAACATTCCCTACTTCACTGGAGAAAATCAGACTACTCCAGGTGATCATGTTAAAGACATTGCCAACCTTTGTGCAATCCATGAAATCAATGAGATGCAAGTGGCTGTCAAGTTACTGGCATCTTCATTCAAGGGTAAAGCATTGCAATGGTTTAGGAGCCTTGGAGCTGGTTCTATCACAAATTGGAATCAGCTGTGTATAGCACTTCATGAGCAATTTGGAGAAAAGGGAGACAACTTGTCTCTTTTGGAGCAGCTGACAACCATCAAGAGAGCTCCCAATGAGTAGCTGACCGATTTCAACTTCAGATTTCAAAAGACTTGGGAGAGAATTCCAGTGGCAGTCAGGCCAACAACAAAAGGTGCTTTTCTCTACTATCTCAAAGCTCTAAATTCTGATATTTCTATGTTAATTCAGTCCATGGGAGGCATAATTATCCCTATGGATTATAGCATTGCCATTAGGGTTGAAAATTGTTTGATCCAAGCTAGCAAACTTGCCCCTAGACCTCCCATGCCATTGTTTCCAAGTTTAGAGAGTCCAAACACCAATTAAACACCTAATTTGGCTCCTTCTCCCACTCCTAGAAATTAGAGTTCAAATGAAGCTTCCACTTCATCTCCAAGTGCCCCAAATGAGCTTCAAGAAGTCATGAAGCAATTGTAAAACCTAGGCAATGAGCTAGTTACTCTCAAAAGGCAGCAAGCCCAAGGTTTTAGACCTTCTTATCAACCCCAAACTCAGCCTAACAGGTAGCCATACCAACCACAAAGGCCTCCTAATCCAAATTGTAAATATGAATCAAACAAGGCCTCCCGCCAATAGACCATTTAGCCCTATAACCCCAATGCCATATCTCGCTCTAAGGCATTGGTGCCAACACAAAACAACATTGCTCAGGAGTATGACTGGTGTTTTCCATGCAATGAGCCTCATAACCAATCCATGTGCTTCAATGGTGCTTTGAATCAAGCATTAATGGTGACAACTACTGGTGTGGAGGGTGAGGGTAGTCAAGGAAACAACCAACAACAAGAAACATTCCAACAGCAATCAGCCCCAAATGACACCACATTGGTAAACTGGCAAGCAGAAGATTTCTATGGCATGAATCAAGCAGTTTCTCAAGGTGTTGCAGCCAACACAAGGTCAAAAAGAAGGAATTTGGGTGAAGAACAGCCATTAGCCCCAACCAATCCACAACCTCCCATGGCTCCACAAATGGTTGGCAAGCAAAATCCAATTTCAAATGCACAAGGACAGCCGAGAACAGCTCCTAGACCAACTCAAATACCAGTTGTTGCTACCCACATGCAAGGAGTGAATGTGCAAACCAAGGGACAGCAAAGAGATCCTTCATCACCATTCAGTATCATTGATCAGATGAAGAAGACAAACGTCAATATATCAATGTGGGAATCCCTATCCATCCTAGGCCAAAGGGATCTGCTATAAGCTGCCATGAAGGACTAGTCAACTTCAAATCAACAGGTCCAAAGGCAAGAGAAGGTACTTACAAATGCTGCCTTGACCTAAGGGAAATCATGGAGGACAACAAGGTAAAATGTTGAAGCCCCCTCCTTTCTATGTTTCATTGATCATTGGAAATCAGCTAGTGCACAATTGCATGATAGACTCCAGGGGCAAGTAGCTCAAGAATGCCTAAACAAATAGCCGATCACCTAGAGCTCCAAGATGAAACAATATCCAAAGGGCTAGTGCAATAGATGGAACAAAGCAAGAGCAACAATTGGAGTGATTAAAAACTTGAGTCTTACCTTGCATGCATGCCCAAATGTTTTTATTTTACAAGATGTATCGGTTATAGACCTTCCACCACTCTTTTCCCTATGCTTGTCAAGGGACTTCACAGCCAAGATTGGGGGATAGTTGTCTGCTGATTGGTCACACATGCTGTTTAGAACGAGGTATGGAACTAAGGCTACAATTAGGTCTGAAACTATTGCAAACTTCCACATTGAGCCTTACACTCCAAGTCAAATTAATGCCAATTGCTCAAAGATTTGATCAAGAAGATCACCCAAGCACTGATGAAGCTGACACCAAGGTTGGAAGCATCCCAGATCTAACTCTTGATGAATGGGCAAACAAGGTACATGCATTTGATCCTTATCAAGAAGTGGAAGAATCTGAGCTAGGGGTCTATTGCATACATGAAGAAAATCAGCCTATTCCTAGCATCACCAAGCCAAACCACAAGGATGACAACGAGGTATGGCAGCTATTTTTTGATGGATCAAGGAGTAGACAAGGTGCAGGAGGTGGAGCCATGCTTGTTTCACCTCAAGGAGTAAAGTACTATTCAGCTTTTAGATTTCAGTTTGCATGCTCCAATAACACTGCTGAATATGAAGCCTTAGTGCAAGGGATGCATTGGGCAATCAAGAGAGGAATAAAGAACTTGCAAGTCTTTGGTGACAGTGAATTGATTGTAAATCAGGTCAAGGGATAGCATGCTACCAAAAATGATCTTCTCAAGTGCTACAAGAACAGGGTGTGGGACCTCATGGAAGATTTTGAGGGTTTTGGCATCAAATCCATTCCTAGGGAAGAGAATCAAGCTGCTGACAGGCTTGCAGCAGTAGGGGCAGCCTTTGACATTGTGGAAAGCATTCAACAAGACAAGGTACAGCCAAACATCCACGTGATTGTGAGGCCTTTAGTGCCGGATAACAATGTCAGTTGGCAAGTGTTTGAAAATGACCAACAAATCATCCATTTCTTGCAAGAAGAAGCTGAGTTCTCAGCCAAGAATCAAGAAAAATTGGAACAAGAAAGATGGTGATCGTGGTACAACCGAGAACTAACAAGCTGCCCAAGGGACTTATTACTTTGGAATCCATTTTTAACCCCAATGATCGGTGTAGAAAGGAGAGAGCAAACATTCGTGTCAAGAGAGAGGATTCAGTATCCATCTTGGTAGAAGAGAACAAACCATTGCAAATTGGAAGGATGACAATTGAACAAGAAAGGTATGAGTTCATACAACTGTGTCAAGAGTTCCCTGACGTGTTTGCTTGGAGCTATGAAGACTTGAAAGGTTTCAATCCCAACTTAGCTCAGCATACCATCGAATTGGATCCAAATACTAAGCCTATCAAAGCGTAAAACAAAGACCACTAATCCACACATGGAGCCTCTCATGAGGAAGGAATTGGACAAGCTGATTGAGTCAAGGATCATATTCCCAATCAAGCATTCTAGTTGGGTTGCCAACTTAGTTCCAGTCAGAAAGAAAAGTGGAGAGATCAGACTATGTGTTGACTTCAGAGACTTGAATAGAGCCTCTCTCAAGGACCATTACCCACTCCCTTCCATGGAGCAAATCTTGCAAGTTGTGGTCTGGCTCCAAGAGGTTATCACTACTTGATGGCTACTCGTGCTACAATTAGATTATGGTGAAGGAAGAGGACCGAGTTCAAGACAAATTTCACAACCAAATGGGGAACTTTTGCATACGAGAAAAATGCCATTTGGGCTATCCAACGCCGTGCTACCTTCCAAAGGGCAATGGACATGGCATTCAAAGGTTTGATTAACAATGTGGTACCGATTTACCTTGATGATATCACTATTTTTTCCAAAAATGCGTGAGACTACCTCTCTCATTTGAGACAAGTTTTCACGAGGTGCGGGGATTCGAGTGTCTTTGAATCCTAAGAAGTGTATCTTTCTTGCACATGAAGGAAAGCTCCTTGGCCATATTGTCTCCAAAGAAGGATTAGCAATTGATCCGAGAGAGGTTGAAGCCATAAGAGCACTACCATTGCCAAGCCACAAGAATGCCCTTCAGATTTTCTTGGGAAGGATAAACTTTGTTCGGAGGTTTGTCCCAGATTTTGCAGCCCTTGTCAAGCCCATCACCAAAATGTTAAAGAAGAGCATGGCTTTCAAATGGACAAAGCAGAAGGCAAGGAGATTTTGAAGCAATCAAAAAGTCATCTCTCAAGCACCAACTCTCATCAACCCGGACTTCTCCAAGGATTTCATCCTCTATGCATTTAGAGGTAATGACACTATTTCTGCCATTTTGGTATAGCAGAACAAGGATAATGATGAGCAGCCAATTGCCTTCTTCAGCCAGAGCCTAGATGACTATGAGGTGAGGTACTCTTTTATTGAGAAGCATGTGCTGGCAGTAATCAGAAGCTTGAAGAAATTCAAGCATTTAATCTCAAACAACAAGGTCCAATTGCTGGTCTCACACGCTGGGGTTAAGGACTTCCTCCTCAATAAGGATTTGAATGAGAAAAGGGCAGGTTGGATCACCCGTGTCATGGAGTATGACATTGAGATCAAGATCACCAAGCTGGTAAGAGGGAAAGGATTGTGTGAGCAGCTAGTTTTGGGGAAGCAAAAAGAAGTATGTAATGAAGAAGAGGCTATTTTGACAGTCCAGGACAACCATGAGCCAAGTGGCAATCAAGAAGAAGACAATGCTACCCCCACTCCTTGCTGGACCCAAGGTATTATACACTTCCTAGGCACAGGCCTATGACCTCTGGAGATGAACAAGACCCAAAGGAGACACTTCAGATTGCAGGATGTCCCGTATGTCATTGTTGATGGAGTTTTGTTCAAGAAAGATGTGAATGGAGTCTTCTTTGAGATGCATTAGCACAAATCGATTCAAAGGGTGTTGGAAGAGTTCCATGGTGGACCAAATTGGTGGCCATTTTGCACCAAGAGTGACATGACTCTAAAAATCATGAAGGCTGGTTATTATTGGCCCAAAATCTTTAGTGATTGCTATGCATGGATCAAGAGGTGTAAGAATTGTGCATTCTTCATAGGAAAAGAGAGACTTGCTTTGCCCTTCCATTACATCCAATCTCAATTGACCAGCCATTCATGCAATGGGGTTTGGACTTCATTGAGTCATTAATCCCAATTCAAGCCAAGGGCACAAATGGATTTTGACACCACGGACTACTTCACCGAGATGGACGAAGCGTGAGCACTCAAAGAGGCAAATGAGTCTAGCATCTTAGACCTTTATGAGGGGATAACAACCGATTTGGTGTACCTGCTACAATAATCTCGAGATAATGCATTGGCATTCATTGGATCCAAGGTGACCGAGTGGGTCATCAAGAACGGTATCTACCTAAGCACTTCATCAAACTATTACCCTCAAGGTAATGGCCGTGCCGAGTCTACAAACAAGAACTTGTTGAGGATCATTAGGAGGACTCTTGACGAGAATAAGAGGTCTTGCCATACCAAATCGAAATCAGCCTTATGGGCTGATAGGATAACTCCCAAAAGATCCATAGGTAACTCTCCATTCAAACTTGTATATGGAAGAGAAGCAATCTTGCCCATGTCACTTGAGTTGCCAACATTGGAACTCATGAAGCAGCTAGAGTTGCTAGAGTTTGAGCCCATGGAGGTGAGGTATGCAGAGTTGATGGAGCTGCAAGAGATCAGAAATCAAGCATCCCAAGCAATGGAAAAGGATCAAGCTTTGATCAAGACCTTCGATAGAAGGCCAAGGATAGATCTTTTCGTGTTGGAGATCTAGTGTTGAAATGGGATGTGGATAGAGCAAAACCGGGAAGGCATTCAAAATTTGATGCCCTTTGGAGTGGCCCATACATGGTCACGAAGTGCAAGAACAACAATGCTTTCCAATTGGCCCCATTGGATGGTGAAGAACTGCAGATTCCAATAAATGGAATCTATCTCAAGCGTTGCTTCTAGAGGGAAATTCACTACCTTGTAAATATTAGATTAGATTTTCATTCCTCTAAGTGCTTGTGCACATTGTTTTGCTGTAGGTTAGTTTTGTTTTCCCTAAGTGCATTGGGACACTGACTTGTTGTCCATGGAGATGTTTTGCATATCCTTGCTCCCATCATGTGATATTCCATCTTCCTCCTTACACATTCTGAGTTAGTTGGGGTTTTAAACAGAATATTTGATGACTCCATGCCCAATGGACTGCTTGACAGTAACTGGTAACTTCATCTAGCAGTGAGATGACCCATTGAGTCACCAAATTGTTATCCAAAATTCAGCCCCCGGGGTAAATTTGATAACATGCATCAGAATATTCAAGTCCTAGGCAAGTAGATTGATTCAAGGCAAAAAATCATGTTTCTGGGGTCCCCTCGGCTTTTTTCTAACTCTCATGTCCAAGAAGAAAAGAGCAAGTTCTAAAAAAGGGTGAAAAAGTTGCAAAAAACAAGCTTGGGGCAGGAAAAATCATGAAAATCAGCTAAGTCCTAGTCCTCGCAATAGCTTGGGACAAATTGGGACGTGGGACGTCTGGCGCGAATCCGGGGTGAAGGGGCACGAATCGCGCAGCAAAGGGACATCCGAGTGCCATGGGGACGACATGGGACACAAAAGGGCAACCGGCCAAGGTAAAAACAAAATTGACTAATCTGTGTGCGGGCAGATGCAGGACATCTCGGGGCCGTGAGTACGCGAAGGACACGAACCGCCCGGATCGGCCGAAATAGAGAACTTTCATCCGGGACAGTTGGGACAAAGGGACGCGGAAGACACGGAAAGCCGAAGGAGCCGAGAGCTAATCAAATCACGCCACGTGTCTTCGCATCAAAGAGGGACAGGGAAGCCCGAATCGGGTGGATCGGAGGAATTTGTCCCAGACGGTTTGGGACACCCGGGCCGAAAATACGCGAGGGACGCGAAAAGCCAGCATGCCCACGATGAATCAAAACAGGACATGTGTCCTAAGGGCCGGGGAGTTCGTGGCATGGGGAGCGAAACAGAATTTTGGCTAAGTGTTCGATGCAAGTTTTAAAGGGAGCGAGTTGGAGCGTTGGCCCGAGCCAATAAAAAGAGGACACGTGTCCAATGGAGCAGGGAAGTGCGGAGCTCGGGAAACTTTGAAGTTTTTTGCAAAAGTTCTTCGGCCAAAAACTAAAAAGCAAAGGTCTTCCCCGCGCCCCTGTCAACCAACCAAAGCGTGCCACGTGTCCCAGGTGGCGGGGCACCGGGGAAAAAATGAAATTTTTTCCAAAGAGTTAAAAAGGTCGAAATTTCAAGGGAAAGCCCACGGAAAGGTGGAGGAGAGAGAATTGCCCAAATGAACCAAAGCACTGACATGTGGCATCTAACCGGACAGAGCGAATTTTTTTGAAATTTTTTCCAAAATGCAAAAAGGTCAAAATTTAAAATTTTTTGCCCAACATCCGTTTTTTGGGCCGTTTTGCCCTAAAACTTCAGACCTTCATATCTTTTGATCCAGAGCTCGGATTTGCACGTTCTTTATATCATTGGAAAGCTTATGAAATTATCTATAGGATTTCATGGTCAATTTTGAATTTTGGTTCAGTTTCAAGAGAGAAAATTCAGAAACGGCTCTGGTACGTGTCCATGGCCAGAAATGACATTTCAACGACTAAATTTAATGCAGAATGGGTCGCACTCTCCTCCAATTTGGTCAAAAATGATAGGGTATGGGTTTGTAAGGTCCTCCATGCTGATTTAATGCATTTGCAGTCAATGAGGAATGGGTTCCCACGTTTTGTATGTTTTCTCTCTCCTGGGCTCGACCCATGCAATGTAAAAGCTAGATTTGGCTCATTTCTTAAGGGGGAACACTTTTGGCATAGCAAAAACTTCTTCTTTCACCTCCAGCAAGTGATTGTGGCAAGAATCAGACCTCTTCAAAGATTGTAATAGGTTTTCTACCTCTCTGAGGTTGTAATGCAGTGGTTTTGACATTGGAAATGATAATGCAAGCTTTGTGAATGGGTTTCAGTCCTTTGTTTGTATTATTTGCTTCATTTCAGATCCTAAATTATATCTTATCAACCTGTGTATGTTTTATGTTGCAATCTTTGGTTTGTGTCTATTTTTGCATGACAAAAATATTCACCACTCCTTTTGGTGCATCACCATCTTTAGTTAGTTTCAATTTTACACTTATATCCCTGTCTCCTTGCAATTTAGAGTAGGATTAGGATCTCGAACCTCTGTAAATGTGCAAGCAAGCATTAGAGCTAATCGAGAGGAGTTTGAGGAACCAACCTCTAATATGGAGATTCCTCTCTCAATTTCACAAGTCCCACAGCTAGAGAAAGGATTCCATGTTGTGCAATCACACTTTGGATGCTAGTATAATCAAACTAGAAATATGATCAACATCCGTGGCTGCTCTGTTCTTGCACTAACACCTATATGCACCCTAATCCTCTCCCAGGTGCCCTAGTCTAGCCAAACATCTCAAATTTGTCCTTTTTGGGGCATCTCGTATGTTCATTCCTACTTCTAGAATATTCAGTTCATTTTACGACACAATCCAGATCAACCTCCGGATCAGCTAAGTCATTTCCTTACTCTTCTTGCACATTAGGGTTTCTATTTTCATTAGCCTAGTTGTTTGGGTCATTTTCTATATTTATTTACTACTTTTATTTATTATTGTTCCTAGTTATATTAACTACCATTTTACCACATTTTAGTTAATCACCCAACAAAGGTCTTATTGCTTCTTCAAATCCAAGCACTTTTGCTTCTTCTCAAGAAATAAAGAATAACATCCCATCGAAAAAATAGACACCACTGGCCTCTAATACAACCCTACCAAAGTATGTTACATGTGATATGGCTCAAATTCTAAGTCAAATAAAAATTACATTCCCAATTGTGGAGTTATTAAGAATTCTGAACATAGAAAAAGAGCATTTGAATACTTGGGGCTGAAGGATGATGTGGTTGTCAAAGAAAGGGGTACAAATAATGTGGTGACTCCACCTATCATAGCTAAAGTTGAAGTTGAGATAAATGAAGAACCGAAAACATGGAAGAACCCCCAGAAGTATATTTAGGCACATCCTTGGTTGAATCCCAATTGGATGTGGATCCTTTCTTTACTACTTTGATTGTTAATGGGTGGATTCTTCATAACTGCATGTTTGATTCGGAGCTTCATGTAATATCATGCCTTTAGAGGTCATGAATGAACTAGATATCAAGATAACAACAACTTTTGGAAGGTGTTATGCTATGGATTCAAGAGAAGTACTGTTGTGGGATATGTTAGAGGTTTAGTGGTACAAATTTCTCCCTATCCAGGAAATATTTAACCATGAATATGGTTATAGTGGATTGCCCTAGCTAAGTGGGGCATGTTATTATCAAGAAAATGGGCTGTAAGTGTGGGAGGAAGTGTTCAAATGGACATGTCTTATGCCTCTATACCATTAGAAGGGAAGTTAGTCAAATTACACAAAGAAGAGAAGATGTTACATCTTATTGAGGATCCCATGAATGCCTCTTATGAGGTATTGTTCATTGATACAAATTTGGGTAACTTCATAGGTTGTGTAGATTCGAAGATCATTGTATGGATGTTAATGCACATCTTGAGGATGTAAATGTTCCCTGGACCATGATTTTTATGGAGCGTGTTCTAAATTTGGAAATGGAGCTAGAGTGGTTCTGACTTCTTCAAATGGTGAGTCATTTAGCTTTTCTCTTTAAGTTAAATTTTGAGTGCACCAATAATGTAGCAGAATATGAAGCACTCTTGTTGGGACTGAAAATTTCTTGGAAGCATGGGATAAAATATCTCCTTGTAAAGGGAGATTCTGAACTAATAATTAAACAGTACGTAAGCTATATATAACAAAAATCAAAGATTAAATTAGTATAGAAATGCAGTATGGGATCTCCTTGAGTGTTTTTATTCTTTTAATATTAACTATCACGAGAGAAGCGAATGTGTGGCATCCGATGGGTTAGAAGTTCTGCGTTCACAATATGACAAAGAGGATTCATCTCTATATTGTAAATTTGAAGTGGAAGTACTGGTTAGACCTTTTGTACCTGATAATATTCAACACTGGAAAATATTTGATGATGATTCACACATTAAAATATTTCTCAATTTCCAAGGTGATTTCACTGACCAAATTATTGATTTAGAGCCTATGATAGAGGTATGTGAAGGGAAGGAAGTTATATTTGGAAA
The DNA here is from genome assembly GCA_018340775.1 of Taxus wallichiana var. yunnanensis. Lineage (NCBI taxonomy): Eukaryota > Viridiplantae > Streptophyta > Pinopsida > Cupressales > Taxaceae > Taxus > Taxus wallichiana. Next base: position 453,757,332 of record CM031235.1, on the reverse strand, counting down.
AGAAGTAATTCAACTAAAGACTAATGTAATCCCAAGGGGATTAGTCAGTTTGGAATCTAGTTTTGACAATATTGATAGAGAAGTTTGTAAATCTACTACTTTTCCAAGAGATGTTGTGGAGTGCAATCTGGGCTCCAACCAAGATCCTAGAAATGTATGGTTAGGCAATAATCTAAGTAAAAAGAAAGAGAGGCTTATGGCCAATTATTAAGAAAATACAAGGATTTCCTTGTTTGGTCTTACTCTGAATTAAAATCCTATAGAGAGGATTTGTTTCAGCATGAGATACCATTGACACCTCACTCTAAGCCCTTCAGATAGAAAAAATACCAATCAATCCCCTCCTTGTAACCAAAATGCAAGAGGAATTGACCAAACTAAGAGATGGTGGGATAATACAACCCACTAGGTATTCTTCATGGGTAGCTAACTTAGTGCTAGTTAGAAAAAGAATGGTGATATAAGACTTTGTGTCAATTTTAGAAATCTGAATAAAGCTTCACTTAAAGATAATTATCCCCGCCTAATATGGATAATTTGCTACAGAAGGTAACTGGTTCAGAAATGTTATCTACCTTGGATGGCTTCTCTAGTTATAATCAGGTTGTGGTGAGAGAATCAAAGCAATACAAGATTGCATTCACCACTCCTTGGGGTACTTATGTTTACATTAGGATGTCATTTGGGTTGATGAATGTTGGGGATACTTTTCAAAGAGCAATGGACATTGCTTTTACAGGTTTTATAAACTAGTTCATTGTTGTATATCAGGATGACATCACTATGTTTTCCAAAAGAAGATAAGATCACTTAATACACTTAGATAAAATCCTAATTAGATGTAGGGAGTATGGCATTTCATTAAACCCCAAGAAATGTCATTTTGGTGTGCAAAAAGCTAAGTTACTTGGACACATAGTTTCTCACCAAGGAGTCATGATTGATCCAAAATGAGTAGAAGTTATTGACCAAGTTCCTATCCCCTTGTCAAAGAAAGGTATTCAGTCTTTCTTTGGGTAGATTAATTTTGTGAGAAGGTTCATTTCTAATTTTTCTAAATCACTTTGCCTATCACCAATATGTTAAAGAAAGATCAAGTGATCAAATGGGAAGAAGGGGTTGTTCAAGCATTCAAAGGAGTAAAATAAGCACTCAAGATTGCCCCTGTATTAGCTACCCAGTTATAAAAATATTTTCAAATGTTTTCATTTGCTTTTGAATTTACTATTGCCTTTGTGCTATTACAAAAGAATGAAGAAGGCCATGAAAAGCCTATTGCATTTTTTAGCAAAGCTTTGCAAGGGTCTAAGCTGAAATATTCTATCATGGAAAAGAAAGATTTTGCTTTGGTCAAAGCAACCAAAATCTTCAGACCTTATATTATAAGTTCAAAAATTATAGCATATGTGCCTCACATAATGGTAAAGGATATTTTGTCTCAGATGGAAATATCCAGTAAAAGGTGTAGATGGGTTAACAAGCTTCAAGAATATGACATGGACATACAAACTACCAAGCTTGTTCAAGGATTGGGCTTAACAAGGTTGATGGCGATAATAATTTACAGGTGGTAGAGATCCACAATGTTGAAGAATATGGGCCACACCCTCATCAAAAGGTGAGGATTTCAAAGATCGTATAAAGATGTAGTTTATTATTGGATGAACTTGAATTGTCCTCTGCACTTAAATAAGAATCAAAAGATGACACTTAAGTTAGTTTCTCAGAAGTATATCTTGACTAATCATGGATTATCTTGGAAGAATCCAAAAGGAGTGTTACTTAGATATATCACTGAAGAAGAGGCCCCTAAAAAATTGTGGAATTTCATGGGGGAGTGTGTAGAGGCCATTTTGTTGGAAGATTGACTGCTCACAAGATTCTAAGGGCATGATATTGGTGGCCTTCATTATTTAAAGGTGTTTCCTTGATGGTTCAAAGATGTGAAAGTTGTCAATGATTTTCTGGAAGACTAAAAGCTTCTGGGGCCCTACCCTTACAGCATGTGTCAATAAAAGCTCCATTTAAACAATGGGGCTTGGACTTTATTGGTGAAATATCAAACTCTTCAAGTGTTGGTCATAAGTGGATATTGGTAGCCATTGATTACTTTACCAAATGGGTTGAATCCATTCCCACTAGAAAGGCAACTCATCAAGTAGTCATGGACTTTATTCTCAATAATATAATCTCTGATTTGGTGTGCCTGCCAAGATAATTGTTAACAATGCCATGAGCTTGAGCTAACCATTGGCAAAAATGTGTCATGAATATGGCATAAATTTGTCTTATGCATCAAATTATAATCCTCAAGGAATGGCCAATAAGAATCAAACAATAGAAACATGTTAAATATCTTCAAAAGAACATTAGAGACCAATAAAAATAAATGGGGTGAGCAACTCAAGTTTGCATTATGGGAAGACAGAGTTACTACTAAGAGATCTACAAGAAAAATCCCTTTTGAGCTAGTTTATGGAGTTCAAGCCCTTTTTCCCTTACACTTGCAACTTTCCTCATATCAATTTATGCAACAATTTGAAGATGGAGGAGAAGTAAGTCCATATGAGGCAAGGATAAATCAAATCATGGAATTAGATGAAGTCAGAAGAGAGTCCCACAAAAACATGTTAAATTCAAAGAAAAACTAAAGAAAATATTTGATAAGAAGGTCACTCCAAGAGCTTTTAATGTTGGAGACTTAGTCTGTTGTGGGACATCAGGCATAAAGATAAAGGTAAACATGGGAAGTTTGATTCCCTATGGATGGGACCATACTCAATTCATATCAGGATTGGAGAACATACATTCTTTTTAAAATACTTAAAAGGACATTTGTCGAGCTTCATGTTAATGTCGACATCTCAAACACTTTTTAGATTGAGCCAAAGGATCAGGTATGATCATTGTATAGTGTATAGTTGTGTTGTTTTTCCCTTTGTTGTATTGTTGTTTCCCTTTTGTGCTCTGGTCTATAGTGACCAGTTTCAAGACATGGTAATATTCTGGTTTGAATGTAATCTATCTTTTCAAAGTAATCTCTTCATATTTGGTCTCCTAACTCCTTACCGAATGGATTAGGCATCTGGTCTGGTCTATGTTCTTGTGGTACCCACAGGGGTGCCCATCCCCGAGCAGGAGCCATTTTTGGTGCCCATTTTGACCCCTAAACTAAGTTAGTCTTTTTCATATACTTTCAGTTAAATCTAACTACTCTAAGTTCTCTATTATGCTCTCTCGTGATTCAAAGGTCATTCTAAAGTAAGGGAGAAGTATCAATTTATAATAAATTTTGTGCCTTAGCCAAATAGAGCTCGAGATTCAAAAAAATGTTAGGAAAACTCATTTAGTGGATTGATTTATCAAAGTATAAAGAGCTTTCGACTTACAAAATATTGGGATCTGTTTACAAAGGCAAAGAACCTGCAAATCAACACAAAATGATCCAAACTACTCCAGAAATCCAAAGCTCCAAAGGCCCAAAAAGAATACAACCCAATTGTGAAGTATAAAGTTACAAAAACTCAGTCAAAATGGACTTAGCCATTTTAAAGGGCAGAAGACATTCATATGGCCTTCAAAATCTACTTCCTAAAAGCATTGGTCATTGGCATTTGAAAACCCATGGGAGACTAAGTTTAAAAGCATTTGTGGGTTACTTTTGAAAGAGCCGAAAGAACTTCATTTGGCCGTCAAAATTTAATGCCATAAAACAAGGATTATGTGGCGACAGGATCAAAGGCTAAAAGGTGGACACATGTCGTCATTCTAGTGAACTTAAAAGTAGATGATCCTAGTATACCTCAAGTCCAATGAGAATGAACCAAGTTTTATAAAATCTTCGGGTCCGGGAAAGGTTGAAAATTCAAATGGTATACGTGGTGGAAAGTCGGATAAGACAAGTGGCATAGATCAAGAGCATCAAATGTACACATGTAGGCATTTCAGCTCTCCTCAACACATATGGGCTTTACAGACCTCAAGTATTAGGGTGAATGGTGGGAGTCGTAGTTGTAGTAATGGGATCAGAAACATAGGTAGGTAGAGTATAAACCATGGGAGCAGAAGGAGAAACTACGAAAGTTAAAGCATCACAAGCTCTCTTAGTGGTGATTAGAGCATGTAAGACATGAGGGAGATGAGTAGGGTTTTCATACAATGCTTGATGAAAGTCAGTAATAGCATTAAGTTGATCTTGGTCAACATTGGTATCTTTGTCATAGGACTTCTCACTATTATTTGCTTCTATTTTATGGAGAGGGACGCGATAGGAATTATCTAGAGGGTTATCATCCATAGATGTAGTTGTATCATCCATTGTCCTAAAAGTATAATGCTTAGATGAAGGGAGCTTGTTGGGCTTAGCATACCGATTGTACGAGATAATATATCAAATCTAAGCATACATGCAAATAAAAGTGGATATTCTACCGTAAGAAATATATAAAACAAGAGATATAAATCAACACCGCATTTAACATGGTTCACCTAGTGTGGGCTACGTCCACTAAGAAACAAGCCAATCTATTATCCAAAGCTTTAACAAGATTTACAATCTTCCACACTTCTCATATGTACATGTACTTTCTTTCTCTCAAAATTTTGCTTCTTCTCCAAGAATTATCTCCTTCACTCACAATTATTCTCACAATAATCAAGTTCTTCTTAATTCTTACTTTTAAACCCTAGCTTTCATGCATGTATAGTCGTTTATAAACTTAGGTCACTTAGCCATGCAATTATAATCAATAGATTTTATTTAATTTGCTAAAAATAGATCTAATTCCCGAGAGTTAATTAAAACACTCCCACACAGGTAACCGATATCGGTTCACCCTAACCGATGTCGGTTCCTCCTTGCGACCGATGTCACCCTAGGTGACCGATGTCGACCCCAGGTGACCGATGTCGATCCTGGCAATGACCGATGTCGGTTCCCCTACCGATGCTCTGATCGTATTTTCCAAAGCAAGTTTCACATTGCATGCTAAACATAAGTAATTGAGCTCCACAACTCAACAATATCTCACTTGGAGATTAATTACTGCACCATACCTATACAACATCATTATTGGATCCTTCCTAAGCTTTGTTTCTTCCTCTTCAAGTCTCAAACTCGAAGACCAACAAGTGGAGTATAGCTCCAACTTCTCCTTTACTAATGGCTTTGTTAGCATATCCGCAGGGTTCTCGCTCGTATGAATCTTTTCTAGATTCAACTATCCATCCTCCAATACATGTTGTATGAAGTGATACCTCAACTAAATGTGTTTTGTTCTTGAATGAAACATTGAGTTCTTTGCCAAATGAATTGTACTCTGACATCACTGAAAAAATTGCAATCATCTTGCTCCTTTCCCAACTCTTTTATGAACCTACTCATCCATATCATCTCCTTGCTAGCCTCTGTAGTTACAACATACTTTACCTCTGTAGTAGACAAAGACATAACCTTTTGCAATCTTGAAATCTAGCTAACTATCATCCCACCTACTGTGAAAATATATCCAGTAGTGCTCCTCCTACCATCCATATCTCCAACTATATCTGAATCAACATAGCCACATAATGAAATATCTGAACCTCCGTATCATAACCATATGCTAGATGTTCCTTTCAAATGTCTAAGTATCCAAAGTGGACTCGCTTTATAATGCTCTTTACCTGGATTGGCCATATATCTACTCACAACTCCCACTACCTATGCAATGTCTAGTCTGGTACAAACCATAACATACATGAGACTCCCAACTGCTAAATCATATGGCACTCATGTCATGTATTTGACCTCCTCTTGTGATGATGGACACTGATCTTTTCTCAATTTGAAGTGTCCAAGCCATAGGTGTACTAACAGTTTTGCATTCTACATCTTGAACCTTTCTAACACCCTGTAGATATAATCCTCCTGAGACAAATATAATTTCTTGTTTTTCATATCTCTTTGTATTTGCATGCTAAGGATTCTTTTTGTAGCTCCTAAATCCTTCATAGAAAATGTGTGAGCTAGCTTTCCCTTAATCTCACCAATGTCCTGCATACTAGATCCTACAATAAGCATATCATCCACATACAATAAAAAAATAATATAGCTCCAATTTTATAGCTTCTTGAAATAAACACAATGGTCGATTCACATCTCAAGTAACCATGCTCATGCATAAAACTATCAAACCTCATGTACCATTGTCTTGGAGCTTGTTTGAGCCCATATAGGCTCTTTTTCAACCTACACACTAATTTTTCCTTACCCTTGACTTCATACCCAAGCAGATGCTACATATAAATCTCTTCATCCAAATCACCATGAAGGAAAGTTGTCTTTACATCTAGTTGCTCTAAATGTAAATCTTCTACTACAACTAAACTCAATACAATACAAATAGAAGTCATGAGTAGAGACTTATTCTCGCTCCCCCGATTCCCCCTCCTCCCCCTATATCTAGATGCGATGATAGAGAGCCTATCCATATCCATGCCCTCGGCCTCCCTATCGCCCCCCTATCTAACTCTATGGGATCTATAGGCGTGAGATGGATTGATCCCCCCCTCTATATCTATATGGACTAGAAATGGATGGGTCACTTGTCCAGCCCCAACTCGCCTTCCTATAAACTCTCTCGCTTCCTAATATAACTATGGAGAGGAGAGACCGCGCCCTATATAGATATAGCGCCCGCCCTTCCACTCAATCGATACATCGCCCATATAGAGAGAGGGGGAGCCGAGATAAGATAGTTGCTCTAGTTCTTCTTGTTCTGGGCCGGCGGAAAGGTGGATCAATTCTGAACTAAACTATGGAGGGGGGCCCTATCTACCCTATCTCGCTCTGGGAGCCCGCCCTATATAGAGAGTAGTAGGGGGGCCTCTAGATGTCTATCGGCTAGCCCCTCCCCTATAGAGATAAGATAGTTCTGGTAGCCGGGGGTTTGGTTTTTCTCTGTGCCCGAGAGATATAGATAGATGGGCCCTACTCTCACCATAGAAGGGGTGTGACTTGATTTCCGTGGACCCGGCCCGTCCCGATACAGTGACCTGAACAAGGGAAGGGCCTGAGGGAAGCCGATTAGAACCGAGATTCGATGGGGATGGGCATAGCATAAAGGAATGTGCCCCCCCTCTCATTCAGGGCTCCTCACCTCGGAATACGATAGACAGTACGAGATCTCTCGTATAGTTCTAGTTGGCCCCCCACCCCATCCAACTATACCAATTGATATCTAGGGGCCACACCAGGCCCCGTGGATATAGATAGGGCCTGTGCCCCATGGATATACAACAAGAGAAAATATTTCACCAAATTCAATACCTACTTTACTGTAAATCCCTTTACTACAAGCCTTACCTTGTACCTTTTCTATCCACCCTCTTCTTCCTTGATCCTGTAAACCCACTTGTTTTGCAATTTCCTCTTACCTGTTGGTAACTTAACCAAATCCCAAGTTCCAAGGAGTTCATCTCCTCATCCATGCCATGCTCTCACTCAATGTGGGTCTTATCCTACATTACTTCTTCAAAACTTTCTAGTTCACCATTATCACCAATAATAGATAAAATACGAAAGGTGTAAAACTTTCTAGAGGTTTACTTACCCTTTTTGACCTTCTCACAGGAGTTTGGGTTACCAGAGGATCATTCTCGACCTCCTGGACATTTGTATCCAAATCACGCTGACCAACATCGGTCACTTGTAACCGATGTCGGTTCGCTAACGATGTCGGTTTGGCTCTTCTATAACCAATACTAGTTTTGCATGCCGATGTCAATCGTGGTCAAATTGACATTGGTTACTATGTAACCCTGTAGGTAATACTTTTAAATCCGAGAGTTCATTTTCATTCACAAACTTCTTAACTGGTTCATCCTTGGGTACCAAAATTTGATCCCTATACATTCTCTTTTAATTCCATTCAAAGATCACGACTCTTAATAATTTTAGAATTCTCTAAGCTCCAAAACAAATTTGAAATCACTAGATCCATAACCAATGAAAGTGCATCTCTTGGATTTTGCATCCAACTTTTTTCCTATTTTCCTTATCAACATGCACAAAAGAGTCTGAACCAAAAAATTTAAGGAAAGAAAGATCTACCTCTTTTCCGGTCCAATCTTCCTTGGTATTCCTCCATCTAGTGAACTTGAAGGCCCACGGTTAATCAAATAAATTGATGTATCAACTGCTTCTACCCAAAACTGCAAGGGAAATCCAGAATGTATCCTCATACTTCTAGCACGTTTCATGATTATCATGTTCATTCTTTCTGCAACACCATTCTCATGTGGTGTTCTTAGACTACATATCTCATTCACATTCACCGAACAACAATCATTGAAATCTTTGCTACATGTATTCACCACCATTGTCATATCTAAGGCACTTTAACTTTGAATTTGATTCATTCTCAACAAGGGTTTTCCATATTTTATAAGTCTCAAAAACATCAGATTTACGTTTAATACAATAGACCCATACCTTTCTTGTAGCATCATCAATGAAAGTAACATTATATGGGATCCTCCATGAGAAGCTACTTGAGTTGGTCCCAACGCATCCGAGTGTACAAGCTCCAATTTCTTCTCCTTCTTAGTTGCCCCAAATTTGAGAAATCTCACTCTCTTTTGCTTTCCAAAGACACAATGCTCACATAAATCAAGATCTAAATATTTCAAATCTAATAACTTACCCTTAGCCTTTAAGATTTGCATTCCTTTTTGACTCATATGGCCCAATCGGTTATGCCACATGCATGCATCCGAATATGAAATAGATAATACATAAAAGGAATCAAGAATATAGGTAGATAAATATAATGTTCCTACCTTCTTACCTCTTGCCTCAACAAAATCACCCTTGGTGACTTTCCAAGAGTCTCCTGTAAAAGTAACCATGCAACCAACTTCATCTAGTTTCCTGCAGAAATAAGATTCCTCCTGAGACTTGGCACATGCCTCACATATTTGGATACCCATGTATTTCCATTTTGCAATTTAAGATGAACTTCCCGTTTACCAATAATATTGCAAGGTTCGTCATCACCCAAATAAACATGCCCAAAATTTCCCTGGACATAATTTCTAAAATAACCCTTATTAGGAGTTGCATGGAAACAAGCTCCTAAATCTAAAACCCATGATTCAATTCTATTATCTAAAGAAAGAATAAGAGTATCTTGCATTACCTCTCGACGCAACAAGATTTACTTCTTTACCTTTGTCCGGTTGTTGGTTCTCTTTGTCCTTTGACCAATAATATTTCTTTGTATGTCCTTTCTTTCTCGCATTTCCAACAAGTAATTCACATACTTCTAGATTTAGATCTGCTATCCCTTGACTTTGATTTCCCATTACTCTTACTTTTGGACCTCTCCTTTTTCCCCGCTCCGGCTTTCTACATTCAAAGCATTCCCGGATGATGATTCCTCTATACTCTTCCCGCGAATTTCTTCATTCGAGATTATACTATCCACATCATCAAACTTCAAAATATTATTAGCATATTTTGTATTATTAATAGCCATTACCAAGTTATCCCAACTATCGTGCAAAGAACATAAGAATAAAAGTGCTTTTACTCCATCAAATGGTATATCAACCGATTTTAACTAATTTACAATAGATCTAAAATCATTCAAATGACTAGATGTAGATCCACCTTCATGCATCTTAGAACTAAATAGTTTCTTCATCAAATAAACTTTATTTGAAGCACTAGGTTTTTCATATAAATTAGTAAGATATTTCATTAACCCTACCATAGAAGTCACTTTTGTAATATTGGAAGCCACAGATGCTGTCAGGATCAATCTTATAGATCCCAAAGCCTTTTTGTTAAGAATCTTCCATTCTTCATTAGTCATCTTCGTAGGTCTAGAATTCTCATCCAATGGTAAATACAAATCTCTTTGATACAGATAATCCTCAATCTACATCTTCCATAATTGATAATTTCGGTCGTCAAACTTCTCTACCTTGTATTTGTTTTCTTCTTGCCATTGTTGTAGCTCCCACTCAATCAAAAACCCTTTATGAGTAAATATGTCAACACACAAAACCCTCAAACGAAGCTCGACACCAGCTTGTTAGGGTTAGCATACTGTTGTATGATAATATATCGATCTAATCATACATGCAAATAAAATCATATATTCTACCAGAAGAAATATACAAACAAGATATATAAATCAACACTAGATTTAACGTGGTTCACCCAGTGTGGGCTACGTCCACCAAGAAACAAGCCAATATATTATCCAAAGCTTTGACAAGATATACAATTGAAGATTTACAATCTTCCACATCTCTCAGATGTTCAGTACTTTCTTTCTCTCAAGATTTTGCTTCTTCTCCAAGAATTCTCTCCTTCACTCACCAATATTCTTACAATAATCAAGTTCTTATTTCTTGTTAACTCGTACTTCTAAACCCTAGCTTTCATGCCTATATAGTCATTTATAAACTTAGGGCACTTAGCCATGCAATTATAATCAATAGATTTGCTTTAATGCTAAAAATAGATCTAATTCCCGAGAGTTAATTAAAACACTCCCACACAGGTAACCGATGTCGGTTCACCCTAACCGATGTTGGTTCCTCCTTGCCTAATCGATGTCATCACTGGGTGACCAATGCCTGCCCCTAACTAATGTTGGTTACTATATTTTCAAGCAAGTTTCACATTGCATGTTAAACTGAAGTAATTGAGCTCCACAACTCAACATTGAGGGATCCAAAATGACAAATGCTATGGGTGACGTGCATAAAATGAAAGAAAGATGAAGTAAACCCTACAATTATAAGCAATTAATGAAAATCCTATAAGCGTGAATGAGTGAGTCAGTTCACCAAAATGTTTAACTAAAAATTAGGAATATGGGGGATGTATGATAGTTAATCTAGTCTAGAATGGCATGTAAACAATGTAAATAAATGTAGTAAATAAATATGGAAAATGACCCAAGAAACTAATCTAGTGAAAGTATAAACCCTAATATGTAAGAGAAGTATGGAAGTGACTTAGTTGATTTGATGAACTTGTGGGACTTTGTCACATAAATGATTAGAGGAATAGGAAGTAGGAATGACTGTGTAGAAGTCCTGAAAAATATGGATCTCGAGCTATCTAACTGGACTGGAGCGCCTGGAGAGGGACTGGGAACCTGTGGGCACTCTAGTCTGCTGAATGGGTGCCCTAAGTATTCTGCAAAAGGTTTGTAACTAGGTTTCACATGTTCGACATGTGGTATGAAACCCTTATTGTGTATCACATCCGATTCATTGCACCGCATCAAGTGTCACTAATAATCCAAGATGAAAGAAATACCTGTAAGAGACCACAAGAAATATCAAAACCCTAAAATAGAAGAATGTAAATGAATGGGTCCATGACCTCACTCCTCGCCTATCATAACAATGGGCTTATTAATCGAGCATTGCACTACATTTCGCACTCCAAATGTAGTTCTAGTGTGTGTGTGTGTGCATCATGTGCTCTTGTGTCAGTCACACTTTGTGTAGTAACAAGCAATAACTAGGTGTAAAAATGTAGTTAAATGGTGGATGGAATAGAATAGAATCCCTCCTCCTATGCTTGTGTGATGCAGATGAACCAACCTTGTCCTTGTGATGGAGCTAATGGATGCAACTCTAGGTGGATGATAGTAGTGACTAGTGCTTGGTCCCTCATTATGGTCTCATAAATTTATATTTATAAGGTTCTCTTGATCTAATTTTGTAATTAACCCTGAAATGGCTAACCACCAAAAAGATAAGAAGCTAAAACAACTAGAAAGTGCCCAAAAGGTGGCGAGAAAGTTCAAAAAGGATCGAGGCGCCCCTTATGGGACTAGGGTGCCCATGGGTGCCCCAAGACCACCTGGCACCCCAATCAAGGCTAAAATGATGGAAGATTATCGAAATAGACTACGCATGTGTGCAATGAAGGTTGGGAATGACGCTTGCAGATAAAATAAAAATGGCCAAAAGACATGAGTTAATTAGTACTTTCTTCACTCAAAACCTTATAAATAGGTAGTATGTGATTGCGACTAAATAGTGTCTAAAGTCCATGATTTTTGTCCACATTTTCCCCACTTTATTGTGGTAAGTGAAAATCTCAAGAAAATAAAGTAGATAGAGATGTGTACCTGATATCCATGAAGATTGTAGTAGAAAATGCACCGAAGGACTAGACAAAGTGTGGAATGACAAAAATATGATGGAACGTGGAAACTAAAGATGAAAAAAGCATAAAAAAGTGATGAGAGGGAACCTATCATGGAAACGCATGTGTAGTTGTTGATGTGTGTGATGTACTTGCATGGTTACTATGGTGTGTGTTGCCATAAAATGTTGTTGTTGGCGAATTTTTTTGTTGTTGTTGCTACCCCCATTTGACTGCTTGTTTCTTATACGGCCGGACCTACAAGGAGAAAATGATCAAGTAGTCAAATATGTATGCATGTATGTATGTATGTGTAAAAATGAAATGTAAAAGACGCATAAGTGTAAAAAGCATGTGAATGTAAAATACATAAATGAAAAATTATAAATGGAACATGTGCACCTAATCCATGTCGAGAAAGAGAGTATAGAAGGATATCCCAGTATTTCTCGGGGTTTTTGGGCAATCGATGCCATAGGCTAGAAGAAGTATAAGGAGAAAGTTGCATTATTTTCCAACCTTTAACTACTTCCTTGAATATGTGTGAAGAGATCTTTGTATGTCCTAGTTTTTGGGAGATCTGATGCCACTGTCGAAGATTTATGGGGAGGAATTCCGTTGTATCCTCCAACCTTTAACTCGCTTCCCCGAATGCTAAGGACAACCACATATGTAAAATCCACCGTGTACGGAGTTCGTAGACCGGTATGAACCCACTCATTGTATGTAACCCATAATGAAAAGGGAAGAAAGTGCACTAAATTGAATTGATGTAGAAGCATTGTGTAGAATGTAAACCCGATGATGCCCCCTCTTTGGGGTGCATGCAACATCGTTGATAGAAGAATGAGGCCCCAAAAGAGGACCAACCGCATGAACTCAAACTCTACCTTGTAGGGGAAAGGAATGTGCTTAGTAGAAACCAAGGCACACACAAACAAAAGGCTAGCCATAGATAAGTGATAGTATGAGCAAGCATGCATATAGAAAAAGTGTATAAGCTACACAAACAAAGTAAAACTACCAAACAAAGCAAAGAATGTAAACACACAAGAAGACAAGTAAGCCACACAAAGTGGGCTTCAAACATTGACATCACTCATGATGTCACAAAACACATAAGGTCATCATGGCCATGTATTAAAAACAAGTGTGCACACCAAACATAGGGCAAGACCTCGCATCCAAGAACAAAAATGGCAAACAATGTAGCAAACAAGTATGAAAGCAAATATCCTCATATAACAAATGTTGCACATGAAGCACTGTTAGCATGTTAGAAAGATAACTAGTATGTCAAAAGCGTGTATAACCAAGGAATGTACAGTGCTAAGTACAAAATGAAACAATAACACTTGTGAGAGATGAACATGGATGCCCCTATGACTAGTGTGGGAAGGGTAGTAAGCGGGCATCCATGTCATGTGTAAGAGACATATATCTCGTGATCATAGCTAGAAAAAGACGTGAATGCACGTGTGTGGATGATATAGATAAATGACATACAAGTAAGCTAGCTAGCATGTGTAATAAAATGAACATGAACAAGTAAAAGTAAGCAAGAATAAAAGCAAGCATAATATGCAGTATGCTTTGGATGGATGGAATGGAATGTAAAAAGGATGGTAGAAGTCGCGTGCCCCCCAAGTGAATTGAAATGTACGTAGTGAAGTTCATTTGGTTTTCCCTCTTAGCAGTCAAGAATGAGCCATAAATGAGAGTGTGCCATTAGGAAATGGTCAAAGTGTGTGTTGTGTCTAACGCACTATGATGAGTGTATATGTGTGGTGACGATATGTGACCTAGAGATGATGTGTGCATGAACCTTATAGCCGAAGCGTATATCATGACAAGATGAATATAGGAGTGATGATGTAGCCTAAAGCATATACCACTAAAAGATGATAGAGTAGGTGACCATTTAGCTTATAAAGCATATGTCACTATCCTAATAATGTTGTATAATAAAAAGGTTGAATGATGAATGTGTAATAATGATAAGGTCCGTTTCATTTGTAAACCCTCGTGAATCGAGTGTGGACTAAGGAACTAAAGTGTGTCATAGGGTAGTGAGTGTAGCACATATAAGATGATGTAATGAAGATGATAAATGACCATGTGATGTGTATGTAGTGTATAATATGTAGGAAGCAATGTTAAATGAGTATGATGAAGACTAGTAGGATGTATGGTGTATAAATATGCAAAGATTGAAATGATATGGACTAAATGTAGAATGTATGAAACGTGATGTGTGGTGTTTATAGTGCAAAGGTGTGTGGGTTCACATGTAGTAAGCCCTCAACAATCAAGTGTGAATCGAAGCACAAGAGTGTGTCATCGAGTAATGACGACACTATAACATATGTATGACTATGCAAGATGAGATGATGCTAAGATGAGTGTGGGGGGGAAGGGTGTTAGATGTTATGCCCCCAAGTATACATGAATGAATCAGATAATCAATAACCGTGAAGGACGAAGGTCCTCCATCCGATGCATGTGATGAAAGTGTATGACCATGCTCTAATAGTGGTGGTATGGCAGATAGATGGTGTGTTGGTGAATGAAGTCTATGTGCATGTGATGGGTGAATATATGATGAATTTCGCGGTGTAATAAAATGTGTCGATGATGGATATCTATGCGTTGAATGCCAAGATGATGAATAATTACATGGGATAAACCGAGGTGGTGATCGATGTCGAGAGGTAGTGACTGTCCTAGGAATAGGCATATACCTATGTGTAGGACTAGCGAAGTGGTGTGGTTGTGTAAACGATGCTCGAGTAGGTGAGGAGTAGATTGTGCTTTAATAAACATAGAATGTGATGTGCTAGAAGAAGTAGATGAGGTGCTAGCTACTATGTGAGGAGACGATGACCATGGTGTAGATGGAGGGACATCGTCAATAGAAATGACGCGATTATTGTGAATAAATTTAAGTTGCAAATGATTCATATAAATGATTGATTGAGAGTGACAGATCTAATTGAGACCAAGAAGCATGTCACATCTAGAAATTGTGTTTCTAATGAGGAAAGGCACAAGCAATGTAAGAGGACCAACTGTAACATGAATTTTGGCAACACCAAAGGGTTTGTTGAAAGGGTACTCAATTTACGATTGTGGGTAGCCTTTAGCCTTGAGAAGTGAAATAGAGCATGCACTAACGGGCCATGATGGGTCGACCTTAGTGTTGTTAATGGAGGTCGAGCCAATAAATGCATTGATATGTAAATGATTATATGTAAATTTTGCATGATAATCGTGATTGGAGAAAAAGATAATCGCTGGGGTGAAGCGTTAGCGCTTCAACTAAGAACTCTTGAGCTCCTAATCCAGGAGGAGGCACTGCGTGAGAGACATAATTAGTAAATAAATTTTTCATTTGATGAGGGTCGTCAATCCTCTTCATTAATAATGTCAATCCTGGGTTGGTGTACGAAGGTTGTATGCATTAAGAGAAGAAGATATTGGAAAGCACTCCTTTAAACACAATCCAAACTTGCATAAAATAAATCACACATGCAGAAATTTAAAGGCACACTTTCGAAATGTAAACACACTTGCATAAAGGAAATCACACTTGCAAGAATATAAAGACACGCTTGCATAAATGAAATCACACTTGCAGAAATGTAAACACACTTGCATAAAGGAAATTGCTTGAATTGAAAATAAAGGAAAGAGGAAAAGACACTTGCATGTTCACAAAAGAAATTACATAACATAAAAAAAAAAAAAAAAATTACAACAAAAGGAAAACTGCATAAATAAAGAAATAAACATTAACACATTGATCCATCTTCCTTGGAATGAGTGGTCAAATCATTCCTTGGAAGAGGACTTAATTCATACTTTTAATTCAAAACTTGCAGAATAACTTTACTTCAAAAGATTGGAAAGAAAGAACAGATCTTTATTTCTTGAGAGAAAAATTACATATCTTAGTGTGGAAGGTTGCATTTATAATTCATGCATCCAACCAACTCATTATTTTAGGAAATACAATATGATATTATCTTTATTCCAATCCTAACAACTAAGATCTCCATCTCCACAAAATATGGAGAGAGATATATTATTAGAGTCAAAGTCTAATCTCACTGTTTTAGGAAGATTTGCTCCCAAATCTTCTCCTTGCTTTTTGGTAACAAGAATCACAATGATTTTATTCTCTTATATTATTAGAAGGAGGTTTTTCCTCAAAAGATTATTTTGACCAAATATCTTTCCTGGATTTTCCATTTGACTTTATTGTTTTTTATTGTGGAACTTTTGACACTTGTATGATACGTTTTTTCCTTAGACTGCAGTTCATTAAAAGTTAGATATCTCTTCATTGGTAAAACTCCTGTAGCAAATATGAATGAGTTTTTGGTAAACATGTTCTATGAACAAAAACCTCTCTCAAATTTTCTATTTGACTTTTCTTTTATGGAACTTTTAGTGCTCGTCTGATACACTTTTTCCTTGGACTACAACTCACTAAAAGTTAGATTTCTATTCATTGGTAAAACTGTAGCAAATATGAATGAGGTTTTGTTAAACACATTTCTATGAACAAAAACCTCTCTCATATTTTTCATTTGACTTTTTGTTTTCGTTTATGGAACTTTTAGTGCTCGTTTGATACACTTTTTCCTCGGACTGCAACTCACTAAAAGTTAGATTTCTCTTCATTGGTAAAACCTATAGCAAATCTGAATGAGGTTTATGTTAAACACATTTCTATGAATAAAAACCTCTCTCATATTTTCCATTGGATTCTCTGATTTTTCACAATTCCTCAAAATGTCATTCTGTTGATGTAGGTTCCGGAGCTAATGTTGTCATTCCTTTTATGCAAGTTCTAGAACTAAAGTTGTCATTCTTTTTATGCAAGTTCTGGAACTAAATATGCAAGTTCCAAAACTAAATCTTCTTTTTCCATGAATTACAAGTTCCAGAACTAATTGTCATTTTATACCTTGCAGTTTTGTCCATTGTTTTAATTGCTTAAAAATATAAATATACAAATTACAAGTTCCGAACTAAATTTACCAAGTTCTAGAACTAAATCATGCGAGTTCCGAACTAAATCATGAGTTCGAATTAAACCTGCAAGTTCCGAGAACTAAACTGCGAGTTCGAAACTAAACCTGCGAGTTACGAACTAAATCTGCGACTTTTGGAACTAAATTTGTGAGTTCCATAGCTAACTTAAACCAACTATAACTTTTGCATGCGATCTCAGATTGAGATGATTCTTTTTTTGAACTTACATAATTTTTCGAGAGGAATCTGAATATGAAATCATGTTTGAGTTTAAATGTATTGTTTATTATCAATTCCATTTTTCCCAAAACTAACATTATCTTTCCTTTATGGCCCGCATACACAAGAATTTGCATCTTTTCCTAAATAATCAATAGGATTAGTCAACAAAATAGATAAGAAAATATTTCTAAAGAATGAGCAAGATATATATCCTATATTCTATCTTAAACAAACTATAAGTTCTAAGATTTCATTTAAATCCACTTTCAAAGGTAACTTGGAAGCACAAAATAATGGTAATTTTATGGCCAATTTATGGCCTCATCATCATTTTTGTGTTATGTTTCGGTAATGGGTTATTAAAGATCTTGAGTTTATGATTTTCATTAATAGGTGTAGATGTTGTGGAATTCGAAGTTTAATTTAACCAAAGTGTCAAAAATCATGAATGAGAATTCATAGTCAAACAACAATCAATGGTGTGTCCGATGCATTGATGATAATCACAATAAGAGTGTTCATCGAAATTACATCCTTTTGGTTGAGATGGATCTATTTGAAGAGGAGATGGTAATGTAATAAGATTATCAATCGATTAGTTGTGGGATCAAAACACCCAAAGGTATATTAATCTTAGTAAAAGGACATCTTTATGGTTGTGATTGAAGCTCCTTATGAGTAGATACTGCATTTACAGTAGTTTTTTTATATGTGGGTTTAGTTGTGGTAGGCTTGAATGTTGGCTTACCCTAAAAATGTGTGGATGATGATGCTTTCTCTTGATACTTAAGTTTTCCTATTTCCGGAGTTTAGTCTCACGAAGCTTGAGAGTTTGAAAAATTTGATCAAACGAAGGAGAGGTCTCAAAGAGAACACTCTCCTAAAGAGGTGGCAAGAGACTCTAAATGAATAAGTCCTGAAGTTTGGAATCACTAGTATGTTAGACATCTTAGGTAAATTATTTTTGTATCACAAGACATAATCGGATAAGTGTTTGTTAGACCCTTTCTTGAGCTATGAAAGTTGAGCATAGGATATCTTAGAGCCAATGTTGATAGAGAAATGCATGAGAAAGGCATCAGCCATATGCGTGAAAGAGACTACCAAATGCATGGGTAGGTCATAGAACCAACACATCGCATAGTCTTACAAATTATGAGGGAAAAGCTTAACTAGTATAATGTGATCATCCACATAGTCAAGGCATGCTACATGAAATGCTCAGAGATGCTCTTATGGGTCCCCATGGCCTTTAAATATAGGTAGCTTAGGAGAGACAAAATTAGGTGGAAATGGATAGGTCGATATGGTAGGTGCGAAAGGAGTATGCAACAATATTATAGAGTCTAAAGATGGTGTTACGCATGAGGTAGCTAGCTGAAGCTAACGAATTTGGGTTTGCAAGTCCTAATATAAAGAGGTCAAATATGGATAATTTGAAGAAGAATCGAGGTGTAGATGAGGAGTACTAGGGTGAATGGTGGGAGTGGTGGTTGTAGTAATGGGGGGGTATTTGTAGTAATGAGAGCAGAAACATAGGTAGGTAGAGTAGATACCATGGGAGAAGAAGGAGCAATGAAAAAGTTAAAGCATCACGAGTTCTCTTAGCAATGATTAGAGCATGCAAGACATGAGGGAGATGAGTAGGGTTTTCACGCAACACTTGGCGAAAGTCAATAATAACATTAATTTGATCTTGGTCAACATTGGTATCTTCATCATAGGACTTCTCACTATCAGTTGCTTCTATTTCATGGAGAGGACATGATGGGAATGATCTAGAGGGTTATCACCATAGATGTAGTTGTATCAACCATTGACCTAGAAGTACGATGCTTAGATGAAGGGAGCTCACAATATTGGAGGATCCAAAATGACCACTATGGGTAACGGGCATAAAATGAAAGAAAGATGAAGTAAGCCCTAGAATGATAAGCAATGAATGAAGATCCTATAAGCGTGAATGAGTGAGTCGGGTTCACCAAAATGATTAACTAAAAATTAGGAATACGAGGGATGTATGATAGTTAATCTAATCTAGAACAACATGTAAATACAATAAATAAATGCAAGAAAATAACTATGGAAAATGACCCAAGCAACTAATCTAGTGAAATTAGAAACCCTAATATGCAAGAGAAGTATGAAAGTGACTTAGCTGATTTGATGAACTCACGGGACTCATCATAAATGATTGGAGGAACAGGAAGTAGGAATGATTGTGTAGAGGTCCCAAAAAGATGGATCCGAGCTATCTAGCCGGATGGAGCGCTGGAGAGGGACTAGGGTGCTGTGGGCACTCTGGTTTGTAAAATGGGTGCCCTAGTCTATGTAAAAGGTATAGAAGTGGGTTTCACAGTTTATCGGTGGTGCAAACCCTCGATGTGTGTTACATCATATTTGTTGCCTTTGCACCGTGTCGTGTCACTAATAATCCAAGATGAAAGAAAGACTGCAAGAGACCACAAGAAGTATCAAAACCCTAAAAAAAGAAGAATGCAAATGAATGGGTCAAATTGACCTCAGCTACCACAACAATGGGCTTACTAACTGAGCATTGCACTACATTTCAGACCCAAATGTAGTTTTGGTGTGTGTGTGCATCATGTGCCCTAGGTGCTCTTGTGCCAATCGCACTTTGTGAAGTAGTGAGCAATAAATAGATGTAAAAATGTAGTAGAATGGTGGATGGAATAGAATAGAATCCCTCCCCTATGCTTGTGTGATGTAGATGAACCATCCTTGTCTTTGTGATGGAGCTAATGGATGCAAATGATCTCCAAATGGATGCAACTCTAGGTGGATGATAGTAGTGACTAGTGTTTGGTCCCTCATTATGGTCTCATAACTTTATATTTATAAGGTTCTCTTGATCTAATTTCGTAATTAACCTCGAAATGGCCGACCACCAAAAAGATAAGAAGTGAAACGGATAGAAAGTGCCCAAAAGTGGTGGGAAAGTTAAAAAGGACTAGGGTGCCCCTGGTGGGACCAGGGCACCCATGGGCACCCTAGTATCAGCCCGGGTGCCCTAGTTAAGGCTAAAATGATGGAAGATGACCGAAACAGACTAGGCACGTGTGCAACGAGGGTTGGGAATGATGCCAAAAATCAAATAAAAATGACCAAGAGACATGGGTTAATTACTACTTTCTTCACTCAAAAACCTTCTAAATAGTAGTATGAGATCAAGACTAAATATTATCTAAAGTGCATGATTGTGTGTCTACAATAAGTAATCCTACCCCATTTTATCTACCATTCATTGATGTTGTTGCTCTGTCTTTAAATATCACTGAGACTGCCCCTTAGTCAAATTATACCATCTAGAGAATGTAAGAGCAATCGAATCCCACTATCTTTAGTAGCCTATGTCTGCAAAGTAAACATACACAATAGCCTTTTGAGTCAACTTGTGAGAGTGAGGGATGTGCCCATTGGCCATATTTATCCTATATTGACCCACCATTTTCAGAAAGAAATTGAGGGAACAAATATCCCATCTCCCCTCTCCCATTCAAGTTACACCTCGAGTCCTCTCACCCTGGTTCAAGGCATGACCAAAAGTAGCAGGAAAAGGCCATATCCTTTGTACGTGTCCCTCAATCATCCCAAGGCTTGATCCCAAGGAAAGTGTTAGACCCATCCCCAACTACAAAATGATATATTATCCGATCTTCCACCATTTCCAACATAGGACGAAGCGCCTAGAGAAAACAATAACGGTATGTGTTATTTTCTAAATCGGGAAGTTTTTCCTAGGGAAAACATGCATTTGATAGTTGGCACAACTTATCGTTGATAGTTTTACATAGAATCCAATAGACATTCAACTCCAATTTATTATCCAAATGAAGGAACAAAATTACTAGCATGTTTCATACTTTGGGCAAGGGAACTATCTACTTTTCTTTCTCGCTTTTCAATTTTCTTACTTGGTATCTAATAAGGAATGACACCTAGGTCATATGTAAGGACAACGATATGTATGGAACAAAGTTTCATCTCGTAGCCATTATTATTGGGTTCATGACCATTTGTAGTGGCGCTTATCTATAGGGAAATGTCATGGATGAAGGGCCAAGATGACCACTCTCCCAACAATCTTCCTATATGCGACAAGATGCATAAATCCTATAAGTATTCACATCGATTCAGTGGATTGAGCACCCCCAACCCCCTCCACCCATCTCGAAACAAAATTTTCTAAGAAAACAATACACATAGACATTCTATCCTTCCTCTCTCGGCATTCAGGTGTACTTTATCCTTAAATGATTTGTTTACTTTACACGTTTTATTATGATTTCTCTAAGTTAAAATTCAATTTCATATACTATGATCATTGACTTCACTTTTTTCTTTTGTAGGTTTGTTCTTATCCCAACAAAAAGGCAACATAAATGGAAAAATGAGCAATCTCAAGCACAAAACACTTATGAAAAAGTAATATTCAGTTACAAATGTAGGTATCCTTTTCACTACATGCACAATTCTCCCTTAGGGTTCTTATCCCCTCTTAGACTCCACGATACACATCCTACAATTTATATTCGACACGTTATCGATTACAATCTTCTTCGACTCTCCACAAGGTACACTCTTCCTATCTACTTTATGCTATCAAATATTCATTCACCAACATAAAGTGGGGGTAAATATAGACACAAAATTATGCACTTATTACTATTACATTATGCCTCTAGTATGTCGTTATATGCATGATTCCTAAGCAATAAAATTAGACATTGATAACACTTGTTTTGCTTTTGTAGACACAAAATCACGCACTTGGGTACATTTCTAGGTCCTAAAAGCATACTTGTATTCATATGATTCTTAAGCGAGAAAACTAGTAGTTGACAATTATCTTTGGCATCTTTACTTTATTTCTTGTCTTCTTTCTGGTCTTTTACACCCTATAGCCCAATCAATACTTTACTTGCTTATCTTTTATGACTTCGGACACTAGCGCCTTTGCCAAGACGCCAACGCCTACACGCCTCATCCCCTTTGGGTGCCCCGGGTGCCCTTTTTTCTATCTTAGTCACTTCTTTTGTGTCTCTTTTATCTTTTTGGGCATCTTAATTTCTTACGGGTCGGTCTTCCAATTGTCAATTACAAAATTCAACCAAGGGAATCATATAAATACAAAGCTATGTGACCAAAATAAATGACCAAGCTCTAAGCATCTATTATCATCACCTAAGCTTGCATCCAAAGGCATCTAAGAACACTAAAGGCATCCATCTAGCATCCATTCAAGGGACAAGGGACTGTATTTTTTTGCATACACTTCATAGGAAGGGGAAGTTCATTTTGTCATCCACACATTCTATCTACACACTCACAAGAACTACATGGAGTCCGAGATGTAGTGCAATGCTCGGTCATAAGTTCACTCTGTCGGGTGAGTGTCAGGGTCAATTTGACTCCCCATATTACATCTTTTTTTGGATTTGATGTAGTTTGAGGGTTTTACAGGTGAAAATCTCTTTGCAGACACATATGATTTCTACAAATAAAGTGTGACATATAAGAGACCAATAACAACTAATAGTGACACTTGTGCGATACCAAAAATCAGATCTCAAGCTCCTGTATAGTCATAAGCACCTAACAGGAGGTCTTTGATGCCTAGGCACCCTTGTCCCATTCTAGGCGCCTTGGTATGGCTTCATCCGACAGCTTACAAAATTTACCGATCATAGTTACAAAATTTACTAATCATAGTTACAAAAATTTTCCCTTCCTGTTCACCCGCCTTTTCACAATCCGATCAATTCCGAAAAAAGTGTATATCATGCTAAGTCTTCCTCCTTCTCTCATGCACTTAAGGTTTCATATTTAATAGCTTATAGCTTGTGTCAAATTGTATCTAATAGTTGCTTATCATAGTTTACATCGTGACTCAGTAATATCTAGGGATTAACATTAACATATCCATTTTTGTTAAATAAACTTTACATTGACATTATTTTAACTTTCCATTCCTTCATCCTCTACTTTTCTCGAATTATCTATTTACTTTTGGACATCACACAATGTTTTATTCAGTTAAGCATTTCATGATTTATCTTTGGAACTTTCTAGACATAAGCACCTAGTAGAGGACAATAGTGACCAATACAGTGTCCCTTGTGGGCACTTATGTCCCATTGCTTGGTTCTTATATTTAAAAATGACCCATCACTTGTTTATCTTTTCTAAGTTTGTATTGATCACTTTGGGTTGACTTCTAGTGTTGTTAATGTCAAAATTCAAGCAAAGGAATTATATATACACAACCTACTAACTATTATAAGGGGAAACTAGGCTATTATTATCTATCCACTACTTGGAAAAAAATGCAACTTAAGGATTATTTTTGGGTTGCATCATTCACTGCATAGGAATGACACATTTTGAATTCCATAACACACATCATCTTGGGGGAAAAGTAGTTTTAGCCCGCTATCTTAGTGTAACTTGCACAAGGGCAAACTAGTTTCAAGGGACATGATTTCATCACACACACACACACACACACACACACACACACACACACACACACAAAAACTACATTGAGTTTGAAATGTAGTGTAGAGCTCAATGACAATCACATTGGGGTGACTATCGAGGTCAATCCAACTCAAGCATATGCATCTTTTATTCCATTTAATGTGTGCTTGAGTCTTGTGCATGTATCTAGGGTTTGTTTTGTAGGTACATGTGTGACATGAGAACCCTACAACGAAATGGATGCAACATAAAGCAAAGTCAAGGTGACCTTATCCAAAACCGAAAGAATCGATTTGCACACCTTTCCAGGACACTAGTGCCTACACGATCATGTCCCCTTTTAGGAGATTTTGTATGGCATAACTTTCAAATCACTATTTTCCAGATGAAGCACATACAATCCAGACTAATCTGTTCAATCCAGTTCAATCCAAACAATCGGATATCGCTTAATTCATGCTCCTCTTGTTGGTTACACTTGTTTATCATTGTATGTTGATATATTGTATCTTTATGATATTTCTAATTTAGTCCAGTCCTTTGATTAAAATTTTTGTTGAATCAAAGTGACACAAACCTCATATAAGAATCTAGATATAACAAGGGTTAGTTTTTAATCAATAAGATGCTTATGACAAATGAATGAAG
The DNA here is from genome assembly GCA_018340775.1 of Taxus wallichiana var. yunnanensis. Taxonomy (NCBI): domain Eukaryota; kingdom Viridiplantae; phylum Streptophyta; class Pinopsida; order Cupressales; family Taxaceae; genus Taxus; species Taxus wallichiana. The sequence continues at coordinate 453,732,761 of CM031235.1, read as the reverse complement.
TGTCGAGAAACATATGATAGAGGTTTGAAGCATTGGGATGGTTCACATGAGTGATAAAAAGGGTTAAAATGAGTTGAAAAATGTGCATCCCTAGTCCTAATTTCTTTGCTTTGATTTACATGTTGTGATGTTTGTAACTTTAGAACCAAATTTCTTCTCCTTGTCTTAGAATGACAACAACATCTAAAGCTTAAGGAAAACACGAGCTTTAGACGCATGTGTTGAGGGTCAACAAATTTCGTTAAACACTATTTGATTGTGAAGCCTATAACCCATGAAAATCACTCGATAAAATATATTGAAAAATAGTAAATTATATAAATAAAGTAACCTCAAAGATATATAAATTCCCAAGTTATATGTCAAAAAGTCTATATTACCTTTAAACAATAATAAATACTCTAATAATTATTTAATTTATTTAAAATTAAATCACCTGAAATATTTAATATTTATACATGGATGAATTTAAATAAAAATATTATTATACTACCGAAGACATTGGTATATAGTCTTCACCAAAGCAATTATTCACTTCTACAATACCCAATCAAAAATATCATTTGTAATTTAATAAGTTTTGACTAAAGTTTTATATTAATCTAAATATTTTTAGAGTTTTCCTCTAATTCTATTGGCTAGAGCTTTATTTCTCATGGAGCAAAATATTTTTCATTAGTTGAAAACTTTTTATTTTAACATCAACCAATTAAAACATTGCAAGTATCCAAAAATTGAAATATGATCCTTGTGAATAAAATGCCAAAACAAAATTTACTATTTGAGAACTAGAATCAAATACTATTTAGTGATTTATTTATCTCTTATGAATTTTATTTTCTTCCCTTCTTGAACACCACTCTTCAATTTAGAAATGATTAAGAGCAGCTTTATAAATTTGTATTGCCAAGAAATGCGTATTATGCTAAACAATCATTTATTGATATCTTTACTTAGAAGGATCATTGGATTTAAAAATTAAATGTTATTAAAATCGAAGAAGAACTTTTAAATTGATTACGGTGTATTTATGCCACAACGGGTGTATTTGGTCTTCCAATTGACTCTATTCGCTTCAATATTTATGACATGAATTCTAAGATTAAAACATGGATAATTGCTTACATTTAAAACTTTAGACAAGGCGAGTGATATACGTTAATACTATGTCATAATGGTTATTGCTTGGTTATTCTTCGCACTTATTTTTAATTATTAAAAAATTGACTAGTAGAATTACACCAAGTAGATTTTTTTGATGTACATTATTTCTATCTTAAATTTTTACTTTTTCTTATGTATGTAAATTTTCATTTTTAATTTGTAGCTAAATTTTATGATATTAATTAAAGCAACATTTAAATAATGAAAGATGAAGAAAAATTTTATTCATTTATTTCTTTTAATAATAAATAGACTTTTAAATAAAACACACACCATTGAAAGTAATAAAAATTCAAAAGTGTCTATCTTTTAAATTAATTTTTGTATTGTAATTAAACTGAATTCTATTTTTGCATAATTAACTTGGAAGTCTAAAAACAAAAATTATTATTAAATTTCAATACCAATTTTGAGGGCTTATGCAATTTTTATGTAAAGATATTACTTGTATAAATCAGAACATATACAGTAGAATAACATGAGAGAACACCAAAATATAGATAAATGATGACAATATGCTCATATAATAGCTTTGCCACTTCGAGGGGGCAACCTCCAATACCACTTCGAGGGGGTAACCTCCAAACCATACAATAACACTCCAATACTCAATATGATGATTAACTACAACCTTCTAACCCCTATATATACCATTCTAACCTATGGCCAATACTGAGGCCAACCTCCTAAGCATAATAAATCATAAATGAATGATATAATAAGATAAGGGGATGTGTGCCACATGTCGGCATCTCCATCAATACATATACATCATAACATCCTTTCCCTAGGTGCATAGCATTCCTTCCCTCCTTGACATGTTTCGTCCCCGAAACATAAGAAGAAACCATGTAATGAGTGTGTTGTAAATTTTTACACACTTTGCGCCATGATTGATCATCCATCCATATGTGATCCTGGTAGATGATACATATCTGAACTAATATCCATATTCCGTTGCGCTACTCTGATTCCATTCGTGACCATAGTTTATCATCCTTGGATTCCATGCATAACCAACATAAGGATTCAATGCATAACCATAATAAGGATTCCATGTATAACCATAATAAGGATTCCATGCTTCATAATTGTTGCTCCATTGATCCCCTGTATAAATAAAGTGATTATTCCTCCAATTACCTGTATATCTATATTGGTTGGAAATATGATGTGCCCTGGGATATCTCCATGATTTTTTTCTCTCATGTTGATGTGGATTTCCATATGCTGCAGTTGTAGTATCCTCAACCTTATCAACATGTTTCTGAACTTTCTTTTCTTCTTCCACCTTTGCATTTGATATTTTCTTTTTCTCTTAAGTAGATGAATCATCATTTCCTTCTTTTTCTTCATGTTCCTCTTTTGAATCATCCTTATTCCCTTCTTCTCCATATTATAAATCATCCACATAGTCTATATTGACTTTTCTTTGGTTTCCATTAACCCGATATCCTCGTAAAGTGACCTTCTTCTTTTTGTACCAAATCTTCATAAACTTATTTTGCATATTAATATTAATTGTCCCCAATGTCTCTAACCAAGGATACCCAAGAACAATATCCAAACCATCCATATATAAGGCAAAAAGATTTGAATGTAAAGTATATTTGGCCATAGTAAGTTTTAAATCTTCAAAACTTGAATTTTCTTACCATTCACTTGAGCTTCTTTGATATTACTTTCTTGAATATGTAGATGTTGAGCCATATCCTTGTTGATGAAGTTATACTTGTTGTTAGGGTTTATGGAAACAATTATCTTATTCCTTTGAATGCATCCATGAAACTGAAATATGGTATCTTCCTTCTTGGGAGCTATAATATCTTCTTTTGCATCAATGTCTTGTTTTTCTTCCTCTTCTTCATAGTCTTCTTCAACTTCTTATGCATTTGATTCTTCAATATATGTTGCACCATCATCTTCCCTTGAATCTTCTTCACCTTCCTCTTCATCTTCTTTCTCTCTTGATTCTTCAATATATTCTTCCCCATCATCTTCCTTTGACTCTTCTTCCTCTTTGTGGTCCCATCTATCCATAAAAAGTTGTTCCATTTCCTCCCAAGACCAATCCTTCCTGTCATTTTTTAACTCAAAAAACCAAATCCATGCAGGACCACCAAGATAATGTGAAAACCTATTCCTTGTCATGAAATATGAGAAATATATATTCTTAAATTTTATCCACCATTCTTTAGCATCCATCTCACCATTTCCATAAAAATTTGTTATCCCCGTGATCATGATTAGGGTTTAGGAATTCTAAAAATATTTCGGTGGATGGATAAAAACACAAGGAATAAACCCTAACTGAAATTTCAAGAGCTTTCCGAAAAATATAAATTTTGCTAAAAACACCACAATTTGCTTCCTGAAAAGTGAATTTATGAAAAAACCTAAAACACCAATAACATCCGCAAAACAGATCCAATGGAGCTGAAATTTTCAGATATTCTGACTTAAGAGTGTTTCCAAATTATGATGAAAAATTGGGAAAAAATTCGATACCCTCTTCAAGATATATTCGAAACAAAAAATTAGGGTATTTGCCCTAATTTTGGCCGAAATCACTGCTCTGATACCACTTGTAAAGATATTACTTGTATAAATCAGAACATATATAGCAGCGAATAACATGAGAGAACACCAAAATATAGATAAATGATGACAATATTCTCATATAATAGCTTTTCCACTTCGAGGGGGTAACCTCCAAACCATACAATAAATGGGCAGTACTTAAACAACAAGTAATGGACAATGAGGAGGAAGAAGATGCTGATAACAATCATCAACCACCTCCTGAGGACAACACCAATGTAGGTGTTGATAATAACAATGTGAACATACCGATCGGCCTAAGAACAAAAAGGCTAGACTGGAAGTTGAACTCGCTAATGATATAAAAAGGATAAGTCTACCCAAGTTTGATGGCACCACATTAGGTGATGGGGCTGAGAATTAGCTTAGCGAAATGGAGAAATACTTTGCAATAAGGAATTTCTCGGAAGAAACAAAGGCGATATGGGGAGCTCATCGATTTCCCATGAGGCATCTCCATCAATACATATACATCATAACATCCTTTCCTAGGTGCATAGCATTTTATTCTTTCCAAATATATAAAAACAATATATTTGAAGACACAAAAAGAAGTCACTTGAAAGCTCACTACACTTTGTGACCTTGTGAGTACAAGTTAATGGCATATTACCACCATTCATTTTTAAGATAACGTATCTTAATTTTAGTTACAATTCACAATTCTTAGAGGGATCAACACTTAAAACTACATTACAACTACCCTACTATTTCACTTTGTTCATTCACTCTTAAAACAACATTTTCAGGAGGATTTAACATTTCATGACCTAGTTAAAAGAGAATGCAATATCAAAATAGTGATGTTAAAAAGAGAAGTCAAGGGGAAGGGGAAGGGGGAAGATGGAGCACTAAGGGACAGATCCAAATGTATTTAATAAATTTTCTTGAGAAGAAGAAGAAGAAGAAGAAGAATATATTTTAACGTCCATGAGGCTACCAAAGACAACCTATGGGACAATAGATCTTGCTAAAGATCTTTTTGACATTCAAATCTCATGTTGGTGAGTTTGATAATCAACTCCCCTATTTTTTCAACCATATTCTCACTAAAAATATCTTGAAAGGATGCAATAGCCACCGTGCTAGCAAATTGAGCCCTAATGTCATTATAAGCATTACACTCCAACATGAAATGTTTCTCCAATTCCACTACACTAGATGTGCAAAAGACACATATTCTCTCTTAACATGCCTCTTTAGGTCTTTTCCATCTCCCTGTTTCACACTGAAGACGATGTGAATTAGTTCTCAATTGAGCTATGAAGATCTCTGCTTTCCACATGATATTAGTTGGGCTATAATATCCTTTTGTTGATGATCACATGTAGAGTTAAATTCCTCCAAATAATACCTCTTCTTTCTCCCTAACGACTTTCCCCACATAACTTGGCGGAATTTATCTATAACAAATTTTTATCTCTTGCTATTATTAGGACATGCATTCAAGTAAATGTTCCATTTTAAAGCCATTTGTTGTTTTGATTCATCCATGACTTCTTTCTTTTTCTCAAAAACTCATTGAGGACAACCTTAGGCCATTTACTACCTTCCATTTGCTCGATCCTTTTAAATATGTTATGAGACAAACCATAACAATAGATTCTAGAGGTACAACCCTCATTTCAACTAGAAGAATCTCATATGGGACCGAGATCTTTAATTTGAACTTGCTAGTAATCATGCTTTTTTGAATCCTCTCAAATTGTTTCCACCTTGAGTTTGAAATGCTACTAGCCCAAACCTCACATCTCGTAAAGCACCACTGGAGTTACTAAAATCCCAAACAAAGTCTGCATAGTTTTCCAATCCCATAATTCCGCCTCTTTGCATTTGTTTTGGAAAGCATAAAAAGCTCTCCACCCCCTAAAGTTCTCTTTTTGCTACAAATCTCCCAACTGAGCTTGTTATTAAAGTCAAATTCAAGATATTTATACTTGAGTTCTTTTCTTTCTATTGGAGAAGATCATAATCTTGGTCTTATTGGTGTTGACTTGCATCCCCACTTCTTTACAAAAGTGCTTAAGCACACATAAATGCTTTTGAAGGCCTTGAGTAGACCTAACAATCAAGATAAGATCATCAACATAAAGGAGAAGTCTTACAACATACTCTCTTAGGCGAACACCGTCTTTACTCTGCATATTTAACCATTCCTCAAGTTTGTTGATATATAGGCCAAATAAAGTAGGTGATAATGAGCATCCTTGTTTAACCCCAATATCACTCCTGAACTTTCGAGATACCAGTTTGGGTTCTAATTTTGACTTGTACCTTTTCATAAAGTCTATAAACAATTGCTCTGTGATGCACTAGAATACTAAGCTCCTTCATTCTCTCCCATAGCTTGTTCCTAGGAACTGTGTCAAAAGCCTTCTTGAAGTCAACAAAACAACAATAAGGTTCTTCTTTATCATTCCAATCTTTTTCAATAACATGCCTCAAAGTGATACCATGATAGATTGTTGAATACTTGGGTTTGAACCCTGTTTGCCCTTTTGTTTTCTTACCTTTTCTTTTGCTCACTTGTTGATTCTCGCATTCCACCATGCTACCAAAAACTTTACAAACAATGGGTGATCACGATGGTTCTATAATTAGACATCTTCACTCTTAAAAAGAGGTATCACAAGACTAGTAGTCCAATCTTTAAGAAAACCCTACTAAATGATGTTGTTGAATATGTCGACAATGTGAGGAGCAAGAAATTCTTTCCCCCATTTTAAATATTCTGCCTAAAACTCATCCAAGTCTTTGGCTTTTCCAACCCCAATTTCATAATACCCTCTTCAACTTCTTGCACAATAAAAATCTTTGTTGTCGTGTTGACCAAAGGGGGCCTTCAACTTCTGGATCCTGCTCATAAAGTTGTTTTGCAAACTCAAACCACTGATTGATTTGTGATATTATTGTCATCTATATGTTTTTTCTTTGATTGAAGCTCCTTCCAAAATGCTTTTGGGTTATGTTTCCCTAAGTGTATAAGCTCTTCCCTCCTTATGGTCATGAACTCATCTTTTTTTCTTCTTTATGATCTGTTTGTACAACTTTGTGTTCAACTTCTCTTTGCTTGTTTCTTTAATAGCTCTCCTTGTCGCTTTACAATCCTCATCAAACCATCTATTTACCGGAAAACAATTTGTTTGCTTCTTCTTATTTTTGTTCTTTTACAACTTGTAAGGGCCTTTTTAATTATGTTTGTTAACTCATAACTTTTAAGGCCTTGTGATCTTGCTTTCCCCTCTTGCATTAAGCGACTCAACGCCACTTTGAAGATATCACAATTTTCTTGTGTTACAAGAATCCTTCCTTTTTCGGAAGATGTTGAAATCGTTTTTTCGTTGTGAGCTGATTCTTACTCAACCAATATACCACTAAAGAAATTAGATTATGATCCTACTTTAGGTCCATGAGATGTTTTTGACTAGTGAGAGAAATGGAAGGGGAAACTTGATTGGAAGTGCCCTACAATCACGCTAATCAACTCTAGAAAATGAAGCGTGTTCCGTCGGGGCCAGCGTCACTGTCATGCATGTCTCTCGACCCTATAAATACGAGAACGATAGGTAAACAGCTTACTTGACACCTATGTATTATTTGCGAACGCGGGCGAGAAGAAAACAAAACTATTGGAGGTTGGATGCGTGTTTGGGTGGGAGACACGATCACGGTTAACCATGTCTGCACCTCAGGATCCTTTCTATATTGTCAAGGAGGAGATTCAAGACTCTGTAAGTTTCATATATCAGATCTAGATCCCTCTTTTATTTTATCGCTCAATTTCACCTTACTTATTACACAAGTGGTATGTCATTGCATCCCTGCATTGCCCAGCGCCATGACCGTAACAACAATACCAAACGATGAATGTCAGCTGTTGGAGGGCAATTACTTGTATTCCTTTCACTACATATTGATGTCTCCCTCAATCCAAAAGGAATTTACACGGAAATCATTGTATGCTTCACCTTTCTAACACCTAAAATTGCCCTCCTTTCCGACGGCGAGACAAGACTACATTTTTCTGTTTTCTTGTTTTGTTTTGCAGCCTGAAAAATTTATATAATAGTCCCATCTCTATTCCGAGTTCTAAATTAGCTGAAAAATCATTGAAAACTGTGAAATTAAGGGCAAATTTGTTCAGATTTGTTTATTTACATAGCTCAGTGATTCATGCTAATATAAAGCACAATCATCTGTGGGGCATCTCGCTGGGGTCCTCACCCCATTCTAAGTTGGGGCCGAGAAACAGTTATAGAATCCATAACTTGGCCAGAGACAATGACTATAATCAGATTCAACATCTGCTCTTTCAAAAAAGTAAACTTGCACTTTGAAATTCTTTCCCCATTGAATCATTGCTTGAACATCAGGTGTCTTCTGTCCACCAAAAACCCTTATACTGTAAACATGGACTATGCGATCAACTAACCGATATGAAAAATATTGCTAAAGAGAGTGCTGCTAACACTTTTTCATAGAGGAGATATCCTCAGTGACTTCCCCTGTATATCACCGACCTATTAATGAAAGCTCTGGAGTGATTGAGGACTCTCAGTCCCATCCTTGACCAGAAGCAAATGGAGAATATTGCCCATACCGTTCACGTGGGCTTCTGCCATCTAACATGAGGTAATTATGGTAGTATAGTGCACGGCAGGGGTAGTCCCTATATTCTTGATGGCGTGATACAACCGATAAAGCAATCCTGCTATTGCTTTAAGCTCTGTTGCTCGAAAGTTATAGCACATACTGGAGGAAGCTTCAAGCCATAAGTTTGAATCTGATGCGGATAAATTGTACATTGATTAGTCCGATAGGCCTATTAATATACTTGATACAAGGAGTAGGATGGAGATGTCCCTGGTAAAAATATTTTGTGACATGTGTTTGCTGTCCTTTTCCATTCACTGCGTGCCACATACACAACAAGTAAGTAAATTTACTTATCTTGTTAAAAACCTCACCACAAGCTGTAAATATGAAACTATTGGATAATTTTTTTTTTTTTAATTCTTAATGCGGTGGATTTTTTTGCATGTCTCTAATGAAACCCATATTCCTTTTCTGTGCATGTTTAACTCATCAATTTAATCATAATGCATATCCTTTTATAATGGCATGGCCATCTACAAAATCAGGGGTTCCTATCTTAGAAGGCTCGAATTTCTCAATTCCAAAGCATAAATTGCAAAGATAAATGGCTTGTTTGTGGCTTTTTTATATTTACAAACGTATTCTACATCTAATTAGTTCGTAACGTTAAAACCACACATTTCACCATTGGATTTCCTATTTAAAGTTACACCTGTCCTGTGTGGTTATTACTACTTTAATTGTCCACACCACAAACGTGTCCCACTATTTAGACATTCAATTGCCATTTTGAAAACAATGACTGGGTTTCTTTACGAATGAGAGAAGAGCGTAAGAATATCTTGATGCAGATTACTAATATGGTAAGATGATGCGGCTGGGAAGATACTATCAGTTTTATTTACAATGTACATTCACAAACTCTATTCTACTTGATCTATCATTTATTTTGCCTTTAACCTAAAATTAATATAGTATCATAAACTGTTGTTTATATTTTTTTGTGTGAAAGCTGTATCTAGATTCTAGCCAGTTTAGGTGCTAATTGCTTCCCCTGGATGGTGTGCTGGGCCTGGATCCATCTGCCACTTGCATACATCAACAAAGGAGACGGGAGGGAAACGGCATTAATCTGCCCAAATTCAGTGTCTCAAGCGGCATATACTAGCTGGATCATCCACATAACGCCGATCTGTGGAATTTAAAACTAACTTTAAGATGGGGCGGCAGCCTGCTTACAAGATAATCTTAGTCGCCAAACGTGACGAAGTTTCTGCTGAGCTCGACACTCAAAAAATAGAAGATAATTTGCATGTTTTCATTTCAACATTGAGTTGAGGCCACTAAAATCTGCAATGTATGAAATTCACCTGATTTCCACAAGAAGGCTTTAATTAATTCCACTCCTATAATGTTTGGCAATGTTGGCAACTATGGAGCTAGGAAAAATTTACAGTGAGTCTAATTAGAATTGAGATACTAATTTGATTGTGCAAGTGTTGTGTTGAGATCATTTTAACTATGTAAGATCAAGCTTCAAACTATCAAATAAGATATATTCAATGAACAATATCAACAACAATGTTTTTAATTATAATTATGAATGTCCTATTTTTCAATTTTAGATATTCTTACTTACTTATTAACAGGTTATTTCCTATTGGCCTTACAATTGCACTTAGTGGTGCAATAGCTAGTCTATGTGAGAGTTTTTCCTTTTGGTCTGCCTTTGTCTTGTGGTGCATTTCCTGTTTTATGCATTTTCTGATTTTCTTTCCCATCATTTTCTTGAGCATAATCTTTGCGTCTGTTTTCATACAAATATTATTTTTCCTTTCTTAGCTTCTCAAATAAAGCATATGCAGAAGAAATAAGTAATTTTTGATAATTACCTCTTCAAGCCATGCACTCTTCTTGAATCTGGAGAATGGGGCTTAGACCAGGCACACATAGAAGATGGAAAAACAATTGAATAATTACGATGAACTCCAACCCTTGTTTCAAGATCTGGATCCACCACAGCTTGCAATAACTGGTGTATTAGAGCCTTCGGAAAAGCCCTATTATAATATGAACCACAGTAGCAAAAAGTTTCAAATTGAAGTAAAACAATCATTTCTTTTTTTGGAGAGAGTGGGTCAACATTCACTCACACTCTTTCTAATTTTAAGTGACAGTACATAGAAAATTTTTATATGAAAGAAGATCTGCATGCTTTTGGGACATTTTCTTGAAAGAATTTGTCATTTTTCTTGTTTTTTTCTGAATATATTTTGTCGTACTGCATCAATTTTTGAACCTCATATTTCATTTTTTGTGTGCATGGCTACTATGATATGATAGGGGCCATTTGGTACGGACAAGATTCATATAGTATCGGTATGAAATACATTGCTGCAATTTTTGTTCTAGCGATACAGACGTTGTAGAAATATTCCCTAACGAGACAGAAATTATGTCAAGTTGTGGACGTGCTTCAATAACCTTTTGGGTCAATTGCACTAGATAAGCTTCAACAGCAAGCTGAAAACAATTGTTCCGGTTGTTTATATTTGAAGCCTTGTAAGTACAAATGCAGGCTCTTGTGCATATACCCTGTCACATTAGACATTGCACCAACTATTGCGATAAAAGCTTGTGATTTTATTTGCTGTGCCAGGATAGCAGCAATTTCTATAACATTACACTTCATTTGTGCTTGCTGCACCACAGTCCTTATGATTGAGATGTGTAATCAACATGGATAACAGAAAATGAATTTAATGGCCTGATATCTCCATTGAGTTTTGTATGTCATATATAACAATAGAGCAAGTCCATTCTGAGGGGACTAGTGTATACCCCTAGCAACACAATCAAAACATATTTTCCACGGCCATAGTAGCCTCTTCTAATTTTGCCCTGTTTGAAGACATATATTTGATTAAAATCTAGAATCCTTTGCTTCTTGTTTTAATAAAAATCACACCATAAGCGTATTAAGATTAAAATTAGGAATATGAATCAGATTCTAATAACTGGCAGTCCTAATACAACCTGATATATGCAAAGCTTGACAGATTTGAATAGTTTTGATCCATAGATAATTGATAAACATTGATTGGGGCATGCGAAATGAACGAACTCACCAAGACAGGCTTGCTGAAGCAAAACAGAATGCTCAAACACTGGATAAAAACTGAAAGAACAGTCGTCAAGGTGCTCAAGAAAATTCGGGGCTGAAACTGTGCTCTAGACAGGTTCGAAGAGGGCAGACATGTTCGGGTCTGAACCTATCTGAGGTAGACTGGTCTGGGTCCAAATGTGTCTAGGACCTTTGAATGTGTATGAGGCAGATTTGACAGACTTTGCCTTTTTTGTGTAGGTTTGCCTGGATCTATACTTCTGTTTTGGATATCTGTATTAATATGATGATTTTGCGATAGAGCTGAAATGCCTTCTCCTTTTCCGAACCCTAACCTTGCTTGCTTTAGAGATGGGAAACCTTAAAATGGGGTCAGTGTTTTGGGTTGGAAGCCTCACCAAACCCTCATTGATGTGATGAGTGTTGCCCACATACCAATACTCCAAAGAGGGATCAAGCCACAACATGTTTTCCCAAGCCTGTAATGAGATGCAACTAGTAAATATACAATAAATGCACTTAGAATGAATCCCTTAACTTGACTTTGGCACTTGACAACATGAACTTATTGAATTTTGTATGTTTCAGAATTCTGCTTATGGTTATTCTAGAACTGCTCTTGAAAGATTTGGCTCTATATATAATGTTCTCCAAGGGATGAAGTGATGCCCAAATGATTTGAATGGCTTAGGTGCCTCTGCTTAAACAAGAGACCTTTCATTAGTTTTCCCACTCAAATGACCCTATAATCCTGCTAAGGATGACTAGGACAAGTTACTTGAAATTATGACCATTAGACTGGTGCAAGATGGGTTTGGAAATGCTAGGCATGTTTGGCACCAAACTTGGTTGAGGGCCACAAATCCGTCTAGAGGTCATAAAACTCAGAACTGAAAGTTGTAGGATGTTTGTTAGGATGTTTAGAGAGTTCTTATGCAAACTGTGAGTTGTTCTATTAGTGTTGACTATAGAGAGAGGATAACCTTAGCGTATTAAAGGGTGTTCGAATGGGAAAATATGTGTGACTAAGGTCAACTGTATATTTATGGACCAAATGCTTGTAAATTTGCAAAAAACATTATTGGCAAGTGTTTCAATCCAAAATTAGATGACTACAGATTGCCTCCCCTTTAATCTAGTATCGACAAATGCTAGATTAAAAGGAAAAGGAAATGCAAACCTTGAAGATCTTGAAGCCACATTTTTGCTCTACATATAGATGTTTGTAAACACAAACTGGAAGTAGATTAATGCTTAATATTTTGAAAACTTGAAATTTGAATATTTTAAACAATTGGATAGCTTGAAAACTTGAAAGGAGTAAGCATAGGAACAACTACACTTGATTGATATATCAAACCATGCTGCCATGATTGTAGCCACTTAAAGAGTGCCATGGGGTGTACATGCCCCAATTGGAGTAACTCTTGAGATCTCTTGGAGTGAGGTACCCCTTGTCGGGAAATGCTGGAATCTCTAGAACTTGCTGTTGTAATGTAGAGGTGATCTTTATCGAGGAGGAGGTCACATGACACATTCATGAAGAAGGGTGGCCTAGTCACGCATGAGGCCCCACCTAAATTTCATAGAGAAGGGGGCCTAGTCCAAGATGAGGCCACACTTAATGCTAATGGAGAAACTTGACCTAGTCAAGTATGAGGTCACGCTTAAATAATTACACAATGGCTACGATTGCTCGGGTTATCTTCTTTGTAGAGACGAAGGAAACCTAAATTTTATAACACTTGAAATAGTTGATACCATCTTGAAAATTGAAAAGATTTGATGAATTGTTTTTGACAAAGAGGTAGGTGAGAATCTAAGAAACTTGATTGTTTTGAAAAGAGTTTGAAAAAGCTTGATTGTTTGTGATGCGAGAGGTGGACAAGAACTTTACCTACACCTTGATGAACAAACAACCTCATATGCAATAGTGGGCCATCCTTCATAACATTCCTTCATTTACTCCATTTTCAAGGGGCAATCATCACCTTTGGTTGGTGGTTTCAACTTTTCTCATCAAGTTTTGTTCACCTTCTTGTGTCAAGCCTGTTCATGCAACTCAAAGTCGAATTAGGAAACATATACTTTAGCTATAGACCACTAGCACCTTTATGAGTCAATGTAATATCCCCTTTTGGGATATTATTTAAATCTGCAAATTAATTAACCCAAATCGACTCTAGAAGGATTAGATCCTTTTAGTTCGACCTCAAATAATCCAATGTCAGCATTAATACAACCCAAATGGGGTCGGAGTAAGCCAAAGTAGTGGGTTAGATGGGAGAACCAATTAGAAAACTTGATAAGAACCTTGAATATAATAAATCAATAAATTGTAGAAGATAATAAAACACAAGAGATATGGGGGGCCAAGATGCCTTAATATCAATATATGTAGAAGATAATACCCTTAAGGTAGGGCAACACCATACAATGCTCTTTAAGAAGGAGTAACTCCACAATCTCCCAAGATGGGAATTCACTTGAGAGGGACACCTCCAATATACCTCTACCAAATAGAAGACTCAATTCATACATCCATTTCCTCCTCATAATGATACTCACATCCTTTAAATAGGATGGGTAACACCTAATCCCAATGTAGGCCGACCCATTACCCAATATAATTAATCCCTATGTGAGCCCATATAACTAAGGGGATGTGTGCCACATGTCGGCATCTCCATCAATCCATATACATTATAATATTATATCCCATGTGAACCCATACATATAACTAAGGGGATGTGTGCCACATGTCGACATCTCCATCAACCCATATACATTATAATATTATATCCCAAGGTACATAGCATTGCCTCCCTCTTTGACATGTTTCGTCCCTGAAACATAAGAAGAAGCCATATAATGAGTGTGCTTTAAATTATTGCACACTTGTCGCCATGCCAAGCTCGATCATCCAACCACCCATATGAAATCCTAGTGGGTGATGTTGCTCCAAACCTGATTCCATATTCCATTGTGCTTGTCTGATTCCATCCTGGTCCATATGTGTTCCTCCTCGGCATCCATGCATATCCATAATGATTATTCATGTGATTCCATGTCATACAATTATTGTTCCATTGATTCCATGTATAGCTAAAATTATTACTCCTCCAATTCCCTGTATATCCATATAGATTGCTGACCTCATGTGTCCGAGCATGTCTCCATGATGTTTTCCTCTCATGATGATATGGGTGTCTATATGGTGCAACCTTAGTATGTGCAACCTTATCAATCTTTTCCTCTACTTTCTTTTCCTCTTCAAACTTGTTTGTTATTTCTTTTTTCTCTTGAGTAGAGAAATTATTTTTTTCTTTTTCATCATCCTCTCCTTCTGATTCATCCTTATTCCCTTCTTCACCATCTTCAAATTCATCTTCATGATCCAATTTTACATTATTTTTTTTCTTTGCTAAGTGTGATATCTTACGCAATGTAATTTTCTTTCTCTTGTACCATAATTTCATGAATTTCTTTTGCACATTAATATTAATTGTTTCCAATGTTTCTAACCAAGGATATCCAAGAACAATATTCATACCATCCATATCTAAAGCATAAAAATCTGAATGTAAAACATTTTTATCCATAAAAGCTTTAAATCTTCAAAAACTTGAATTTTCTTACTATCCATTTGAGATTCCTTGTTGTATATATCTTCCCCAGGTAGATATAGATGCGAAGATTATAGAAATCAAAGAAGTTAAAATCCTAGGGTTTAAAGGATGCGCCCTTTTTCGCCTTTGAAAAAGTGGCGCATGACACAGTGTCGGCAGGGTAAAGGATGCGCCCTTTCGCACGATTTAATGGCGCATGACACAGAGTGTCGACTCCGTGTCGGCTTTGGTAAAGGATGCGCCCTTTCCAAATATGAATTGGTGCATGACACGGATGTCGACAGGGGTAGAGGATGCGCCCTTGGCGCGCCAAGTGTGTTGCAGTGGCGCACACATGCCCTTGTGTCGACGGGAGGTAAAGGATGCACCCTAAACACAAGTGGCGCATGACACGGAGTGTTTGCGGGGGTAAGGATGCGCCCTTATGGCGCATAGAAGTGGCGCATGACACGGAGTGTTGTGAGGCAGAGGCGAAGATTGCGCCCTTGGCGCCTGTAAGTGGCGTGTCGACACACACATGGATGCGCCATCAGCGCACCTTTTTAGAGGCGCAACATTTTGAGCGCATTCAGAAGCGGACACTTGCGCAGAATATTCGATGGCCATAACTTTTGACTGGGAGCTCGGATTCATGCAAGGTTGGACTTTTTGGAAAGCTTACGAGGTCCTCTGTCCAACTACGATTGGATATCTTTAATTGGGTGAGAACAAATTCTTAAAAATGCAAAATACAGTTCGCCACTTTTGGGTTCGCTGGGGTTCTCACCTACCATCATAATGAGATGAATTAAATGCAACCTAGAGGTGGTTGGGGTAGTTTTGGAATTCCTCTCTCTTTTCTCTCTCATTCTTCCTATAAATTGTAAGGAGGGGCTTCTTTCTAAAGGTTGGACATTTTTGTTTTGCCCCTCCCTTCTTCTCTTTGGCAAGTGAACTTGTGGAGTTAAAACCTCCCATTTGAAACTGTAATGCAACCTTCCTCTTAGCATTTTGCATGGTGTGTTGTATCAATCTTTGGAGCAAAATTAATGCATGTCATGGGATGATTCTCAACCCTCTTTGTATTCATTTGCATCCCCATTTCTTTCACTTTGTGAATCGCTTATTTCGTCATGATCTTGTTTTGCGTTTTTATGGTTTGTGTTTATTGGCACGACAGGTGTTTCTTCATTCCTCGGTGCATCACCTTTGTAGTTTAGGTTTTATTTTATGCATTTTCTTACCTGTCTCTTAGTGTTAGTTTCTTACTTACCTTTATTTTCAGATTAGGTTTTTGTAAACCCTCTGCATTTTCTACGTGTGCATCCGAATTGCAGAGGAATAGGAACCGGCCTTCATCCGAGAGAGCTTTTCCGTTTTCCATGTCCCACACTTGGGAAAAGCTCCATGTTATGCAATCATCTTCGAGAGTCTCAACCCATCGTGTTGCAAAAACATTCGAAGTCTTCGATTTGCCATCAACAATTCCTTGATATGCTTTGTTTGCACATGTAGATTGTGAGCTACATCCATATTGATGAAGTTATATTGGCTCTTTAGGTTTATGGAAACAATTACCTTTTTTCTTTGAATGCACCCTTCAAACTGAATTATCAAGCTTCCTTCCTCGGAGATGCACTATCCTGTGTAAACATCTTCATCATCAACATCTTTTTCTTCTTCTTCTTCTTTGATGTTATTCGCTTCTTCTTCTTCTTCTTCTTCTTCTTCTTCTTTCTTTTTCTTTTTCTTTTTCTTCTTCTTCTTCTTTTTTCTTCTTCTTTTGTTGCCCATCTGTCCATGAAAACTTGTTCCAGTTCCTCCAAAGACCAATTAGACTTTTCCTTTTCTAACTCAGAAAACCAAATCTGTGCAGGGCCACTAATCCACAACTTGAATAACCAAATATCTGATGGTTTAGAGAATTTATCCCTAAATTTGTTCCACCATTCTCTAGCATCAATCCTGCCATCTCCAAAAAAAGCTACCATCCCCATGATCCACAAAACTAGGGTTTTAGGAATAGACCCTTTTGATCAAAACTTTTTCTAACCCTTTCGGCTAAAGGTCGGCCAAAAATCAGAAATCACAGAACACAAACCCCAATTTAATTTTTGAGAGGTTTCCGAAAATGT
This sequence comes from Taxus wallichiana var. yunnanensis, assembly GCA_018340775.1. Taxonomy (NCBI): domain Eukaryota; kingdom Viridiplantae; phylum Streptophyta; class Pinopsida; order Cupressales; family Taxaceae; genus Taxus; species Taxus wallichiana. The sequence goes on along the minus strand of CM031235.1, from coordinate 453,715,533 downwards.
AAGAAATTCAGAAAATTCCTCAAATTGCAATGGAGCAAAATAGTGAAAAACAATAAAAATGAAATAACTCTGACAAAATAGATCCAATTTTTTTGAAATTTCAGTGGTATCACCTTTGAATATATTACCATCAACCCAAAAAAAATTATTTCCTAATTCATCATTATTCAGAAGATATAGATGAAACCATAGAATTAGGGTTTCAACCCTAAAACGGACACAACTTTTGCAAACTCCAAAAAATCTGAAATTTTGAGGGAAGATCACTTGAACTATGTATCCACTCCCCACAAAAATATCTGAAAAATTCCAAGTCGATCTCCAGATATAGACGAATCACCAACATTAGGGTTTCATCCCACAAATTGCCCGGATCACTGCTCTGATACCACTTGATAAGAACCTTGCATATAATAAATCAATAAATTGCATAGAAGATAATAAAACACAAGAGATATGGGGGGCCAAGATGCCCTAATATCAATATATGCAGAATAATACCCTTAAGGTAGGGCAACACCATACAATGCTCCTTAAGGAAGGAGTAACTCCACAATCTCCCAAGATGGGAATCCACTTTGAGGGGGACACCTCCAATATACCTCTACCAAGTAGAAGACTCAACTCATACATCCATTACCTCCTCATAATTTGCATGAAATAAAATGCACAATAAACTAGAAATCAAGGCCTTTCCAATGAACTATGAATCTGAATTTTCTGATCACTAAAACCACCTCAAAACAGCCCCAGAAATCTGATATCAAGTCGCTAGGGTTAGAATAAATTGCATAAATTATTATCAGCTCTTTCTAACCTTCCAACACACCCAAAATAGCTGCCCCAAACTTGGAAAAATATGCCAATACAGATCAGATTGCAGATCTAGCTCAAAAGACACCAAACATGCCAAAACAACCTCTCATGCAAGTCGCTATGGCTCTAATAATTGCAGCAATAACAACAGATCATAAAACACTATTAAACCCTTCAACAATAATCAATAACATGCAGATTTCCTTCTCAAATAAATGCACCAATCCTTTAGCCAAGTCGCTAATCATAGAATGAATATATCATGCAACATTCACTCAATGATAGCTTAGAAGGCTCTCACACTCTCCACAATAATGGTGGTGTTGAAGAACACCTTTATAATGTGATCACATGGGCATACATCCCTCTTCAAGCATGAAAATATTTTAATAAAAACTTCAACATGCCCCCAAGGGGTCGCCACATCTCCTTATATAGCTTTGGCATTTCAAATCTCCAAGTTTCCCTCCTTTTATGGCGCATTTCTTCATGTAAAGAGGGTCACTTTTAATAATAGTCTCCTTTCTTGAAAAGTCAAACTCCAAATAGAATATTAATTCCCCCTTTTAATATTTAAAAATAAAACATAAGAGGAGAATTAATTATTTAATTTAAAAATAAAAGGAGTAATGACATTTTCCCAATTTTATCCTTTAATCCATGGGAAGAGTGGATTAAAGGTCTCCATATTTTTAATTAATTAATGTCCCAAAAAGGGGACATTACAGTCCTCCCTTCCCAAAGATTGCTTGCCCTCAAGCAATTGCAAATTTGGATGCTTCAAAACTGAATCATTTTCCCATGTGGCATCCTCTAATGGCAAGTCCTTCCATTTCACCAAATACTCTTTGATACTACGTCTTCTTAAGTTCCTTTCACGTGTATCAATAATAGATTCCGGAATTAAGACCAATCTTCCTTCTTCATCTAAAGGGGGCAACTCTAAAGAAGGAACAACATGCTGCCCAAGAGCCTTTTTAATACAAGAAACATGAAATACATTGTGGATCTTACCATTTTCCGGAAGGTCTAATTCATAAGCCATCTTACCCACTTTCCTTATGATCTTGTAAGGCCCATAGAAACGTGGTTTCAACTTTTCCTTACCACTTTGTTTGAGAGTAGATTGCCTATAGGGCTGCAATCTAAGGAATACCCAATCATCCACCTCAAAAGATCTCTCACTTCTATGCTGATCCGCATACAACTTTTGCCTATTTTGGGCTTGATGCAAATTCTCCTTGAGTGCCTTCATGATATCAACACTTTCTGCACTAAATCTTGAGCACTAGGCACTCTACTATCTGTCATAACCACATCCATGAAAGAATTAGCATCATAACCATAAAGTGCCTTAAAAGGAGTCATACCTATAGACATATGATGTGTGGTATTGTAACAAAACTCAGCTATGTGTAGCCATTTGGTCCATGCAAACTGCTGCCCTGAAACATAGAACCTCAAGTATCCTTCAACCCACTTATTCACAATTTCAGTTTGCCCATCAGTTTGTGGGTGATAGCTAGTACCGGTGTGAGTTCCGTCCCGTTAGACGGAATAATTCTTGCCAAAAATGACTCATAAATCTGCTGTCCCTATCACTCACAATATTTTTGGCAATCCATGTAATCTGAAAATTTCTTTAAAAAACAAATCAGCGATCATAGGGCCATCAAACTTAGTAGGAAGTGGATGAAAATGTGCATATTTAGTGAGTCTATCCACCACCACATATAAACAACTCTTACCTTGAACATTTGGCAACCCGGTGATGAAATCCATGGATACACTTTCCCATTTTTGGGATGGAATAGGAAGGGGCTGCAAAAGACCAGCTGGAAAAGTATGTTCATTCTTATTCTTTTGACAAACAACACACTCCCTAACATGCTTAAGAACATCTTTCTTCATACCTTTCCAAGCAAACCTTTCTCTTACCATTTTGTAGGTTTTGAAGTACCCTTGGTGTCCACTCAAAGGAGCATCATGTGCTGCTTTTAAAATCAGATTCTTTACCTCTGAATTTGGAGCCAAATACACCCTTCCTTTGTAGAGAATGAGGCCATCTACTATCTTGTACCTTTCATCAACAATTACCCTTCAACCAAATCATTAGAAAACTGATTTTTTGCATATTCTAGAGTAATTAAATCCTTCCAATCAGCTGTTATAAAAGATACAAAACAGATTTCTACTTCCTTGGTGAATGATCATAAAGGATGGAGTTAGTGTGAGATGTCCCCTTGTCATACCTTGGAAAATGATGCTCTTGCCACCCATCATGAACTTAAGCAACAAGTTTTGATAATTGAGGGTGAAGTCCCCCAATGAATGCAACCATTGCACTCCTAATACAAGATCCATATCTTCCATGTCAATCATATAAAAATCATCAATAAGCTCATAATCTCCTATGGAAATGGAAAGCTTGGGAACTCTTCTAGTGCATGGTAGGATAAATCCATCTGCTATGGTAACATTAAACCCTTGGAAATCTTCAACATGCAAATCAAACCTTGTTACCAACTTCTCACTAATGAAATTGTGAGTTGACCCACTATCTATTAGAATGATTACCTTGTGCTTGTGTAGTATACCTTCCACCCGGAAAGGAAGATATTTGGGAGTGCCGAAAGAGCTGCAAATGTACCTTCCACTTCTTTTTCTTCTTCCTCATGTGCATGCTCATTAACAACCTCATCAACCACATCATTAGTATCACAAAAATCTGAATCTAATTCAAAATCTGAATCAATAACTTCAATAAAATGAATTTTCCCTTTACCCTTACAATTGTGGCCTCTTGTCCAAGGAGTCTTACAATCAAAACACAAACCTTTCCTTCTCAACTCATCCCTTATGTCCTTTTGCACGCTGTTTTGGGGCTGATTCCTATGTGGTCGGTACATAGGGCTGATTTGGCCCTTTTGGGGCCTCTTTTGATGACCCAAGGGGCTGTCCCCCTTGTGCTTTCATGGACTTCTGCAAATCAGACCTTTGCTGCCCTTGAATTCCACTTTTGGACAGCGAATGAGTGGCATTAGTACGCTGTCCTTTTGCCCAAAATCACCTCTATAAGCTGCACATTCCAAATCTAAAGCCTTAGTAATAGCTTCTTGTAAAGAAAGAGGATTAAATGCTCTTACCAAACCTTTCAAAGGCTCAACCAAGCCTTCCGTGAAGAGGACAACCAATCTTTTCTCACTAACATCCATTACCATGACTTGCAATTCTTTGGAAATCCGCCACATACTCCTCAACATCATGAACTTGCTTGAGTTGTGCAAGTTCCCGGAAGTGTATTTCCGGATCTTTCCGGTCAAACCTCTCCATGATCCTCTTGCTAAACTCCTCCATTGTGTGGATCAAATCATGCCCTTGTGTGTGCATACCATGGAACCACCATTCATGTGCCATACCCTCCAAGTGAAGAGTAACAAACTTAAGGGCCTCTTCCTCATGCATGGGGTTAAGGGAGAAGTAGGTCTCCATCTTTTGCAACCATGCTCTAACCGAGATCTTGCTAGATCCATCAAAGCTTGGAAGTGAAACTTTCCCCAATCTTTGTTGAAGGTCCTTAGGGGTTGCTTATGGGCCTTCTTGGCCTTGTTGCCCATCTTCAATGCACAAAACTCATCAAAGGTCAATATGGCCCTAGTGGCCGGATGCAAAGTACCATACTCAATGTTGTAAGATTCAATGGCCTCTACCATTGATGGCTCTCAACCTCTCTATGGGTTTCCTTAGGAAGGAAAGTGCCTTTGAAGAACTTGGGAGGGGGTTGTGTAGAGCCCTTTCCCCACTATGTGAGCTTTCTTCTCCATTGGAGTTTGGCGATTTGCCCTTACCCAATGCATCCTTGATGAGCTTGGACATTTGTTCACTCATAGTCTTTTGAAGCTCCATACCACAATTTTGCATCAACTCTTGAAGGAATTTCACTTGATCCGAAGTGAAAGCCCCGTCCTCCATTGATCCCTTATTTCTCCTTTTGTAGAACAAAAACTCTTTGTTTCCTTGCATCCAAAAATCCCCACAAGAGTAGAGGAAAGATGCTCTGATACCACTGTAATATCCCCTTTTGGGATATTATTAAATCTGCAAATTAATTAACTCAAATCGACTCTAGAAGGATTAAATCCTCTTAGTTCGACCTCAAATAACCCAATGTCAACATTAATACAACCCAAATGGGGTTGGAGTAAGCCAAAGTAGTGGGTTAGATGGGAGAACCAATTAGAAAACTAATCTTTTCCAGATCTGATTTTTATAACAACAGTTAATTAATTAAAATGCACCTAGAACAACTGAAACTTCAAAAATTAATAACTCCTTCAATACTTGGTATTTTTGCATGAAATAAAATGCACAATAAACTAGAAATCAAGGCCTTTCCAATGAACTATGAATCTGAATTTTCTGATCAACAAAACCACTTCAAAACAGCCCCAAATCTGATATCAAGTCGCTTAGGGTTAGAATAAATTATATAAATTATTATCAGCTCTTTCTAACCTTCCAACACACCCAAAATAGCTGCCCCAAACTTGGAAAAATATGCCAATACAGATCAGATTGCAGATCTAGCTCAAAAGACACCCAAACATGCCAAAACAACCTCTCATGCAAGTCGCTTATGGCTCTAATAATTGCAGCAATAACAACAGATCATAAAGCACTATTAAACCCTTCAACAATAATCAATAACATGCAGATTTCCTTCTCAAATAAATGCGCCAATCATAGAATGAATATATCATGCAACATTCACTCAATGAAAGCTTAGAAGGTCTCACACTCTCCACAATAATGGTGGTGTTGAAGAACACCTTTATAATGTGATCACATGGGCATACATCCCTCTTCAAGCATGAAGATATTTTAATAAAAATCTCAACATGCCCCAAGGGGTCGCCATATCTCCTTATATAGCTTTGGCATTTCAAATCTCCAAGTTTCCCTCCTTTTATGGCACATTTCTTCATGTAGAAGGGTCACTTTTAATAATAGTCTCTTTTCCTAAAAAGTCAAACTCCAAATAGAATATTAATTCCCCCTTTTTAATATTTAAAAATAAAACATAAGAGGAGAATTAATTATTTAATTTAAAAATAAAAGAGTAATGACATTTTCCCAATTTTATCCTTTAATCCATGGGAAGAGTGGATTATTAATGAACTGTCTACCATGCTTCTCATTGTTCCAATGCTCTATGAACTCTTATCTTGTCCACATGCTCAAGACTCTTCTCACTTCCATGTTCTCATAATGAACTCTACCATGCTTCTTGCCAAATGATCTTCTTGACTGTTCTATTAGGTTCTTCTATTCATCACTATGTTCTCTCACTGTTCTACAAGAATGAACATGACTTCTCACCGTTTGAATGCTATCTAGCAAATGAGACAACTCTTCATATACCCTGCAACCAACCTCTTATAGTCATGTAATTCAAGAAACATAACTTGACTGTATTATCTCTCCTTTTGCCCTGTTTCCCTATTAAAACCTCACGATCATATTCTTTATCTTGGTTTACTTAGTTTTCATAGACCTAGCGAGGTCTTCAAGCAATTTCAAGGATTAATGGTACTTGGTTTTGTTCAGAATAGAGCAAAAGTCAGATGTTCTGTCCTAGACTGTAGTCTGTCTTCTTAGTTTCATCCTCTACCCTGTATTCTTCTTCCCTAACTTTGGATTTGATGGTGCTTCTTCCATCTAATGGTATTAACTCCTGTGGTTTCATAAAAGAACATTCACAAACCTTTCTTCAATTGGTGTCCCTATCAAGAGAGTCAATTCCCTCTCCAACTACTCAGTCAAGTTCAAACTGTGTAAAGTTATAAGGTTCGTTGTTTCTTAAGAAGTTTAAGCCCAAAGACGTACTCAAGATGTTACAGACCTTGTACTTACTTTCAATAACCATGATACAGGGTCACAGACCTCTACCAACCTTGAAAACACAGAAATTGCAGATAAGTCTCCTTTTACCCTTAATTCTGCCTTTACTGTCTTGTAGCCATGTGAAACCTGATTTTCCTTGATAACTCCTCATAAACTAGGTTTCTCAAACAACAAAGATGTTTTCCAGATACCCTTTAAGCCCTTTCAACTGACCACGAAGACAAGCAACATGTTTCCTAAGGAAAATATGCACAGTTCATAAATTCGTGTCCCAATTAGGTCTCTTTGTCACTCCAAACGAGTCAGTCAGAAAAATCTTGGTCTGTACACCTCCATAACCACTCAAACTCAGAAAATTCTTTAAAACATGATGCTCAGATGCTATGTAACAATTTTCAACAGGTTTCATCCATTTAATCTCAAGATACACTCATTTCAGTAATTTAACCCTAATATAGGGTTTCTCAAAACCCGAGAGAGAATTTCTCATATCTTGCACAAAATGATGATTCAAACCCTAATTCTTACCTTCTTAGCTCTGTCTGAGCTTCCTCCAACTTTCATCTTTGAACATCAACTCTTGAAACCCTATCGTTAACTCACAACAATAAGGTATGCCCCATTCTAGCATAAGAAAGCTCTGTTTTCCTCACACAGTCCTCAAGTATTCATCCAAATCTGATGGGCTATCACTATTAACTCTCAGAATAAACTCTATTATCTGTATTCATGGATGCCAAAACTCACCTCAATGTCTATTTCATTAGTTCCTTCTTATTTCATCAATCTTCCTTAAGAATGCATCAAGAAACATACCTGTTTTGCCTCAAACTGAGAAACTCCACTCTTCTTATCAACTCAGTCCTTAAGAGGGTTCATTCACACATTTGAAGGCCCTTTCCACACGTTCCAAATACCTGTACAGTCACTTATTCAATGCAATAACTCTTAATCCTTTACCATGTCACAACAAACCATCAAGTTATCAAGCCATTCATAGCAAATACACCACTCATGTACCATTACCAGTATTAAAACACTTAATAGGATGAGAATCCACCTTTAACACATCATTTCAAACTCATTAAATACAAACACATACAAAGATATCATGAAAAAGACTCATTTTTGTTCATATTTACAAGAAAACTCCTTTGTACACAAGAACCCTGTTTTACACGTCTTCATGATTAACAATATAGGTTCTTGCCTCCTTGAGGCTCTTTACTTTGTTCTTGAACCTCTAATCCCTCTTCCTTACTCTCTTCTCTCATTCGAATATCTCCATTTCAAGACCTAAAAGGTGGTCAAAATAACTAATTTTCCAACCAAACTATGGTGGAGACTAACCAGACATGGTGACTCTTGTCTCAGGGGTGAAATACATTAAATGTGATCCTTTATGACCTTTTACAATCTTTCATGACATTACTTACAACATTACACCTTTTAGACCCTAGCTTACAAATTCAAATATTCAAATGTTCATTTTGGAGGGAAACTCCAAAATACCCACTTAACACCCATGAAAGGACCTAAGAAGGTTGAGAAGGATTCAAGAACACTTGAAAAGACTCCTAAGACCTATCCCAAGCCAAAACTCATTGAAAACCAAAACTTTGTATGTACAATCTTGATGCTTCTGCATTAGTTTGTCACAAATTGGCATAATATTTGTATTTGATTAATAGTCATGGCGGATGTCACTAGGTTTAGTTGTACGTAAGCTTGTTGTTTGAACTTTGCTTGAATTTCTTAAATAAGCCCACTATATGCCTCCCTTTTGAGATGAGGGAAGGAAAATGACACTTGTGTATTACCCATCTCAAAAGAAAAAGTTAAGCGCATGTGTTAAGCATATAAAGATCAACCATATAAAGCATGTATTAAAGACATGGTTGGATTTATTATCATAGAAAATGTGACTGTTTAACAAGCATGTTCATGTCAACCAAGGCATATTCATAAGTGAACATAGTTAGAAATTTAGATTACTAATCATCAAAACACAACATTTAAGCACATTGTAACATCTAGTAAATGTATGATGGAAACTGTAACAACATTTGTATAATCATACAAGCATCACAAGGAGATATGCATGATATAGATCACGACAACAAGCACATGTAAGCTTTTGCTTACAAGTATCATGTCAAGAAGCGCACAAGCAAACATGACTTGACACGATGAGTGGATCATCTGACACAAACACATGAAATGACAACGCATGAGGCGAACGGGCCTGACATGGGACTTTACCAGACTTGACAAGATGATGAATCGACAAACATGATGATGTGACAACATAACTTGGTACCATCGACAACGTAATTGATACCATTAACAAGCACAAACAGTAATCATGAAGCACAAAGTACACACTAATCATGTATTTAATAATGGATCAACATACATTAAATAATTGATAAGCATAATCATGATATTCTGAGTAATCAGTAAGCATGAATCAAGCAATGCCAACACATATAGTCAAATAATGTCATCGTCATGTAAGAGTAGAACACAATGTCCATAATAAAGCACATGTGAATGCATAAGCAAAAGACAAAACATGTATAAGCACTATAAAGTAGCTCCATACTATCAATGGATTGGCATATACAGGTATAATCTGAAACAATTGTGCTAAATGCCCCCATAGTAGGCATGCCTCCAATGTGGAACAATTGCCCCCAAGTGTTGGCTAATGTAAAGCCACAAAGTATGTGTGCATCCATGATAATATATGCCATATGACATCAAAACTATATGCATCAAAAACATGTGCTATAGATACGTAAATGAAGAACATGATCAAAACTCATGTACTAGATAAGTCATCTTGGTTTTGAATTTTGAAACATGTTTTTTTGCATTATTGGAATATAGATACGTAAATGCAAAGAACATTGATAAGTAACAAACATGTTATAATCTATGTACTAACGAACTCAAGAGAGTGAGGGCAAGTGATAGCCCCATGTAAATAAGTCTGAAAGTTGCAAAAATAGAAGAAAAAAGGGTCTCTAATAATCGACAACATCTTTTATCATAAGCATAGTGTGGATCAAGGTGTGGTAGCGAAGCAATCTCAAGAGAGTGAGGGCAAGTGATATGCCCCCAATGTAAATTCCATTGTGAATAGAAAAGTCGTGTTTGAAAGGAGTCATAATAGGTGCATGCTTTCAGGTTAGACTTCAACCCATTCTTCTCCCCATGGGTCTAAGGAGGAAAGCAAGGGGAAGATTTGAATTATATTTTTATTGTTGTTTAGGTAGTTTTATTTATTATCATGTATCCTATTGGGAAGCCTAGCGCTCCAATAGGACTTAAGTAGTTAGGAAATAAAGGTATTATGAGCATGTAGGCTCCAAATACCAATTGAATATTTAAAAGCACTTACCTTAAGGGGTCAACCATCATTTTTATATTGTAAAACACTCCTTGTGGTTATATAAGGAGGTCATTTGGCCATTATTGAATTATGTTTTGGTGAATTTTCATATCTTGGTTAAGGTTTGCTTGTGAAGCACCTTATCTACCTTTCTCAAGGACGAAACCCCTTGATTGAGGACCTTTCCCAAGGACGAAACCCTTGGTTGAGGACTTGTGGAGGACAAAAACCCTTCCATAAGGATTTATGTATGCAAGCTGGTTTGAAAAGCAATAAATTATCATTTCCTTGCATGATTTATCTCTTTGGATCAATAATCTATTTATTTGGAGTGGAGCGACCCACTTGGGAGTGTTATTTGGTATGTGTGATGATAATTTGGCAAATCTGAATTTATTATCTTATTCTCCATATTTTTAAGGCCAAGATCTTGAGTTTCATGAATTTTGGAGGTGTTTTACTATTTTTCCAAGCTTGTTGATGTTCACTGGTTGAGGGTTCCATAATTAATTATTTTCAAGCTCAATTCTGATTTCTAACAGCTGATTGTGTTTGTTGAGGGTTTCCTAATAATTTTGGCATAAGATTTGAAGGGTATTAGCAAGGTTTAACCCACCTTTGAGGGGTTTAACTTCTCCAAGGAAGTCGCTGCCCTAGGAAGGGTCTAATTTGCAGATTGCAGGGTTTATATCAGCCATCTACAACAACTCCCTAATCTGATTTTTAAGTTTACATCTCATCTTTTGGTCATTTCCCTGAGTCCCCCTAAAAAGGGACATTACAGTGGTATTAGAGCATCATCCTCCTAGCCTCTGTGAAGCATGGAGAACAAGTCACAAGGAAGGATAGCGGATGCATTGGATAGGCTTACCCTAGCCATCCAAAATATGCAGGGTGGTGGTTTGCTCAAGGAGAAAAGGGTTTCAAGGATTGACAAATTGATAGAAAAATATCAAGCTCTTCCGGAAGAGATGTGATGCCCTTTCCTTTGAGGATTTTGTGGAAATAAAAAATTATAGAGTGGGAATTGGCACAAGGCATAGTCCCTGAACGTCATCAAATGACCATGGTAGAAAGGTCCCAGCCATAGAGGAAGAAAACCCTCCATTGTGAAGAAGCAAGTCGAAGAGCATGTAGTGGATCAACTACAAGGTGGAGAAGTCATGATGAAGTTTGAAGATACAACTTCCCTTTATAACAACCCTTCCGAGGTGACAAAAGAGGAAGATATCCACCATGCTAAGGAGGAAGAACCATCGCAACAACTACTTATGGTGATGGATCAGCCTTTGGGAGCCCTAGAAGCACCCACCACCATTGTCAAAGGTGATCCCTTGACTGATTTTCCTTACAACCCTATGAAAGCACAAGAGGATGGAGAAATTGCTAAGCAAGAACCAAGAAAAATGGAAGGTAAAGAACTTTTGATTGTTAATATATTCCCTTGATTTCTAATGGTTGCATGTGGAAAAATACTAAGGGAACTTGGGAGCATGAGCAAAAGGATGATGAAGTTAATGTTGGAGATGGTCCAAGCAATTCTTATATGACAATGTTGTTGAGAAAGAAGATTCGGTGGTCAAGAGATCTAAGGCCATGGCGCTAACACCCATTGTTGTTCCAGAAAGTCAACATTATGAGGTAATTAATGATCCTTGTTTGGTTAAAACTAATGTAATTTTAGCATGATGAGCAAGAGGGTGAAGAGAAAGGGATGGTTGGAACCCCTTGCCCAAATAGACATGATGACAGTAAGCTTGTTGGACTGTTCCGAAAACAGTCACTAAGGAGCAAATTGATGGTGGTATCAACAAAGAACAATCCCAATTTTGTCATCATCCTAAGAAAGATTTACAAAGGACCTATGAGGATGACATTATGGAAGATTGTATCCGTGAAAGAAGGGTACCATTGGAATATTTTCTGAGTGTTGTTCCTAACTCAGAAATTCTGAGTCATAAGAATGTCATGGGCAGCCCATGGTATGAGGATATCTCAGTTTTTGCCAATATGTCATTTCAGATTTGTTGTCACCATGGACAGCTGGTTAGGAAGAGTAATCATATTTCATGTGTGTTGTGTCCTCCTATGTCACCGCTGATTGGATATCATCATGCACATCATACTTCACGGGATGATGAGGTAAGAAGTACTTTTGTAGTAAAGAGCATATGGATACTTGGGCTCAATTTCAAGGGTGTTTCTGCATGTGGAATATAGGTGCTATGTTGAGCTCTACAAAAAGAGGAATATCTGATTTCAAAATCAATATGGAGGGAAATTCTATCATGATGTGTTTGGGGCATCAAAGGCATGGTTCCATGAATATGGAAGAGCTAGAAAGAATATGGTGGAAGGGCAACACTCTTACTATAATGTGTGGCACACATACTTATCACCCATCCCGGTGAAGGGTCTTCTTCATGACCAAAGGGTCACCATGCTTGTAGAGAGTGGCGATACACATCAATTTATTGAAGAAGAATTGGCAAGAAGGATGGGGCCAAGTAAGGTTGGTTTCAAAGGCTACACGGTCACCATAGCCTATGGAACATCTCTCCTTTGCACAAGAAAGATACCCCAGCTCACTATTTCCATGGAAAGGTATGAATTTTGTATCGACTTCTTTGTTTTAAGTTCAGCTGAGGCACATATTGTTCTTAGGGGTCAAGGGCTCCAAACTTTAGGGAATCTACCCTCAAAATTCACAAGAGGGGGTTGAAGTTCCACTTACAAAATGAAGAGGTCAGAATTCAAGGAATCAGGAATGGGAAAGGTAGGCATGTTGAGCAAGGAAAGACTGATTTTATTTCCTTACCAGCAGTTCGGAAAGGACTGATCATAGCTAAGAGTGCAAGGAAGAATTTGGCAAACAACATCATGAGGTATAAAATGGAAATTAAAATATGCAGGGCTGTTATGGGAGTTTTCTCAGTTAATATATGTTTACTCACAAGCAATAGAAGGCTGTCACTCAAGAAGAACCTCCAAAAAGGAAGCAACTACAACATTTATGTGTCTATTGCATACTACTCTTTCAGCCTTCCACTCATGTTTGCAACAGCTGAAGGTGAAATTCCAATGGTTGGGATGGTAGACACTCAGCCCAACTTTCCTAAAGAGGTCTGCCCAACTCTAAAGATTGACCACTTGGAAGAGGAAGAAACTCAGTTTTTGAAGGGATACTCAGCCCCTAAGCAGTCATCACCAACCCATTTCAATCTGATCAGAGGAAGAAAATACAAATTCTTAATCATGGAGAGGTATTTCAGCTGAGCACAGGAAAAGAAGACAAAAGAGAGCCATTCCATCCACCAACATGGCATGAAAGGAGAGTAATAAGTATTGTGGTTTCCCTTAATAAGTTTGTTTCATGTGTAGGTTCAGGTTGGAAGGGAAGGGTACAACTGAGATCTTTTTTCCATCTAACGGAGAGGCTAATTGAGTTCATTGCACTGTTAGGAGGCCCTACATGGAGTTGGTCACCTTCCCAAACCAAGGAAGGTCAGTTCTATCATTTTCAGATAAATTCTAAAGAGCTGGTCCAGTCACAAACAAACATACACAGCTGCGAATGGACTCAAATTTGGAAAATATCTAGAAGGAGAAGGAAAGCAAGAGCCCAATGGAACTCCACTTTGGTTTTCCACAGTCATGGCTATACTTCAGCCACTTCTATGCTTGCGGATATGAGATATTTTGGCATGAGTAGAGTTCATGGAGAGGACACTACACAAGAAGGAACAAGAAATAAGGAGCAACTGAGATTTATTTGGGATCCGGGTACTTGCAATTGCTTGGGGACAAACAATCTTGGGAAGGGGGACTGTCATGTCCTTTTTTGAAGGCTGATTTTCGAAGACCTTAACCCATTCTTCTCCCCGTGGGTCTAAGGAGGAAAGCAAGGGGAAGATTTGATTATATTTTTATTGTTTAAGTAGTTTTATTTATTATCATGTATCCTATTGAGAAGCCTAACGCTCCAATAGAAGGACTTAAGTAGTTAGGAAATAAAGGTATTATGAGCATGTAGGCTCCAAATACCAATTGAATATTTAAAAGCACTTACCTTAAGGGGTCGGCCATCATTTTTATATTGTAAAAGCACTCCTTGTGGTTATATAAGGAGGTTGCTTGGCCATTATTGAATTATGTTTTGGTGAATTTTCATATCTTGGTTAAGGTTTGTCTATGAAACACTTTATCTATCTCGTTGTCACCCAAAAGTGCACCCTGATAGAGAATGGTGTGTACTCTCTTTCTTGTTGACAAAATTGGAACACCTCAAGGTTGTGGGTAACCTATGACTGAGGTGAACCTCCAGAGAGGGTTGGTTCCCTTGTGAATCACCTAAAAACTAATAAAATTGACAAGGAAAAGGGAGAAGGAATGCGGAAATGTAAAATTGAGGTGATACACCAATGATTTGACACACACATGTACTACTGCATACAGAAAAATATAGAGATCCACACACATGCACAACTCTAGGCTAATCTGCAAAATTAATTCAAAGGTTTAGGTAAGGGACAACAGTATAGGGAAGAAATTCCACAACAAAGCAATACAATACCCTAATAAACACAATGAATACTCAGAAAACCAGCGATATGAGAAGGCAAAAATGGAGCTTTTCTATTCAGAGATGCAAGTACAAGCTAGGACTACCAATGTAGAACAACTGAAAGAGTGTGTATGTTTTTTTCTTCATAAAAAAATAGTCTTTAAAGACTGCTGCCATCTATTCTAGACCTTTGTTGTGCATGCAAGAGAGTGAAATAATAAAATAATTAAACGAATACCCTGCTGCGTTGAATCTTCAAATACAAAAGTGTTTAAAACCATATAAACTCCTCTATCCCCTGCCCTATTGACTGCTTTTGCTTTCGACTTTTTTCCTTCTTTTTCTTTTTTGTCTCTTTTTGCTTTAACTTTTTTTTTTGGGCAAAGGCTGCATTGGAAATCTGTGCATAAAAGAGTGATTAAAGGCAAGTAAAAGTCCTTGACCTGCGTTGGAATTTAGGCTCAAGCAAGTGTAGTTAAAACAAGTCTTAACTGTCCCTTTACTTCTGCAAAATCTGTCCATGCTTCTAGCATGAAAAAGGTGTTTAAAAATAGTTAACTGCTTTTGACTTTAGCGCTGGTTTTAAATCATGCATGCATATGATTTAAAAATAGCAAACTGCCACTTAACTCTCAGCTTTGGCGCCAATCCTTGGTATTTTTAGCTTTTCTCTTTGACTTGACCTTTCGCTATTTTTAGAGTTGTTTTGTCTCTCTTCTCTGCTTAGCCTTTATGCATGCACTTGCACTCTAATCTTAGACACTTGCTATTTTTAGCGAACGCTAAAAATAGCCACTCTTCTCCACTCACCCAATTTCCATTTTAGCACACGTTATTTTTACTAATGCTAAAAATAGCAAAACGCTAAAAATAGCTATTTTGCCAAAAATAGCCAACTTCTTAAAAATAGCCTTGTTCGTTCTTGCATGGAAAAATATGGTAACATTTTGCGACATCACGGGATTGTTTGCTCTGCTAAACAAGAGATTAGTAGCCTTCTGCATCCATTGGGCTATGGAGTCACATACTCTATCAATAACTTGCATCCTCTGAACAAAAGAACCGAATTACCTTCTTCAACAAAAGGAAAACATGTGCATGCAAGCACTTCTTGGAAAGAAAACTAACTAAGAAAACTGGAAAACAATGTGCATGCAAGCACTTATTGAATTGAAATCCTAAACTACCCTACTCTAACCAGAAAAAAAGGAAAGCTAAACAAAACCACAGACTGGTTGAGAGAAATAACTCCCTTTCCTTAGAAAGTGGGGCCATGAGATCAGTTTTGCAACTAGATCACATGGTATGAGTGCAGACATGGCGTGCACTATTGATTTGCCCAAAATATCAACCCATAAATGAATAAACACCTCTGTAGGATCTGAATTCTGTCTTTGTAGATGTTGAGGCTGATTTTTGACAACTTGAAGCTCTTTCTTATGCTCTGAAATGAGCACAACTGATGGCAACTCTGTTTGTGGCTCTAAACTAGCCAAATATCTGATTGGACATGGTCTTCTCATGACTGACAAACTGATTTTTCTGATCTGCCCCTCTTCTTTCTGTGTAATTTCATCATTTGGAGTGCTTAAGGCCCTTTCCTGCTCATATTGGATGCTTGTAGACTGATCTGCAACATTTTCTACCTCATCTTTTGCAAACAACTTCATATTTGATTCCTTTTCAAGCTCAAAGGAAGATTTAATAACAAGAGACTCTTCATGGAAGAAGATAGATGATGGAGGTGTAATACTTACAATTTCAATTGGCTCTTCTTCATCATCAGATCCTTCTAAGTCTGATAAAACCTCATCCTCTGCAAGCTGATCTGATATTGATATAGGCTCAAGATTGTTGATCTGATCCTTAGAAACACTCACATGCTCCTTCAAAACATTATCTTTATGTTGTAGCTCAAGAGATTTGAGAAAACTTTGTCTAACTTTTGCATGCTGGTCATATTCCTCCTGCTGCTCTGTAACTTCAACCACTTTCATGCACTCCTTTATTGTAGGTTTAACCAACTGTGGAATTTGTATGTCCTCAAACTGTAAGCTCCATTTTGTTAGATTTGGTTCATTCCATAATGGACTTGGGAATATGAGGGAAGGGGTGGGTTGGGTTGCTAACTTGATTTTGCAATGGTTGAGATGATTGGAGAGGGGTAAGATCTTATGGAGGAGAAGCTTTAAGAAAGCTAGGAATTTGGGACTTGGGCTCTGGTTGAAGTGGTTGGAAAGTAGAAATAGGAGGGTTGCATGATGATAGTGAAGAATTACCCCATTGACAGGTTTCTCAACACTAGATTGGTAAGCTTCCAATTCTTCATCCCACTTTGATATTTGTGGTATCAACTCAAACACAAAGTCTATCTTCTCTTGAGGGCTATACCAGTTGGTATAGGACCGCCCAAGGGTAGGGTACCCTGAATCCAAGCTTTGTTGCTTTGATAGTGCTTGTTGCTCTCATTTGTACCATCTTCAACTCCAAGTGTAGTACCTGCATCTGCAAATCATCATTAGGTATGGAATTGCTTCCATAATCTGCATATACCGCTCTCTGAAAAACACCATGATTAGGATAATCATACAAATTGTTTGGATCATGGGCATATTCATTGTGATAGGGCTTATAGTACTAATCTGGAGGAATATTTTGAGGAAAAGAGGTGGAGGGAGTAATAATTCTCTTGAAACTGGAATTCCAATGAGGAATTGAAGTCATGATTGCACGACCTCATAAAAATATGAAAATATGAAGGAAAATGGTCTGTTGATTGAGAAAATGGGATCCTTGATCCAATGGAGTCACCAGATGCTGAATATTTGTGTCTGAAACACTGGTATTTGCAAAGACTAGCATCAACTTCTTTAGCAAATTTTGTACTCTCCCACCAGGCGTGCCAAAATTGTTGTCACCTAGAAGTGCACCTTGATAGAGAATGGTGTGTGTACTCTCTCTTCTGTTGACAAAATTGGAACACCTCAAGGTTGTGGGTAACCTATGACTGAGGTGAACCTCTAGAGAGGGTTGGTTCCCTTGTGAATCACCTAAAAACTAATAAAATTGACAAGGAAAAGGGAGAAGGAATGCGGAAATATAAAATTG
Source organism: Taxus wallichiana var. yunnanensis (assembly GCA_018340775.1). NCBI lineage: Eukaryota > Viridiplantae > Streptophyta > Pinopsida > Cupressales > Taxaceae > Taxus > Taxus wallichiana. Next base: position 453,697,744 of record CM031235.1, on the reverse strand, counting down.
AGGTGATACACCAATGATTTGACACACACATGTACTACTGCATACAAAAATATAGAGATCCACACACATGCACAACTCTAGGCTAATTTGCAAAATTAATTCAAAGGTTTGGGCAAGGGACAACAATATAGGGAAGAAATTCCACAACAAAGCAATACAATACCCTAATAAACACGATGAATACTCAGAAAACCAATGATATGAGAAGGCAAAAATGGAGCTTTTCTATTCAAAGATGCATGTACAAGCTAGGACTACCAATGTAGAACAATTGAAAGAGTGTGTATGCTTTTTCTTCATAAAAAAATCAGTCTTTAAAGACTGCTGCCATCTATTCTAGACCTTTGTTGTGCATGCAAGAATAAAATATATTATTTTATTCACCCCTTACACCCTAGAAGCATGCAAGAGAGTGAAATAATAAAATAATTAAACTCGAATACCCTGCTGCGTTGAGTCTTCACATGCAAAAGTGTTAAAAAGCATATAAACTCCTCTATCCCCTGCTGTATTGACTGCTTTTACTTTTGACCGTTTTTGTCTTTTTCTGTTTTTGTCTCTTTGTGCTTTAACTTTTGGGCAAAGGCTGCGTTGGAAATCCATGCATGAAAGAGTGATTAACTGCAAGTCAAAGCCCTTGACCTGCGTTGGAATTTAGGCTCATGCAAGTGTAGTTAAAACAAGCCTTAACTGTCCCTTTACTGCTGTGAAATCTGTGCATGCTTTTAGCATGAAAAAGGTGTTTAAAAATAGCAAACTGCTTTTGACTGCTGCGCTGGTTTTAAATCATGCAAGTATGATTTAAAAATAGCAAACTGCCCCTTAACTCTCAGCTTTGGCGCCAATCCTTGGTAACTTTAGCTTTTCTCTTTGACTTGACCTTTTGCTATTTTTAGAGTTGTTTTTTCTCTCTTCTCTGCTTAGCCTTTGTGCATGCACTTGCACTCTAATCTTAGACACTTGCTATTTTTAGTGAACGCTAAAAATAGCCACTCTTCTCCACTCACCCAATTTCCATGTTTAACACGTTATTTTTAGCGAACGCTAAAAAGAGCCAAAACGCTAAAAATAGCCATTTTTCCAAAAATACCCTTATTCGTTCTTGCACGGAAAAATATGGTAGCACTACCTTTCTTAAGGACGAAACCCTTGATTGATGTAATGTCCCCATTTCTGAAGACCCTTAGCCTATACGTCCCCGTGGGCTTCGGGATGTGCAAGGGGAACATTTTTATTAAATAATTAAATATTATTGCCTGGAGCAATAATTATTTAATTATTTAATTATGAAGATTATTTAATTTAATTCCCAAAATATAAAAATTAAATGGGGAATTAATTAAATAAATATTTTAGGTGGCTTTTATTGATAAAATCACCCTTTGAAAAGGGGATGCCACACCTAGGGAAAACAAACTGCTTTTATTTAATATTTTCCCTCTCCTAGGGTTTTCAATTTTGTGCCTCCTTACTTATAAAAGGAGTGCTAGGATCATTATTATGATTATGCTATGATGATTTCGATTTTGGCTCCATGCTTGGAGAAGGGATGTATGCCCTAATGTGATACTCTTGTTCTCTCTCTTCCATTGTTGAAGGATCTATTTGCATTGAAGCTGATTTGGAGAATCAAATTGAAGAACTTATTTGTGCAAACTCAAGTGAGATCTATGCTTTTGGTTTTAGCAAGTTCTTTTAGAAATCTGCCTTTTTCTACTGTAGCGACGTCACTGTAGCAGCTGGTTGTGATCAAAAAAATAATTGTTTTGGAGTACTTTTGACAAGTCGGCTTTGGTGTATTGGTTTCTAATATAAGTGATCCCCTTTCATAATATTTGTAAGCTGTTTGTATGCAATTCTGAGTGTGGAGCGACCAGCATTTAGTATAATTTCATGTCCACTAGGGCAGCGATTTGCTTGGTTATGTGTGTGCACTGATTTGGGTGATTTTTCTAAGTGAAACGACCAAGATCCATGCATACTTGGTGCCCTTGCTAAAGCGGTTCCCTTGAGACAAGTTTGGCGCTAAACATTGGCATGTTTTGGTTGGTCATGGTTAGATATAAGCTGCTGTAGCTCTCTCTAAAATCTGCAAATTCATTTATGGTGAATATTGACTGTTGAATGCATGTTAGGAAGTCTATATACCCAGTAAATTGATTGCAACTTCAGCTACTATATCAGATGTATGTGGACTGATCTGGAATATTATTTGGAGTGCTACGACTAGGTATTTGCATGTTTGTATGGTATGTTGCAGTCCTCTTTGGCAGCGACTTATTCTATTCTGAATATGGACTGATTTGGGTATGGATCGACCATACCAGTGCATGATTTTAATTCCTTAATTGCAGCGATCAACCTGGGAATGATTTGGTGATGGTCTTGGGGCATTTTAGAAGCAAGCAATTGGTATTCATAATCTTATTTGCTCAACTGACTTCTGTGCTTAGTACTTTGAGTTTTTGTATGTTTTGGGCCTTTGGAAATTGCGATCTGGGTGAGTTATTATTTATTAAATAACAATGACTCTTTGAGGACCTCTGTTGGATGTTCAGGATTGTGTTTTGGACCACCGATGGTCAGATATCATAGGCTGATAATTAAGCTTGCTTCCAACTGATATTTCGATGTATTTTAGGTCTCATTTGAAGCTCGATTGCATATCCCTTTGACTAAAGCATCCTCATATAAGCAGCTGGAAGTTATATATTTTTGTGATGCTCTAAAGACTGATTTCTGAGTATGTTTTTTTTTAATAATCTTCAGTGGCAGCGATCAGTATAGCAGCAGTGTTGATAACAGGGGTTAGCATTAGAAGTTTAGATCTGATTTGCATGAGGATTAATTGCTAACTAATTAGTAAAGGCCATTAAACCCTTGTCTTCGGGTTTATTGAGTCATCTATTTGATTGGTTCAAGTAGTTTTTGACTGAGTCTTGCTAATTGCATCTCATTGGAGTAGTGAAGGGTTGTTGATTTGCATTTTTCCCATTGATCCTGGAGTTGGGATATTACAATTGAAGACCTTTCCCAAGGACGGAACCCTTGGTTGAGGACTTGTGGAGGACGAAAACCCTTCCATAAGGATTTATGTATGCAAGCTGGTTTGGAAAGCAATGAAGTATCTTTTCTTTGCATGAATTGTTTATGTGGATCAATAATCTATTTATTTAGAGTGGAGTGACCCACTTGGGAGTGTTATTTAGTATGTCTAATGATAATGTGGCAAATTTGAATTTATTATCATGTTCTCCATATTTTTAAGACCAAGATATTGTGTTTCGTGAATTTTGGAGGTGTTTTACTATTTTTCCAAGCTAGTTGATGTTAGTTGGTTGAGGGTTCCATAATTATTTATTTTCAAGCTCAATTCTAATTTCTAACAGTTGAATGTGTCTGCTGAGGGTCTCCTAATAATTTTGGCATAAAATTTTAAGGGTATTGACAAGGTTTAACCCACCTTTGAGGAGTTTAATTTCTCCAAGGAAGTCGCTGCCCTAGGAAAGGTGTAATTTGCAGATTGCAGAGTTTATATCAGCCATCTACAACAGTTCCCTAATCTGATGTTTGAGTTTACATCTCAGCTTTTGGTCATTTCCTAAGTCCCCCTAAAAAGGGACATTACATAGTGTACTGCGAATGTCATAAGACGCGTGGGCATAGTAAAGATACGATCTTGTGATCTCGATGTGTGCCATGATTGTTTTTTGTAAATAATCATGATGGAGATGTGGGCAAATAGTGTGCCACAACATGGTGCATTGTGCCTTGAGGCATATGTCGTAATATTAGACTGCTATAAAGATATATGCATTGTGTGATTGTAGAATAGATAGTATGAATGCCTTAGACAGGGATAAAGAATCAAGTTGCAATGGCCAATGAAACAATAACTAGAAGAATAGTAAATGTGAAGGAATATGTACATGGTCATAATAGAGGAATACAAGAAGTAGAAATCAACTCAAGGAGAGGGTGACCATACAAACAAGAAGCTATGTATAGGAACAAGTTATAAACAAGTGAGAATCTATGTACATTAATTTGTGCGGTTGAGCTAGCATCATAGGTAGGAAAGGTGTGCTAGTCTATGATCCCATCAATGTGATGCTCATGTAATGGGTGTGTATCAATCAATGTAAATGTTATATCGTGGGTGAGGAGTATGTGCGGTGGATGTGTCACTATCGAAATTAGATAAATGGTCTCATGTGCTATGGTACCCAAAGCATCCATAGTAGGAGTGTGATCATGTGTATGTAATGGAGAACGAAAAGTCGGAGCAACTTTGCAATATATTGGGAGAACACATCAGTGTTCTTCATAGAACATGCTCACAAAGCAGTTGTAGGACTATTACAGGGTGAGGATGAGTAGACTATATAGGATGGGCGGGAGTACATGGTTTATGTGCCATGTAGGCTCTGCAAGGAGGTCATTGATGTGAGTGGCACTCAAGAGTAGGTTATCGAAAAATTCAATGGTTTTTCATTGAGGTTGTATATGAATTGGTTGTATGGTAGGTTTTCCGTGGAGGTACAATAAGTAATGTCGCATGTTGCATAGGATACTTATATGAATCACTCTAGATGGTGAGTACATTGTTGTTATATATGTACTTTAGGCATCTATGTATCGTAGAAGGAATGACTCACATTTTATGGATCCATGATCGTTCAAATAACATGACAAATACACCGTTGGTATGTAAGACCAGAAACCATGTATCTACTTGCTTAGGTCCTACTTGCAATGGCAAGACAATGCCCCAAAGAGGATTTTGATGTTGTCTGTCAAAGCCTTTTATTGTGCTAATTGTACCATATAAATTCTTAGAAGTGTGTACAATCACAAGTGCATACATTTTCGCTTGATCCATTGTCAACCATAACACCTTGTATTGGGTGTGAATCAATGAAAGTGTATATGAATAGAGCTTTGGCATTAGAATCATCATTGTCAAGGATGTTAAGGTCATTAAATGTAATCATAGGTTGTGTTAGGCTAGTATTTATAACATTCCAATGAGGCCATCTATGGGATGTGAATTGTAGCATAAGATCTAGGCGGAGGTGTTGCATTGTAAGCCATGCGTACCTCGTCAAGTTTTTCAAGCATCTTGAGTGCCATGATTAGGAAGTGGATTTGTAAACATCTTAAAGTGTGAATTAGGTTTGGTAAGCTGCTTCAACGGTGGGTGGTCCTATTGTCACTCGAAGTGCACCCGATAGAGAATAGTGTGTGTACTCTCTCTTCTTTTGAAAAAATTGGAACACCTCAAGGTTTTGGGTAACCTATGTCCGAGGTGAACCTCTAGAGAGGGCTGGTTCCCTTGTGAATCACCTAAAAATTAATAAAATTGACAAGGAAAAGGGAGAAGGGATGCGGAAATATACAATTGAGGTGATACACCAATGATTTGACACACACATGTACTATTGCATACAGAAAATATAGAGATCCACACACTTGCACAACTCTAGGCTAATTTGCAAAATTAATTCAAAGGTTTGGGTAAGGGACAACAAAGATAGGGAAGAATTTCCACAACAAAGCAACACGATGCCCTGATAAACACGATGAAAAACTCAGAAAATCAGCGATATGAGAAGGCAAAAATGGAGCTTTTATTCAAAGATGCCAGTACAAGTTAGGATTACAATAGCAAAACACCTAGAAGAAGTGTGTATCCTTGATTTCTTCACAAAAATCCGAATATATGGACTGCTGCATCCTATTTCCAGCTCCTTTGCATGCAAAATATTTTATTTATTTAATTCATCCCCTTTGGCCTTGCTGGCAGCATGCATGAGATGAAAATAAATAAATAATTAACTGATAAACTGCTGCGCCAACTCTAGGGTCTGTTGCCTTTGTTTATTAATTAAATTCATCCTTCATCCTTGTGTTTGGCACTAATTCTGAGTGCTGCTGCTAAATTTATTAATCAAACTCACCCTTCACTGCCCTGTTGACGCTAATTATGACTGCAGCATGCAAGCAATTAAAATATTCATCAAGTCAACCTTCCTCCTTCACCCTTTGGCGCAATTTCTGAGGCAGCATGCAAGCAAATAAGATATTCATCCCTTGGCGCCACATATAGGAAAAACAACATGCTTTTAATTAACTTTTATCCCTCTATCTTTACGCCAAATCTGAAGGTAAGCAGCTGCATGCTATTTCTTTGTCTTTTCTTTGCTTTTTGCTTTTGTCTTCTTCTTACCTTTACCTTTTGCTTTTCTTTTTGTCTTTTGCATGCTTCGTCCTTTTCTGTTGTGGCTGCTTTTCCTATTTTGGCTTTTTGACTGCTACGTAGACTTTGCTTGGTTGCTAATTTTGGCATTGACTGCATGCTTTTCTTCTTATGTTGGCGTCCATTTTGAAGTTAACTGCTGCTTTTATTAATTTAAAAAAAAACAACTCAGCTGCTAATTTTAGCATGCTTTTCCTTGCTATTTTTGGCGTCCAAACTCACCCTAACAGCAACATGTAATTAATTAAAAATAGAACAGTAAACTGCTGCTATTTTAACTTGCTTTTCTCCTTGCTTGGGCACCACACTTCTACTAATTTTGGTATTGATTGTGCATGGTTTTGGCGTCCACTTCCCAGCTGAGCATGCATTAATTTGTGGTAACAGGGCCATCGACTTGGATAGTCTTGTAAGCCATAATTTGAAACATTTTTGGTCAAATGTGTATACACCTTTTTGTATGCTTCCTAACCATTTCTCTTGTGCATGGGCTGTTGATGCATTCTCCTCTTGAGCGGGTGCCCAAGGGGTCTGTCGGGATTGGGGTGTGATCGGACTTGGTCACATGAACTAGACCACAACATTTGAGAGATATTGCTATTATGCCATAGTTCCCTTACCCTTGCCTTGTTTCCTCCTTTTGTTCACACATTATACCCATTATGTCTACTTATCTCATTGTTTTCACTTGTTTATGCTCATTGCACGCTGTTATCCCTACTTTCGGTCATCCCGACCTTTGTTGTTACCCCTCATTTATCGTCTGGCTTCCATTCCTCATTTGTGGATGATGGCGTTGGCTTTGGTTTTTCCATAGCTGGTGGGTGATGGCATCGGGTATATATACCCCTCCTCTTTTGTCATTTGGATCATCTGCTACTACACACTTTTAAAACACTTTACATGCTTGCACATTGGAAGCTTGTGCATATTTTTGCACCTAGTTGTTAGACTTGAGGTTTTGGAGCTTGCCATTTTGCATTTGGGTCACCATAGTGAGCTAGGACTGGAGGTCTTCTACTTGAGCTTTCCCCTTCTCCACCCATAACAATTCTCTCTTGGTGTTGTTGTCTCTGGGGAGGATCATGCATCAACAACCACACTACAGGTAAGTATTTCTACCTCTTCTTAGTCCCTTAATTGCTTGTATATTGTTGTTGTGTGGATGGTTGGTCATTCATTTCTATAGACTAGAATATATGCATGTTTGTTTTGATCTATTGCTTTGTCTTATTATATTATGCCCCTTGGCTTTATCCACCTCTTGACTCATTCCTATTCTGAATCCTAGTAGGATAGTTATCTTTATCTTAGATATAGGCCTCAAAAACCTATAACTATCCTAGGGTTAGGGTCACTATCCTCTAGAATTACGACACTAGCGCTCCTTGAGCATATTTGGTATCTACATCGAGTGTCCTGACCTAGATTTGATCCTTGCATTTGAGAACCCAGATCGGGGACCTATCTTTGCCTGTCATACACTAGTGAACCCGGTGTGAATCTTACTTTGCCCTAAATTAGGACAAATTTGCTTTTCTTTCTTGTTTTTCTTCCTTTTTCTATGTGATCGACCATTGTGTAGATCCCTACCCATGGCCGATCTGGTCTCCACATTATTTATTTATCTTGACACCATCAACCACCGTGTAAGATCACACATGATCTCGTTCTAATCATCTCGACTTCCCACACTTGTCTTTCCTAATGCCATCGACCCCTGTGCAAGCTTTCTTTACGGTTGATGCCGCTGGAAAAAATCTTGCCAAAAGCTCTTTCTTAGGCATCCTTTCTTCACAATGGAATACTTACTTGGAGGTTTCGTTAATTCTTACGCAAGCCATATTTGTATACAAGCAACATATAATGATGATTTTTTTCTAAGCTATTTCCTCATTACACTTGACTTTTTCGCCATAGGAGCTACTAATGCTAAGAAGCCAAAATCACCAACTTGCAATATAAAAACCAAAGCTAGCATCTCAAACTCTGTCTTTGAATTTGAAGAGGAAGATGAACACGAAGGTGTCCCCTGAGTCTGATTGTTTTATTGTTATACAAAAATTTCTTTAACAATTTCCCGAATATATGCTAGAGTCACCCAACATGTTGCAAAAATGTATTGAAGACTACCTTTCTAGCAAGTTGGATTCAGATGTCAATCACACCGAGACTCCTCCATATGGAGCAAATGCTGATTCGACCAATAACACCAACCTTCCTCTAAATAACAATCCTACCCGACTCATCATACAACTTATCAATCGTTGAAGTCAGCAACAAACTATGACCTCAAATCAATTTCTATAAATGCAAACAAACAACCCCCTCCTCTTCCCATAGGAATCAATAGGGCAAGCATTTCACAACCTCCAATCCATAACAAATTCCTTCAAGCTGTTCATAGGGAGCCTCTCGCTTCATACATCGCCTCTATGGACATTGGAGGAATCACCCATTCCATCTCTTTTGATGGCTCTACGGACGATATCCTTCACATCAAAGCCTTTGACAACCTTTACAAAGATTGGGTCAAAGTCAATTCCTATACTGCCACCAAGCTCTTGGCCAAGACACTTACAAGAGATGCTTTGGATTGGTATCACACCCTTCTCGCCAATTATTGTCGATCTCAAAAGCTTGGTGACCGCTTTAGCAAATGAAATTCAATATCTTAACCTTTATGAAAATAACATCAATGCCTTCATCAATTGCAATCAAATTGACAACGAATCCGTTTAAGCTTTCATCAAATGTTGGAAGACCTTATCCATTAAGGCTGAACACAACATGCCTAGTGAGAGTCTGTTTCAGCTATTTCTCGAGCCCTCGAGCCTCACCTTTAATACAAGGTGAGATCCTTCTCTCCTACTTCTTTGGAAGAAGCATTCGAGCAAGAAAAGTGCCAAGATTACCTCATGAAGGAATTTGAAAAACCTTCCTCTAAGTGACAACCACCTAAGAACATTCATGCTCTCATGTGTCCTAGAAACAAAATGCCATTGATGACGAAGTCATAAACACTCTTCCTTAAGGCACTTCTTCTAATAGGACCATCTATAACATTGTTCAATGTACTTCCAAACCACATGGAAATTCCCTCTCTTCCTCCCGTTATGACTGTCATCACCACTCTTGTCTAAGGAGGACTTGAGACGATGCCTACCTTGGCCATTCACCATGGTTATAGACCCTTCTCAACCTCTTTCTCAATGGCATGATGAAAGCAAGTGTTGTTGGTGGCATGTTAATTGGGGTCATTCTTATGATAACTATTGTGCCCTTTGTTCCTTTGCCTATATCTTCCTCCTTGGCAATAACTTTGATCTTGAAGCCATCACGTGAGAAGGGTCAAACGAAGCCATCAAGACACGTGACAAAACTCAACAACGTGATTGACATGAGGCAGTTCATCAAGCCAATGAATGTCTTAAAGTCTATAATGATCCACTCCTTGACCACTCCAAATTTGAACAACCTAACTCCAGGCTTTGCTTAGAACAATAATGCCACCACTAATGCTGTTGACACATCATATCCCTCTACTAGTGCCTCTACGGAGAACACGATCAATATGCAGGTGCCATATATATCATTGCTTGTATTGAGCCATCATATCCTTCCTTTACTTAGGCCAAAAGCTTACAAAGTCATCTATCCATGTTCTTTGAGCCAAACCTCACATGCACTGCAGACATCAATCCCAGATTCCACGGTCCAATCAACGCCATCAGCCCCTGTGCAACCATTCTGCATAGTTGATCTTGTTTGTAGCCTCATCATCTTGTTTAGACGCCATTGACCCACATGGTACTTCAAATGCACGACTAATCTTGTTTGCTATTTCAGAATTTGTTTAGATTGAGACCCCTAGGTTCGGATTGTTGAATGGTTCAATGCCGAAAATTAGGATCCCCTTACGAACTCTCGCAGCTCCCAAGTCAAATCCTATTTCTAGAGCTTATTCATACCTCACCTAGACATCGTGAGCATCTTATGTGAACACTCTTCAATATGAACATCCATTTTCCACCCGCTTTAAGGCGGGAACCTACCCTGCACGGTTCAAAAGAGAGCATCATGTGTCAATGTGAAGAGCCATCCATTTCCACCGACCTTTCTACCAATCATTTTTCATGCATTTGTTTCACTCTTGATTCCTTGATTCCCAATGATCTTATCTTTTGTGTATACAATCCTCCCCTCTTCATCTTAGTTGAGATTGTCCATACTACGGTTAAGAGATTCCTCATAAACAAAGGTTCTGGTACATGTATTGCTTCTCTTGATTTCATTAAGACACTTGGCTACTCTATTGAAAACCTAAAATCCACTAGAGCACGCGTTAGGGTTATGATCACGAGACAAATGCCCTATATGGGTTGCATTTGGCTTCTTATCATTGTGCATCGCACCATCTACGCCAAAGTCATAAACTTCAACTTCCACTTGTCTTATAATATCCTCTCGTATATCGTGGACTCATCGCATGCGCGTAGTCATGTCGTCCGTCTCGCCAATGTGTTAAGTTCGCACACCTAGGGGCTATCTATAAAGTACAAGGCGACACTAATCCTTGGAACTTTGACCTCTTCCAATAATGTGGGACATTCAAAATTCCCACCCTTGAAGAACTCCCTACCATCCCATTTCAAGAATACCAATGCTTCAATTGTCCTGTGGATTCCCTTCATGGCTATAGTGGTCACCCAAGGTCGTGGGGTATACACCACACAACCTTCTCGACTCGGATGATGATGAACCCGATGAAATCAACCTTAGCATCAATACTTCCGATCTCCTTGATGCCATCATATCACAATTACCTCCAACTCTACGACCTCACTCGTGTAAGAAAGGTGCCGATCGAGTCCCTATCACTATCACTTGCACTAAGCGTTCTCCTGTAGAGCATCACATTCAACCCAAGACATCTGTCGACTCATGTGCTATTGACATTACTACACCGATTACGATGATGGTTATACACTAGATGATCCCTTCTTAGCAGGCTACGCCTAGGCTAAGAATGCCGAAATTCTTCATTATTAGGATTCATTACAATCTACTTTTAGTCATAGTACAACACCATCACGGTGTCCTCACAAAGCACACCTACTAACTTTGATCCCGAGATCGATGAGCTCATGGATGATTAGGATGCTTATTCGACTTTAACTCTAAGGATGAGCTCATGAACTACTCTCCTTTAATTGGCGATCCGATGCCCGAGCCACGCCCTGCTCCCTCCGATAGCTCCTCTACTTCTATGACACTTGTTGTGACATCTCCTCCTCCCTTCTACTTCTCCACATGTTACTATGACTCTACCCTCCACGAGATCACCTTCGACTCTTCTTTCCATTGTGGCCCCTAGCTCGCTTTGTGGCGAACCATATGCACATGGCATGAGGCTCCTGGGCATGATGTTTCAGATTGTAGAGAGCCTATGATGACATATGAGGAAACTCGAAACAGAGGTTAGGTGTGATCAATAAAAGAAATCCATTCAACCCTCTTCTTCTACACCACTTTATTGTTCTCATCATGGCTTTTTCTCGCATACAAACGATACTTGTCGGGTTATCTCTTAAGCGCCCGAGTACAAAAACTTCCCTCGTGCACCTAAGCGCAGGGGCCGATCTCCTCCATCACGACAACCCCATTCTACGCCATCATCTAGTTCCTACCCCGCTCATTATTCCCCCTTACTTTGCTTATGATGACATCTGTCATGATGTGCTCACTCAAAAATCTAAACGGATTGATGATTCTTTCTTCATCACACGATTAAAACTCCATCGTGGTATCAATATCCTTTAAGAAAACCTAAAGGACCTCATGATTCATACTCGACATCAAGTTCTAACATTATCAATGATGCATGTCAATCCTCGCACGCTTTTCATTGATTCACTCCATTTACTCGACGCACCTTATATCTCTCTCTTTCCTTTTTTGCTTGGGTTTATCTCTCCTGCTTGGGTCTCTCGCCATTTCTTCCTACCTTAGATACTTTGATAATTTATCTCACATTTCATTCCGCTTGGATTTCTACGACCATTGCTTCCTACCTTGAATACTTCGGTAATTTTGGTATCATCTCATGCATGAGTTTCTCGGTCATTGCTTCCTATTTTGGATACTTAGGTAATTTTACTACACTTGTAAGGACCTCGAAAACCGAGGTCTAATTTTTTAATTTATTTATTCCCATTATTCCCATTGCTTAATTGATACGTTGATTTCACACCTTGAATACTTCGGTAATTTTGGTATCATCTCATGCATAATCAAATCATACAATTATACAAACAAATCATATGTGCTAAACACATTGATAAAAAAAATTAGCTTTGAGTCCAAAGGACATTTCATTATTTTCAATATCTCGGTACAATCTTATAAGGTTACATGCAATGGCAAAAAGCCTCATAAGCTTATATAATATACTGATTATTTCAGTAGTACATCAAGTACAATTTATTCCATAACTGAAATATAACAAGTAACTAAGCAAGATCTGAAATCAGCTTGAATCCCTTCAAATTCTTTCCTTTCCCTTATCTCCAGAATGGCCTGTATTTTCCACAAAGGGTCAGCTCAAATTGAACTGGCAAGGATTTCCATTTTCATATATGTAGTATTCTACAAATGAAAACGTATTCAGAATATACAATCATGCATCAACATACTAATTCATTCATTATTATAATAATGATTTCAAAAAGCATGTATACATGCATGAACTATCCAAGTTCAAAATATCTTTCAAGAGTGGTGTCTTTAACCATCTTACATGAAAATGCATAAAACTTACCTCACGTAAGGCTGATTACATAATGCATTTCATAATATTATTTCATGCCAAATCAAATCAGCATACCAACTGTTTGAAGAAATGTCACATATAGGCTCCATATAAAAAGGAGAAGGCATGATAAGTAATTGTCAAAGCATCCACATGAACTTCACTTTACAATTCTTACAATGAACTTTATGCCAAATCAGATCAGCAACATAACATAATTTCCAAGAGGAACAAAAGATCCTTTATACCCAAGAATGCATGCCAACCATATGAAAAAATGTCATATAATGAACTTCACATATATTCCAAGGAATGCATACCAATTGTATGAAAAATTTCATATCATGAACTTCACTTCACAAGCTCAAAATGAACAATATGCCAATTCAGATCAGCAACATAGCACATTTTCAAAAGGCACAACAAATCCTTTATACTCAAAGAATGCATGCAAACCATATGACAAAATGTCATAATATAAACCTCCAATATAATCCATAGAATTCATGCCAACAATATGACAAAATTCATTACAATGAACTTCACATACAATCCAATGAATGCATGCTAATATCTTCACATAAAGACCAAAGAGTGCATTCCAATAGCATGATAAATTTCCATAAAAGAACTTCACATAAATTCCAATGAATTCATTCCAGCAGCATGATAAAATTCTATAAAAGAACTTCACTTAAATTCCAACGAATTCATTTCAGTAGCATGATAAAATGTCATAATCCATACTCATGTATTTATGCCAATAAAAGATTGCATATCAACTGTTTGACATAATGTCACAACACCTCATTCTTTAAATATTCTAGCCAAATGATTTCACACTAATAGTTTGACAAAATGTCATAGCACAACATTCTTTCAAAATGCTATGCACTTGATTGCACACTAACCATTTAACAAAATGCAGCGTACTAGCAGCAAACACTGCAGCAAAGAAAACAACAATCTAGCAGCGAATCTACAGCGTATAAAACACCCCAAAACACCATACTTTGTTAACTGGCGTTGCAGCAAAACAACAAAACACAACAAGGAAACAACCAAAACTGAGCGCTATAACAACTAACATTGCAGCAGCAATAATTTAATAAAAAAACAACACTTCTAGCAGCTGTTACCACACCAATAAATCCTTAAAGAACACAACTCTTCTAGCAGCTGTTACAACAGCAATAACACAACTTATAACAGCTGTAGCAGACCAATGAATCAACAAAAAAAACAACATTCCAACATTTAAAAATGCAGCTTGGAGATAGTCCAAAACCCATAGCGAAAATGTCTAGAAATCTTCTCTCAACACCCAAATGAATAACCTCATTGATTCCATTTATCAAGTAAGGATTTAAAAAAATGAAATCTCTGGCTCTCATACTTGAGAGATCTGAAATATATAATGCCCATATTAAAATAAACACATTTTCCAAATACCCATAAAGGATTGATTTGAAAATATTAATACCCACAATAGATAATCCATATTTCTCATTACCCAGAAGAGGAATAAACTGAATATGCATTTATTTGTAAAATATTGCATAGACAAAAATAAGAAACCCTTGCCTGAAAGATTCGAGATGAAGAAGACCAAAAAACCTCTGTGCTTTTCCTCTTTCCTTCTCTATTTTCTTCCTCCAGCTTCCTAGCTCCACACTTTGTACAAAATAAAACCCCAAAACCTTATTTATTTTTCTAGAAAATTTCTCCCCAACATTGCTGCAATAAAGAATGGCAAGATCCCAACATACAGGCCCAAAATCAGCTCCAGATGGCCGTAAAACTTCCATGAAATCCTCCAGATTTGTTTTTGACATGGTCTCCCCTCTATTTCCTCCTCTCTTCACGCCATGCTAAATGGTAAAAATCAAAACCTAACTCTCCTTTATTTCATGGATTCCAAAATCTATTTAAATATAATTAAACTTAAAAATGTCTCCCCTTAGCTTCAGGCTAAGTTTAATTGTTTTATTATTTATTTTAAATAAAACTATGTGCCACATTCCACAAGGAATAATTAACACATAAGTTAATGCCAAAATAATTCAAAATTCGAATTCCACAAAATATCATTCCAATTAAGCATTATTTAAATGCCGAGCTCATTAACCAAGCAAATCAAAATGCCATGCATTTATTACGGTTGAGTCAAAAACATCTAGATAATCTTTTGACAATCGGTTATGTTACCAACATACCATCATAAGTTAGGCTTAGGTTAGATCACGTAGCCTATATCTTAGGTTAGTTAGGCCAACAACTGATATTAAATAATATCACACCGGAAGCTACCAAAACGTTGTCACCGAATCAAAAGGGTGAGTGCTAACTCATGGAAGAGTGGGCACTTGTGCATATACTCGCATGTGTATGCACACAATTATGCTAGCTTATATACATAAGTATATATGCTTGCATACCTATGATCATACCCATATGGGTATATGGACGAATGTCCATTCCTTCATGTTGTTGTATACTCATACCTTTGATGAATGACTAACGAAAACACAAACAACAACCAAACATATTATTAATAATATTGAGTTCCAAAAGTTGGGATGTTACAACTCTCCCGCTTGGGTTTACCTCACGCGCATGGGCTAGCCCTCTAATTAGTCCCCATCCCATTCAATCCTACACACACACACCTTACCCACTCAATTATCATCATTTTATGCTTTTATCATTTCATTCTTCTTAGGCATGAATGTTCCTACATTTGTGCACAATTAAGAAAATTGAATCATAAAAGTCAATATACATCAACATCACATACACATGACACCACCAAAAATGCTATCTCATATGTTTATATCTATATATATCTCAAAATGAATCGTTTTATACATCATCAATACAATATAACATCCATCCCTAAAGCACCTCCTCCAATGCTAGAAGACGCCCGATGCTTTGAGCTGATGGTGCTGAACTAGTAGCACATAGGGATTGTGCTAGTGATGTGGCTCTTGATTGAGCCCTTGCAACTACTCCCTTTGCTCTAGCCACCCAAACCTTGAACTTTGTAATACAAGCTGCATTAGTTGCCTAGTGTGCAACTCCGCCATTTGCGCATGTGCAAGCTTTTACTGCTCTGTGCTTTAGTGTTACCTATGCCGGAGAAGGCCCTACACCAATGTAGTCATATCCCTGCACATCTCTATATCTTTAGACCTTGTGAGCCGTCCCCCAACAAGTCTAAATACACTCGTTAATCCCCGACCGTCGCCAACTTGAGGTTTTGAAGCTTGCCATTTTGCTTTTGGGTCACCATAGTGAGCTAGGACTAGAGGTCGTCTACTTGAGCTTGCCCTTTCTCCACCCATAACGATTCTCTCTTGGTGTCGTCTCTGGGAGCATCATGCATCAACCACATTGTAGGTAAGTATTTCTAATTCTTCTTCATCCCTTTGTTGCTTGTATATTGTTGTGTGGATGGTTTGTTATTCATTTTTATAGATTAGGGTAGATGCATGTTTACTTTGATCTATTGCTTTGTTTTATTATACTATGCCCTTGGCTTTCTCCATCTCTTGACTCATTCCTATTCTAAATCCTAGTAGGATACTTATCTTTATCTTAGGTATAAGCCTTGGAAACATATAGCTATCCTAGGGTTAGGGTCACTATCCTCTAGAATTACAACACTAGCACTCCTTGAGCATCTTTGGTATTTACATCGTGTGTCCGGACCTAGATTTGTCCTACATTTGAGATCCCAGTCGGGGACCTATCTTTGCACATCATACAAAATGTCTAACGCATTGATGATAATCACAATGCTCATTAAGATCATGGTTTTTAGGTAGGGGTTTGGATGTATCAACCTTTGTGGGTGGAGGCAAGGAAATGAGGTTACATGCAACTTCTGAAGTAGCTAATGAGGAGGGTCTACTAGATGTGTAACTTGCCTCCGTCAATGAGCAGCTCGAACAAGTATTGTACTTGGTTTGTGACATTGACGACTTTAGTTGTATTCTTCTTAGTATCACTTGCCTTAGCTTTGAAAGGTGCTTTATTTTGAGGCTTAGTTCTTGTGGACATGGAAGGATCGCTCCTTTATTTGAGCGTATTAGCTGCAAAGAGCTGAGTCTCATACACCTTAATGTTGCGAAGGTCATCAAATGATGTATGATTGGAGAACGCAACCTTTTTCCTAAGTTGTGGATCCAATCTTGCAATGGATACTTCTTGTAATTCATTCTCATCAATGGGTTTGGGGCCTTGAGATAACATAGTCTTGCATTAAAACACATGGTTTGTGATGTTTCATTGTGTCCTTGCTTAAGCTGGGCAGTTTGAGCAAAGGAGACCTGCTGGTCAATGATGATATCAAGTTGAATTTGGAACTTGTCAGTTAGTTATTGGAATGAATGGATAGACCCTTCTGGAAGGTCGTAGAACCATGCTGATGTGTATTACTTAAGGCTTCGTGAAAAGAGTTTGGTCAACATTTTGTCTCGCATAGTCCATGCATGCAACAATGAATGCTCAAAGATGTTGTTATGGATTGTTCTTACCGTTGTACAAACTAAACTTAGAGGACACAAATCCTGCCGGTAGGGGATGGTTAAGGATCTCAAGAACCAAAGAATTTTGCCATAAATCAATGGAGTTCTTTGTAGTATGTAGCTTGCTATTACCTTGTTTAATATTAGCTCACACATCTTAAAGTCGTTGGGTGTATGCATCTAAGGGAGGATTTGTAACATGTGTAGAAGAATTAAAATGCACTCCATTGCTAGGGAGCGAGCCATGTGACAGAGGTATAACATTATCATTGGTCCCAAGAGGGGCTAGAGAAGTGACATGCTGTGTACAAATAGCCATGGTGGCTTGAGGCAAATCTTGTGATATCCCCATAGTAGGAATATTAGGTGTAGGCAACAATTGGTTATTTGTAGATGTAGGTGCATAAGTATGTGCAATGGGTACACTGGTCTGAGCACCTAATTCAAAAAGAACCTCCAGAAGGTGAATTAGCATCAATCGGTGGTTCAACATGTGTTTGTTCAAGTGTGTCATTCATAGCAAGTATCCTATTAACATATTGTTCCTTATGGGCCTTTAATAAGAAAGCTAGTAACCCCTTGATATCCGTAGGGATTTGTATTAAAGCCTCACAAAATTGAGTAATCCTATCCGCCTCATAGTAATTAACATTGTTCCCTTCATGTGTAATGGCTTCATGGTCTTATTACAATTGTAATAGTGTGTTCATTTATGTTCTTAGCATCATCATTCACATAAACAATACTGTCCACATTTAAATCAACATTAACATTTGTATCATTATAAACATTGGCATCAATAGAAGAAAAACATTAACACATCTAAGAATAGGCTGAGAGGTGGGTGAATTAGGGAATTAAATGAAACCCTAAGATTTGAAATCAGCCCTAAATATGAATGACTAAATGGTGATAATAAATCCCTAGGTTGTGTATTCAATGAGAGTATTGGTTTCACTAAATGTTTTAATAAAATCATACCATGAGCATAATAATATCAAAACTGGGAACATTAATCAAATTCTAATTAAGTGGCAGTCCTAATACAACCCAACTACATAAAATTTGATAGATTTGAATAGTTTTGATCCTTAGATAATTGATAAATGATGACTAGGGAATGCAAAAAAACGAACTCATCAGAGATATCCAAATTTGGCACATGCCTTCTTTCATAATGCCTTATAAATAATATTGTGCGCATGGTACATTAATTTGGATTAAAGGTTAATTGGCACTCTTACTCCTCTTTTGACTCTCTACTTCTTTTATGTTAGTTTCTAAAGAACTATCTGGTTTTCATTCGTCTATTGTGGTATGATTTCGGGATCCCTATCTCATGACTTTTTGTTGACTATCATTTTGCTATGTCTAGGACAAGTTTGGTAGTCCCGGACAACTTCATCTATTGAGACCGCCAATGCCTATGAACCTGTCCTTTCTTCATTTTGACTTAAAATTTCAAAAGCAATTATCTTTTGAATTTGAACTTGTGTTGGTTGCGTGTCATAAGGTTCGTAATTCGAGGTTGATGGCTATATAAGCAAATCACCTAAGGGCATTTAAAAGGCAAGGCAATTACAAGATCATATCATTAAGCAACATTGAACAAGTCCATTACACACATTTCTTCTAATCTACGTTGCACGGATACTCCAAAACCCCCTCGAATCCCCTCGAAAACGATCGGATACGGATCGTGGGGGATACGTGCATTTAGTACGCCAGATACGTCACGGATACGTACAGACGTATCCGTGACGTATCCCCGACATACCTCGCACGTACTGTATGTATCCAACAATATATACATGTTTTTAAGTTCTATTTCATTTTTATTTATTTTTTACTTTTCTACTCCCTAAAACCGAACCCTAAACACTAAATGAATAAAATAATACACCCTCTCCCCCACAAAAAGTTATAAAAAGCACCCACCCCTCTCATTTGAAATCACACAAACAATTTCATTGTCTTTTTGCAAGTGAATGAGCAAAGAGCCAAAGAAGAGTTGTGAAGAGCTTAGTGGAGGCAAAGATTGGAAGGAGGTTTTGCAAAGAGCTTAGAGGAGGCAAAGATTTGAAGGAGGGGCAGCGATTGCTTCTATTGTTTGGAGTCCATCATTGCAAGGAGGAGAAGGAGAAGAAGCCATTGTTGAGACTTGAGAGGAAGAGATTGTTTTAAAATTTTAGAGGCAACCAGGATCTACGATTCTACACTACAGGTATACCGTATATTTTAATTTTAATTTTATTTTTAATTCATGCTTTCGTTTTATTTTTTTTTATTATTATTTATTATGTTGCATTTTTTTTAAAGTTTATAATTTAAACACATCCTAAATCTGTGTATGCTCTCACCTCGCGCCTTTATGGCGATCTTGGTGATCAAAAACAGATTAGGATGGCATAGTTTAGGGTTATTTAATTTATTAATTGGTAAAAAATCATTTTTTTATTTTAAATGCATTGTTCAATGTTAATGTATTTGTTTTTTATTTTTTTAGCTTCCTAAATCTGTGTATGCTCTCACCTCGCGCCTTTATGGCGATCAAAAACAGATTAGGATGGCATAGTTTAGGGTTATTTAATTTAATAATTAGTAAAAATCATTTTTAATTTTAAATGCATTGTTCAATGTTAATGTATTTGTTTTTATTTTTTTAGCTTCCTAAATCTGTGTATGCTCTCACCTCGCGCCTTTATGGCGATCTTGGTGATAAAAAACAGATTAGGATGACATAACTAATTTATTTATGTTAAGGCAAAATGTTTTTAATTTTTTAAACATCCTAACTCTGTGTATGCTCTCACCTCGCGCCGTTATGGTGATCTTGGTGATCAAAAACAGATTAGGATGGCATCAAGTTCTACTTCGGGTGGAGTGCAAGGCCAAGCTGAAAACACATCAGTTCCTATGAAACATGATCCTAATTCCCCTCTTTGGAGACATGTGACAGTGGTAGACAACATTGTTGGTGGTGGGTGTCGGGTTTGGATATGTCATGGTTGCCAAGCTCAGTACAAATCCTCATATAGTCGAGTGAAAATCCATTTGACTGGTGTTGGAGGTGTGGGGATAAAGAGGTGCCCAAAAATATCAAATGAAAAAATGGCAGAGTACCTAAGAGAGCAAGAGGAGGCTGATAAACAAGCTGAAAGAAATAGAACTAGAACAATTCCTTCGCAAAGAAGGCCTTCATCACTACCACCCACACCTAGACCTACTTCTCATCCTTTCATTCAAACTCAAAGTCAACCATTTGATGAAGAGAGTCCAGAGAGCTCACGAAAAAGGCCAAAAGGAGCATTGGAGAAAGCATTTAATATTGAAAAGAGGGAGGTTGCTGATGAGGTTGTTGCTCGATGCATTTATGCATGTGGGCTGCCCTTTAATGTATTGAGATCTCCATATTGGCATCAAATGGTGAAGGGTATCAATGAAGCTCCACAAGGGTACAAATCCCCAGGTTACGAAAAAGTTCGAACCACACTCTTGGGAAAGGAAGTGGAACACATTCACAAGACTTTGCAGCCAATCAGAGACTCATGGAAGGAAACAAGGGTTTCCATCATTTCAAATGGATGGAAAGATGCTAGAAATAGACCCCTCATAAATGTTGTTGCAGTATGCCCTAAAGGGGCAATGTTCCTTAAAGCCATTGACTGTGAAGGGCAAGTCAAGGATGCACAATTTATTGCTAACATTTTAATAGAGGCAATTGAGTTGGTGGGCCCCCATAATGTTGTCCAAGTCATCACGGACAACGCTAAAAATTGTAAAGCAACAGAATGATCATAGAGGGTAGATATGAGCACATTTTTTGGACCCCTTGTGCTGTCCACTCCCTTAACTTGATGCTCCAAAAGATTGGGAAAATCCCATGGATTGAGCAAATTTATTCTGAGGCAAATGACATTCAAATGTTTATCACAAACCATCATATGTCACAAGCCATTTTTAGGAAATTCTCAAGGTTAGAGTTGTTGAAGGTTGCAGAAACTAGATTTGCCTCTCACACGCTTGTTTTGAGACGGCTTGTGAAGGTGAGAGAGGCTTTAAGCAGTATGGTGATCAACAGTGTTTGGTCAGTGTGGAGGCAGTCAAATACAGAGAAAGCTACAAGGGTAAAATCATGGGTCCTTGATGAGGATTGGTGGGCCAAGGTTGAGTACTTGTTGAGTTTTACAGAACCCATTCTCTCCATGATCCGATATGTAGATACTGATGAAGCATGCTTGGGAGAGATATATGATGGCATAGATTCCATGCTTGAGCGTATCAGAGATATAATACAAAAAAAAGGTCTAGATCCAGAAGAGACCTTCTACGGTGAGGTCAAGACTGTGGTCATGAAGAGGTGGAATAAAATGACCACCTCATTACATCTCCTTGCTTATGCACTGACCCCAAAGTACTATAGCTTTGATGTACTTGGGCTACCAAACAGGCAAGCACCATTTTCTGACTCCGAAGTTGGAAATGGAACCAGGGCAGCATTCAGAAGAATTTTTCCTGATCCATCTATAGCCAGTGTGGTCAGAAGTGAAATGGGCATGTTTACTGGTTCAGAAGGCAACATGGGATCGATTGAGGCTCTTTTTGACAAGAGTAGCTTGACTCCAACCACATGGTGGCGTGTACATGGCCATGATGCCAAGTACTTACGTCCTATTGCTATAAAAGTTCTTTCACAGGTATAACATTTATAAATTTTAAAATTTAGAATCATTTCGAATATTTTAAATTTTATTAAGTTAGAACTTAGGATACTAACTTGTCTTTGAATTTCAATTTTCTAACTTTGTTGTAATAGGTGGCTAGTAATTCTTCCGCAGAGCGGAATTGGAGTACTTATAGCTTTATCCACTCAGCTAAAAGAAACAAGTTGGCATCTAAAAAAGCTGAGGATTTGGTATATGTGCACTCCAATTTGCGCCTCTTGTCACACAAGTCTGAGGAGTATGCTAGAGGGCCTCACAAACTTTGGGATCTTATTCCAGAGACCACAGACTTGGATGCCTCCGTAGCCACGCTTGCCCAACTTTCATTATTTGATGGCGAAGATGACGCTCTAGGGAGTTCGCAAGGAGCGGAGAGTGGAGTTAATGAGAGTGGAGCTAGCGCAAGTGGCACACATGAACTTGATTTTGAGGAAAATCTAGATGATATATTCTAGATTTGTTTGTATTTCTATATCATATGTATGGCAGCCACATGAACAATGAAATGTAAAATCTTAAGTATATTGTTTGTTTTGAAAATTTGAACATGGATCCTAGTATATTTTTCAAATTTCAAGTTTTGTTCGTATTCATGTTAACATGATATTCGTATATCATATGTATGGCAGCCACATGATCAATAAAAATGCAAAGTCTTAAGTATATTGAATGTTTTGAACATTGATTCAAGTTTTGTATTACTATTTCAGTTTTTTATGGACTAAAAAATGAGTAAAATGAGTAGATGTACATAAAATAAAATAAAAATATATAAATAAATATATATATATATATATATATATATATATATATATTATTTTTAATATATATGTACGGACGTATCCAAGACGTATCGTATCCAAGGGTTTTTTAAAATTGACGTATCCGCGTATCGTATCCGTATCCAAACCGATACTTGTATCCGTATCCTGACAACGTAGCTTCTAAGGGATTGATCTCTGTCATTGCCAAATTTGAGGTATTATTTGCATGCTTGTGCGACTTGGGTCTTAAGGGAATGACATGTAGTCTTGCATACTTTATTCACATGTTCTCACACACCACATAGGTGGGAAACTACATGAGTATGAGGCCTTTTTGGAGTACTGCTATATAGGCAACGCTTAGTCATTACAGGGATGTGCTGCTGTCAATCCAACTTAAACAATTACTAACCCCTTTTTAGTTCTCAAGCGAAGAGCTATGGTTTTAAGGCAAAGAGAAGCCGTAATTAGTTGCAACTCGATCATTGCAAGATTCCAGATACAGGAAATAGACCTAAAGACAAAGGAGTACAAACACAAAGAAACCAGATCAGGTACAAAGTCCCACAAGACATGTTCATAGATCTAGGGACAGATTTGGCCACAATACTGTACTAACCCTGACGGACCTGTCCAAAGCAACTTTCTAGATCTCCAAATTTTGCAGACACCTTGACGACACTTTGATATCCCTTTCCACACAATTTCAGCCAATTTGAGCATGGTAGCATGATCCATTTCTAAAACCCTAATTTCCTCTTATTTGTTTATCATTGGCATAAAAATATCTCTTGGCATGATCTTTTAAAATGATTTAGGACTATTAGGATCAATACTCCGCTTATATGAGTAATTAAGATTTAGGAACATAAAACCTAAATTTACCAACACACTTACCATGACAAGCTTGTGGAAATGAAAAAAATGTTTAGATGTCGGACAACAGTTGGAAAGATAATCGTTAAGGTGCTTAAAAAATTCAAGGCCTGAAACTGTGCTTTGGACAGGTTTGAAAAGCTCTGAACCTACGTGAGGCACATTGTAGCATGTCTGAATGTGTCTAGGAGCTGTGAATGTGTCTGGGGCAGATTGGATGGTCTTTACCTTTTCTGTTATGGTTTTCTTGGATATGTACTTCTATTATGGATTAGCATAATGTTGCGATGATTATGTAACATAGCCGAAATGCCTTCTCCTTGTCCAAACCCTAACCTTGCTTGCTTCAGAGATGAGAAACCTTAAAAATAGGTTAGAGTTGTGTTGGACAGCCTCATTACACCCTTGTTGATGGTATGGGTGTTGTCTACATACTGATACTCCAAAGAGGGATCAACCCTCAATTTGATTTTGGCAGTTGGCAACATGAACTTTTGACCTTTATATGCATTAAAATTCTGCACTTGGCTGATCTACAATCGATCTTGGAAGATTTGGCTCTGTGTATAATGTTCTCCAAGGGATGAAGTGATGTCCAGGTGGTTTGAATGCCTTAAAGTATATTTGATTAAATAGGATACCTTTTGTTAGTTTTTTTGTTTAATGACCTCCAAAATTCAAGTGAAGGCATTAAACTCAAAAATTAAGGTTGAAGGATGTTTAGAGAGTTCTTATACAAAGTGTGAGTGGTTCTAATAGTGTTGATTGGAGATTGGGAACCTTAGTGTATTAGAGGGTGTTCGGAATGGAGAAATATGTATAAGGTCAATTATGTACTTATGGACCAAATGTTTGTAGAGGTGCAAAAACATTATTGTTAAGTGCCTCGATTTAAATTATTGTACACTTCCTCCCTTGTGAGAACAATTTGACCTTTAAACCTTTAGGTTTCCCTCCATGTTTGAACTCTTGTAAGGGCATCTGCGCGTTGCTTTAATACATACCTAAGAGTTTGGAATGCGAGGATAGGGTTTCCGCGAAGGCACAAAAATTTCCGGATTTTGGAGACAATGTGGGGATGGCTATTAAAATTATATATATATATATATATATATATATATATATATTTTTTGATGACCAAGGTGTCACAATTTATCCCATCTCATTAACATTTTTTCTTGGAAGGACCTAATGACCTGGCACAACCCGAAGGCGTGCGATTGCGAGGCAAGTCCATCACACTAAACCACGGGCGGTAAGGCCAACGCCCTAGCCTCCCATCGAGTTGACCCGTGACATAGAGGTCACCAACACAACGACATACGGATTAAGGCCAACCTCGAGGGCTAATAATATATAAAATTATATATATTAACAATATACAAATAAAATTTAAAAAATCATTAATAATAGTCTGTGACAATCCAAAGATCCACATTTGTGCTCGCATTTTTTGTATTTGTATATCACTCTTGATTCTTATTATGTTGTAGTACAATACAGTCGGGTTATGGGTAAACATTTTGATACACAACCTTTCTCTACATATAAAATTATACATATAGTAGTCCTTGTTAAGTGATTGGAGCTTCTAGAGTGAATTTTAATTAGATTTATATGTACAAACCTTTTTTTAAATAGAAATGAGTGGCTTCCAAAAACAATCTTACACTAGAAAAGTAATTAGGGTCTTCCCAAATTTATTTTGTTTCCAAGTTTATTTGAGCCCAACACAATGGTGCACTAAATTGAGGCCAATCATTGGGAAATTTGCGAAATTTGCGGAGCAATTGATTGAGTCATTAATCAATGTGGAACCCTTCAATAGGCGAAACTATGTGAGAAATTCAAGATAAACACCTTGAGATAGATACTTATTGGTGTTTTTCAAACAACTATATTGAAAATATCTGAATTAGACTTCAAATCTTTAAAGTAAAATACATCTAAAAAAGTTTTTTTCAATGGGTGGGATGTCGACGACACCTAAAAAGGGGATGTTTCGGGGCATCTTGGAAATGTCCCTTGATTTTCATGGAAGTCCCACTTGAAATGTGCTAAAAGGGAAACATGGGGGGATGTCCCCCTCTATCCGACCATCCCTGGGGCGTCTCGGATGTGTGAGACGCCTATTTTTGGGAGGAACGTGTCGCCGCATAACATTGCTTTAATATGAACCTCACCTTTGAGTGTTTCTTGTACTCATTGGTCATTGAAATTATGATTTAATTGATCCATATTTTCCATGTTCACGGGGAAAAACCATAAAATTCACTACAACAATATCATCAAAATCCTTTCAAATATGTGTGTTGCATTGGCTTTCCATCTCGTTGTAAGTTACGTGATTAGTTGAACTAGAAATACTTACAACATGGCGTAGTGTCAAGAACTAATTCTAGTAATTGGTCGACACTTGATACATGTCTAGCATCCAAAATAACATGGTACACAATGTTGCTTTGAGTTCCAAATTGTTCATTAATTGAATCTTCCTCTGCTGTGAATGTTGAAGGAGTTAGTTCATAATTAATAATTAATGGATCTTCCTTGAGAAGAGTTGCGAATATAGCCAAGGCATTTTCCATTTATAGTTGAGTTTGTAGAGAAAATACATCATCATGTGAAAATTCATACGGGAGTTCTTTCCTCATACTAGAAGAATCTTCCTTTGATACTTTATGTAGATTGCTGACCACCAGAGAACTAAGAATTCTATAACTGTTTCATCATCAAATTTACCCTTGAAAAGGGACTTAAACGCATCACCTTTATTCTCATGTCGTAAGAGCCCAATAATGCATAAGGAAAGATAGGAATAATTTTATTCTAGGAATTAGGATGAGAATAAAAAGGATAAATGTTGGGAAGCGGGAAGGGGAGCGTCCTTTCCCGCTCTCTCATTGGTTTGAATTTTGGAACTATGGTGGCTTTAAATTAGTTTGGAATCTTGTTTCAGATTTTTGTGTGGCTTGTCAATGTTGTGGGGCTTGTGGAGGGTTAATTTGGGATCCTTGTTGGTCGTTTTTTTTATTTCGATGCGGTTGGTTTTGTGATGTCCTCCGACCGACGATGTGCTTTGTTAGCGGGGTGTGGTTTCGGTTGACGATTCTCATCTTGAAGGTGCGTGTTTAGTGGGTCATGCAGCTTTCAAATCTTTAGCCCCTGTTGAATTTGCCGGGAGCATCTTTGTTGGGTTGTTCAACAGGCTATTGTGCGATGATGTGGAAACTTTTAACTTGTGTGCTCGTGGCCATGTCGGCCAAGGGTTGATACTGATGTGGATGGTTGTGTGCGGGTTTTGTGGGCTAGTGGTTGTGGCCTTTGATGGTCACCGGTATGTGTCGTTTTGTGTTTGGTGTGGCCTTTATGTTGACATGAGGACACGGGGTCTTGATGTTCGATGCGGGCCCTGTATGGTGACACTTAGTGACTCATGTTTGTTTGGTGGCTTCCTATTGTGGTAGCCTTGAGGGACGACTTTGTGTTTTGATTGGGTTGGAGCCTTGGTGAAGGCTTATGGTGTTTTGATTCACGGTTTCATTGGCTCTGTTTATGGGCTGTTTGTTGTTCCAACTTTGTTCACTTGGGTGAAGGATTTAGTCGAGCTCGGTGGTGGATTTAGCTAGTTTTTAATGCTTATGTTGGGGTAGGTGCGTTATGTTGGGGTAGGTGCATGGTGATGGTGGAAGCCTCCTTGGTGGGTTGTGTATGGTTCAAGGAGGCATCTTGTTTTCTTTTGATTTCCCCAATGATGGGATGGAGAGGGTTACCTCTTTTGGTTGCCTTGAGGTCAATAAAAACTAAGTCTTGGTTGGGATGGTACTTGTTTGTGAGTTGTGTGGCGGAGGTAGGTTTATTGGGCCCGGCTGTTTGGTGGTTTCCTTCTCGGTTCCATTTCATCTGTGTAGCTTGTGGCACTCAATATCCTTATCTTTAGGGAGTTTGACCCATGAGACCGGTTTTTGGTCATGGTTACGGTGGGACAAAGTCATGGGAGGCAATTTTTAGTTGTTGTAGGTCATTCTTTGTTGTGTGGTAAATGTAGGAGCGAACCAAGGCGGCGGTGGCTCTGCTTTGTGATGCTCGTGATTCACAATGCCTATTCTTCAGGGGAGCTTGATTCATATGTATGTTGGTTCTTTAAGAATCATTTGTTTGAGGGACTCATGGAGGGTGGGTTTTGGTGAAAGTTGTTGATGGTTGGTTGACTGTTCTTGATGTTGGGGTTGGGATGATCACATTATTGTGTCCTCCACTTGGTTTTTCTATTTCATGTAGGCTCTGTGTCTATCTTTAAGGTTGGTTTTCATTGTAAAAGGAGTGGGCTCCTTTCAAAACCCTCACTTTTATCTCTTACCCAAAAAAGGATAAATGTTTTTGGGAAAAATAGAAAGAGAATAAAGTATAAGTCCTTAGCACACCTTAACACACAATCAACATTCAATTCAAAATGAAAATAGAAGAAACCAAACTTTCCCTTTCTTATATGATTTCATTACAAGTGGTGACGACCATCTCTTTAGACAAGTCATTAGAAAGAAAACACACATGGATTTGTACATTAGAGCCGAGTAACACCACTATCCATCACAAAATTTAGATTAAAGAACACATTGTTTACCAAAGCTTTGAGATTTTCCGACCCTAGTATTGAGGAAAGTTATCTTACTAAAGTTTTAAAAAGAATGGTTATTGAGACCGACAAATAAGAAAAGCAGCTAATAAAGCAAAAGAGGTAAAAGAAGCCTAGGAGTGGAGAAGAAAATGTGAATACGAAAGTAGTTTATCTTACATACAAGTCACTTGAAAAATTAGCCGAGTTTTAAGAAAAAGGCATAAAATCATATTTCAAGTTGTTTAAAACCCTAATAAATAGCTTTCAAATTGTTAAAGATCATCAAGAAATGGTACTCGAAAAGGTGTCGAAGATTCCATGCACTGTGGTGTCTCTCATGTAGGTGATACAAGAAGATCTTTCCAAACCAAAACTATTGAGCACACTTTGTGGACATTCATGATGCAAAGTCAAACAATCTGCACTAGTAGAACATGAAATACATTTTAACCATGCTATCCAAATTAGAGAGGCCAAAATACTAGTTGTTTAGAATCACGGGAAAACTAGGAGAATAAGAGAAGTGATTATGCGAATTTGGTTAGAGTATAAAATATGTAAAAATCAATTACTCGATCAATAACACACAATACACGCTATGTTATCAATCGGATCAACACACATTTATACAAATATCATATCCAATTATTTAGAATATGACCCCTATCTTCCACCTATGACTTCTCTAGAAAACTTTGTATCCATCAACCTATTATGCACGCGAATGACTTAGCATCCATTCTAAAATGGACTAAATACTAACAAGCTAACTATTTAAAATAACTAGATTCCCAACATTCCCCCTTGAGTGGCATCCCCATATTGGTAGATCTTGTGGAGTTATTCCTTGAGTATTGTATGGCATTGCACTACCTTAAGAGTAATTACTATATTTTTGAGTATATTGCATATTAGAATTGTGTAATATTGCAGAGTGTTTTTCAAGAACTAGTAGTACATCATGCGAAAGGGTTGTTCTCCTCACATAGGTGTTTGACTAATGTGTTTGTTGTGTGGCTGGAAAGAGCTTTCTGAGGATATTTTTGAAAAGCGGCCACACTTAGGATTCTACACAATATCAAGGGAGATATATGGTCATTCAAACTTGACCGTGCGAATCTGAATTCTGATTTGTTTTTGGGTGTGGAATTAGGGAAAAAGTAGTCAATTTCAGAAGTTTCATTCTCCGACTATATTTCTTGATTTAGGCAATTTCACACCATTAGAAATAGATTTTTGAGGGTGTTTTGAAAAGTGGTCACACTAAGGATTCTCGAGCAAATTCCAAGGAGAATTAAGGAAAAAGCGATCGACTTCAAAGGCTTTGTTCTTTTAACAAGAGTTTTTGATTGGGACAAGTTCTACCCCAAGAGAAGGAGATTTTCGGGACTTTTCAAAAAGTGGCCACACTAATGATGTTGAGTAGAATTGCAGATGTCAGATTTTCAAGGCACAACCCTACAAAAATATTTTCACCTACTTTTGTTTCGGGTAAGCAAATCAAGTACTTTTTTTTGCAATTAAAAGGAAATATTTAGATATGCTTTGTCTACATATTTTTTATTCTCAAATGCGGGGTAGGAAAGAATATTCAACGAACACAAGTGTTTGTGTAACCCTAGTAAGCAAAGTTTTTTGGAGAGGATGATATTAATGCTAGAAAATAGTATCTTCAATTTAAGAAGACCTATTCTCATATAAAGGCTTGGAAGTTATGCCTTTTGTTAAACCTTAGAGGTCAAGCGGAAGAGTGGTGGGTTCAATTGAGTTAAGAAAAATGGGATTTTCTTGGAAAAAAATGGGACACGTTTTCTAAGCAAGATCGGACATAAAAGTACAAGATGAGGCTTCGAAAAGTGAGAATGATGTAAAAGAAGAGGAAGAAAATAATAGTGATGATGATGAGGATGCAAATGACAAGGAAGAAAATAATGATGATGATAAGAAGGTAGAAAATGAGGATGATGTAGGAGAAGAGGAAAAACATAATGATGTTAATGGTAATGATGATAGGGAGGAGGCGATGCTAGTGATGAAGAAGAAAAAGAAGAGGAAGAAGACAATGATGATTAGAATGATACAAATGATGCAAAAGGAGAAGTGGAGAATAAGGGTTCAAGCAATTTAGCTCCAACAAAAACAGTCTCAATATTTCAGTTTCATGGATGCATTCAAAAGGTCATTGTATCCATAAGCTCTAGTAGCATGTATAACTTCATCAATAAGGACTTCGCCCTACATCTATAGGTTCAAAGAAAGATTATCAAGGAAACTCAAGTAGTTGGTAAGAAGATTCAAGTTTTTGAAGACACGAAGCTCACTTTGGACAAATATGTTTTGCATTCAAATTTTTATGCTATGGATATGGATGGGTTGGATATTGTTCGTAGATATTCTTGGTTAACGATTGTAGGAACAATCAATATTAATGTGCAAAATAAGTTTGTGAAGCTTTGGTATAGAAGAAAGAATGTAACATTGGAGGATATCACAAGTGTAGGAATAAAGAAAGGTCAAGGTAGAGCATGAGAATGAATGGGAAGATTGTGAAGAAGAGCATAAGGAAGATTCAACAAAAGAACAAAAGGATTTGATAGGAATGAACACTTGAAAAAAGAATACTTCATCTACTCAAGAGACAAAAGCACTTTCATGAATAAAAAGATGGAAGAGGCATATAAAGAGACTAGTTTTGAGGCGGATCAAAGAGGCAACAATCACGGAGGCATGTCAGGGAGCGTCATAGTAACAATCACTATGGCTATGCATGGAATCAAAGGAGTAACAAATATGGAACATGGAATCGGAGGAGTACTCACTATTGCTATGCATGGAATCCAAGGAGGAACAACTCCACTCATGAATGGAATTAGACTAGTGTAGCAGAATTTGGAATCATGTTTGGAGAGCTATCATCACCTCTGAAGATCACATATGGGTGGTTTCATGATCAAACATAGCAGCAAGTCGGCATTGATACGAGGAACACCATTATTTCGTTTCTTCTCATGTTTTGGGGAGGAAACATGCCAAGAAGAGATGGCATGTTATGTACTTGGGGATACAATATTATGATTTATATGGGTTGATGGAGATGATGACGTGTGGCACATGTCCCTAGTTATATTGGGTCAAATAGTTACCCTATGAAATTAGTTATATTGGGTAATGAGCTCCCTAGTATTGGGATTAGGAGTTTACCTATCCATGTTGATCTAGATGCTGCCATGAGGCACACATCGCCCTTAGTTATATTGGGTCAAATGGATAACTTATTTAGCAAAATAGTTATATTGGGTTATGACTCCACCTATATTGGGATTAGGAGTTTACCCATCCATTATATGGATGTCTGT
Organism: Taxus wallichiana var. yunnanensis; assembly: GCA_018340775.1. Classification (NCBI taxonomy): domain Eukaryota; kingdom Viridiplantae; phylum Streptophyta; class Pinopsida; order Cupressales; family Taxaceae; genus Taxus; species Taxus wallichiana. The sequence goes on along the minus strand of CM031235.1, from coordinate 453,665,804 downwards.
ACAAAGGAGATGAATATCAATTGTGAAGGATGTCAAGGAAGTGGAGAGTATTCTATTTGGTAGAAACATATAAGTGGTTGTCCCCCTCAAAGTGGCATTCCCATATTGGGAGATCTTGCGGTGTTATTCCTTAAGGAGTATTGTATGGTGTTGCCTTACCTAGAGGGTAATTATTCTATTTTTGAGTATATTGCATATTATGGCATCTTTACCCACAAACTTCTTGTGTTGTGCGATCACTATTATATTCTTCATATTGTTGTTATTTTATGTATCCTATTGTTAAATGTGAAGATCTTACCATTGCAGTGGAGATATGTGCAACATCACACATTCTAGGAACTCAAGTCGATGTTTGGAAAGCCCCTTTCCTTGCAATGTTTGACGTCAATCAAACTTTTGAAATCCAAATCAGCCTTATAGTTCATTTTAAACATATTATGGATTTCAACTTGTAGCACCTTTGGACATTACCTTTTGCACACCCATAGTCTTAGAGGCTAGTGCAAAGTTCAAGGAATCAAATAAAGTAGATAAATTTCTTCAACATATTCAACAAGTGCACCAACAAATTTGACAGATCTTGGTCTCTCACCTATAGAAATACAGGGAACAACATGATGCAAGTCATTCTCCTTGCACATTTCAGATTGATGACAAGGTCTAGCTTCATCTTTAGGAGGAATGGTTTCAAGGTCCTCATTGCAAGATCAAACCATTGTGGTATGGTCCTTACACCACACTTCACAATGCTGGTGAGAATGCCTCCATTGTTGACCTTCTTCAATACTTGGGCATATATCCAGTGTTCAATTTTGAGCTTTTGAAGCCTTATACATCACCTTTTCTTGAGTCTATATGGGAACAAGTAGTTCAATAGGGTGGTTATTGAAAAGAGAAAGGGGAGTATAAAATGTTACTGTGGTCACTGAAAAGATTGTGGCTGAAGTACTTGAAACATAGAAGGAAGATCCTACATTAGTGGTAGAATCTCTCAACAAGTATGCCCATGATATCAACATAACATAGAGGGACCGACATTCCAAGGAAATATAAGCGCTAAAACAAAAGGTACAAAAAGAAAGAAATTATATTAATGTCTACAAAATAATTTTGTTTCCAAATTTTGAGTTGTCAAGAAAAGTTTTTAGTTTGAAAGCTTGCTTTCAAAAGCATTTTTATTTACTTTTCAACATTGGTTAGATGATTCTACACTTCTTAGAAAAGCTACTTGTGTGGAAGTTCAATGCATACACAGACTTCTCCAAACCTTCATGAGAGCTACTAGCCAGCTGATTAATCACGCAAAGGCTATTACTTTTTCAGCTGCTCTAGTAGACAAGAAGATCAAATCCTCGAAATCTTCCAATCTAAGAAAGGGGCTTTTCCGCTTAAATATCTGGGAATCCTTATAGCCATCAAACATGTTACGGAATCCTAGTTTGGGAGCGAATAATAGCTTTGTTTTCTTCTCTTATCTACTACACTGATATATCACACACCATTGATATTACACAAGCATATATTAAACACAAAATATATTGCAGTATTGTAATTCACACAGTCTATTACAATCCATTCTTCTACATCACATTAACTCTAACTCTAACAATGTGCCCATACCTATAGGAGCTGCATAGTAACAACCCTCCTAACAATCTCTTTGTCTTTATGTGCAACTTTTCTCAATAAGCTTTGTTTGCACATGAAACCAATCTACCCGAGATGGTTTCAACAACATTAATAATATTGATAATAAAACAATATCTCATTGTTTTATTATCTAACACACTAACTTACTAATTACCATATAGTAAATACTATTTACTATATGTAATATTACATTTACATTTACATTAATATTATCCATGATAATATTATATCCATATTAACAATGATATCCTAATGTTCACACTACAACATAGAATATCTCCAACACACCCCTTAGTGTGAATATGGGGTAAGAGCTCTTGGAAACATCGAACTTGTCGGAGTAGCCGTTGCTACTGGATCTTCTTTGCTAATGATCATCCTTGTCGTATGAACATCTTCATCGATTGATCACCTTCCAACAAAGTACCTTCCACCGAAGTATGGAAGTCAGAGGACCGTACGACCATCAGAGGATCGTACGTAGATGCTTTGCCCCTGTAAGCTGAGTCAAGTAGTTTGCTTCTTCCACACCAAATAGACACTCAAGAACTGTTGTTAGTCTATGTGAACACATTAAAATCAAAACATGAAAATAGTTTCACCCCCTTGTTTATAAACACACCACACAACTGAAATAGAACATCACCACATCTGTCTGCGACCCCGTCGTTGGTGAATGACGAGAGGACGCTGATTGTCCTCCTTCCTCCAACAAGATGAAACTAATTCTTCATTTTATTTTTCCAGTGTTCTCTATATTCTCTTGCAGTCAATCTTTTGCAAGACTTAGCATTATTATCTGATGGGATCTTTTGATTCAGTTTACCCTCTATGAGGTCCTTTGCTCTTTGAAAGCAATTTATTTTCTTGTGACCAGATTCCTTACAGTAATAACATGCAAAAGGCTTTGGTATGACCTTTATTTTTTCTTTTTAGGATGCTTGTTTTTCTTTCCTTTTATACATACAGTGGATACAAAACCTTCAATGCTAATATTCAGACTATTTGAAGCAAATGACAATCTGAATTCTTCCATGGTGTATTTGCAAACAAATAATAATTGTTCTAAAGATCTACCAAACCACACTTATGCTACGCTAAAAGTAATTTTTTTGAAAAAATCATTATGGACCCTTTCCAAATATGGAATTTTTTTGTCCTCTGTGTTTTTTTTCTGGTGTCCAAAAATGGAAAAAAAACCAAATATTACCAAAATATGGTAATCGTCAGTGATTACTCAGCGATCGTTTCCGATTAGCGGTTGTTGGCTTCGATTAGTAGTAATCGTTGCTAATTCATCGATCGGCGGCGATTGGACCCGATGCGTCGTCGATTTACCACAATAAATCGTCAATTTACTTATCAATCATCGTCGATCCCTGTGTAAATTGTTCAGTTCTAGATTTCTTCAAATCTGCATCATTTCCTTTCTCTTCTTCGGCTCTGTCAGCTCCTGCTCTGCAATTTACTCAGGAAATTATCCTGCTTTGATACCAAATGTTACGGAATCCTAGTTTGGGAGCGAATAATAGCTTCATTTTCTTCTCTTATCTACTACACTGATATATCACACACCATTGATATTACACAAGCATATATTAAACACAAAATATATTGCAGTATTGTAATTCACATAGTCTATTACAATCCATTCTTCTACATCACATTAACTCTAACTCTAACAATGTGCCCATACCTATGCACTCCATTATATAGGAACTGCATAGTAACAACCCTCCTAACAATCTCTTTGTCTTCATGTGCAACTTTTCTCAACAAGCTTTGTTTGCACATGAAACCAATCTACCCGGATGGTTTCAACAACATTAATAATATTGATAATAAAACAATATCTCATTGTTTTATTATCTAACACACTAACTTACTAATTACCATATAGTAAATACTATTTACTATATGTAATATTACATTTACATTTACATTAATATTATCCATGATAATATTATATCCATATTAACAATGATATCCTAATGTTCACACTACAACATAGAATATCTCCAACAAAACAAATCAAAGGTTGGCACTGGCTCATGGATAAAGTTGAAATGAAATTGGCAAAATGGACCAACAAATGGCTCTCTTTAGGAGGGAGATTGACATTGATTCAAGCGGTCCTCCAAGCTATACCTATCTATGTGTCCTCAATTATGAACATTCCATGTAGCATCGTAAAGAAAATGGACTCTTTGTGCCAAAAATTCAAGTGGAGTGGTATGCAAGAAAAAAAAATGCTCTCTTGTCAAATGGAGAACTCTTTGTCAACCTAAACAGATTGGAGGACTTGGTTTGAAATCTTTTATCAACCATAATAAGGCTATGGTTGCTAAACTTTATTGGCGACTACTTATGTATCCAGAGAGGACCTTTGGGCAGCTAATATTCGAGCCAAGTATGCGGAAAATCTACCCCCTGAAAGGCTGGTTCGGCTGACTCTTCCCACTAAGGGGTCGCCCTTTCTTCATGCCCTCAAAGTTGGGGAAGCCCTTATCAAAAACAATTTATTTTGGGTGATCCACAATGGTCAGAATGCAAACTTTTGGACTGATTCATGGGATGTGTATGCATCAATAATTAGGCAGTATCCTGAATTACAGACTATTATGGATACCATGCATGAAATTGGATGGATCAAAGTCGCTCACTATTGTCAACCCAAAATTTCTCCTTGGGAGGTTGGGCATAGATGGATCCTCCTTAATGAATGGCTTATCCCACTCACGGAGGAGCAGCAAATCAAGTTAAATAAAATTCTTATCTATCGTCCTCTTTTAACCTCCCCCAAATCTGATTCTTTAGCTTGGGGAAAAGTCCCACAGGTGACTACACAGTCTTCTTAGGCTATGCCTCTCTCAGTCGAAGGACTTCTCATCCGTTGGAGGATTTCTTCAAATGTATCTGGCAGCCTGCTTTATGGCTGAAGGTGAGCTTCTTTGTGTGGCTATTGGTTTGTGGTAGACTCTTAACACGAGAAAGACTTATAAAACGGGGCTTTTATGGTCCCTATCGTTGTGCTCTCTGCCTGGTCAATGATGAAACCCTTTTGCACCTGTTTTTCCAATGTCCATGGGTGATCCCATTATGGCAATTTCTGGCCCAAATGTTTAATCTTTCTGGGATTTGTATTCAAACTTATGAATGAAGCATTAGAAAATGGAAAACTCAGTTACCAAAAGGACAAAACCTTCTTCAGCCGTTCTGGGTAAGCCTCTCACTTGTGCTCTGGAATATATGGAAGGAAAGAAATAGACGAGTGTTTCAGCAGACTAGCAGGGACATAACTTATGTTTTGGGAAAAATCAAGCTTAACATAGCTGAATCCATCAAGCACAAAATTTCTTTGCCTCAGGTCCTTTCCCCACATTGGGAACATTTATGTGCCCAGCTTATGCTGTCACCCGAAACTTCAACAATGCCGTTTGCTAAAGCTAAACAGAAACATCAGGCACATACACTGTGGAAAGCTCCACCTTATGGTTATGGTAAGTTAAATACGGACGGAGCATCCAGGGGCAATCCTGGCAAAGCTAGTATGGCAGGTATTGGCAGAGAATTTGATAATTCAGTAGCCTTCTTCTTTGCAGAACAATTGGGACATCTACCTAACAACTTAGCTGAGATCAAGGCTATTTGCAAAGGGATGCAGGAAGCTATTAAAATTGGATGGCAAAAAATCCAAATTGAGTCAGATTCCAGGATAATTAATTAGTCTATTATCTGCCCCCATGAGAAACCATTGCCTTAATTGGAAATTGGACAGAGAAGTGGAGCAGATCAAAAGACTGCAGGTCAAATTCCAGATGATCCAGTTCAGATATGTTCCAAGAGAAAGCAACAAAACAGCTGATGCCTTAGCCAATTGGGCACTGGACAATCACAATATTAATTGCTATGGTTGGCCTTCCTATGGGTGGCCAACCACACTTCAACAGGAAATGTCGATGATTTTGAATAAGGATTTGTCTAAATGAAAGATAAGCTGTATCCTTTTTCTAATGCCATGACTTGCGCTATTAGCTTTCAAGCATGGCATGGACGACTATGTATTTGCATCCTTTGATCTTAATATAATATTTTCTTCCTTTAAAAAAAGCGAAAAACATTAGTTAATTAGTTTTTTTGAAGTTTATAAATATTTGAGCCTTACTTATCCATTATGTCTAATTGGCTGCACCTGCATATTATAATCGCAACATGGGATGCCTACTTAGTGTGGGACTGCTCATTGTAGACAATCTCCAGAAAATAAACTAAGCTAATCTTCTTTGGGGGATTAGGGGAGAGAGAAGGGTAACAAGAGATAAAACAAAGTGGTGACACACTGAGATAAATATGATTGCAGTGCCATAATTGCCTATTGTATAAACACAAGAGTTAATCAATATGTAAACAAATACTTGAATTAAGCACAATCGATACAATGAAAACTCAAAGGCAAGCTCTAATCTGAATGTGGGAATGCGATTAGAGTAGTGAGACATAAACAAAAGGTCTCTAAGCCACATAAACTTCTATCACTTGCACTCTAAATGCTCAAATTGTATTTATTAACCAAAGGCTTGAATACTTGTATACATATAACATAAGTTCGAGACACTGCTTGGGAGGAGAGAGTTTCTAGCAAAATAGCTGTAGCCTCAAGCAAGTACAATTACGACCTTTATAGTAGAGCTTCAGCTCTTTTAATAGAATGAGAAAGAGAAGAGAGGAAGAAGAAATTAATTTTCGGCTGCTGATATCCAAAAGTAGGAGAAATTGAATGCAAAGCTATGAAGGTCCTTGCCCTGTCCAACATGTGCAAGTTTTTATGGTTTGAGAAATTTTCGTCGCTGCTTTTAGCTTGCTGTAAAAGCATTTCTTTCATTATAGTTGTAGCTTGATATTAACTTTAAATAAAAGCTCTTTGCTACCTTTTATGTTTACCTGTGAGCTGCTTTTACAATAGAAAACCTTTTAGTTAGCTACCCACGCATATAAGCCAAAAACTATTAAAATACACGTGTATGTCCACGGCATTTCCCTCTTTACATAAGCTTCTAAATGAGTTTTTTTAGCTAGCTACCCTCCCTTGTACGTAGCTATTATTTGGCAAAGTTTATCTTGTAAATACATGATGTTTTACATCAACAATTTAGCTATGTCTCTTTAATGTTCGAGCTCTTTATTTAAATTAGTGAGGTGGCCCACTAATTAAATTAAGTTTTTAACTGAACCACTTTTAGCTTTATCTTGTGCACCTTAGCTCGACCATTGCTTTTGAAGACCTAAAGGTGGGCGGTTCTGTTTTCGCTTCTAATAAGGCAGTCAGACTGGGATTTTTAAGATGACATCACCCGAGCTTAAAATAATAGTGCCCTACCATCCGATCTAAATCGGATCAATGATATGGTGGGGCCTTTTGATTATCAAGCTTTAGCTTTCTCAACCATTTGAATATATAAGCTGATGTTTAAAATAGCAAGGCAAGCCTGCTATTAAAGTACACTTTAGCTCTTCTTAGCCTCAATAAATCTATTAGTCTGAACAATTTTCCGTAAGAAAATTCAAGTTGAGAGTGTTAGATTATACAAAATGAAGAAAGAAGATAGAAGCACGAAACTGCCTTTGTCTAAATACGACAGGGCGGAGGTTTATTTATAATGAAGAGGTGGTTACAGTTTAGTTACACAGTTTCAACTGTATAACCGCCGAATAGGCTATATAAACATCATATTTTAACACCCCCTCTTAATGACTAACCTAGAAACTATACCAAGTTTATCCCGAAACTTGACAAACAAGAAAGCACCAAGAGGTTTAGTCATTACATCAGCAGACTGCTCCTGAGAAGGACAGAAATGAAGAGAGATTTCACCTGAGTCAACTAATTGACGAATATAGTGATGATGAATCTCAATATGTTTAGTGCGGGCATGATAGATAGGATTTTTGACCATCTTCAACACACCTTGATTATCACAAAAAAGTGAAAGAGGTGTAGCAGTGACCTGTGAAAACTGAAAATCAATCAAAATCTGACGAAGCCATACCGCTTCACAACCAGCACTAACAGCAGCCTTGTATTCTGCTTCTGTGGAAGAGATAGCCACAGTGGGCTGAAGCTTACTCTGCCAAGAAATAACTCCTGAACCAAGAGAGAAGATATATCCAGTGGTAGATCTCCGAGTATCCACTGAACCTCCCCAATCAGTCTGTAGTAGCCAATCAACGTGAAATCTGCAACTCTCTGATACAAGATGCCAAAGTCAAGAGTTCCTTTGACATACCTTAACACACGTTTTGCTGCTCCCTAGTGAATGAGTTTCGGTTTAGACAAAAACCGAGAAAGATAACTCACAGCAAAACACAAATCCGGTCGTGTAGTGGTGAGATAAATCAAACTACCTACCAGCTTTATCTATCTGATGTTTCATCGACCGGTGGTGAATCATCATGAGCTGAAAGTTTCAGCCCGACCTCCATAGGTGTAGATGATGAATTACAATCATACATCTTAAATTTTTGCAAAAGATTCGTGGCATATTTAACCTGAGAAATGAAAATCAAGTGATCTTCTTGCCAGAATTCTACACCAAGACAATAATGAAGGAGGCCTAAATCAGTCATGTCAAAAGCAGTGCACAAATCTGATTTTACCTTATGAATCGCAGCATCTCCACTGCCTGTGATGGCAAGGTCATCAACATAAACAATAAGAATCACAATGTCATCATGTGTGCTTTTGACATAGAGATTCGGATCAGAATGACTTCGTTTGAAGCCCGAATCTCTGAGATGTGTATCGATCTTAATATACCAGGCTCGAGGAGCCTGCTTAAGCCCATACAAGGACTTAATCAACCTGCATACCAGATGCTCACGACCACATACCTGAAAACCCTCAGGTTGAGTCATATACACTTCTTCCTCCAAATCGCCATTCAAGAATGCACTTTTCACATCCATCTGATATATTTTCCAACCAAATTGAGCGGCAAAAGCAAGAAGTAACCGAAAAGTGACCATCTTTGCAGTAGGAGCAAAAGTCTCCTCATAATCTATCCCCTCTTGTTGCGAAAAACCTTTTTGCACTGACAAGCCGAGCTATTATACTTATCCAAAGTACCATCTGCTTTACACTTGATTTTGTACACCCATTTCTGACCAATAGGGTGTTTGCACGGAGGTAATGACACCACTTCCGGTATCATTCTTAATCAAGGCATCATACTCGATTTGCATGGCGGTTTCCCATTCTGGTATGCCTCGTGCATCAGAGTATTTTTGTGGCTCGCGAATATGGAGAAGATCAGAAGCAAGAGCAAATTGAGCTTGCTCAGAGTAATCAATCCTCTTGCCAGGTCTGCGAGACCGGCCATCTAAGAGTGGAGACAAATCGTCTCGTGTCAGATCCTGAATAGTGGAATAATACCACTTGGGCCGTCGCTGAACTGAGGATTCGGAAGCTAGTGGAACTTCCGGAGGTGAAACCAATGCAAGTTGATTTCCAGGAGATGGAGAAGACTCAGTAGGAGAGAGCATAGACTGTACTGGAGTCTGTGGAGGAGTATGAGAATGACCAGACTCATCATCAGGCAAGGAAAGAGAACCAATCTCTGTGACCACCCCTTGCTGATCGCTGCTATGTTGCTGGTCTATTTGCTGATTACAGCCAAAGAAAGACTCTGTTTCTTTTACATCAACATCACGACTAATAATGATTCTATTAGTGGAAGTATCAATCAATCTATATGCTTTAGAATGATCACTATAACCAGCAAAGAAATATCTATAACTTTTGGAATCTAGTTTACTCCTCTTATGATCAGGAACCAAAGTATAAGCAGCTGAACCAAAAATACGAAAATTTGATACCTCTGGTTTGATTTTGGACCATGCCTCCTCTGGTGTGATCTCCTGCAAGGCTTTGCAAGGACTGCGATTGAGTATATAGACCGCTGTATTAACAGCTTCTCCCCAGTATATGTATGGCACTCCACGACTGTGCATCATACACCGGGCCATCTCCATGATAGTTCTATTCCGCCTCTCAACCACCCCATTCTGTTGGGGAGTATATGGTGCTGTCAACTGACGCTGAATCCCTTCTTTCTCACAAAAAACAGCGAACTGTTTAGAAGTGAATTCACCCCCATTATCGGATCTTAAAGTCTTTATCCATGGCTGATGCAGGTTCTCCACCAATGCCTTGAACTTCTCAAAAGAAGCAAAACAATCAGACTTCTTTTTCAAGAGATAGATCCACATCCGCCGAGAGTGATCATCCACCAATAAGAAAATATCGTGCACCAAGGACTGTGGAAGTCTTCCACGATGGCTCACATAGATCTGCATGAACAAGATCTAAGAGCCCCTTTGCACGCCAAACACCTTCATGAGGAAAAGGTTTCCGCCTTTGTTTGCCTGCAAAACATCCAACACACATATCCTGCTTTTCCTGGATAGGAGGCAAACCAACAACCATATTTTCTTTATGAAGACGGGCCAAATACGGAAGATTGAGATGCCCATATCTTTCATGCCACAAAACAACTTTGGTATTTTCTACCACAACTAAGGCATGCAAGTTGGCCAGTGGCGGGATCAACGAGTGCATGCAAAACCTCCATGCCCAATTCCCAGGGGCAACCACCTTATTATGTTTGACATCGAGACCACAATACATTGTTTACGAGAAAAGTTTACGAGAGATATGAGGATTATCGGTTAATTGGTGATGGATAACGAGTTCTTATTCATGTTAGGCACATATCTAACACTCTTCACAAGCAATTTAGTGTTATTATTTAACATGATCGAACATCCCCAATCCCTTCCACAACATGTGATCTTCCATCCCCTAAAGTAACCAAATCAGAAGAACATGAATTAGCATGAAAAGTAACATACCAATCTCGTTGACACGTGAAGTGTCGTGATGCACCGGAATCAAAAAACCAGCACCGTGTAGGGCTGTCACCATCCGAGCAAGATGCCATGAGGGCATACTCATCTTCTGACTCGTGTTGCTCAACTGTTGCCACATGTGCTTGCCCCTTAGCTTCTTGGGGCACTTAGTCGCTTCTGACAATCCTTCTTCACATGACCAAGTTTGTGACAATAGTAACACCGTACCGGAAATTTAGGAGAGGAAGGTGACGCATCAGCCTGTCGCTTCCACTTTCCTTTGGATTGTGCAGCAAATGCACTCTCAGATTGTCCAGAACTGGACTCTTGAACTTGTGTCTGTCTCCGTTCCTTCTGCAACAGGTAGGAACACACCTTGTCAAACGTAAGAGTTTGACTCTCGCCCATTAAATGAAGAGCCTCCACGAACGAGTCATACGAGAAGGGCAAACTGTTTAAAATGAGAGCCACCATATCATCATCATCAACTGGCTTGTTGATGGAAGCAAGCTGATCTCGGAGATCTTTCATCCGAAGTAGGTGCTCAGACAGCGATCCACCTTCTTGTAATTTTACGGAAAAAAGCATATTTTTGAGGTATAGAACCCGACTCTTCTCCGACGTCTGATATTTGTCCTTCAGACTGACCCACAATTTACTCACCTCAGTGGCATTCCGGACCTCAGGTATCAATTCATCCGATACTGACAATTTTAATAGCAAAAGAGCCTCCCAGGTAGCGTTTGTCATAATCATCGAAATTTGCTGTAGGTCTACTCTCGACACCCGTGATTATTTTCTCAAAACCACGAAATTCTGCCAGTGTCAAGATCTTATGGCTCCACACATTAAAATTCGTGCCCGTTAATTTTTGTGTATCCGGCAAAATCAAATTGGTAATGTTTGACATTTTATTATTCCAAAGCAATGGAAAATAATAAAATAACCAATTTTCCAGCAGATATATTTATTTTAATTCCTCCAGCAAATAGAATAAATACCTTTGTTGCTGGAAATAATATTATTCTTTCTCAGGATCAATTTTTATTTTTACGATTCTGCCCTCGTTTTTCACGATTTTCGCTGCCCGCGCTGCCCTCCTGCCCGCGTGCCGCCTTCCTGTCCGCGCGTCTGTCTTTCTGTCCACGTGTCTTTTTTTTTTTTTTTTTTTTTTTTTTTTTTCTTCCCGCGTGCTGCGATTCTGTCCCACGCGCTGTCCCTGCGCAGCCTCCCCAGCGCGTCAGCGTTTCTCCCTGCACGCGCGTTTTCTTTCTGACCCGCGTTTTCTTCTTCTTCGCCTTCAGACTGCGTCGACCTCTCCTCTCGTCGACCTCTCACCTAAACGCTCTGATACCAATGTTAGATTATACAAAATGAAGAAAGAAGACAGAAGCACGAAACTGCACTGTACAAATACGACAGGCAGAGGTTTATTTATAATGAAGAGGTGGTTACAGTTTAGTTACACAGTTTCAACTGTATAACCGCCGAATAGGCTATATAAACATCATATTTTAACAGAGAGGGATGAGGCCTGGTGTGGAATTTTTCTACAGTCCACATTGTGCAAAGTCAGCTGATTTTGTAACAATTAAAATCCCGCTTTTGGAAAGTTTTCAGAAAGTTTGAGGAATTCCTCAAGTCTTTATTCTGTGTACATTAATTTAAACAATTTGATGGCAAAGACCATGGTGGTGGAGAAGAAGAATGCTGATAAGACCACTGATTTGGATAATGTTGACAAGGTCAGATTGATTGAGAAAACTCAGGAAAATCATAAGATACTTTGGCCTCATGTAACTAAGTTTACTGATTTTCAAATCACTATAGTAGATTATGTTATGAACACCAGATTGTAGCTTAGTTAGCAGAGAACCAGTTGGGCCAAATGAGGGAGTTAATCTCCAATTTTATTGTGAGAGCTAATGAATTGTTCTTTTTACACTTCTCAGCATAGTTACCAGGTTCGGCCGGATCTGTATGAAATCCGGTTCGAACCGTACTTTTTGAAGCAACCGAATAAATCCGGTTCGGTTCGGCCTTGTTTTTGCAGGGAAATTTTTTTTTCCTTTTTTGGCATATTTTATTTTTTGGTGAAAAAATCGCAAGTATGGAAAAAAATTTGCCATTTTTGGAAAGGGTCCGGGAAGATGTAGCAGCAAAAACTTGCATGTGCCATAACTTTCATTCTGTGGCTCCGTTTTAGGTGTCGTCTTCTCTAAAAGTATATATTTTCTCGAGCTCTACGCATTGATGGCAATATTTTTCTTATTTTCATAAAATCCATTTTTGTACCTTTTTGGACCAAGCAACTTCTTGCAATCTTTTGAAAGAATCATTATGATGATGATGATTATGGTAGATGGATGCTTTTTTGTATGATTTGTCTATATATAATGATATAAGTATACAACAATATAAATTTATAATAATATATGTATATATATTCCGAACCGGATTTTTCCGGATTTTTTCGGATTTTTTCGAGAACTCCGTATTTTCGGATTTTTTTGCCCTTCCGAATTTAATCGGATTTCCGAACCTGGTAACTATGCTTCTCAGCTTAAAACACCCAATGGGTAGTGGTTCACAAGAGGAAGAATTTCAAGCGGTGGTATGTCAATTCTTGCTCAACAGAGGCAGCATGTTGCTTAGTTGAAGAAGCTTGATATGAAGTTCTTGGAAGAATATGCCTTAGGACCAGCTACAAAGACTGAGAGGATGAAAGTCCTCCTTGAAGATATGGACAAAGTCATTCTCAAGATTAAAGATAACACTGAGCTGGCTGTGGTTGCATCAAGTGCAGAATTTCAAGGAATTGTTAACTTGTCTTATGTTGATTCCACATATCAGTCATGCAAAATTTATGTGGCTGGGAATGGAGTTGCATCATCATAAGTTGAATGTGGAGATACTGAAATCAATCTTAATTGATTTGATTATCATAAGTCCAAGGCTCATGAAAACTGTTCTTTTCATATTCTACCATGAAAAGGCCAAGTGCCCATAGAACGATAGAAAATTTTGGAAGAAGCTGCTGTATAATTCAGATTTTTAATACAAAAGGAGCTGGCTTAATCTGTATGAATTTTGCGGTGATATGCTTTTGTGTGTTTATGTTTGATATTGATTTGAACTCATGCTATTGCAGTGTTATTTCATATACCTCATTTTAGTATAATCAATATGATGTTCTTGGGGCTTCTTGCACATCTGAACTGTTGTTACTTGTGTTAGATAAATCTGAGAACAATTTGTTTGGTCATTTGGTTAAAACTCTCTGATTGGACTGTTGCCATTTGGGGAACTGTGGTCAATTAACCAATCTCCCTTATTTTAAATTTGCTTTGTTTCACTACAAATTTGGAGCTTTGTCATGTTTGTTTTGAATTGTTGTAGCTATGCAGTGAATAATTAGCTCAACAAGGTTAATAATTTTGTGTTCAAATTTTGTCTCCAAGAAAAGATTCTTCAAAAGCTTTTTTATTTTCTTTTCAAGATCAATTATATTAGAATTTCTTTGAAGTTCATAAATATTTGAGCTTTAGTTAGGTATTAGGTAACCCATACCATACAGAGTTTTATGAACCCATTACTGTGTCTGTATCAAAACACTGGACAAGAGGGCCCAATACCCATAGCTTAATAAAAGCTATTTACAGTAGTACCATAAAATGGGTCAACACTGGGAATATTGGAGAAGATTGTATTTCAAAGTCCGTTTAGTACTCAAAAACCACAATTCGCAGAAAGCCTCTTGGGCATTAGAAACACTTAAAGACTTTTTCTTATGATGCAACATTTGTGTCTTTTTGTTCATGCCATTTTTGGTAGTTGGTTTAGGTTGGCTCATTCTTGTTAATTTCACGGCTTATGGGCTTTAAGTGCTATGTTGCATGCTATGAATTGTGAAGTTTTCATAGTTTTCCAGAACTTTCAAGTATTCCTTCCTAAATGTGTTGCTGATATCGATTACATACAAGGGTGCATTCCTAATATTCCATTTCAATGAATGTGTATGGGACATTAAATGTTTTTTTCACTTTGATGTGCTTCTAACCAACTGTTGTATCAAAGGTGGATAAGCTGCAAGCTACGTTCAGAAGATACGAACAACTCTTGCCAAGATCAGGGGAGCGAGGTCATCTTGCAAGCGAGTTGCTTGCGGGATCTGAAAGCATTGAATGGCAGGTAATATTTTTCTATAAATTTTGCATATTTTCATTTACGTAGTGTAATGTTCCCAATTGGGACGCTTTGAACTCTGAATGGATTAAAAGCAAATCCAACACTAAAATGCAAGTCACTAGCAAATAATCCAGAGATTATATCTGCAGGCCTGAATTTTATTAGGATCAAGCAACTAGTTTATAGAGAAACCCATACCCATATTCATGGCAACAAGGATACATCCTAACTCCAATGTGACATACAGTTGTTTGTGAGTTTAAAACAGCTCTAAACAAGTGATAAGAAGACCATATAATTCAGTTTGAATCTGCTGCAGTTAATTGCCAGAGATGGCGACTTGAACCATAGAAAAATAATACCAACAGCGATGCCAAACAAGACTGTTTTCAGTTTCTTATGGCTGTAATAATTTAAGGAGAATAATAGCACAACACAGTACCATTTTTAAGCTCCTCAAGACTGAATATTTATAGATAACATGCTGCAGACTCGTAGGACTGAAATTGATACTTTTATCACCTCCAAACTCAGAAATAATTTAGTTCGAGTTACAAAAGTCATAACAATAGATAGCAAAACAGATCAGACCTGGAAATGTGTATTCTACTCAAATCATCCACTAGATGGGTCGCTCCAGCTGGTGCAGAGAGATACCACTGCTGCAAATCAAGTCTTCAAACCCTTCATGCAAAACTCTACTGAAACATATAGAAAAGTACTGAATTTCTTTGTAGGCACAGTAGGACTCCCTGTGTGGAAATCCCTCACACTTACCCAGAGGGTTTTTCGTCCTCTAAAGTAATTTTTGCAAAGCACAAAGCTTAGACAAATTTCAGATTTGATAAAAGAAGTATGAGATGCCTTTCTAAGTCGACCTCTCCCCTTTATAAAGGAAATGACCCAAAAAGGAACCTCCAAAAACCTCCAATCACATTTAGTGATTATTCCTAAACAAAAGTCCCACTTCCCTTGTCTAGGCAAGTCGCACTTTCCTCATAGGGAGGATAAAAATTAGAAATGGGCCTTTTTACTTACTATTTTTCCATTATCATTTCTCTAGGTAAGTCACCATACTTCCTAGGAATGATACAAACAACATTAGACCCCCTTTTGCACTTTTCTAGATGTTACAACTTATTTTATAAGTGCATACATATATTAAGCCAAATAAATAATTATAAGTGCTTTAATATTTTTTCTTTTAGGCACTTATAAAAATTTATTGTGACTTAAGTCACCCTTGCACACACCCTTTGGCCGTCGGGTAGACAGAATGGGCCAAAGGTCTTCGATGCTATTATTCGAGAAAGAGGGACATTTCACACAGATGCTGACATGACAATTGCAACATGTGTATTTGAAGCTCTGCATATATAGAAGATTGTCTTGGATCGGTAGGAGATTGAATTCAATATTTTTATTTATGGTGAGCAACCACATTCCTGCTCAGGTTGTCTGGTTGGGTTAAAGGTTGTAATTGAATGAATGCTTGATTATTTTGAGCAGTATTGCATTTATTTGTGTTTGCTGATAGTTTTGAGAGGAGTCTGGTATATTGCATATTGTCTCCAAGATGGATTTTAATCACCTAAATTTGCTTAGACTTCATTTCTTGAGGAGCTTCGTTTTTGGTGGGAAGGTAGATGAGCTTGATAGGGCCATTGCAGTGGCAGAAAGAGATCCTGTGCGGTTTAGCATTGACGAAATCGAGCTTGAGAAGCGCAGGAGATGGACAGCTTCAACTCGTAATCAGGTTTTTCTTATTAATTTCTTATTTTTCATTAGAGTAGTTATTAAGATTGTTTTTCCAATAATCCATCTAACTTCATCATCTGAAGGATACTTACAAGATACGGAGTTGACATGTTAACATTTTCAATTGAAAGTGGAGCAAAAAGATAGGATATGAAGCAAAAACTATCTTTTCACGTGACAAATGTAGACTTATGCAACTTAAAGGGCTACATAAATATGTATTAATATGCAATTTTGAATGTACTCTTAGATGGAGAGACTCAGAATAGCTGTGCAAGTGGACATGGACAAATCATCTGAGCAGAATCACTCAGCTAATATCAGATCAAATGGCATCAGGCAAGAACTTCTAAGGTTTCCAAATGATCGCACAGGTGCAAGACCAAATCGGGTTATGAACCCAGATAGCGATGGTTTTATTACATCAGAAACGGACAGACAAGTCCTACTGATTAAGTAAGATATACTTGGGCTTTCTTGAAATTTTGCACTTCAAAAGTCATCAAATAAATTCTGTATCAAGAGTATATTATGTTGTTAAAATATGATCATTATAGTGAAGTTTTCTTTGAAGCACAGGTTCCATCCAGCGTTCGGGATATCTTTGCTTTTGAACCATCTCTGTACTGTGTTTCTAATGCTACTTAATCATGTGTACCCAATCACCATGCTTGATAAGTATATCCCTTGTATCATTTTAACATTCTTTACTTCTCATTCAGGGAACAAGATCAAGAACTAGATGAGCTCAGTGCAAGCGTGGAGGCTTGGTGGTGTTGGTCTCACAATACATGAAGAACTCATGGGACAGGTCATTATTTGAGTGTATTTAAATTTTAGTCATGAAAATTAAATGAGTTAAAAATGACAGCTCATTACAATTTTTATGACAATTTCCGTAAGGGTGGTTAGGTCAGTGATTTATGAAAAGTGCCAGATATGTTAATATAGATTACTCATATATAGATATATTAATATTTTTCTGCAGGAAAGGATTTTGGAGGAACTTGACCAAGATATGGATAAAACATCCAATAGGCTGGACTTTGTTCAAGTTAGTTCTGAGAGTACTCTTTCTTTATGTTCATTGTTTATCTATAGAAAGATCCTTCCAATGAAATCTTGTGTTCTGAAAATTCTTAGTGCATTGTATGGAATATGGTTTCCCCTTTTCTTTCTCATTTTTGTTCAATATTTCTAAAATAAAGGAGGACAAGGAAACCAAACGAGTTAAACTGACATTTATATGAATATTCTGTTCAGTTTTTGACAAATTTCAGTTAATCAGGAATTGAAAATGAATATATCCTAGAGAATCAACTCATAACACCTTAGCAGTTACAGTTTAGATTCTCTATTTTGACTCAACCAATTCTCTTTTGTGATTCAACTATAAGTATTCATTACTGGGATTTCAAATTCAGAACTTTTTCTATGCAGAGGAAAGTGGCATTTGTGATGAAGAAAGCAGGAGCTAAGGGGCAGATAATGATGATTGTTTTTTTGATTATATTGTTTATGGTGTTGATTCTTCTTGTATTCTACACCTAGCATTGTTTATGGTACCTATGACAATAAATCAATAAGTGTACTCTGCTACCTGTCAGCTTTTAAACTCTTTTTATGTTTGATCATGGCGATAACCCAATGTTTCTAGTGGTCTAGAAAAGGGATCTCTATAGCAATCTGTAGCTGCGGCTTCCGTCACATATTGGAGTTGTTTAAACATGATAACCACACCATTGCGAAATGAATAATGCAGAGAGAATCTTCAGATAAGGCATCATTGGAGTTCCCTTATAATCCATCTGTTTAATGATTGGTATTACCAGGATTTATATGTAACTTTTAAAGCTACTTTATGATGATAATTTTTGAAGTGATGTTAAAGTGACATCTTTTTGACAATCTTAAATTTGGAATAAATCAGTGTGAGGGCATGGAATGCACGCACATGTAGAGGAATGCTATCCTCCTGATCTACCCTAATCAGGTCTGCCTATGTGACTTGTTATTTAGTTTGTATAAAGAATGAAACAGTATGATCTGCATCTTTGATATAGAAGGCAGTTTTCAATTTCACATGCACCAACCTAGTTGAGTGCTCAGCTCAACTTTAGCTACAGTCCCTTTGACCTACTTTTGGTCATTCGTTAAATTCTGTTTCTATTTTTTCTCAAAGTAATATGGTAAACATTTCAACTTCTTTGTTGCCAAATGAACTCTATTTCTGATATTTCAATTTTCATTCAGTACAATACATTTCATTTTGTTTGTTAGATCCGAGTAAATATACCATGTTTTACTTAAATAGACGTGGCTTCAATATGATCCTTGCATCACATGGCTTTAATAGTTTCAACTTTAAGGTATGCAGTTTGTATAGAAGGGATGCTCATTCTTTTTGGACCTCTAAACTCAGTGTACGAGAACATACTATTATAGGAAAAACTTGTGGAGCAAGTCAATGCATTCCCAATGAGCTATCAAAAACCCAAGTTCAAAAATTTTTCTCCCCAAATATTAGAGAATTTTAATGTTTAAATGATATTTTGGCTCTTATTTTGTTGCAAGTTACCATTCATTCAGTTAAGCTTGCATTTGCGATATTTGTTTTATTATTTTGCTGATTCTATTGAATATGTGTTTTTGTGTACCATCACATATCTTCCTATACCAAAAAAACCTGCATCCTATATTTTAAAACCCTTTACCGTTCCCCACCTATTGTGCTAATGATTTGTTCAAGTAATGGGTAGCCAATGTTTGGTCTTTAATAAATGCATTCTAGTGCTACGTATGCATTTCTTACTTTTCTCCCTGCAAACATTGACATAGCATTTTCATGTGGGGAAATATCCATTCTTTTTAAATTCTCATTTTCTTGTGCTTGTTTTTTTTTTCTTACATAAATTCTATATCAATCCAAGATTCCATTCCTTAAAAATATGAATTAAGATTTGTGACATCAGATATCTTTTAGGGTTATATTTGTATATGACGTGACAAACATGCGGGTCCAAATATTGCCTTTCATTTTGGGGACATCATTTGCCTCTTGTTGAGCATCCAAAATTTGGTTTTGTACACTTGGCAATATCACTTTGGCATTTATTCCCACATTATTACTATCTATCCATCAATTGACCAACTTGAGGCTTTTCTTGTTCTATCATGTAATTCGAGTCCATTAGTCCACAACTATTCGCCAACATAACACATCAAGAATCATTCCACATTTTCTAAAACACAAATATATAGACCGTCACATGACTTGGCACTGAATCTTGTGTTAGCATAGAAAAGTTAGTGTGTCTAATATAAGTTTCACCATGAACATGTCCCACCTTTTGTGACCTTGTATTTTGTTCTTGCAACAACTATTTTTCAAACACACCAACTTTGTTTAGTTGGCTTAGGTGGTGCTTTTGGCTTGGTAGAGCGGAAAATCATTCAAATGGTCACCTATACAAACACATCCACCCTAACTCTTTAGGGGCATTTATGGATCTTACATTATAGACACTATAAGAAAGACATTAAACAAGCGATGAAAACATCCATTCCTCATACCCCTACCATACTCAAATTTGAATACATCTTTATTGTTGCCCTATATCACAAATCCATGAGCTACAACAATGTCCAAAGTGTTTATTACCAAGTGTGAAGGCCGATATTGGGCTCCATCTTGTTTATATCAATGGGGGTGTGGTGAGGTCACTTCAGTTCAAATTGTTACCAACTCTTTTTAGGATTACAAGCGAAGGGGAGCCAAATTCATTTGCATTATAGGGATTGCACATAAGTCGAGAGTTTAGATATTTTGATACGAGACCACCCAAATTCTAGAATTAGAAAATCAGCTCGAAAAACATGGGATAAATTCATAGCCCCAAAGACACATTTTGCCCTCAAATTTGTCCTTGGATGACCACATCCGAGTGTGCATTTCTAGGTCCCCATATTTTAATGATGTCTAGATGACATTTTCTCGATCTTTTGCATTTAGTTTCAAAACATTGTTGCATTTTGAACTCAATGGTGTGGTAGCTTTACCTTTATTTTTGTTGAAAGCTTAACAATGCAAGGGTCGGGTGTCAAATTGGATTTCTTCGACTTAGTGCCAACGATTGAGGGGTTTTCCATATTGCCAAAAATGTCCTGGGCACGATCCTAACCTCATCCTTTTTATCGGTATTTCTTAGGATTTGAACCTTCGTGGATGGCTAGGCAACACTTTTTACACCATAATCTTCACTCTTAGAATAAAACCCATTTGATTTAATTGTACTTTCATTGGCATGATTTGATTACACAATTTAGGATTGTTATGATTATTATTTTGTTGTTACGAATTGTATTTATACGATCAATATTTTATTAGGCCCCTAAACCTAATTTTCATATTACACTTAAAAATTGTTCTTTATGTACTTGGTTGTGTGAATAGCCTTCTTATAATGACAACTAAGGGTGGTGTTGTTGGATAGTAATGTGCATGAGTTGATTACAATTAATCCTTGGACTTAAATTTTATGCCCATTTGATCATCACTTAGTTTTTTCTTTTTGCTCGAGAGAAGTCAATCCAAAAATTGCAATATCTTGAGAATATGGTCGAGTTTGGAGCTCGTTTTGTTTTTGGACAAATTTCTTTGAGCTGATATATTGGTGTCGCTTATTGATGCCATTTGTCACCGATAATTATAGTATGTGAAAAATCCAAGAATTATAACTCTTGGCATATTTCTAATATATGTATTTAAAATATTTATACTAGTATTTTTTTTTATTAGGTAAATGAATAGAGTTTTAAAAGGCTCCCAAAACCTTGTACAAAACAAAAAGATAAACCAAGAAAGATCACTAACAATAGGCATCAAACAAGATCAAAACAACTTGATCCAACTAGAAATAAACACTAGATCACAAAAAGTTAATGGAAAGACACCAAAGAGTATAGGCTAATGCCCCAAATCAACATCCATCTTTCCTTTTTGCCCTTTATCTTTTAACTTCATGCTAACCCCCTTGAGAGGGTTCCTTCGCGACTCTCTGCTAATCGAATTATTATTACAAGAGTCGGGTATTTAGGATTCAACAAAGTCACTAACTCTTTATTTGAGTTTGAATTATCTAATACGTGGCCTCTCTTCAACCCTCCTAGTTGTGACTCCTTCAAAGTCATCTTTAATGAGGCTAGTTATACCTCACCTCTCATCCAACGTTTTTAGGTACACCAACCTCTTCTTGACGAGCGAGTTCACTCGAATAAATCTTTCTGGTTTTGTGGATTGTTGACTACTCGTATCTTGATCATCATCTTTAGAATTAGCTTCCACGGTATTGTAGAACTCCATGTTTAGACTTTTGGGATTTGATTTTGTCCCTTTTTCCCTAGGTGGATGATCTCTATTATGGGAATAGGTAGCTTGTAGATGTCTTGGAAGTCTACATGTGTGGCATCAGAAAGTTGTATTTTCATAATCCAATGCTTGAATATGTTGAGATCTACTCCATTTGAGTATCAATTTATCTGGTAGATCCCTACTAAGATCTACCTCCACACAAATGCGAGCAAAAGCGTACAACCACCTTTAAATCTCTTCTCATCATGCTTGATGAAGGTGCCTAAAACATCACCTATTGTGTTGAGAGTAGGATAAAGATGTAGAGGTAAGCTGGGAAGTCAAACCCATGCAAGCATTTTAGTCAGAGTGAGAATTCGAGATCAAAATCTAGAAACAATGGAGTGATGAACAACCTTGCATTACCCCAAAACCAGGGTACATTCATCAAGATTCTTTGACAATCCTCATGATTCTTGAATATAGCAACAAAAAAATCCTTTTGAGCATAGATAATTCTCACCATTATTTATCCATGCTTTGAATGTATCCATTCTTTGCATGGCTTGTGTAGATGGCCGGAGCCCATTGAATCTACATATAATTGTTGATTTTTCTAAGTACTCTTGGTTGTTCTACCACGAGCTCCTTAGGGAATTCCACTAATGGATCCTATTCCTCATTCTCCACGATGTATGCGAGAAGATGGCTTTTGAATGTTTGGAGTTGAACTTGGATCTAAGTTTTAGGGAGGAAGGCATCTTGATTCCCAAGGCTCCTCTACTGTGATTGCATCACCATGATGATGATGGAATCCTTGTCAATATTATAATATCTTAGAGGAATATGATCCTCCAATAGTTTTCCTTCGTAAAGGACACAATCAAGATCAACTGGGATCCCAAGTTTTGCTCCATTTTCCTCTTGAGATAAACCACTTGATATGTTGTATGAACTTGAGGCATATGATATTTCCATAGGGGTCGGATCATAATTTGGAGCTTGGTCTTTTGCTCGGTTGGGAGCTTATCCCCTATAATTTCATCAAGCATTTTGCATCCATGTATTTTGTCAAACAATTGGATGGCATTCTTACCCCCATGACACTTTGGAACCGTCGGCCACCAACCAAATGGACACAACCATCCTCGCCTACACCCTCCTGGGGATAATCCCTTGTGGTCCGAGTTGAAATCATAATTGGTAGGGCCTCCAGTATGTAACTTCGATAGCGCTCCAAGCGTGCCCATGACATGAACACTCTGATTTATACTAGTATTATGTTAGGAAAGATTATCCATATTCTAGGATGTGATTTGGGGTGATGAATTTGAGAAGTGTTTGGGAATTTGCACCATTCTTTATATGAATGTAGATGGCACTTCATTAACTTTTGTTTCATATGCAAATTTAAGTTTGTAGTTAATCATTAAGATTTTTAATGTTATTCTCTTTCGATTATATAGTCTATATTGGCATCCTTTAAATATCTCATCTCATCTTGGTTTATATAGTTTGCTTCTTAATTCAGTGTAGTTTAGGATAGGGAATGCAATCTTTTAATTTCTAGTGGTCTTTTAGCACTACTTCATTAGCTCCTCTCTAGTTAGATATAATGCGAAAATAAGGTTTTTATTTGTTTGCCCAATTTAACAACTTAAAAATAGTTGCAGATTAATTAGAAAATATTCTTTGCTTTGTTGGATTAATTAGAAAACATTATTTGCTTCATTGAAGCTAATGCATTAAAATCTAGTTTTATCTCTTAGATAAATGTTCATGTAACTTGGAAAAAAAAATCATCAATAAATGCTTTGCACTTCGGTGGAACACTCTTACAATTTTCATTGACAATCTATAAGGGTCAAAAACATCACTTAAATTGCAAGTTATATCATACTGCGGGACACAACCAAGAAATTTACATGTACAAGGAGTTTCTCCTTCCATGACACATTTTAGGCTATTTGAAGAAGAGATTTGATTGTTAATAGATGAGATCTTGCAAGGAATTTCTCAAATCATAATACATTTTAGATGCTTTCGACAAGAAAAGATTTAATTGGATACATATGCACAATGTCCACTTAAGAAGCAACATGTACCCAACTTTGGTTAAATATACCAATGTGTTATTAAAGAAATTGAAAATACTTGTTCTAATGCACTCTCTTGAAGGTAGGAATATTGAGTATCATTGCATAGTACTTTTGTAGACATTATGGGGTGTTATTTTTTTGAACGATTCCAATTGATATGCATTTATAAGGATGTTATATGAGCCTAAAACATGTTTTGTTTTGATTTTGTGAGATCATAAGAGTCTATTAGGTGATAGATATATAATTGGACGAAACATTGTCTAGGTGTGTATACCCGACCCTATTTGGGTCACTCCAAATATGACCCACATTAAAAACACAGTTGCATCCACACCCACACCCAAATTCAAACGCAAGGAAAACTAGGCACCCTAGTCCATCAAATGCACTCCCCTTTATTTCATAAGCACCAAATGCACTTACCTTCATTTCATATGCACTTCCCTTAATTTCATATGTCTTGGGTGTTGCATACCCCTCACATTGTGTTCCTAGACAACCTTGGTTGAAATTTATACACTATCATGCAAAATCGTTCCTAGATGGATACATGTCTTAAATGTTGTGCAAGGATTTTCCCTTGGGGCATATTTCATGTTTTGAGGGCTAGATAGATATGGTCTTATTTGTTATGTAAGGATTTTCCCTTTGGGCATATCGCCCTATTTTAAGGGATTGAATTGTAATTCCAAAATATACTAGATCTGTGAGCACTTTTGTGACTTTGAATTTTGAAAGGACGCATAAAATTTTTATATGGATTGTAGCTCATTGTTTCATTGAAAGTAGAAATGACTAATTAGAATTAAATGGAAATATGCTTATAACTCGCGATGAGTGTCAATGAATACTTTTGTTTTTGAGATAGTTTGAGAGAGACACTTTTATGTTGTTATATGACAATCATTATGAATTAACACACAAGAGTCATGCATTAGACATTTCATGAAAGTTTAAAAATTCCATCTTTTGTATTGGGGAAAAGACTAATTGGACAACACCGATGTTGAGATATGATCTTATTATTATCATATTTCCATGTTGCATCCATAGTAATCCTAAAACTCCACTATGTCTTATAAACCTTGTTCACTCATTGATTATGATTAAAGGACACACACGAGGTTGTTAGAGATTAGTTGATAGCATAAAAAGGTATCATGGAAGATGTTCTCAAATAGTTCTATGTTGTTATATGACAATCATTATGAATTAATGCACTTGATTCATGTGTTAGACATTTAAGTAAATTTCAAAACTTTCATCTTATGCATTAAAAGACTAACTAAACAATGTTGATGTTGAGATGAGATCTTATTGTTACCATGTTTCCCTATTGTTCCATAGTAATCCTATAACATCATTAGGTCTCGTAAACCTTGTTCACTCACTTATTATGTTTAAAGGACATGCACGAGGTTGTTGGAGTCTTGTAACGATAAATTATAAGTTCTAAAAGAATATGAATCACTTTGTTAGGGGTATAAATCTCCATTTATGTATTGTCATATGATATACGAGATAAATACTTGTATGTAGGATTTGACTTGGTTGGTTGTCACTAACCTCTTGATAATACCTTGTAGCCTTTGATGGACATGGAATTTTAGTCACCGCTATGTATATTTATCGATAATATAAAAGCTCGGTCACGATTCAAATACCCTAATGGTCAAGATGAAAATTGTATATCAAGAAATTTAAATGACTAGAACAAATAAAAGTCAATGTTCCATTATCGGTTTGTATTTTGTGTTGGCATAGATGCTAATAACTCATATTTCTTTTGAATACATATACACTTGTGGTTATAATCTAGTGACGACCTTTTTGGTTTCAAATGTGACTTGTAATTTCCTTTGTCGATGTTGGATTTGGCCACTATCATTTTTAAGGGTGTTTAATAACCACACCCACTATGCATTTGTGGATGTGATTCAATTTCATTGGATATATTAAATGAGTTCTTGAATATAGTTTATTTGATGTCAAGTAGTTATGAAATTGTTCGTTGTTTGTTTAATTTTTTGTAAACACGTGATATGAAAGGCAACATTAATTTTATGCCTAAATCAAATTTTAAACATAACACTTTTCAAAGATGAACATATGTTGATGAAAATGTCGTAAAGCTCTCCAAATAAGGTGCTCGAAAATTGATTTTTGAGATGATGGAAAAACCACTTAAAGTGATTTCATTTTATGTGATCTTTCATTCCTTTTAAAGTTCTAGAAGTTTCTAATTAACATACATAAAAAGGATGAATAATGAAGTGGATATTATGAAATTAAATTCCAACATTAATTACAAAAATCAAAATAACAGTTTCCAAAGTGACTAAATGCTTTGCACTTAGTTGATTCTATGTGGATTTGAGAGAGTCTAGATGGTCTAAGTGTAAGAACAAGTAGATATGAAACTAAAGTTCTTCATCAAAAAAACAACAACTAACTTGGTCGAATGCGTTCATGTATGGTCTTGACCCACTTTGTACATGGTCTTGGACCTACTTGGAATTTTTTGGAATTAGGGCCTCAAAACTTCATGAGTGCTTCACCTACCTAGAAATGTGTGTCATTGTGTGTTGGTCTTCTTCTCTCACCTTTAAATGGATTTGTAAACTCTGCTCAAACCTTAGAACCCTTGTAGTGTAAAAGTTCTTACAAAACAAAATTAGGTGGGTTATGGGCACCCCTATGCACCACCGATGTCACTACTACTCAAAGAGGGATCAAACTACACATGTCATTCTCCTAACATGTGATATACCATAGTGCAGTGCAATTAGAATTTGACAATCGTGCTTTAACAATGCTTTGCTTGAGTTTCACACTTGCTCAAATACTTGGGAAGGGTCACTTTGCTTTCTTGTAGAATGAAGATGGAGACTCCTAGACCTGGAAGGAGACTTTAGACTAGTAGAGGGTGCTTCCCTAATGGATGTGCATGATTTATTCATATTATAGGGAGCTTTGAGTGCCTTTAGTGCTTGCTTTTACATGATGAGTTCTTAAAGTGCCAAGTTACCAAATGAGGTATGATTTACTTGTTTATATATGCTTCCAAAGGTTTTATGTCATGAAAGGCCGACCAAGGGGGATATATTTGCTCATAAGAATGTGATGGAATTGAAATAATTATCTCAAAACATGTCGGTCCAAAATGTACAATAGGGTCAAGATTGACATTCTCCAATTCCGACCAAAACCTACATTTTTTGAACAGGAGGAGAAAAATATTTTGACTTTATGGTCTAAGAATGGATGTTTCTAGATGTATTTTATGTATTTAAACTTCATAAATTGATGACAAAGAGGTGTGCAAAGATAAGAAAGTGTATGAAGTATTATCAGGGTGTGTTAAACAAGAGTGAGGAGAGTGCATTTGTCCATGCAAGTGTGTAATGTCAAGATCAACAATGTCAAAGGATAGATTTCAAATTTGAGTGTCTACATTTTCCCCCTTTAAGTATGAAATGAAATTACATGCTTAAAGGAAAATATACCTAAGTGTGTAGACACACTTTTTCTTTTCTCGTAATAACTTTGTTTTGTAGTATCCCATTGTGTTGGTGTTGACATGCTCCAAAATGAAACCTAAACAACAAATGTATTCAATGCCCAAGATAGAAAATTAAACCATAACTCAAATGTAATGAAAGTAATGTAAAGAAATGTGCAACAAGAAATGCCAAAAGAGATGAAAAAACATGGAAGGAATACACCTATTTTTTTTATGGAGGGAATGTGCTCCCATTCTTGTGCCTTGGAGATTACTATATTTTGAATTCTTGATGAAGAGAATTAGGGGTGATCAATCCCATTATTGTGCCTTGAGAGAGGTTTGATGTTAGGTGGTACAACCCAACACATGAATGCTCCTCAGAAGAACCAAAAATATGAGGATCCAAAGCACCCCGCAACAAAGAAGAAGATTATGTATCAAAGTCATTCAACAACTCTGATATCTTCCCCTTAAGTGAAGAGGATAAGAAATTTCCCTACAAAGAACTTAGTTGCTTTGATACCTTCCATAACCCCATGAACCATACCATTGCAGATGGATATAAGCCCAATTTTGTAAATTAGGACACACAATAGAAAAGAAATAAAGTTCCCCATACTCTTCCCATGTGCTTTGCACAAAAGTAGAAATGAGTAGAAATGATGCATGCTGAAATATAAGTCAGAGAAAGGAGATCATGCCCCCAATGTGTCCAAAAATGGAAGTGAAACTGAGTATCATGGAGAAAGAGAATGAAATACTTCATGCCCCCTAAATTTGTGCCAAATTGAGTCAATTGAGTATGAAACCATATGAAAATTTATACTAGTGATGAAAAACATGATAATGTTGAAAATCTAGGAGAAAATATCCCTTGGAAAAACCATATAATAGGGTCAAACCATCCATACGGTCTTGACCAGGATGTACATTTTTAACCCCTGTAGTATTTTTTTGAATTTTTTGTGTTTAAGTCCCCAATTCTAAGGTATTTTTTTTCTGTACCTCTACATATGTCTATGCCCTAAAAATGCCCATGTGTTCTACTGGAAATGTAGAATAAACCCTAAATGTTTTCCCCCTCTTTTGAGGCATGTGTGTGATGAATAATTTGAGTGTACGACTCAAAATAAAATATGTATACCCATGTCTGAGAAGCTAAGAATTTGTGTAAAATCTCTGAAAAGATGATGTGGTGGCCACCAAGAAGAAATTGTACCTATAAGGGGGATGCACATGGTAGAAAACCATGGTGTAAAATAAGAGCAATGAATCAAGAAGCATGATAACAATAATAATGTTAATGCAAAAAATAGTAATAATAATAATAGAAAACCATATGTTAGTAGAAAATAAGTGCATATAATGTAGAAACAAGTGCAAATATGTCAAACAATGTCACATAAAAGGTGAAATTCCTGCAAACATGGGACACCCATGGTGTCATGCGAGATAATCAAGGCCCTTGAGGCTGCAAAAATAAGAGATGCACAACCACACACAAGGCATTATGCCACAAACATGGGACACCCACGATGTCACAAGATAATCAAGGCCCTTAGGCCATAATCAGAGTAGAAAAAAGCATACACACACACAACTAACAAACATGTATGAAAAGTAAGTGTATCCAAATGGATGAAAAACACATAACATATGATATAAAAGAGCTAGTGAAGAAATAATTGTAAGTGTTGCACAAGACACATGTGTTAGTCTTGTTAGTCCAAAAGATAGAAAATACACTATATATGTAACAAGCGTAATGAGGAAAGAAAGGAACTATAATGGAAATATAACACCTGGATATAGTATGCAAAAGTAGATTCCCCTAGAGGTTAGTAGTAAGGTAAAGGGTAGTACACACCTATGATTGTGTAATCAATTTGTGTGTCATGTATCATGCTCAATATACCACATGAACACATGTGTGTAAAGAAGAAATGATATCTATTAAACCAAAGGAATAAACAACATGTATAATGTAAAGTGCAAATAATGTATGTTATAAAAACATGTCATATTTTGTATTTTTGTAAATATTTGAATGTTTTTGTATTTTGAAAATATTTCAGTGTTTAATAAAGAGTTTGTAACTAAATATGGGAAGATAGGTTTCCCCCTAATGGGTGTGTGTAAAGTGATGTTCGGGTGTGGAACCTCTCCCTCAACAACCAAGTTGAACATATAAACAAAGCACATCATCAAGAAATGAGGGGGGATATCACAAAAGCTATCATAGAACAATGTCAACAAAGTGAGGGGAGAACCCTATAGAGTCCAAGATCCTAACTACATAAGTAGTAAGTGTAATGACATAAATAATAAGAGTGTGTTCATTAGGAGAAACTAGAATAGGTGGAATATTGGGATTGTTGGCAATAATGGAAAGAGTAAGTGAAAACATAAGGATCAATGTGTGATTCAAGAGATGTGCAACATATGTAGTGCTAGGAGGCTCGTCAAGTATCAACCTCAAGCAATGGAGGGAGAGAGACACAAGAATCACCATAACCAATAGGTGCAATATGGGAAGATTGGAAGCATTAGAACCATATGTAGTATCCCATATGACTATAGGAGAAACCATAGACATAAATGTGGAAAGAGGGGTAAAGTAGGATTCCCCATGTATTGGAGAAGAAGTCATATAGTGGATATTCAAGAGTCATAATGAGGATTTATCCTATATTTACCCATGCATGTAGAGACCCACAAATCATTAGGTAAGCCATCGATACCTGGTTTGTGAGAATCTGTGATAGATGTTTTCGTGCTAATAACAAGTGTAGAATCATTTCTATTATTATTATCAATTGGTGTTGATAGGTGGATTAGAATCGATCATAGCTTGATGTGGAAAAATATATATATATATCCATAGAAGAATTGGTTAACATATAAATTTGTTATCATTGTTGCTTTATCATAATATCGATCATCAACTTAGTTATCATATTTATCACATGGATCCGTTGTTGTAATACAATGATAGCCTTGATATTTTCTTTGTATGTTCTATGCGCTTTGAGGCCTTGTATAATTGGTCATGTTTGATTGGTGATGATTTTGTGGTAGTTTGTACAATAGTAGGATGTAAGTCTTAAACTAATATTGGTGCTTCTGAAGGAGGTATGCCATTCTTATCCTCTTCTTGAATAGTGGCTCTTATATTATTACATAAGTTGTAGCATTCAATATTGCATTATGTGCACTAGACATATATGGATAAAATTTAGGACTCTATTGAGATTTGCAAATTGGAGAGGAAGGTGTAGTAAAATCTCATGTAGTAAATACAATAAATACCCTCAATAAAGTTGGATTCTTCATTGTAAAGCATAGAAATCATTGTCACAAATCCATTAATTCCATGATACATACAAAATGGTTTACATTTTTCTTTCAAGCCGATAGTATGGATAATAATTAGTACATAACAAAGTGATTAAGTATTTATCAAGTATCTCATATATGATATCGTGTTGTGTCACATTCTTTTCAAACTTGATGGGTTGATCTCATGGAATATACACATTATTGCCTCTATGTAGGATTTGAACCTCACTTATATGAGCACATGTAGTAGACATAAAAATTGTATCACATTGCATATATTTGGCCTTAGAAATATCATGATGCATAAAAGGATTTTTATTAGATAAGGTAAGAAAATTAGATTATGGCTCTAAAGGGCCTTACAACAGATGCATCGTGATAAAGAGAAAAAAGGAAAAAAAAGGCCCAAAAAGGTTAAACAAACTTAACCCAACCAATAACCTCAAACAAGAAACATGTCAAACAGTCCATAGATAGAAAAATAAGCTGGAAAAAGCCAACAAAAAACAAG
Organism: Taxus wallichiana var. yunnanensis; assembly: GCA_018340775.1. Classification (NCBI taxonomy): domain Eukaryota; kingdom Viridiplantae; phylum Streptophyta; class Pinopsida; order Cupressales; family Taxaceae; genus Taxus; species Taxus wallichiana. The sequence goes on along the minus strand of CM031235.1, from coordinate 453,634,494 downwards.
ATAGATCCTCCAGAAAGTAAAAAAAGACCTCCAACACTCGCCCAAATTTTAGGAATCCTTCTTCTCTGCTTGCTTAAGCTTGACCTTCAATCACTTTGTCGAGACCGTCTCGTGATCATATTGACCCTTATTCTTATCATCCTAGTTGGCTAGGGGGTGAGTACCGACCTCCATCAGCTCCTGAGGCACAACTTTATCCTGTGCTTCTTAAGACCATGTTCCAAATTGTCCAACCTACCCCGCATATCCATAAAAATTTTGTTTAAATCTACGAGCTCATCTTTGAGAGTGTTTTGGAGATTGTAGATACCCTTGGAGGCCTCAATGCAATCCTTCAAGCTGTCACCCAAATTAGACTCTGCCTCACCCGAGAGAATCCACATCATTTTCCTCCTGTTGAACACGAAGAGTAATCTTATCTAGATCCGGACTCCAATTATGAGACTCCATATTATCTTTAGCTTCAGAAGAACAACCCCCTCATGGTAGCGGGGTCATCGCTGCCACCCTACAATCCTTCCCTTCCCTATATGTGTCATTCCGCTTCTTCTTCCGCATTCGGACCATATGCTCTGCTAAGGAAAAGTTGACGTCCCGAATTGTCCAAACTGAAACCATTTCCTTGGCCATGATGGGATTTCCATTTCTATAGAGGAGGAAAATGAGACCATGGTGTAGAGGGTCTCCACCTTACCCTGATTAAAATCCTTGATTGATGTAGATAGAGACATAAAAAGGTAGAAAGGAGACTCATGACTACATTGTGGTGAAACATATTAAACATCAATAGGTGGTGAGTATAAATTTTCCTATACTTTACTTTGAGCGTAATATAGCTCATAAGACGTAGAAAAAAATGTTCCGGATGCCCGAAATGTAGTAACGAGAAATGCCATCCCCCAAAAGTAAACCTTTTCATTACTTGTGAAGAAGGTCGAATTTCATGGTTTCTACTGCGAGTCCAATATTTAATAATCTTTAGGCCATTCATCTCCATCCCCAAATCCATAGCAATAGAGAGTTCAAACACTTGGATTTCTGTACTTCTCACCACCACCCTCATGTTATCCTAAGCCCTCAAAAAATCTAAAGCAAGAAAAGGATCCGAGCTGTAAGGCTGCAAAATGTAGTTTCTAAAACCCCATTTTTTCAAGATTAGCCAAAGCGATGGGTTATTCTTTAGTTCCCCATAAGACAAACGATCGGTGTGAATTATCTTGCCCACATGATTTCAAACCCAACAAGAAAATGAGAACGTAGATAGGATAATTGGTACGGTAAAAATCCCCAAAATTAATAGCGGCCTTTACAAACTAGTCAAACGTGCAAATAGTCCTTCCCCTCATGTTACCATTGATGAAAGAAGTCAAAGCCAAACGAGGGAATTAAAAACCTCTCAAATCAATACTTATATTTTTCATGATGCATAAAAGGATAACTAATATGTGCATTGGAAATATTCTTGGGATGTTGTATCTCATCCTTGAGAGATGTAATGGTAGTATTCATATCTTGGAAAGCATGGTGTAAATATTGAATAGAATCTAAGATAGCCATGTGGAATGTATCATCATTACTAATGCATAGAGATGAAATACAACTTTTGAGCATGGAAAACTTGTACATAATTGAGAGATAAGCATATCAACAAAAAATTCTCCTCCATGTATTCCTTGCAAACCTCGATGATAAGGTTTTGGAAGCTTTAAGCTTGTGGAACCTTGTAAGAGTTTAGATTGTGAGTGCTCTTGAATGTGACCTCCAAATGTGGATTTTACAATGCTATGAACATAGATTTGGCTTTGGGAAAGCTTCCAATATGCAGATATTGGAGAGAAAAATAACATAGTTTTCTTGTTTCAATCTAGTAGGATTTGTAAAGGATATGCTTGCTCTTTTATATAGGTTGAGTAGTGGTCTAAGAGTAGTTGCAAGTGGTTACATGTGGTTGAATGCATATGCTAAAAATAACACTTGAGGGAGGTTAAAAGTTCAGATGAATTAATTTCTATTTGAGGGCGATAAATCAATTCAGATTTGGTAGAAGTTACATCTGGAAAGGTGGTTGTACGTGCAATTCAATTGCCCCACCTTTCTAGGATTTTAGAAGGGGAGTTGAATGAAATGGGGAATTGGAATCCAAGTGGAGTCCAAGTGGCAGTTGACTAGGAAAATAGGTGTATTTTCCTAATTAAGTAACTAATTTAATTAGCTACAATGTGCAAGATAATTAATTAATCATTTATTTAATAAATGATAAAGTTAGCTAAAGTGCGTTAGGACCTAATTTAATTAATCCCAATAAGATGTAATGATTAATTAATTATATTAATAAATCATAACAGGGTATGAACAACATGATGTGAATTGGGATAATACTATGAACAAGTGTGTGATTTTGGGATGTCTACATTTTCCCCTCTTTAAATTGTTATTATGAAGTAATAACATTTTAAAACTAATAGACATATGAGGATCGGTGAATGGATGACGGGGAAAAATGGTAGATGTTTAGATTTTCCCTGGTGAAGCATTTAGATGCCCTAATGAGTAGGATAGTAAGGGAATGCCCCCTCAGCGGGTGGGCGACACAAAAAAAAGCGTGGCCAACCACTTGATAGGAAGAAGGCAATGGAATTGAACAAGGATGGGAAGGTGGGAAGGACTATGCTCGTAGCATGATCATCATTTAGAGAGTGAAATTTAGAGCAACCTTATTTTTGTTGTTGCACAATAGAGTTATCACCATGATTATGAAGGAATCATGATGGGTAACCCAAATGCACATAAAAAAACACAAACATAAAAAAAAATATAAAAAAGGAAAAAAAAATCCAATATATGCCATAAAAGTATGCACCATGACTATGAAGAAGCCAAGATGATAACATAATACATGTAATTGGTCCAAAAAGAAAACATCAACAATGTAGCACAACTTTGAAAAAGAAAAAATCAACAATGTAACACAACTTTGAAAAATAATACAATTAACTATGCCCCTAATGCATGCCACAATGATGATTAAGTATATCTAAATTCCCTCAAGCACCAAAATTTATGAAATGCATTGGGAAATGATCAAACTGAAGAGCAGAGTGATGCTTAGATACTCCTAATGAAACTCTTGTTGGATCCACATTGAAGAGCAATCTGAAAAAAAGATCATTTCCTCCAGTGTGCATAAACTTGGATTGTAGGAGAGGTAGAATGAGAGCCTAAATTTCCCCAAGAAAAGTTATATCGCGAAGGAAAAAACAATTGATTGCAGCATAGATATACACCATGGGCAAGAAAAGTGATAGTCATAAGATTGGAATGATCACTAGGGTAGTAGATAAAGGTATGAATTTATCAAGATTATGTTGAAATGTTGAAATATCAACTTCAAGGGTTTTCCAATTGTAGGATTTCTGTGATAAGTGAATGTTTTCCAAAAAATAATAATTTTTTTGAATATATGTTTTTTTGGATTTTTGCAAATATTTAGAATTTTTTTTTGAAATAAATATACAAAGAAATGTAAAAAAACTTGAATACACAACAAAAAAGGAAAACATACCATGGCTTATTTAATAAACTAGGATGAAAACACAACATGTGCAAGCGACACAAAGAAGCATTGCAAACAAACCAAATATGAACAAGAATGAACGAAACCAAAGTTATTTGTGAACTAAACAAAGTACATCAAAATAATAAACTAACAAAAGTAAAAAGATCATCACAATGTTGACAAACCGCAACAATACAACATAATTTACAATAACGACATCTAATGACACTCCTAATGTGTTCCACATTGAAGAATTAGACAAATATGAATGCCCCTAAGCGATAGCTTAAAACACCAAAGGATTGGATCGGGTCGAAGAGATCAATGATGATTATATATTCCAAAAATACTCTTTTCAGATCCCATTGAAGAGTGATCTATATTGGATTAAAATATGAAATCCAAGTGTGCCCTAAGCAAAGTTATATTGCGAAAGGGTAAAAATTGATTTCCTTGAGCATAAATATACACCACATGAAAGAAAAGTGTTTAACGACATATGATCCGAATGATCATGAGGAGCACCATTAAATGGAAGCATTGTTGAACTATGTTATTCAGTTGCTGAAATTTAGTCAAACATTTTTTGAATGTTTTGTTTTTGCCGATTTTATCTTGTTTTTGAAACATATTTTAATGTTTTTGTTTTTGTGAAACATATTTGAATGTTTTTGTATTTTGAACATATTTGAATGTTTTTTAATTTTGTTAAACATATTTGAATGTTTTTTTAAATTTTTATACATATTTGAATGTTTTTGTATTTTTAAACATATTTGAATGTTTTTGTAGTTTTATGAACATATTTGAATGTTTTTGTGTTTTGAACATATTTGAATGTTTTTGTATTTTGAACATATTTGATTTTTTTGAATTTTGTAAAATATATTTGAATGTTTTTGGATTTGAGAAACATATTTGAATGGTTTTTTGATTTTAAACATATTTAAATATTTTTGTTGTTTTTAAAACATATTTGAATATTTATTTATTTATTTTTGACTCGGTAAAGGGTGCAATGTCTGAACTCATGTTCAAACAATTATAAGAATTTAATTCCATTGTAAGAATGTAGATGATGTAATTATAGGATGTCTCACTCCGCTCATAGCTCCAAGAAACTAGGAAGATGTAAGGCTCATCACCAAGAGCAAAGAAGGATGTGAAAAATGGGTGAATATTGATATGAAAATGAAGATGATGGATGCTAAGACACAAGGTGTAATAATGATACATGTAAGAAAAATGTGAATCATCCTCAATCAAGAGTACATGACTGATTCTAAGATGATTTCAATTTATAGGTTTTGACTAGAATTAGATCCATAGATGGCCTATTGATTGACAAGATCCAGTTGAAGGAATTGTTGTCTCTTTAACATAAGTAACTTCTTGGGATGTTTTTGATTAAGCACTTTTAATTCATATTTTCTAAAGGATTTATTTTGTTTGATTTTTATGAAAAGGACCCCTTACATCTTACCTCATGCTACTAGTAAGAGGCAATGGATCGACAACGAGAAAAATGTAGGCTGAGTAAAGAAAACTTTCTCCATTCCCAGTCTCATACTACTAGTAAAAATTATGGGCTTATCACCGAAGGCTGAAGGATGAAAGGTGTAATGGTTGATATATATATATATATATAAAATGTAGAATGTATTTTAGATTGATTTTTACTTGTATATTTAGATTGTGCTTGTTGGGAAGGAACATTATGCCCCAAGGCTCAACCTCATGCGATTAGTAGAGACGCAAGGGCTTAACATTGTAGACCGAGATGGACGGTAAAAAGGTCCGAGTAAAGAATTTTGTGCTTTTTGTTAAAGTGAGAACTTATTTTAAAGGAGGACTTGCCATCAGTAAGCTTCTAGAAAAAACCATAGGTAAAAATATTTGTAATGGTAAAAAACATAAAAAGGATGAGACAAACAATGCCCATTAGGAACAAGATTAACATGTGTCTTATAAGTGAAGAATGCTAATAGATGTTATGATTGAAATATATTCCAATGGAGGAAACAATTAAAATTGTTTGTTAGATGAGTTGACAATACAAAAACCTTCCCTAATGTGAAGAGTACCCGTGCGAAAGTTATTACTTTTGCGCTTACGGTTTACAAATATTGCTTTAAGGAAAGGTTTGATATGGATTTTTATTGTATTTTTATGATTTTTAATTTTTTGAACTTTGGTGGATGAGGATTTGAAATGGAATCATTAAGAAAGAGGTCCATTTTTATTAAATTTGAATGGTCTTGATTTACAAGACTTGGGTAGATGAGATCCAAGTCAATGGAGGGAATCAAAAGATGTGTTAGGTCCTGACGTACGAGACTTGGGTGGAAAAGGTACAAGTCAAATGAGAGAATTGAAAGATTTAATCAGTCATGAAGTACGAGACTTAGGAAGATGGGATCCAAGTCAAAGGAGAGAATCAAAATATTTGCTAAGTTTTGAAGTACGAGACTTAAGCGAGACGGGTTCCAATTCGAGAGGATATAATTTAAATATTCACTAGGTCTGAAGTACGAGACTTGGGAAGACGGGTTCCAAGTCAAAGGATGTGTGATTGGACAAATATTTAATGTGATAGAAAGATATATGATTGTTAGAGGAAGATTGTCAATATAAGGAATATATTGAGATTCATATTCACCTGTGAGTGAAAGGATGAGAGGAAAGAAGGATTGGTCTCTAGATGTATATCCGAGGTTCCTTAGAGGCCATAGAGAGGAAATAGTCAATGTTTCTCCTTCTAGGTTATGGTTTAATTGATTTGACAAAAGATTTACAATTAAAGCTTGAAATGGTTGTATAAGGATATTCCTGGGTATACGTACCTTGTAGAGTGTACGCATGTAGATGTCTTGACATGTAAGGGTCATCGTTGAAGACATACCTAGAGATTGATCATTTGAGGAATTACAAAAATGGAAGGTTGCGTTGTTGCAAGTGTCTTAACTTCTTGTGGTTTTGTTTCTACAACAATACTAGAGATGTTAGACATAGGAGCCAAAATGGAAAGAATAGAATCAAGCTCAATGGTTCCTGATGGTGGACCCTCTTCTGTAGAGTCTACAATCATATCAAGGGTTGAAAGGGAGTATTGAAGTAAGGTCAATCTCTCATTTGATGTTAGAAGGTTGTTTTCAAAAATGGGTTTGATATCTATTTAAACTAACAGAAGAAAATATGTATAAGCGATAGATAGGTTTTGTGTTAAAGATATTTGACCATCGTCATGAACTCATTGAGTGTTATTATATACCGGAGTTTGGAAAACGTTCAAATATTTGTTGGTATGAGAAAATGGCTAAGTTTTAATCACACGTGGGAGCTGGAATGACGCGTAGGTGCAAGGAAAGGACGTAAGAACATATTAGTGTGTGGAGGTGCACGTACCACGAGGAATAGGTCGACACGCGAGGATACACACATGCATGTAGAAGATTGAAGACTTACCCAATTTTCCGGCATGACTAAAAATATAAAGCGAGAAGATGGAGTTCCTTTCAAGCAAAGTATAGTAATAGAAAAATGCAAGATGACTTAGTGACCAAGAAAAGGATAAGAAAGCACATGCAGAGAAAGGTAAAAGACAATGCACGGAATGGGATGATAATAGGAATTAAAGAAAACTATTTATGGCTTGAACTGTTGTAAAGAATATTTAGAAAATCATGCAAGCTATTGAAAACACGCCTATTATTAGGAAGGTGCATGTAGTTGGTGAAGGTAAAGTCCCCACCAAGTATAAATATAGGAGATGTATCCTTGTTTTAGCTAGTGTGGAATAGTGTGGGTTAGAGGCATAAGAAGTCTGTGTTAGTATGAAAGAGCTTATGGTATACCAGTGATGGTAGTTTATATGTGTGCATGGTCCATCACACATATGTGATGAATTGTAATGTATTCAACTTCTATGTTATGTTATGAATTATGGTTATGATGGATAATTGTGTATGGGTTTCGAGAGTAACTAGATATGAGAAGGACATAATGGGAATCCAAATCTTGTTGATCATTCTTTATGTTGAGTGAATTTCCTAATTGTACATGTTGTTGAATTGACATGCTCTGATGTATATTATTGAATGAATGGTTTCTATGGTTATAAGTATGATGAACATGCATGCTAACATATTTCTAAGCATAACAAAGGAGGGACTTGATGGTTATGCGCATTTCGGTTGAGCTTCTAGACTTGTCTGGATGAAGTGCCAATGCACATAACTATATTGGGTAGTAAAAAGACTGCATTTTGTTTACATTTCCGTGACCTCTTTTCAAAAATTTCACCAGGATGTTACATGCACATGGTGTTCCAACTATCTTTGGAGAATATCAAGAATTTGATATATGATGGCCAAGACACGTTTTCTCGAGGTATACCACTAGACCTAAATTTAATGTGCATAAGTGGGTAGAAGACAATCTCTATGACTGCTTCTATAAGACATTCTTCAGCTTCTTCCTAGTAGAATTGTATGAGTTCTTGACAACATAAGCATAGAAAAAATGTATTCGGCCTAGTAAAAAGAAAGCGTGGAGGAAAGAAGAGTACCAAACACTCTTTGATTTGGAAAAAGAATGGAAAAGAGATGTAAATCATTGGTGGGAAGGTGTGCTACACAATCATATCTTGGAGTACGTGATTTCGACATGCTATTACCCGTAAGAAGAAAGGTTCTTGTTTTTATATGAGCCAAAAGGATCCTATTTGTGAATGATACCCTTAGCTATCAAGATATTGATGGTTAAATTGGGGATGGAGAAATTACCAATGGAAGGCTAAAACCCCACGGCGTGTAGGGGTAAGAGATAGGTTTAGGAAGGATGGAGACAACCATGGAAGAAGAAAGGAAAAGAGAGAGAAAGATGACTCGGTATAATGATGTACAACGAGGGAAATCGATGAAGCACCGAGATCGAGAAGAATGATGGTTAGAGTAAGTGATGAGGACCTGCGAAGGTGAGGGACCACAGGATCATGTATTATCCACTTTAGGAAAGTGTAGTAGAGAGGAACCATTGGAATCTAATGACGGTGTGTCGAGGAGAGAATGAGAACCGTGGGTGCGCATATAACCTAGCTTGGTCTCCTAGCCCTTGGGCAAGGTGTTCGAGAATCTAGAGGTTATTATAGAAGAACATCATAGTGATAGTGAGCAATAAGGTAATAAATGTTCACCATGGTGGGTAGGTGATACATGTAGACATATTTCACTTTTAGCTTAGGAAGAAAAATAGATTAAGGACACACACATGATAGTACAATAGGCATCGGTGTTTGGAATAAGTACTTTTAGGGGTATTTTACGGGCACATCGACAAGACAGTGTTGGTGCATACCTCATTAGAAGCAATCCTACAGATTCTGCTATAAAACAAACAGTTGGTTTCTAGTTCAACACAACCACTAGGACACAAGGAATATCATCTACAAGACCACAAGTAGCGATGAGACACACCTCAATTCTTATTTGAGATGTAACTTCACTTACTAGAGTATATAGGTGTAGAAGATGCTGCAACCGAGCACATGCATAAGTGTGAGTTATTATGGTGGGATAAAGGAATCAAAACTTCTGATAGAAAGGAAAGTCAATTTTACACCACACTTCAAGGCGTGCACACAACTGGTATAAGAAATATGATCCACATCAGACAATGGCAGATTATGATGCGTTGCACACTACCTTTTTAGTTGAGTTCCATATACCATAATTTTAGCAAAAAAGTATTAACACACTCAAGGACATCAAACATGGCCTATCGAAAGCGTGATGGAGTGTGATGCATGATTTAAGAAATTTCTTTCCAAGTTCTTTTATGATATCCACCAGAGCCAACATGCTCAATGGTTCATTGGAGATTTGATAACACCATTATGGAGAGCTTTATCACATAAAAATTTTACTGATCCACGCAGGATTTAGAAGTAGATTTGAACACAAAATTAGTCTCAAGTGTTGATACCAGAGTGATCCCTTTTCTTGAGGCATATATATCGGTGATGACTACATAGTTAGAGAAGCTTTAAGCCAATTCGGTGCATGAGATGCACAAAAACTATGGTGCATGATTGTGAGCTTAAAGGGCATACAAAGGATAATTTCCCATGAAGGAGTGTACACACATTGTTGACATCTTGTGAGATTTTACAAAAGAATCATGATGTTAGGAATTGTCCATTGTTACAATGGGAAACATAGAAGACAATCTCCAAGTACTACAAGATTTGTGATTCACACACCCACGACATTAATCGTTGAATACATATTTATTGACCACATTCATGAAGCATGTGAGATTGAATTGTGACAGGACCACTTGTGGCTGTAGCTCAAGGAGTAGGAAGGATATGATAATGAAAGGTTCATAAATGAGAATGGAAGCTTTAGAGGTGGCTACGAAGCAAAGGATGTCATGGTAGAGGAAGATTCATGCGTGGGACATGTTATACATGCGGATCACTTGATCATTATCAGCATGAGTGTCCTAAGAACTAGGTATGTGTGTACTATGGAAAGGAACACAAGGTTGAGGATTCTCTAGACCTCTATGAACATATGTGTAAGAACAAAAATAAGGATAAGGGAATGATGATAATTAAAGTGGAGCACACGAAGCCAAAACAATGGGTACCTAAAAGAAAGATGATCTCAAGCTTCAACCGTATTAGTTACTATATGTGCGGAAGAAACATGTGTGTGTGAAATTCTCAAGGTAAAACTCCTTATCATGTATGATGAGGTTATACATGTTAAGTATCCAAACGTAACTCACCATAAGGAATTATACCAAGAAACTATGGCTGTTGTTTGAGAATTACAGGGGAAATCAAACATCCTAAAGAAACAAGTGTGCGAGAGGGAAAATGTAAGGGGAATGAATATCCCATATAAATATATCGATGATTTAAAGGAAGTGTGCAGGATTATGCACCAAGAGAACATAATTCCTTTGTTGGGAGAAGGTTATGTGAGAAAGTACCATGCGAAGGATTTCAAACAAGAGCACCAGATCCTAAACATGAATCTACCACCGTAGGACCATGAGTATCATAAAGAGATAACACTTGATGTAATTATAGATGGTTAGTTGATAAGTAACATTATGATTGATACAAGTGCAAAGGTTAATGTCATGACATTAGATGCATATAACCAAATTTGAAGACCATAATTACATCCATTTCCAATGTGTTGTATATGGAAAATAAGATAAGGGCCATGCCCATTGGTGTATTGAAATATGCCTCTATCATGATTTAGGGAGAAAAATTCAAAGGTGATTTTGAGGTACTTAAGCTTATGAGAGTTGACAATTTCCTCGCACTTCTTGGATGCTCTTGGTGCTATGAAAAAAATCTAGACTTGCGCTTCATAAGAGATATATAAATTTTGATAACAAGAATGAGAATGTTGTCATCCGTTTAGATGATGAAAAGGTTGCACGCTATATAGAGCCTCTCAACGAAGAAGATCTTAAAAAAATATATGCCCATATAGTGTGCGACTTGGAGAATGTAAAGCCATATAAAGAAGGCGTCCTTCATTGGGAAAACACACAATATATTATTGAGACTACTAGTGTCGCATGTGATAATTAGGTCCATGGAACATATGAAATGGTCATTTAAGAGGTATGAGGGTGAGTAACTAGGATGATTAGGCCACACACAGCTAGGCACATGGGTAAGGTCAACTTTCCTAAATATACTTGGGAAGAAAATTACATTGAATATTTTTCTTACGCACAAAGGAGGACCAAAGGAAAACGAGGGTGATAGATGAAACATGATGGTGCATACTTTGTGTAGAACAACGACATGAGTATGGGAGACACACATCGATAATCTATTGGGTTGGAACGAGTTTAGGGTAGCCTTTTTAATAATGTTTACTTGAAACAATATTTCCTTTCTTATTCATGATTATGATGGTAATACCCCTACTTTAGTGTATATTCAAAATTGTGAGAGACAATGGGTATAAGGTCCGTAGGTATATACTACCATCACTTTAGGTACACAGTTCTACTCTACTCTATACGAGATGTGCGTATGCATGGTATGTGCATGATGAGATCAAGAAAGAGACTGCAAGTTGGTGAGACATGAATGAATGTATCATTTATACTTTTTATTATTTTTCTAATAAGCCACCAATGCATGAGGCCTATCGATCATGAAGCACATCTTGTTGGGTGATAGCGAAAAGGAAGAGGAACTTATGATTCAACTATTGGGAGAACCTAAAATGGAGGCACTCAAGGATGTAGTGGGGACAAATGAGATCCACCTAGGGCGTGCGTGGAGAGAGAATGAAAAAGGGAAGATGGTGTACCTTATAGATGATGAGGAGGTTTAGGACTTAGACATAAAGCAAATTGAAGGTACACGTAAGGTGATGGAATCATGGATGAGAAATCACACACATACCATGTGCCTATGAAGACTAAGAAAGTAAATATTGGCACTGAGGATGCACCTAAGGAGGTGATTATTAGTCGAACTAGAGGTTGTAAAGTTTTTGAGCTATTGCATGACTTCTAAGACCTATTCCCAAGGGGATATCATGAGTTGAAGGGCGTGCATCCCTCACAAGGAAAGATGAAGATTAAGATGAAAGAAGGCCCACATTTAGTTTAGAAGAGGCCTTATAGGAGAAAGCAAACGTACATGAGAAGGTGAAAGAGAGAGATAGATACAATGATTAAGTCGGGGATCATAAATACTATTAAGGAATATGAGTCGGTCAACCCCATGGTGATCAACATCGAGAAGGATGGCCGATCAAGATCTCAGGACTACATTGTACTCAATGATTCATATCGATAGATAATTTTCCTACACCATTCATAGAGGATATCCTTGAAGGCACAACAAGGTGTGAAATCTATTCCTTCACCGATGGATTTTCGTGGTATCATCAAGTGTGAATTGTGTATGAGGATAAAGAGAATACCACCTTTACCATTGAGTGGGGAAGTTTTACATATACTATCATGCCCTTTATAATGAAGAACGAGCCAATTGTATTCTCATGCATAATTGTGTAGGCATTCCATGACTTCATTCACAAGTTTTTACATGTCTACTTGGATGATTGGACTGTTTATGGCCTAGTGAAAGATCATTGTGATAACCCGAGGCTAATGTTTGAAAGGTGCATGTAGCTTAGCATCTCTCACAATATCAAGAAGTGTATATTTTCCACCCCCTTTGGCACATTACTTGGGCACATCATTTATAAAGAAGGACTATTGGTAGACCCTACTAAGATTGCAGTGATTTTAGGGCTAGAAGAACCTACCAACCAGAGTGAAGTGCACATTTTTGGGGCACACTAGTTACTATAGAAAATTTATTAAGGGTTATGCAAATATTTCAACACCCTTAGAATAATTTATCAAGGCCAAAGGAAAGTTTTATTGGGGTGATGCACAACAGTAGGTGTTTAAGACCTTGAAGGAGAAGCTTACCACCACACCTATCTTGCACTTCCCTTCATGGAAAAAACCTTTCCATGTCCATGTAGATTCCTATGACATGGCTATTGGTGCAATCTTGGTGCAACTAGGTGAAGGAAATGTGGATCATCCCATATGATTTATAAGTAGGAAGTTCACACTAGATCAATAGAAATACACAATGACGGAAAGCGAGACGCTATTTATGATCTATGAAATTCATATTTTTTTACATTACTTATTGGCCACATCATTTGTATTTTATATAGATCATATGGTATTAAAGTACTTAGTCAACAAACCAATTTTACAAGGGTGCATCTGCCACTGGATTCTTTTGTTTCAAGAGTTTGATTTTATAGTCATAGTAAAGCCAGGTAAGAGCAACATGGGCCCTGATCACTTATAAAGAATCAAATCTAGAGAAGACATGTAGAATTGAAGATACCATGCTAGAAATACAATTGTTAAGGTTACACCACACGCTAGCTGATTCGGAATACATAGCAGTATTCTTACACACTTTGGACTAGCACCGAAGGGCATGAAGACCTTAGAAAAGAAATAAATTGCTATTCAATCCATGCCATATCAAATCATTGGAGGAGAATTATACACAATGGGTAGAGATGAGGTCTTACATAGATGTATTATAGAGCATGAGCGTGAAGCCATCATGGAGGAGGCTAATGGAGGAATAACAAGAGGACATTATGTAGGAGAGGATCTTTGCATGAAATATCCTTCTAGTAGGATTGTGGTGGGAGACATTATATAAAGATACCATGGATTATGTCAAGGCATGTTATCACTTTTAGAGAGTTGGAAATCATAGGAACAAAGATGAGATGCCTTTATAACCCATTGAAAGTGCAGAGCCTTTTTAAAATTGGGCCATTGATTTTGCAGGACCTATTACACCATGCATGCACATGACATGTGCGCGCTACATCATTACATGTACTAATTACTTGAAAAGGTGGGCAGAGGTTATGCCTAAAAAATATTGCAATGCAGTGACAATAATAAGGTTCCTTTAAGAAAATATAATCAACAAATATGGATGTCCTTTAAGTCTAACAAGTGATAGGGGGAGTCATTTCCTTAATGAGACTATCAAAATTTTATCTGGTAGTGTTTATGGTGGCACACCATAAGACCAACCCTTATCACCCATAATATAATGACACTCCTAAAGAATTCAACAAGATTTTAGGTCAAACATTAACGAAAATATGTGATGTTGGAAGAAAGGATTGGGATGATAAGGTATCAACTATACTATGGGCATACATGGTAACCTAGAAATAGTTGAATAAGGCCACACAATTTCACTTGGTGTTTGGCACAGAAAATGTGTTACATGTTTAATTTATGCTACCATCCATGTGTATTGCGCTTGCATGAGGTTTAGATGATGAACAAGATATTGATGAACACATTGAAAAATTGATGCAATTAGATGAGCGATTAGACACATATTGTGCATTAGAGTCGAAGATAGAAAATGCAAGATAGAAAGCTTGACATAACAAGCACATTAAGAATAGATCCTTTTTAGTTGGAAATATGGTATTTTTGTATGACTCCAAGTTTATGCGCCATCCAGTAAAGTTAAAGGTTCATTGGCTAGGACCTTTTGTAGTGACCAAGATACTGAACTCAAGTGCATGCCAATTATAGGTGCTTGATGACACCATGTTTCCTAGTTATTTCAATGGTAGTAGGTTGAATCCCTACTATAAATAAGATTCTTTTGTGTTTGTAATAAGGTAGTATTGGCATTTATTTTAGATTTCCCTTTCATATTTTTTTCTCGTTTTTATGCAATAAACATGTTCACATGTAGGAGTTGATTACTATCTATTAATTTGATGTGTAGAGGACTACACATACTTTTAGTGTGGGGTGAAACAGTGTGAGTGCATGAAAAAGATACTATGTGATGCTAATACTTGGATAGAATTTGGGACAGGGGTTTATGCGACAATATGAAAGAAGGGTACTTGATGGATATGAATTGGGTATGCGTGAATGAAAAATTTTAGAAGTGCTTAAGGATGATGATGCTCGAAGGAGATTTGTTCAAATGATGAAGAGCACATGGAGGTCCGCGTAGTGTAACATGAGGGGGAGAAACATGATATACTAGCTGGTCTAGGTGCAGAGGAAGATGGGTTATGGTGTAGGGAATTACGTGTAAGGATGACTGCTGCACACCTGGGAATTAGTGGTGTGATAGAAGTTTATGACTACCGCATGCGAAAGAAAACATGAAAAAGCATGAAAAAACCAAAAGTGCATTTAATGTTTTAAAGTGGTGGTAGGTAAGGAGTAATTAATATGATAAAAATTTGGAAATCTATAAAATGAATGCATGTGAGTTCATTCTTACCTTACCTTGTGAAGAGTTTGAGCTATCAAAGAGTGACAAAAAGTGTGAAGAGAAGTACAAATATTGAACTAGAGATCACCCATGAGTGTGAAATATTTGTGGGTGGAAGAAGGCATGTGACAAAACAACATTTGATAAGGTTATTGAAAAGTAAGGGTTTGAGATAGGGTTTGTAGAAACATAATTGTATAAAGTTTGAATTAGGGAACAATGTTGTAAAAATAAAATTTAGAGCACATAATCGAGTGGAGTGAAGCAAGGTTTTAGAAAGCAAAAAGGAAGGTTGAATAGTTAAAAGCTCGACACAGGGAATTTGAAGGATCATGCAACATCTAGGGCATGCTTTCTTTACAAGGTTTGAGAGAGTGAAGTAGGTAAAGGTAAGTGTTGTGATTTACAAGGTTTAAAAATTATGCGGTTGAGCAATGAAACTAAAGAAGGAAGTTACAATAAAAAAATCACCCAAAGGTAAGGGAAAAGGAAAAAATAAGAAGCTTGAAGTGGAGGACATGATGGAAGGGTGGTTCTTCGAGATGCGATACCTTGGTGAGGTTGTAGTAGGGAAACCATGTGAGTCACGAAAAAAGTGCAAGATAAGAAACTATAACCATCACTCGGAGGCACATGGGCATGATAACCAAGGATATGATGAGAAAAATGGACTAGAGGACCCATAGAAGGGAAACTCGGTATATTATGACACTATGAAGGACTTGGAGAGTGCTAGAGTCCTATAGTTAAATGAGTACATTTATTTAGCAAACTGAGAGAATTTACAAATGGCTTATGTCATGGTCCATGAGGAATTTTATACTTTTTGGTAGAAGAATGCACATCACCACACAATTGATTGGATGAGTGAAAAAATTGCACAACTCAAGCCTTAAAATTTAGTAGGACTTGGATGATGATGATGGATTAGAATCCACAACAAAGAACTTTAATTATCAACATGGGAGCCACCTCGATTGATGTCATAGTCATTAATGACCCGAATACATGAGTTACAACACGCCTATTAAGTTATAAGTTAGGCACATCAAAAAGGTTGAAACATATAAATAGGGAAATGGCCACACATAACACACAAGATGGAGTAGAAGGCCATGTATAATATTTTCCGATTCATTTCGAGGGCATAGTGGAGGAGGCACACATCCAAGTGAGCAAAGGTGAGAAAATAACTTGGGGTGCCATACTACTATTGATTTTGTTTTGGGAGATAAGAGTCCTAGATGGACCTAACGACAAGGTGTAGGTATACCCAGTGAGAGGAAAAATCCCTCCATAAAGGTTTGAGAGTATATGTGCAATGGGGCCATAAAAATTCTTATAAGTTACTGGTGGATAAGTGGTATAGACGAATGTGTGAAGCATTTGAGAATGAGTGACACATACCAAGGGTGTTTCCCACTATACTTGATGTTGAGGTGGAGTTTGTAGTGCATCATCAATTTTATTTAGGAAGGTTTTTCATGAGTAATGGGAGAACAACCCATGGTGAAAATCTCCATTCACCTTCACTTTAAGTACTTATAGGATTCGGTGAACAAGATCAATGATGTATGAAAATGATTTTTGATGTAAGCAAGGTAGATTGTGTTGCCACACATTGCACATCACATTTGTGTACCCTCTAAGTCAGCCTATATGGAGGTCATGGAATTTTATAATATGGACATTACTCCTGTAATTATTGTGGTGGGAAAGGAAGCAACAAGATTCTATGTATATATGAGGCCTAGGATGAAAAATGGGAAGTATATTGATGGAACGAACCCTAAACTCCCAAAACCATCGAAGGAAAAATACGTGGGTGTAAAAGAATGCATGAAGAGACCCTCTCTGATAGGAAGAAGAAGAAAAGGAAAAGGATGAGGAGGAGGTAGAATAATAGGAAGACACTTTTGCACTAGACCATATCCAAAAAGAAAATTACACATGCGACACGTGAGACAAAAACAAGGGCAAGGGCACATGGACTTGAGTAGGCAATATAGATGTAACATTCCCATTTTAATACTTTAGAAACAAGGGAATTTTTTTCATTTTTAATTTTTTTAAAATTTTTTTATAATGTTCTCTATTATAAATAATCATAATTTAGAACACACATTTCCATACCAATCAATCTCATAACAGATAACCATATGCAATTGTAATGACTCGGAGAAACACCGATCTCTCATGTTAACTCAATGAATTGTATACTAGGTATACTTGGTTCTATTACCATTTTTGGGGCATTAAGTGTTACTTTTAAGAGGCCTATTTGAATATACGTTACCAATATTCATCTGAAATATCGCTTCTTAAACTAGGCGACATAGGACAATGTAACCAGAAACTTGTGATACTTTTGCCAAATATGTTCAACATACTACTCATGTTAATATTCCTAGATGACATACTTGTAAAAAGAATACATTCATCACCCCACTTCATCTATTATCTAGAATGGTCTTCAATGACTCCTGTTAGTCCACTTGTTCAAGGTTTATCCCTAACCAAGGTTAGCAACATAGTTTAGTGTAGAAGACTACTCGCGGTGACTAAGGGTACATAGACATACTCAATCAACCTAAGTTGATTGCGTGTGTCTAGTTATCCTAAGTCATCGTGAGTTTCCCCTGACACTAGATCATGCTTCTAACCTAACCTAGGGTATAACTAAGATCAAGTCTAAGTTTATGTAGATCTAGATGATTCAACTTAGAAGGGTGTTGTCACATGTCAATATGACACAATATCCTCATGAAGACTCGAGTCCTCACGAAGGTAGTTTACTATAGTTGGCATGTGCCAACATCCGAATGAGTCATCCCATCTGGATGTACATACCCAAGAAAGAAGTTAATTATCTAATTATTTTCCTTAATTAAAGTTTAATAAAGCAGCCCTGCTGAATCCCTAGTTTCATTAACCATTAGGGTTGTAAGCAATAAATGAATTGTAATTGCTTTGCAGATACATCTACCTCCTAACCCCTTTCTGAAGATTTGTTTTTTCATTAACTTCCTAATTTAAGATTCAGTTTTACAAACAAAATCAACATACTAACAATGAAGGTTAACTTATTTAACTTATCCAAGTCTTAGCTTGTTTAAGTTCTGAATCAAATTATTTTATAATAGACTTCATTAAGATGAAGTCTACTTATTATATATATATTATTTTCATTTGTTTTACTTAGATTGATGAATTAAACAAGAGGAAGCACACCTTCCTCTTTCCAAATGACATTTGGATTTGATTCCAAAAGGTCTTAACAGACTGCTTAATATTGTAGAATATTTTCCTTTCCTTTTTACTTATTAAGAGTTAGGGTTCATTTGGAACCTCATAACATTTTACAAGTTTTCATCATGATTCCATTTACCCATTAACATCATTTTAGTAAAACCATAGTGATTTATTGAATGACCAATCACGAATTCCAACTTTAATAAGTTGCATTAATTAAGAGGGTAGTATATCTAGTACCCTTATCCTCTAGTTTATTTTAAGCCAACCCAAAAGGGTTCATTTCAAATATATATATATATATATATATATATATATATATATATATATATAAGAATAGAGATAAGCATATCATTTCCATTCACAGAATGTACAAAAAGATGACACATCAAGTACAAATAAACCCACAATCTTTTCCATTTATCAAGGTGGAATTCATACATTACAAGTTCAAACACTTCAGACATATTTAGTGTCAAACAACATCAATAAGCTCTATTAAAATACAACTTTCCTTTCCAAAAATACATTTCAATAATGAATCATATTTCCTCATAAAAGATCCAATATTTTTGGTAAATAAAAGTAACATCATAAAAGATCTTGTCTCCTTTTACCACTTACGAAGTCCATATGCAAAAATTGCTAGCATGGGTCAGTTCATTAAACTGAACATGATAAGCACTAAGCATTAAAATGATGTGCTTTTAACTAATCTGTTTCATAAAGAGAACTCTGATTTTATGAAACAGTTAAAGCATTATAGAAATACATATCAAAATGAAATTTTAGTCATAAAATAGAGAGAGAAATCAAGTGTTGATCCATATCATCATTAAGTAAAGATCATGACATAATCAGAATCAAATTTCAACCAATGATTTCATAGAAGGAATTAAAACATTAATCCAGATAAATAATAATTCACCACATCACAGACTGCTTTTCATTTATAGATTTTTTATGATCCACATCTTATTTAATTCCATCTAACCTGAGAAGATACTAACACTAATATCTCAAAGGAACAATCTACATTAGATGGAACAATAATACTTTTATCTCAACATTAACTTAACTTCATCCTAAAATATAAAATGCCAAGCTCAATCAAACATTAGGATAAATTTAGGATGAACCAACAACATCTTTAGGAAAGAGTTTCTTATTTAAGAATCTATATCCTAAATTTAGAGTCAAAAACCAATCTAAGTTTTAGGATCCACATCAAACAAATTTGACAAGGAATGAATTCAGTTTGTCATGCACTTGGAACTAATCACTCATCACAACAAGTACATCATTTCAAATGTAAAAGTCAAGAGAAGAAAGGAGGGATTTAGTAATCAGCTACAAATCCTACAATTCTTATTTTTACTCCAAAAGAGACTTACTTAGAAATTCCCAATCTAACATGAAACAAAATTAGAGTAACCTTTTTGCTTCAGCTAACATTTTCTATCACAAAAGGGTTGATACATCAAGCAAGTCCTAGTGGTGACACAACGATACAGATGGATAGGTTAGTTCCCTCTTCCAGAGTGCTATTGATGTAAGATGAAAAGAAAAGAGAAAGAGATTGTTCATTCTCAATCCAAGCAAGAACATAATAGACAAGTCTAGCCTCTACTATTTTCCATTTTAAAGCCCGACAAAGGTTAAATAAGACTTGGTATAGATAAATTTCCCAAATCAGAGAGAAAGAGAACAACATACATCTACCTTCAGAATTCAAAGAGGATGGTATTGTAAATACCTTAACTCAGAACAGAAAGAAAGGATAACAATGAATAATGGTAAGATAAGATCTCATTACTCCTTCCTTAACAAAGGTACTCTTACCAAGATTGAAAAAGAACCGAGACAAATTTGATTACCCAATGCCAAGAAAACACTTAACTCCAAACAACCATTGAATTCCAAAGAACCATTCAAACTTACAATTAATAACGAAACTGTAACATAAAAGTTGCGCAGGCCAAAATTAATTTCTTTTAACTCACAATCGATAACAACTACTTTGTAGCACAAAATCTACAATTGAAAATGTTATTCCTTCTAAACAATAATAGCAACAGTTCAAGGAGATATCCCAATTTCACAAACAAAGAAGAGAGAGAGAGTAATCATTTCAGTAATTTACCCCTTTTTTAGCGATGATTACCTTTTCAAGGAGATAACACAATAGCTTACCCATCAATTGATGGTGAATGAAAAGTCGAGAGAAATACTTACAGTCAAAACTTCCATTCAACCCAACTTAGAACCATGCATCTTTACACTGTTCAATGAAACAGTCAACTGGAACAGGAAGAATAAAACCCAACCTAGGTTCATAACTCAAGAGGGAGACAAATAATATGATGGCATGACTACAAGTTCCATGCATGAAGTCGAGCTCAGAAGAAGAGATAAACCCAAAAAATGTTACAGTCTATTTCCTTCAAGCATCCATCAAGTTAGACAAAGTCGAGTTACTCTACCTTTCAACCTTAATTCCCACAAGCTTCTACAGTATCAACTACATCTCTAAAAGAGCAAGACATACACAGCAGGTTAAAAAGAATGAACCTAGACCATCCTTTCCCCAACTAGAGAAAATGTAATCGAATTCAATAAACCATTCCACAGATCGCTCAAGAAGAATTAAACTAACAACCATGCCAAAGGACAGGTTGATCTTGAGGTGATCCGTTCCAGTTACTATCCAGTTTTAGCACAGCTCAAACAATCATACTAAAGTTTCAACATGATCTCAAGTTCAATAGAAGATAAGCATGTTTCATACATTTTTCCAATAAAGGAAACAAAAACCCAAAACATATTTCTATCATAACAGTGAATCCTACTATCCATTTTAGCATAGTTCAAACAGACGTACACAAGATTCAACAACATCTCAAGTCCAAATAGAAGTTAAACATGTTTCATACCTTTTTCCAACAAAGGAAAAAAACCCGATCCTATTTACATCAAACATTGACTCCAAGAAGAAGCATACAAAGAAAAATACAAGCATCAAATGAAAGATAAACATCACATAAAAACCCATTTGTTCCCCAAGAGAAAAGTTCTTTTAATGAATACATTTAGGAAAAAGCAGAACAACTTAATGGGTAGAGCCTATCATGCCTGATAGAGCTTCTTCTTGATTTGTAGAAGATTTCCTAGTTGAGCCTCAATAACCTCTTTTTCTCACACAATGTCCACCTCCTCAACTCTTCCACTTCTTCTTATACTTCCATAGAGTCCATGCATTTTCCTAGGCGGTTTCCTTGCCAAAAATGAAATCAATTAATGTGAAGGACAACCAATTTCCCTCCTATTTCTCCATGCCACTGCCATCTATATTTGCGATGCCTTAATTCAAAATTTTGCATGTAATTTCCATTTAGTGGTGATGCCAACTAGGCATCCACTATCTCCTAATGCCTCTAGCCAAAATTGGCAGTCAGAGCCATTAAAAATCAAAATCAATTCCAATTAATGCCTTGAAAACCGATGCCACCGACCTTACCACTAGCCAAGTAGTCCATAGGTACCCCTTAGGTTAGCAATAGTTTAGGTTAGATTTTTATTAGGTTAGAAATCAACCTTAGTCCTTAGGTAAATATTATTTGCCTTAGGTTGTTTCCAAACTCAATAAATATAAAACATGCCAACTTAGGTTAGGGTGTCAACTTTAGTAGTTTTAGTAATAGGTCCAAGGTCCTTATACACTATTCAACATTTTATTACTAACAAGAAGACCCAGGCCTATCACTTACAGCTTGTTGCAAAGCAAGGATCCCTAAAGAAGGGTCCTTCATATTTATACGCAAAACAAGGCTCAGTCCAACTTCACCTTTCCATTTCGAATGCCAAGTCAACAAGACGAATAGGTAAGAAGAACTAAAGCATACCTTGGATCAATGGAATTGATCCAAGGTTTTGCTATCAACATCAAATAAGTTATGAAAACAACAATACAAGTTCATAATCTTTTAAAAAAAAGTGAATTTAAGCTGTACATAGAGATGAATGGCCTTATTTTCAAGTAAGTAGAAATCACAACAAAATGAACCTTTTCAACCAATAATGAATTATCCATTGCAAACATGATTTCCAAAAGTCATAAGAGTACTCCTTCCTAAGAAAAATCACATGTCAACATTTGTAATGTCAAGAGTGGAAGTCATCACAGTAATAACCATGTCAAAGATGTTACAATAGAAGTCACCTAAGATCACCACAACCAAGTCAAACCTACAAAAGAATAAAATTATTTCGAGGAAGTGAATACAAAATTTGGTTCATGTGGAGGAAAGTGATGAAGAAAAAAATAGTATAGGAGGTCGCATGAGAAGAAGAGCTGATTCAGGACAAGGAGGAGACTAAGGAAAAGTCTATGTAACATGATGAAGAGATGCACAACATGTATGAAGAAGGCCTTGATGGAGATGATGAAGAATAAGAATAAGGGAATGATGAGGAGAAACATACTGGAGATGACCTAGTATTTACAAGTGGAGTTAGTGGTAGTACACACATGAAATTTGAGAAGGAGGTACCAAAAGGAAAGCACAAGGTGGCGGAAGGAAGAAAAAGTATGAGATCTTGAAAACACCACAAATGGGGTATATTGATGATCATACAAAGGTTTCATGAGATAAATTTTAGAGAACAATGTAAAGCAAGGATATCTATGGTCTGAGAGGTGATTGACCCTATGGAAATGAAGATGCACACTAAGAAAAATATCTCGTGAAGCATGCAAAATCATATGGAGGAAATTGATTTCAAAATTAATAATAAACCATATTCCGGGCACAAAATGAAGAAGGAACCAAACAATACTCATGACTATCAAAACTATAGAGTTAGGTGACGAACATGCCAACAATGCATTGAATAAGATGGTAGCTAAGGTAGCACATAGAAACTTGGATAAGGGGGACATCCCGCATTTTTTCACCGCCATAAGCTTCGCATTAATGATTCTCCCTAAGTGTTCCCGCATGAATAGTGTTTTGCCATTGTTTATAGTTTAAGAGTTCTATTTGGTTTTTACCTTGGGTAAATGCAAATGCTATAAATAGATGGCTTGTGCTCAAGCAAATGGCCCCTCAAATTTGCCTCCCCTCAAATTTGCCTTTGAATTTCTCTTGCAATAGATTAGTCTTTCATTTTGCTTAGAATTCTTAGTTTCTTTCATTGCATGCTTAGTTAGTGTTGTTTTGTTGTTAGTAGCCACATATCCATCTTCAGGCAAATGTTGTTGATATTTTATCCAATCCATTGAGTAAAATAGTTTTTTTTTTCAATAGGAAGCCATTAAAGTTACAGGTTTTGTTCTTCAAATAGATAGATAGTTTCAGTGTTCTCGATGTTTTATGTTGCATGACTCGTAATAAATCCCGCTAGAATTACATAAGCCAAGCTCTGTACTCTTGCGCTATCCCTCTCCTACTCGCATTGTATTCAGGGCCCGTGTCCTAAGCTACCTTTGTCCCAATATCTATTTCGTTGATGCTAGCATTACACGCTTTTCTAGATCCACGTGAACACGAAGGAATGAGGAGATCACACTGAGGGGACAAGATCACACACACCATCGATTCGCCACTATTCTGCAGAATCCAGGTTCTAGCTTTCAAAGTTCTAATTAGAAACATATCAAATAGAGTAGCCAATCACTTTATTTCAATCCAATTTTACTTTCGATATTTCTAGGAAGTCATGGGGATTGATAGTTTCGAGAAACTATGATTCATTCCTCACTTCGAGGTAGGATCGAGAGTCTTTGCAAATAGACTAGATCAAGTATTTCATTATTTAGAATAGGTTCACAAATAAGCATGCACAAATAACTATACTCTGGTTATCTTGTTTGTTTTAAATTGTTATTTTAGCTGTCAATTCTAGATATATTAAATAGTTACTCTTTTAAATTCATTTCGAATAGTTCATCATAAAATACAAAAATAGAGAAATCATATATGCTATAGATATACTTAACGTAGTTAAATTTCACTTTGCTGTAGTTAATTTATTGTTGCTTTTGTATGACAATCACGGGACCTAGAGAGCCCAGAGAATACGTATTCGAGCCAATCATGCCCCAACCCAATCTCATCATAGCAATAACTGATATAGATCAAAATCTCAGGATCCAAGTCTTCCAAACAACGGTAAACTTACAACAAATCAGATTCCCAGTTAAGCGGGTTAAACATAGAAGATGACAAAGCACATACATTTTGGTCAAATCAACCAAACTACAGATTACCCTAGATTCATATCCACATGACTGGTAGAAGGGTTTGAAAGAGAGCAGACATTCGTTGTGATCCTTTGGTCCCACAAATGATGCAGGAGACACTCTCACGTAGATATAGATACTAGCTTGAGAATTCAAAGTTACACAAACACCCGTAAGATATTCTAGAAGATCACACAATTATTGATTCTAAATATAGAAGCTGAAAAGCATATGACTATTGATACTAGGGATTAGGATTGATTCCATACATGACCATAACAGACCACAACAAATACGAATCTACGGTGTGACCCACAAATCCCACAGCCCAACGAGCCCATAGGTGAATCAGACATAGATGTTGGCCTACGTACACTAGTATTCAGATCTACTCCACTTCCACCTATCATCATCGAACAATTATCCTTATTAGACATAGCAGCTAACAAAGCTAAGGAGTTCTGACTAGGCCAGAGAATCACCCATAGAGTCAATTATATTTATCATCCACCCTATGACCTTATCGGAGACATACACGAAACTATCCCAGGACATTTTCCACGTATTCCACAACCTATAGACCGAATCACGCCAGAGCTCGATATTGATTGGAGCCTTCGAGCAGTCATCCTTTCTGATCGATCTATCACACCAGTTCAGGTTAGAGGGCCTTCTTTGCCTTAGATTCACAATTTCCACTAGTGCGTGTCGAAGACATCAGATTGCCTAACTAGTTTGTCTACATCCCACGCATATTCCATCCCCACCGGCTGTCTCGGCATGACCTCGGGAGGTCGGGTGCGAGGAAGAGTTACTTGTAGATTCCCAAGCTCGCTTGTCACTTTTCCATCATACAAAATTGGTGAACCCGACGTGAACTTTCTACTTTCTAGTCTGGAGTCAGATTTCTACTGGTTCTTTCAAATTAAAAATGACTCTTTCATCTTTACTACCTCATTAGCTTTCACCATCACCTTCGCTCCTTCCCATTATTCTGTGGGTATTCATATACCCCCCGAATATGTCGGGATTCGATGCATATGGTAGGGCCTCTCTAGGTCTTGAGGCATACTACGCCAATCAATAGGCAATCATCACCCTCGCTCTCTGATGGGGGGTGACAACTATTTAGATAACCAATTATCAACACAAACTCCATCTCCAAGGATCAGATATAACTCATCTTTCCAAACAGAGGAGTTGGATCAGCTCACTCAAACACGGCAAACAGAGCCTTCAGGCTCGAATAATATGACGCTCACAGGAGAATCAAGTTCATCTCCTCAGGTACTACTTAGACCACAAATTAGTAGACAATCTGACCCATACCTAGGTTTAGATGATGAACATTCGGTACGTTATGTTAGGAATGAACAACATTCTCAAAGTATGTACCCACCTAGGAGGTTTACAAACACAACCCGAGGTCTCTTTTCAAGAAAATACCTCCATGCCACTACATATAGGAAATGCCCTCGGGAAACTTGGTAGGGCAAGTGATCAATTCATAGCAGGATATCACATGCCTATACAACACCATGATATACAACAAACACCACTAAGGCAAAAAAACACCGTGACTTCACCAAATGAAGTCATTTCAACGTTAGTAGAAAAAGTGAGAGGGTTAGAACTTGCTCAAGAAAATCAAAATTCCCAATTCATGCAGGCAGGAAGTTCCAATCCTCCACACCATCCTAGCCAAGTAGACCTCCTCACAGGAGTAGGCACGTTGGGTATGACTCCTCAGTATTCACAACAAACGCCGATTAGAACCACCATTTCTAACACCATTCCAATACCTCCCGGTCTAGTACAAAATAATCCATTCTTGGACAATACCCCTTCATACTTAAACATGTACTCCAAATCACCACAAGGGGATATGTTCTCCTCTCCCGGTATTTTTACTCAACCACAGGGGTTCCCTTATGCTCCTACCAATGCATATGCAATGCCATATCAACAACCCATTCCACCTCCGCTCCCTCAACAGGCACCATCAATGGTCGAAACCTATGCGATAGGGACTTACTTCGAAATATTTGAAAGAGCCCTTAGATTTCACCATACGAAGCATCATGCTTCCAAGACCTCTTCCCGATTTTCCCAAATACAAAGGTGAGGGAGATCCAAATGCACATATCAAAGCTTACGCTACAGCCATCCGAGAACTACTCCCATGGGATGGGGTTGTTGCTAAAATATTTCCCAAAACTTTGGAAGGTATCGCTCTCGATTGGTATTATAGAATACCTGAGGCTTCCATCCATTCGTTCAAGCAACTCATGTCAGAGTTCATCAAGGCCTTTGACATGAACAAACTATTAAGGATAGGAATCAGGGAATTCTTGCACATTAAGCAAGAACACAATGAATCTGTCACCCATTTCATCCAGAGGTGGCACACAGTTCTCTATTCTTCGAAAAGTGCTCCGAACATGGATCAGATGGAACTATGTGATCTATTCCTTCATTCTCTCAGCAGAGAGGTAAAGGAAGAAGTCCAGAAGTTCCCACTAAGAACTTACGATGAAGTACTTGAGAGTGCTCTCCGAATAGATCAAGCGGCAATTGATAGTGGTCGCAAGACATATGGAGCAAACGGGAGGTTAATCACCTCCAACCAAAACACTACAACTTATCCTACTATCACGAATGTCAATCAAGGACCTAAAATTCTTAACAAAAATCACGGAGTGACAACGGATGGAGTAACTGATCAGGCTAGAAAGACAAATGTTGTGAATACTCCACCACAAATAAACAATCAACGAAACAACAACTTTACCCCGACAATCAATGCAGTGGATTTTAATCATCCACAACAACAACAACAACAACAACGGTGAAGCCCTACACAGGATCAAGCCAAAGCTCAACTGGTTATCAAAATCAAATCAAAATAAAAACAACAAACACAAAACTTTAATAGGCAACGGTTTGATCAAAGTTTTGGGCCACAATATGCACCAAACCAACAAACTAGGAATTACAATCCTAATTCATATTGTGGTTTCCACAAAATTCGGGGCCATGACACTAGAACGTGCCGTGACTACAATAAATTCATGCAACGCTTGCCAGATGAACAAAGACAACTTTTCATAGATATGTTCTTGGCAGATCCTACGTCACCAGCACCAAATACTTTTACAGGGGCAGTTTCCCCTCAAAATGCACCCCTCAAGATCTTCAATGATCCGCTCCCAAATCACAACAATAACAAGTTAAATCCAAGTGGGACAAACAAGGGTGTAATTGTAGGAAACAATGATCATGAGGCTTCAACTTCACTAAATCCATTAGTTGCGCCACAACTAGGAAGTCAACCACGACCTAAGATAGTCGGTTTAGTGGAGTTAGATGCCGAACTACCCATAGAAGCTGTAACAAGGACACGAGAGTATTCCTCTCAGCTAAGTCCAAGCTACCCGCTAGAAACAGACAATATCCAACAAGTATTAACAAAACCCGTAGGTGCTTATGATTTAATTAATGATCTAACAAAAACCTTCTCGCACATCTCCTTTTTGGATTTATTAAAGAACTCCCCTACTCACAGGGCTGCTCTTTTAGAGGCATTGGGTTTAGGTCATTTAATTAACATCACTCCACCTCCCGAAACATAGGTAAATCATATAGACTTTGATATCCATCCTCCGGGGCAGCCGGATAGGGACACCGAATTCATATTCGAAATAAACAAAATGCCCACAGATGCTGAGATTGCACGCCGAGGTGATCCAGCCTTACACTTGCAAGTATGGGTTTATAACAATTATGTGAAAGCGTGTAATGGTTGATGATGGGGCAGCAGTTAACATAGTCCCTTTTTCTTTCCTTCAAAAGCTAGGGTATGGAGAAACAAATTGTTCCACAACCCGAAATACGCTAAGAGGCTATGACAGCCTTAAAGCCACCTCGATTGGAACTATAATATTACCGGTCACCTTAGGACCCAAAACCATCCTGACTGAGTTTTATATTATAGATCGGGAAACTAACTATAATATGATCCTCGGCCGACCATGGATACACCGCATGAAGGCAATCCCTTCTACGCTATTTCAAGAAGTAAGGTTTTTACACTTAGGAAAGATATTCGTAGCCAAAGGTGATCCAAAACCATTCGATGTACACCTAGCTGACTTAAAGAAAAGACCAGTGCACTCAGAGTTTGAACTCCCAACAAACCAACTTAATAAACCTACCGACGCAAAACCAGAGAAAAAAATTGGTACCTACGATAGATCTTGAAACTATGAGCCTAGCCAAGGCAACCCCAGCCCCCAAAGATGAGGCTAACACTATAGAAACAATATCATTAGGAACTACTACAAAAATTGTTGAATTACTAGAACAGGATCTACCAATGTTCCTACCATTTGATTCTGTAGGCATGGGGTGCACCCTAGGTGTCGGTTCTCTCCAAAGAGGGATCTCTCGCATGATAGAAGTAGATAATGTTAACACAACAAGTGTCCCAGACCCATATTCCCAGCTAAGTATTGGACTCTCCATTTTGATGGAGCTAGATGTCATTATGGAGCTGGGGCAGGTGTAATCCTTACTTCTCCCAAGGGAAAAGTCCTACCATTTTCCTTTAAGCTAAAATTCGAATGCACTAACAACGGCGCCGAGTATGAAGCCCTCCTCCTTGGCCTCATCCTAGCTAAGAGAATCGGTGTTGATAACATCAGAGTGTTAGGAGACTCACAATTGGTAGCAAACCAAGTCTCTAGAGATATATGAAACCAAAGCCGAGCACTTACAGCTTTACAAAACAACTGTATTGAATTTAAGCAAGGAGTTTGACTTCATATCAATCGAAGCAATCCCACGAGAACAAAATCTCCTTGCTGATTCAATAGCAACGTCAGCATCACGCTTTACTCCAAACAGTAAGTTAGAGGATACCCATTTCATGGTATCCCTTCGTGATGAACCATTGATAAAAACAATGTCAAATCCTCTTTTAAATGGAAATGAAAACAAATCTACTATCCTAGACCACATCGATAGTGATACAACCACTCTTGATTACTTAAACACCTATGCGGCATTACATCTCTCCCATCACGTGATAGATTTATCTTTGATCCCACATTCATCTTCCTATTACGGGAATCCCATGACAGAGCTTCCCCCACAAAAGGAACTCAACATATACACAGTCGAGAATGGAGACGAGCTGGAGCTACCCCCAGCCCCGCCTGAGTTTGAAGAAGGTAACGCTTCTTTAATCGAAGAAACAATTGATATTAACATCGAACGGAAGATGAACCAAGGATATTGAAGTTAGGATCCTCGTTAACTCCATTAGAAGTAGAAATACACACTCGGATCCTCAAGGAACATCAAAGGCTTTCACATTTAGTTATAAAGAAATGACAGAGTCACCACATCATGCATGCACAAACCTCGTCACTAAATCAGATGCAAAACCGATTAAACAAAAATCGAGACCAATGAAACCCAAGGTAGCTCTCATGGTAAAAGAGGAGGTAATAAAGCTCCTCCAAGTAGGATTCATCAAACCAGTCGATTACTCTCAATGGGTATCTAATATCGTTCTGGTTCTCAAAAAGAATGGAAAGATACGCATCTGCATAGACTTCCGAGACATTAACAAAGCATGTCCTAAAGATGACTTCCCATTACCATCCATAGATGTCATCATTGATGCAACAACTGGATTTGAGCTTTTATCTCTCATGGATGGATTCTCGATACAATCAAATCAGAATATCCGAACAAGATCAAGCTAAAACCACATTTATAACTCCTTGGGGAACCTATTGCTATGTTGTTATGCCATTCGGTCTCAAGAACGCTGGTGCTACATACCATAGCAAAGGCTATGACATATATATTTCATGATCTTATTCATAAAATTGTGGAATCCTACGTAGATGACTTGTTGGCTAAGGCCAAGAAGCGTTGTGACCATCCGAAGTACTTCGCATCATTCTTTCACGTCTGATAGAATACGAGTCACGCTAAATCCAGAAAAATGTGTCTTTGGTGTGACAGGAGGGAAGCTCCTAGGTTACATTATATCATCACGCGGGATCGATGTTGACCCAACCAAAATTAAGGCTATTCTCAAAATGGTCCCACCTTCGATGAATCTGAATCAGATCATTTCTCGAAAGCTTGGTGCAATCCGAAGATTCATCCCAGACTTAAGTTTCACCATTCATCCAATCAACAATCTACTCAAGAAAGATTATAAAGATTGATTGACCAAGACTGCAATGAAGCTTTCAACGCAGTTAAGCGTTTCTTGTTATCACCACCTACGCTAATGCCACCTAAGCCAGATCACCCGTTAATTTTATATTCACGAGCTACCAATGTCTCGCTAGCCTGTATGCTGGCTCAAGAAGATGATGACAAGAGAGAACGTGTGATTTATTTCATTAGCCAGACATTGCTCGACTATGAAACACGCTACACACAAGCAGAAGAATGCCTCGCCATAGTCTTTGCAACAAAACGCTTAAGACATTACATGTTAAATCAAGAAACAAGGGTCATGGTAAAAACGGACCATTTACGAACTTTCCTCACGCAAGGGTCCTTGTCTAAAAAGGTTGGACGCTTTATAACCTTAATGGGTGAATTTGAATTAACATTCATAAATCAGAAGTCGGTTAAAGGACAAATCATCACGATTGGTTAGCTGATAATCCATTAGACGGAGGTGATCTAGTAGATCTGGACTTTCCAGATGAGTGCGTATACTACATGTCGAAACCCGACCTTCTATCTCTGAGTGTCCTTGGTATACCGATATTATTAATTATATCATGGACCATACATATCCAGAAGGTGCTACTTCACAACAAAGAAGGTGGTTACGCATTATCGTAGCCAAATACGTCATTATAGAGCAAGTGCTCTATCGAAAAGCATTCGATGGAATGCTTCTAAGATGTGTCGACACAGAAGAATCCAAGAAGATTCTCCACGAATCTCACAGTGGAATGTGTGGAGGCCACTTCAATGGGCCATGCCACCACTCATAAAATACATCGAATGGGCTATTTCTGCCCACTCTAGAACACGACGCAATAGAGTTTGTACGAAGGTGTCATAAATGCCAAGAATTCTCCCACGAGATTCACATGCCAACACAAGCTCTACAACCAATCGCTACTCCATGGCCCTTTTCTACGTGGGGCCTAGATTTAATAGGGAAATTCTCTCCCTCATCTACAGATGGCCATAATTTTATAATCACGGCCACCGAATATTTTACCAAGTGGGTAGAGGCTATGCCTCTTACTACTGTACTAGGTTCTGTAATCGCCAAGTTCATTTTGAACCAAATCATTTGCAGGTATGGTGTCCCGCAAATCATTATCTCAGATAATGGAACTTCTTTTAAGAATGACGAAGTTCACAAATTATGCAATAAATTTAAAATAAGCCATCATACGGCTTCATTATATTACCCTCAAGCCAATGGACAGGCTGAGGCGACAAACAAAACATTAAAAGCCATTCTCCTTAAAACGGTGAAAGAAAACAAACGAGATTGGCATTTGAAGTTATATCCGGCCTTATGGGCCCACCGAACCTCAATAAGAACACCAACAGAGTGACTCCTTTCTCGCTAGTATTCGGGGCAGAAGCAGTTCTCCCGCTTGAGGTTGAAATACCTAGTCTCCGCATTTCATTACAAGGGATTCTAGATGAAGACGCTTATAGAGAAGCACGTCTTTCCCAACTAGAAAGTCTAGATGAAGCTAGGTTAGATGCTGAACAACGGCACAGAGTCTATGCTGACCGGATGTGCCGGCAGTATAACAAGAAGGTCTATGAACGTGACATATATGAAGGTGATCTAGTTCTAAGGCTGACAACCGGATCGACAAAAAACCGCGAAGGAAGGAAGTTCTGCCCAAATGGTTGGGCCCATACCGAGTCATGAAGGACTATGGAAATGGTGCATACCTCTTATGTACGCTGGAAGGTGAGGAATTTGGTGAAACAATCAATTCCCTACACCTCAAACGATTCTACGCGTAAGCAACTAGCACTACTTATAATTATATCTACATTGCATCTTCATATAGATTAGGATCATTTTGTCCACTTGTTTCGTACAAAAATTGTGATCAAGGAATTTGTTCTCAAAGCAATTCATTACAAACTCATGATGTTGTTGGCATAAACACTCTAATCATACTTCTCCATTTCCATGATATCATCAAACTATTTCAGAATCATTTCATCAAATAAAGCTAGATATGACAAAGTCTTAACGGTAACCATGCCAAGATCTCATGGGTTTATTCTCACTTTTGGTTTCTTCTTAGGATAGGTGTCTTGCCTATGGTCTGTTCTAGAAGCTTCATGGTGTCACATCTATCCCGTATATATATCTCTTTGGAAATAAGAACACACTGACATTTTTCTCAAATAAACAAGTCAAATATAGAATCAAACAGAAAATTTTAAATTTACACATTTCCTTGCCCCACCAACCTTCGGTGATGAGCTTGCATCTCTTACTAGTGACGTAGGGTTGGGAAAGGATGGAAATGCCCTTACTCGCCTATGCCTTGCCTATGGTGATAAACCCACGCTTCTTACTAGTAGCATGGGGCAAAGTGTAGGGGGTCCTCTTGACAAACAAACGTAAAAGGTCATAGACAAACAATTCAAATCTTAAAGTCTTGAGTCAAAAACAAATGAATCAGATGTCCAAAATTCCAAGAGAATTAAAATCCTAAAACCCAGATTTTGTCTACCATGTGGCCATCTACGGATCTAAGTCTAGATAAACCGCAAAGCAAGTTGCATCCCAAAACTATGAAGTCACTCGAGTGGAGTAAGCTTGTAGCATCCTAATTTGGTTCCACCAAAGCTTTGTCTATCTCTCATCACTACCATTTCAACACATTTCACAACTTGTGCCCTTTCTAGCTCTCGGTGATGAGCCCTCACATCTTACTAGTTGTGTGGAGTTAGGAGAGGGGCAAGTCTATCTGCTCATCATACCGGTTTGTCTTCACCACTTTGCCAAAACAAATATGAGGCATCCAAAATTGCTTACAGAAACTAAGATTCAAAATCACATTATATCTACATTATCATATATCAGCATCATGAAATACAAAAAGAAAGTAAACACTTGTATCATTTGTTCTCCATTGCATACATTCTAAAGAGCATACAAGCATAAACATCATAATCTACATGAGGAAACTGAAAGGAAACAAAGCCATAAATGCCAAAAGTCTGATCCAAAAGAATATATATATATATATATATCAAAAAGTTTCTGTACAATGCCATCATGCGCCAAGCATGGTCAAAATGCTCAAAGAGCCCGGGATATACAAAAGAATATATCATACAAAATCTAGGAGAGCCAAGTGGCTTCTCAACCCCTATGAGACCCCTCCGAAGGTGCACGCCCACGCCTAGGACTCTGGCTACGCCGGCGCTCTGAGTGCACGGAGGGCTCAGGATCCCGAGGGGCAGCCGCAGTCTCGCCACGAGAATGACTCCTCATCAGGCGCTCGGCTGTCCTATACCCCGCTAGCTCCGTGCGGAGAGTCGATACCATCCTGGCCACATGCCGACTGGGGCAAAGACATGTCAATGCAGTGTCTACCACCGCCGAGGGCTCCCAAAGATCCACAGATAACTCTGACACGGGTCCTCTCCATGGGGATCATCAGGGTATCGCATGCATACCCTACGAATCAAGTCTCGCCACTCATCGGCGGTCTCTGCAAACAAAGGAGAAAACAAATTAGAAACAAAACAAGAGATAAAATACAAGAGAAAACAAAAGGAGAGATAGCAACTAAGGAAATCCTAATTAAAAACAAACATTAAAAGGAAGGATGGTAACTTACTCGATCACTGTGCCTCCAGATGGATCTCTAGGGTCAAGACTCGCCACGATGCCACCGCCGACCGAGGTGCTGCTCCCCCGGACTCGGAGCAACGTAGCACCCCTACAACGGACTCATCCTCCCCACCATGGCCCTGGGAGAGTGGCTCCTCTGAAACCAGAGTCACCTCTCTCACTCGCTCGCCCCTCTCTCTCGCATGATATCCCGAGTATCATGCCACTCAGATCACTCCTCCCCGCCTCCTCCTCCTCTCCCCCCCGTAAACTCCTCGACTCGAGTCTATGTCAATGGGGTCATCACCGCTATGGGCAAGGACCCACAGGTAATCCAAGCAAAGGGTGCCCGAGGTGCACCGGCTCTCCTCGAGCACGTACTACCCTCCCGGCCGCAATAGGAATGCCAGAGTAACAACCGTCCAACCCCGGCCTCTAGACCCCTCCGGCCTCTCGAATCGACTCAGATACCGGCGCTACCGGGGAAGCATGCCCATGTAGGGTAGGCCAAACCGCCGAGGAACTCGGCCAAAGGGGTGTATCTCCACTCACCCCACTCATCAATAAGCTGCCCCCGTGGTGGAGCAGAGATCAAAGTAAGAGCCTCCTCGCCCCATATGCCTGCCATGGTCTGATATGGTGTGGCCTCCATGTCATCGGTGGTCAAGAAGCAATCGGCCGATGAGGTGCTCGAGCACCGACATATCTCGTCCATCTAGCTACCCTCACAGCCTCCGGATCTGTCACCTCTACACCTCTGCCATAAGGGATGAAGTGCTCATAAACCCAACTCATGACCAGGGTCGGGTGGCTCAAGGACTACCCCTGTAAACGGACTACCCTGTATAAATCATGGTAGGTAGTCCCAAGTATATCTACTCCCTAGGCATATATCCGCCATGTCCCTCTATCTGTGCAATGATGGGGGACCAAAGAAGATAAGCAATGTGTCTCCTCCCTTGTCCCCGATCAATCTCGAGGCAAGGATCCCCATAATAGCCTGACGAAGCAAGGGGATGGGAAAACTAGGAATGGATCGAACTCTAACCCCCTTCTTCAAACCCGTGGAGATGACTGCATCTCCCATATAAGTGGCCCACTGTGCTATCTGGGCCCGCGAACCTGCTGTCTCAAGGGTCAGACGTCTCCCAATGATCGGGACCCCCAGAATGTGATAAACATCCTCCAAAGTGATGGTCCACTCACCGCGGACCCCTGGTAATCGAAGGTGTTCCGATCAGCATCCCAATAGGAGAATAAGTCACAAAGAATGTGACTGGATGGTGCAACATGTGGAACGCGTGAGATACGTAGTATCCCGGCCCTCTGAAGAGTGTCCTCCTCATCCTGTGAAAGTGCATCTAGTACTGCTGGGAGCCAGTCACACTCTCTCTCTCTCTGCTCCACCGAATATACTCCTCTCTCACCTGCATACACCCAAAAACACACAAAACAGAGCAAGTTAGCATCCGAGTGATACTAGAAAAATCATGAAAACACATAGAAATGCTAAAAATGCAAAAACAATCTCAAACAGATGTTCTTTTGGCATTCTGTGCAAAACCGCCACCCTGAGCAGGGAGGCGGTTTTGTAACCGCCACCTTAAGGGCGGCGGTCGTGTAACCGCCACCCTGAACAGGCAATGGTCAGTAACCGCCACCCCGGGCAGGCGGCGGGTCGTGGCCCAAAACCCACGCGGGTTTTAAACCTAAAAAGCCTAAAAACGCCAAAAGAGGACCATTTTTACTAAAACAAGGCCTACCCAGTAGGCGCCCCTGATGGACCTTTTGAACCTAACATTTTCAAAAATTACCCCCCATGACAAAGATTTTAGCATTTTAAAATTAAGGGGGTAAAAGGATAAATTGAAGAAAACTAACCTCCGTGATCTCGCGGTCGATGTTCCGCTCACGAGGCATGAATCACTATCCCGTCATGAACGTTTTGGCTCTACTCACGCAAGAAACCGTCACCGTGGGTCCCAGAGCTCAAAATCAATCAAATCAACTCGCGCAAATGAATAGGAAAATGGGCCCACTTTCATATATATAAAAACTGACTTGTTTTAAAATGTTTTTTTCGCAGTTTGGAGCACCGACGAGGTAAGTTCTTACCCCGCACAAATGGTACGTCCTCATTTCCTATTATTTTAGCATTTATTTTCCAATTATCTTGTCTATCTCGCACTTGAGTTCTCTTTTCATTTTACAGTGGTGGGAAATTTTGGATGGCGTCATTTCAACACACCTGGACGTATCGTATAACTTTAACTTCCCATTTCGGGACGCCATACTGACCCACCGCTTTTACGCCTCTTCATGGCTAAAACGCTTCTCCGAGGGGGCAATATGTACGTACCCAAAATTGTAGGGTACTGCACCATCGAACAACGTAACACGTACCCCAATGATGATACAGGTCTCCTCGCAAGGTGTTCGGGATCCGAAAAGCTCTCCAAGTGTGCGTTAACATCCCGCATGCCCCGCTTAGCCCCCGCGTGCTTTGTTTTTCTCTTTTCCCTCTTTTCTTGGCCTTTTTCTCTTCAGTTACGAAACCGCCGCCCCGCCTGGGCGGCGGTCTCATGACCGCCCCGCCCAGGGGCGGTCCCAGACCGCCGCCCTGCTCAGGGCGGCGGTCCTTTACGCATTTTCCATAATGCTCTTTTAACACGACTCACGTAAAATTCAATGATTCACCAGCTTTTTTCACCGCCATAAGCTTGCATTAATGATTCTGGTTCCCTGAATAGTGTTTTGCCATTGTTTATAGTTTAAGAGTTCTATTTGGTTTTTACCTTGGGTAAATGCAAATGCTATAAATAGTGGCTTGTGCTCAAGCAAATGGCCCTCAAATTTGCCTCTCAATTTCTCTTACAATAGATTAGTCTTTCATTTTGCTTAGAATTCTTAGTTTCTTTCATCGCATGCCTAGTTAGTGTTGTTTTGTTGTTAGAAGCCACATATCCATCTTGTGCAAATGTTGTTGATATTTTATCCAATCCATTGGAGTAAAATAGTTTGTTTTCAATAGGAAGCCATTAAAGTTGCAGGTTTTGTTCTTCAAACAGATAGTTTCAGGTTCTGGACATTTTATGTTGCATGACTCGCAATAAATCCCACTAGGAATTGCATAAGCCAAGCTCTGTACTCTTGCGCTATCCCTCTCCTACTCGCATTGTATTCAGTCTGTATCCTAAGCTGCCTTTGTCCCAATATCTACTTCTATGATGCTAGCATTACACACTTTTCTTGGATCCACGTGAACACGAAGGAACGAGGAGATCACACTGAGGGGACAAGATCACACACACCATCGGATTCGCCACTGTTCTGCAGAATCCAGGTTCTAGCTTTCAAAGTTCTAATTAGAAACATATCAAATAGAGTAGCCAATCACTTTATTTCAATCAATTTTACTTTCGATATTTCCAGGGAAGCTGTGGGGATTGATAGTTTCTGAGAAACTATGATTCATTCCTCACTTCTGAGGTAGGATCGAGAGTCTTGCAAATAGACTAGATCAAGTATTTCATTATTTAGAATAGATTCACAATGCATGTAAAATAACTATACTGGTTATCTTGTTTGTTTTAATTTGTTATTTTAAATCACAATTTAGATATATTAAATAGTTACTCTTTAAATTCATTTAAATAGTTCATCGTAAAATACAAAAATAGAGAAATCATATATGCTATAGATATACTTAAATAGTTAAATTTCACTTTGTTAGATTTAATTTTCATTGTTTTTTGTATGACAATCACGGACCTAGAGAGCCCAGTGAATACGTATTCGAGCCAATCGTGCCCCAACCCAATCTCATCACAGCAATAACTCGATATAGATCAAAATCTCAGATCCAAGTCTTCCAAACAACGGTAAACTTACAACAAATCGGTTTCCAACTGCACGGGTTAAACATAGAAGACGACCAAGCACACACATTTTGGTCAAATCAACCAAACTACAGATTACCCTAGATTCATATCCACATGACTCAGAGAAGGGTTTGAAAGAGAGAAGACATTTGGTCATTGATCCTTTGGTCCCACAAAAAGACATAGGAGATACTCTCACAGATATAGATACCAGCTTGAGAATTCAAGTTGCACAAACGCCTGTAAGATATTCTGAGAAGATCACACAATTATTGATTCTGAATATAGAAGCTGAAAAGGCATATGACTATTGATACTAGGGATTAGGGATTGATTCCACACATGACCATAAGAGACCACAACAAATACGAATCTACGGTGTGACCCACAAATCCCACAGCCCAACGAGCCCATAGGTGAATCAGACATAGATGTTGGCCTACGTACACTAGTATTCAGATCTACTCCACTTCCACCTATCATCATCGAATAGTTATCCTTATTAGACATAGCAGCTAACAAAGCTAAGGAGTTCTAGACTAGGCCAGAGAATCACCCATAGAGTCAATTATATTTATCATCCATCCTATGACCTTATCTGGGGACATACACGAAACTATCCCAGACATTTTCCACGTATTCCACAACCTATAGACAGAATCACGCCGAGCCCGATATTGATTGAGCCTTCGAGCAGTCATCCTTGCTGATCGATCTATCACACCACCAGTTAGTTAGGGGCCTTCTTTTTAGATTCCTTTTCCACTAGATTCTAGTTTGTCTAATCCCACACATATTCCACTAGTGCGTGTCGGGACATTAGATTTGTCACTTTTACTACTAGTTTGAACAAGAGGTCTCACATCCCACACATATTCCATGCACATTCGTGAGAAAGATAAGGGAATATGAGGTGTGGAACCATGTATAAAGAAGAAGAAATTAGGATGCACATTTGACAATCAAGTGTGAGAAACACTTGAGGTAAGACTCAAGGAACTTGGTTCATTGGTTAGGCGCAAGATGGATGTGATGGAGCGAATGGAATCGGGGAATTGGTGGGATAATCAGAGAGCTGAAGGAGAAGGGTGAAGATTTGACTCCTAAGAAGGTGTCGACATTTCCATATTGGTTCTAGATGTAGCTACCAAGGATCTTACAGGTGGGAAGATCTAGATAATATATTGAATATAGAGTTCTCGAGAACTACTCCAGCTACCCCAGGAATAAATTTGAGTACGTGCATGTGGGAAGATGATATTATTTTATTCATTAATATAAGCCCCACCATTATTTGTTCTTTCAATTCATGAATATTTTATTATTTAGCGAATATTTTTTTGAAAAATTATTTCTGAGGATGGACAATATCCCTAGTGTGGGGTAATGTTCATATGAGAAAATGGATAAGTGTTAGCTAGGTGTTGGAGTTGGAATGGCACACAAGGGTAGGTGTGTAAGGAAAGGAAGTTAAAAAAACTAATGCGTAGAGGTGCATGCACCATATAGGAATATGTTGATGCATGATGCTACGTGCGTGCATTTAGAAGATTGATAACTTAGAAATTTTTTTATGACATGAATTAAAATAGAAAATTAGAAGATGGAGTGAAGCTCAAGTAAAGTCTAGAACTAGACAAAAGCAAGACAACTTAGCAACCAAGCAAAGGGTAAGAAAGCACATACAGAGTAAGGTAAAATACAACACATATAACAAGATAATAATAGGAATTAAAGAAAGCTATTTATAGCTTGAATTTTGTAAAGAATATTTAGAAAATCATGCAAGCTATTGTAAGCATGCCTATTATTAGGAAGGTACATGTAGTCGGTGATTGGAAAGTCCCCAAAAAGTATAAATATAGGTGATGTATCCTTTTAATTTTTCACCGTGGATGTTGCATGCACATGTCATTATGAATGTCTTTGAATAATATTGAGAACTGGATATATGATAGTCAGGATGCATTTTTATCATAGGTATAGCACTAGACTTAACTTTAATGCACATAAGTGGGTATAAGAAAATATCCATGATTTTTGCATGAGACCTTCTTCAACTTCTTCCCAAAGAGAATTATATGAGTGGCTAACAACATACACACAAAATAAAGGTAATCAACCTATTAGAAAGCAAGTGTGGAGGTAGGAAGAATACCAAGCACTCTATGATTTGGATGAGCCATGGAATAGAGATGTAGATTGTTGGTAGGAATGTGTGTTGCAAAATTATATCTTAGAGTACATGATTTTGACATAGTCTTTTCTCAAGGAACTAGAGTTCTTGTTTTTACACAAGAAAAGAGGATCTTATTTGTGCGTGATACACTTAGTTAATAAGATCTTGATGGTTGAATTGAGAATGGATGAATTACCAATGGCGGGATAAAAACCCACTCCACACGGGGAAGGAGATAGGTTTGAGAAGGATGATAGCGGCCCCGGAAAAAGAAAGGAAAAAAGAGGAAAGATAACTCATGTATAATGATGTGTGACAGAGGGTAGTTAATGAAGCACCGAGATTGATAAGAATGATGGTTGGCAGAAGTGATGAGGACCACGTAGAAGGTGAGGGACCACAGGATTATGTATTTTCCACTTTGGGAAAATGTAGTAGAGAGGACCCATCGACATCTAATGAGAGTGCATATGAGGGGAGAATGAGAACCGTGGGTGCACATCTAACACATCTTGGTGACCTAGCCCTTGCGTAAGGTGTTTAGAATCCGAGGTCATTGTAGAAGAGCATCATAGTGATAGTGTGCAAGAAGGTAATAAAGGTTCACCACGATGGGTAGGTGA
Organism: Taxus wallichiana var. yunnanensis; assembly: GCA_018340775.1. Taxonomy (NCBI): domain Eukaryota; kingdom Viridiplantae; phylum Streptophyta; class Pinopsida; order Cupressales; family Taxaceae; genus Taxus; species Taxus wallichiana. The sequence goes on along the minus strand of CM031235.1, from coordinate 453,593,022 downwards.
TACATGTAGACATATTTTAGTTTCATATCGGGTAGATTATATTTGTGCATGGTCAAGTGCACTAATGTGAAGAATTGTAATATATTTAGCTTCTATGTTATGTTATGAATTATGGTTATAATGGATAATTATGTATGGGTTGCTAGAGTAACTAGATCTGAGCATGGTATAATGGGAATCCAAATCTTGTTGATTATTCTTTATGTTGAGTGAATTTCCTTATTATATGTGTTGCTGAATTGACATGCTATGATGTATATTATTGAATGAATGGTTGTTATGATTATAAGTATGATGAACATACATGCTAACATATTTCGAGCATAATAAAGGAGGGACCTAGTGGATGTGTGCACTTCATGTGAACTTCCATACTTGTTTAGATGAATTTCTAGCATGCATAGCTATATTGAGTAACAAAAAGACTACACTGCTTTGTTCGAGAAGTTATGGTAGTTGACATGTCTTTAATTGTGATGGATTCATCATTGAGCTCTATAGAGATGAATCCGCCATCAATTAAGTCTTGAACATAATGATGAAGAGATGTATAATGATAAAAAAGAACTTCAATGTAGTGGTATTCAAAATATTACGATTCATTATACCGCATAGGTGTAAGCACAAAATCATGCACTTGGGTACATTTCTAGGTCCTAAAAGCATGATAGTATCTACATGATTCCTAAGTAATAAAACTAGTAATTGAAAACTATCTTTGGCATCTTTATTCTATCTTTTAGTTTATCTTTGGCTTTATACACCGTACAACCTAGTGAAAGCTTTACTTGTTTATATTTTTTCTTTCTACACTAGCGCCCATCCAGGACAACAATGCTCACGTGCTCTTGTCCCCTCTAGGCGCCCTGACACTTTTCTATCTTACTCATTTATTTTAGGTATATTTTATCTTTTGGACATCTTTTATACTTATGGTTTGGAATTCCAATTGTCAATTAAAAAATTCAAACAAGGGAATCATATAAATACATACCTATGTGTTTGAAATAAGGGACCAAACACTAAGCGTATGCTATAATCACCAAAGCTTGCATCCAAAGGCACCTAAATCACTCTAAATCATCCATACAAAATCCATTTAATAGAAAAGGGATGCATACTTCTACATACACCGCATAGGAAGAGGAAGTTCATTATATTCCATCGAAACATGCTATACTTTTCTACATTTTAGATGTAGCCCGCTATCAAGTGCAACTTGCACTAGCGCATTCTAGGGAACAATTACTACACACAAACACCTAAACTATATGGAGTTTAAGATGTAGTGCAAAAATCAGTCATAAGTTCACTCTTGGGGTGACCACCGTCGATCGACTCCCATATTGAATCTTTATTTTTAGATTTGATGTGGTTTGTGGGCTTGTGAAGGTGAGATTCTATTTTGTAGGTTATAGGTGTCATTGGTGATCAAAGTGTGAACAATAGGAAATAAATAAGAATTAATTACGAAAACCTTGTGACATATCATAAACTAGATCTTGAGCCTCTGTGTAGTCACCGACACCCGAGAAGAGGTCTGCGCAACACCCGGATACTTGTACCTATCCTAGGCACCCGTGTCCGACCTCATTTCCACTTGACAGAATTTAAAGTGTGTTGTAATGAGACTCTACCCAGTATGTTCATTATATGTCCCATTAAGATCAGTCCCAAGCCAAGCGTAAATTAGCTAAGTCATCTTTTATATATCTCTCACTTAGGGTTTTACCTTATTTGCTTACTTGCTTGTGTTGTATTATACTTTACCAGATTGTACATCATTATTTACATCAGTTACTATGCAATAGATTTGAATAAAATTATATTTTTGTTAAATCATAATTTGGTGAACCCATCACTCGAGACCATCCCTTATGAGAATGCATCACAATTTATCTCCTTCTTCTAAATTCATGGATCAATCTTCATATCCTTCTTTTACCCTAACCAAATTTTCTGTCATGGCTATTACCACTACTGATTTTATGCGAGTTCACAATCAATATCATCCTCGCTTTATTACTCCAACACCTAATCCAACCATCAATGCAATCACTACTTACTATACTCATCCTCCTACTCCCACCTATCCTGTCTTCCACTACCTTTCACTCCTACAGTTCCCATGACCACCTCTAAGAGTCATGAAATTATTAAGAAAATTAATACTACACCTGTAAAATATATCTTTACGATATTTTACGTAGCAGACACTGATTGTCATCATACATTAGAGGATACCCTTCATTCCATTTACATTGAAATAAATAATTCACCTATTTCCTTTTCTCACCTCATTCAATCTCTCAAAAATCTACCACATGTTATATATTTTAGTGATGAGGATATCTATCCCTTCACATGTTGATGATCCATTCACACCTTTTCTTATCACTTCATACTATTGGTGCCATCGGTATTAAGTGTGTACTCATTGACAATGGATCTGCTATAAATCTATGTGCTCTATCCCTCCTTAGGAAAATTAATATTACTGATGATTTAATTAAAAATCCTCTCAAGTCATTTGTGGCTATGATTCCACTACTCGCACATGCATGGGAACTATCACCTTACCTATACAAGTTGGGCCTAAATCTGTTCCTACTATATTCTTTGTTATCGACACCTCATTTTAGTTTAATCTCTTACTGAGTAGACCATGGATTCATGCAATGCATGTTATCCCTTCTATAGTTCATCAGTGCATTAAATTCCTACATGATGGCTATGAACATAACATTCTTCTTTGAACCTAAGTCATTAAATTTTTCCACACTGAGACCTGTTACCACTATGCCTATTACTCCATCAAATCTTATTCCATATTAGAATATTAATACATATGATGTTGGTCAGTCTAGTGCTTCACATCCTTCTTCTACCTCCACATGTATGCCATATATTACTACTCATACTAATGATATCATATCACCCACCGTATATACCCCTATTCCTACTACTTCTACATCTATCATGGCCCCTCTTAATTCTACATATCCATCCATCCCTACCAATGTCCTTGATCACAACAACCAATAGGATAACGTGAACACCAATGATTCTAATGACGAAGTCGATCTTTGTAGAGCTTAATGATGACATATTGTGTAATATTAACTTTACTTTGCTTGACATTGATGAATCATATTTTCAGGATAATTTTGTTGCTATTGGTCTTGCTGAATATCAATTCAAAACCCCCTCCTTCCACTAATGCCATGATACTTTTCCATGTGAATATCAATTCAAAAACCCCTCCTTCCACTAATGCCATGATTCTTTTCTAGGGGTTTTTCCATACATTGATGACATGCCACCCGCCTCATCTACCCAAGTACACTCTGCATCAACACTTCCTCCTTTTACATGCAATATTTTCATACATGACTCTTATTAGCCTCACATACCATTAGATACTATGTTCTCGAAAATTTTTGATCTCATGATAGCTTATCCCGCCTAGGGTTCACACTTGATGATATCCTCCCATCGCCTCACTCTCCTCACCCTTATCATGGACGTGTTTTTGTTACTTTTTCTTATGACCTTAATGTCTTCCACTTATAAATCTTTCTTGCACGTACTCCTCGATCCTCTCCACTCACACTTGGGCAGTCTTGGATTGACTATATTGGTGGCACATTGATTCTAATCATATCTAATATCACCTTTCCTATGTCGTTTGGCCACACCTCCATTTGTAATGATTCATTCCTTGGTTATAATCAAAATCTCACCCGCTGGTATGCACATGATTGTCTGCAACCCCCTTTCACTAATGAAGAATATGCTATATTCATGTACAATTTACGTTTTCAAAGATATTTATTTGATCAACCCCACACTATTGTTTATTAATATTCCAAACCAAATATAATAAGCTACGATCCCGAAATTGAGGATATCTTAGATGATTTAGTTTGATATTTCTAAAATCTTAGTTGAGGGCATCACACTTCTTCCCCGTAATAATGTTATCAATTATCTATCATTCCTACTTTTACAATCCATGCTTCATACTTCCTATTTCTAAGAATTCTTACACAACTTAATACATACCTTGTATTTTCATTTCCCTATGATGCAATCTAGTTCCACGGTTCATACTCGATTGTTGAGGTTCTAAATCTGAAATGAACCTCACCTCATTCACTCTTTATGCTATGTGCTTCATGATACACCTTTCTAGCATTTCTCTTTCAAACCATTTTACCAATGAAAAAAATCTTGTTATATGGTTCATTCTTGATTGTTGAGGGGTATTTTACAAATGAAAATCATTTCATACACATTCACTAGGGGGCACACTTCTCCTACCATTACACTCATAAATTGCATACCATTTGAGTCCACTCTCTCACTACATTTGCATATCTTGGTTGCACTTACTCTTGCCTACTTATACTACTTACATGACACATGTTGCTTACTATGCTAGTTGGATATTTTGTATGTCATTATCTTTATATATAAACATGCACGTTCAATTGATCTTTAGTGGTGAATTCACATCTTACTGATTCTTACATGTTGCAATGATGGTTAGCATTGTACCTTTTACCAGTCCCACCGAGGCTCCTAGGGGCATCTACATTTCATACTCTCATACATTACATGTGTTATTGTTTCATTATTTACTACTTATACTTTCTAGCACACTACTTTCCATCAATACATACATGCTTTGACATAATTTATATCTTTCTAACATGTTAACGGGTGCTTCATGTGTAGTATTTGCATTGTAGGACTATATGCTGCCATGGTTGTCTTATACACTTTGCTTGACATTGTTTTCTATTATATGCTATTGTTTTTGGGCTATGCCCTTTTTCTTGTATGCTCATTGTATGCTTTTGGATGCTTTATCCTTGATTATCTTGTGACATTGTGAGTGATGTCCCATGTCTGAAACCAACTTTTCATAGTCTATCTTGTCTTATTACTTAATTTTTACATTGTCTTCTACTTACATACTTGCTTTGATTATACTAACACATGTTACTAGCCTTCTTATTTACATGTTCTTTGGTTTCTACGATGCACATCCCTTCCAATGTAGGGATCCATTTCAGCACAACATCAGGTCCTCTCTTTTGGGATACACACTCCTACAATATTTGCACGCACCTTAAATGAGAAGGGCATACATTGGGTGAACAAATCACCCCATAAAAAAACTCGAGCTAAAATTTATATAAGAACAATACATAATTAACATAGGCCATAGTTATAGAAATGAGCCAAAATCAGACTTGGGTCATAATCATAACACAAACACCAATGCCCAGAATTAGATAGTAACACCTAGGCACCCATGTCCTCCCCGGTGCCTATATCTTCGGGCACATCCATTTAGTTTATCATATCAACATAATTCACAGAAGCCTTCAAATAATTTTTATAGTTACAGGCACAAATCTTTAGTTACATCATGCATGTAATCTCCTATAACCAATTACAATCAGAACTAATTCGAACAATCAGGACAACATGAAAAAAACATGGACGCATTATCTCCAAAGTGGTTCTCATTGGGTAGAATCATAGAAGGAGAGTAACACTAGATCTCTCTCCACAACACTTTCTCATTTGCATGAGATTGCCCAAAAAACTTACACTTGGAATGAGATTGCCAAAAGAACTCGCCATTGGAGTGATATCACCCAAAAAAACACACTTGGCGTGAGATCACCCAAAAACTTGCTCTTTGCAGTATTTTCAAGACACCTTTCCATCCTTTACACTCTTTCACATCAGGTGCACACTTTCCTTTTAGTACTTTTTACAAAATTTTACATACTTTTACATAATTTACTCAAATTTTCATATACACTACTTTGACTACTCTTTCACTCTTATTTTATAGCTTTAACCTTGATACACAATAAGAAACATACCTATATCAGAAATACAAGCACAACAATAGGTATAAATAATTCATACACTTCACCCCTGAGGTCACTTTCCTTTCCTAGTTTCCATGCTTCATTTTGTGATCACTTCACACTTCACTTGTCTCTTCGACACTCTATCACCATCACACTCTAGAGGAAAAATAGGTACACATATTTTAACTAATTTTTGTTATTAAGTATTCACTCAACAACATAAAGTGGGGGAAAATGTAGACACAAAATCACACACTTTGGTACATTTTTAGGTCCAAAAACATGCTATCATTTACATGATTACTAAGCAAGAAAACTAGTAATTGACAACTATCTTTGGCCTCTTTCTTATGTCTTTTACTTTCTCTTTGGTCTTACACACCTTACAACTTAGTTAGAAATTTAATTTTTATATTTTATGGATTTAGACACTAGCGCCTATCCAAGACAACAATTCCCAGTGCTCCTATCTCCTCAGGGCACCCCCGACCATTTACTATCTTACTCACTTATTTTGGGTCTCTTTTATATTTTGGGCATATTTTATAGTTATGGGTCAGACTTCCATTTTTCAATTACAAAATTCAAATAAGGGAATCATATAAATACATATCTATGTGTTCAAAATAAGGGACCAAACACTAAACATATACTATCATCACCTAATATTACATCCAAAGGCACCTAAAGAACTCTAAAACATCCATCTAACACCCATTCAAGGGAAAAGGGATGCATACTTCTGTATACACTTCATAGGAATGGGAAGTTCATTCTATTCCATCCACACATGTTATACATTTATACATTCTAGATCTATCCCATTATCAAGTGTAACTTGCACTAGGGAATCCTAGGGCACAATTCTTACACACACAAAAACTAGAACTACATGGAGTCTGAGATGTAGTGAAATTATTGGTCGTAAGTTCACTCTCGGGGTGACCTCCGGGTCAGTCCAAATCCCCATATTGCATATTTATTTTTAGAATTGATGTGGTTTATGGGCTTGTGCAGTGAGATTTTGTTTTACAAGTTACAGGTGTCATCAAAGATCAAAGTACAAAAACACGTGATCAATAAGAAGTAATTATGATAATCTTGTTACATATCAAAAATGATATCCTAAGCCTATATATATTCATTAGATCCTAGAAGAGGTCTCTAGCACCCATGTTCCCATGCCTTATCCTAGGTGCCCGTGTCGAACCTCATTTACGCTTGACACAATTTATAGTTTTTCTAAAAAAATCTTTCTAGTTTGTTCACCATCTATTCTAGTTCGGATCATTTGTAGGTGGGGATAAATAAACTAAGTCATCTTTTCTATATCTCTCGCTTAGGGTTTTACCTTGTATGATCACTTTCTTGAGTCGTATTATACTTTAACAACTATACATCATTGTTTACATAAGTTACTTTGCAATAACGTTTAATAAAAATCTACTTTTGTTGAATCATCAATGGGCTTGGGTTCCCCATTATAAAAGGGTTTATTAATTGGATATTTGATCATGCTAGCCTTTGTTTGCTAATTATTGAAAGGAAAAGAGATACTTTTTCCTAAAGGTGTAAAATTACGTTCAACTTTGCGCAGAGTAGTGTCTATGATAAAGGATATGATGGATTTAAAATCAATGTTGTTCTAGGATTCACCCTATTTAGGAGCTTTACCCTTTGTACCATGGTTAGGAAATGGATTAAAAACCTTTATATTATCATTGGGTGTTTAGTAGGCGTTAGGTCTTCAAATGCTATGTTTCCATTATCAATAAGGTTTTGGATGTAATTGTGAAGTTTCCTACATTTTTCTATTTGATAACCATAAATGCGATGAAAATCGTAATGTGCTAATTTGATACCAATATGGCTTAGGTTCCCCTTCAAGAAAGGGTTGTGTGATAGGGTAAGTGATCATATTCACATTTGATACTTATTACAAAATGCTTGAAAGAGACTCTCCCAATGTTGTATATTGTCATCATTTGTAATCACGAGGAAGAGATTTTTCCCTTCTAGGAATAGTATTGGTTGGTTTAGAATTAATCTATTTAGATTGGATGTTACGTATGATGTGCACCTTTCAATTTTCTATGACACAATTATTGAAAACATTGTGTTTGTGGTTGATGTACCTAGGTTTATCGTGAGGAGTGCTAGTGTTTTTATTATTATGAGTGTGCCCATTATCTTTAGAATGAGGCTTGATCAAGCCTTTAACAATAAGGGATTTTTCTATTTGAGTTCCTGTTTTGATAATTGCTTTAAAATTATTGAGGTAGTGCATCTACATATTATTGATATTTTGTTTTTTTGGTCATGAACTTGAAGGATCATTGTGACTTGTGAATTGTTGTGATATGAAAGGATATATGCTATTAAGGTTTGGGAAAGATGTTATTTATTTGTTTTTCGGTTCTTGGGAACCACTTGTGATTCCTCTCCATGTTGTAAAAATTAAATTTTTTTGGTCATCCATCATTGTGATTTTAGAGTCAGGTTGAAAGAAAATGTTTAACAAACTTCTCAAAGAGGTTTGCGAAGTGTTGGTTGGATATTTTGTCAAGAACAAAATATGAGGTTCAACCACAATATTAAATCCCTCCTCAAAGACAGGTGATTCACTAAAACACAAAAAATGATATATACATTTCACACTAATCTAACCATTGGGGGGTGGGATGGAATCCCAAAATCCACATTCACAGGATTCAAGGATATTTCTTTCGTAAATGAACTGGGTTAGAAATTGTTACAATGAAAGAAGCACAGTAGAAAGGAAATGGGAGAAACGTATTTTCTTTCGAGTAAACACAGAGTACGAAATAATCATACGAGTTTTAGATCACAAATATAATGTCCGAAATAATCAGAAACACTAAGATGCCATGCAAAGAATAGCTTAAGATCATGAACATAAGAACACTGTCTTAAGTAAGATATATTCTACAACACAAAGTCTGTAAAATAATATTGAATCCTATTCTTCAAAATGATTGAACGAAAACACAAAGTTTTTCTTCTTTCCAATAGCCCCCAAATATTCCAAAAAAATCTCTACCTTTTGGAATGCATAAGCATTCCTTATTTCTAACAAAAGAAGTAGAGATAAAATAGGGCAGATCCTAAAAAATAGAGTTTTAACAAGAGTTCTGTTTTGCTTGATTCTCACGCAGAGATCAAGTCAAAATATGATTAAAAATGTGACGAAACAGAATGAAAAAGACATGTCGATTTCAAGATTGAAATGACATGAAACGCTGAGACTTAATCAATCATCATCCTTTGCTCCTTCCTCTTTTTCTTCCTCTAACGAGACTGTTTGCTCAAAATTCCTAGAACTTCCGAATTATGGATTGCATTTCGCTTTTCATTAGGCGCAGTGGAATGATCATTCTAAATTTCGCAAGTTTCATGAGTATCGCTGGTATTTCCGGAAGCTTTTTCAATCCTTTCTGAGCTTTCTTAAGGCCTCCAAAGAATGTTCAACCCTTACCAACCGATCCATGATCTCAAGGTCAAATCCGCTTATTGGTTCATGCCGAATGACTCTTGGATTTTCTTGAAGAGATCATCTCACGATAGAATACCCGAGTTCCCAACCGACACCTTTGACAAATCTTCAGCAATTCTTCTTCCGCATCACTTTTCCCATCAATCAATTTATCCTTGATTCTCTCAACTTACCGCAGCTTCATTGAGAATCTTTATTCTCAACTCCGATGGCCTTGGTTACTGGAAATGCTTATCTGTATGTGGGAGAATACCTTCTTCTACCAAGAGATGTGCTGGTATTTGCTTTAACACCTGGAGAGCTTCAAAAGTCAAATCAAGATGTCTAATTTCCTGAGAGAATTCTTCATCCATCTTCTCTCCATCCTTCTGAATGTCTCCCAAGGACTGATGAACTTGCACCACGTCTTGAATTACTTCCTTCCCCTTGAGCAACCTTTGGATCCATTCATCAACCACCCTTCCTTTTTTAGCAATCTTCTCAATCGTAGGTACTGATGAGAAGTCGAATCCGACAGAAACAGAAGAAGGTGGTATGGATTCAAGGGGTTTTGAGAGTTTAATCAAAACCTCTGTCAACTGCTCCACTTTTTCCTTAAGCTCATCTCTGCTGTCCTTTGTTTCTTTCAACTTTTGGCACAACACGTTTATGGAATCCCATGCATCTTGTTGCGCCCTTCTTCACTGTCACTTTCCCTAGAGCCACCCTGGTTACCTGATAATCAGAGGCTGTTATATCCTCTCTAGTTTTGTCAGCCGAGGGAGTGGCAATCTCTGCGAACTTATCTCCTGAAGCATCCACCAAAACCCTTGAAACTGTTTTGGGTTTCTTGGCTGATTTCGCAGTAGGAGCCTTGAGTGAGCTGAAATCAAAGGCTGGTAGGGGCACAATCACCTTCCTCTTCCTCGGAGTTTTCTCAAGTAGCCATTGCGGCGTATCAGAGGGAGTTTCCATGGTTGCAAAGCCGGTATCATACCCTCAAGGGGAGAAGATTCTACTAGTGGAGGAGGAATAGTTACCAACGTGGTAGTAGATCCAATAAAAGAGGGGCACAGAGGGGGCGTGTTGGTGATCACTTGGGTACCAAAGCAGAGGGGTGAAAGTCCAGAGAAAATACTCGCCATTATCAAGAAGTTGTTGGAGAATAAGGAGGTAGGAGTGGTTGTGTGGAAAGAGGCACGATCCGTGCCAAAGCCTTGGATGCAAGAGATAAGGTCTCTTCAACTGAGCAATCAAGAAATGGTGAAGACAGTAGCTTCTTCCTCCTTCTTCCAAATTAATTTCTCCTATTTCTAGTGGTGTTGGTGATTCTGGCACATTCACCATTTCTACTGGGGAAACAATTGAAGAGATTTCTCTTTCTTTCCTCTTTTTGACAATCTTGACCTTTATAGGCTCCCTAGAAGATTTTCTGTCCTTTTCCTTTTTTGAGGGCCCCGCCTCAAGCAGCCAACTTTGAAAACTTATCATCTTTAAAATTCATTCCCAAGAGGAGAGCCATGCTTTGGTGCGAGCAAGGATTAGAGCCGACCTATTTGTAATAGAGGCTTTTTCGCCGGCCGACTAACCAATCAATAGGTGGGAAAACATATTGATCCTCCTTTAGTCCATCATAGAAAAGATCCAAAACACTTTCATTGTCACCCGTACCTTCCGTAAATCAGCAAGCTCCAAAGTGTTTGAATCTCAAAGAATAGTCAATCTGCTATTATCCTTTCTCGTGAACAACAACCTCATTACGCAGATCCACCCAAATATCTTCTATGTTTGGCCTATGCAGATGCTTTGGGTTCCATATGCTCGAGCACTCCTCTCGATATCAAAACCGCTCGAGGCTTCATATGATTTTTCAATTTGTCCTCAAGTTCGTGGACAACATTTTTGGCTTTCACTACTCAAGTGAGCAAGTATATCTCCCAATAGAAATTGGGAAGGATACAAAGAACCTTATGTTTGCTTTGTTGGAATTTATGGAAATCCAACAAATGCCTAACCAACTCCATCAATATCACCTATCCTGGATATCGGGCAGTGAAAAGGATCTCCCGAGTACATGACCACCCAAGATATGTAAACTTCTTGAATTGTAAGAAGATACATCCCCATTTAGAAACTTCAGCCCAAGCCTCATCTCGAGACTCTTGTCTTCCTCACTCAGGGTTTATCCTGAGATATTTTCATAGAAGAAGGCATCATTCACCCTCCCGAAATGGTCTTTGACCCCTTCTTTGTCAATTGAGGGAAGTATTGATACACCCGGTTCGCCGCTCGCTTCCTTTCAGTATCCAGCCCGGATAGTTCCTCATCCCTGGTGCACAGCGTATGTGACATATGAAGATATATAAAATTTCCTACTGATAAGACCGTTGTCATTTGGGAATCAATCTCATTGCATGATGAGAGTACCCCACCGATCCCTTGCTGATTCTTCTTGATGGTGATCATAAATTGATACATCCATCCTTGAAATACATTTGATTCGGGCAAACCAAAACCCGACTCAAGAGGTGGGGTGATGATGTCATTGATTTCTTGGATGAAATCACTCCCGGGATAATCCTTGGAAATCTAGAGATAATGGGTTTGGGTTTGATTAGAACTTCTTGTTCACATGTTTGATGTAGTCTTCCTAATCATTGTCCCAGCTTTCTCGAGTTGACTTTATGTCCAACTCTCCATACTCGCAAAATTAGGCAATTTGAGGAGATCATCAAAATAACCTCCATCTAATTTGACCACTACTTCACCCGATTGACTTCTCACGTAACAGACGCCGAGTCATAACTCGGATGCACAAGCCAAATGAATTCTAGACACCGAGCGCACATGGGAAGACCTGCTGCGAGAGGTAAGCCACTATCGGCTATAGTTTTCATCCATGGAGTTTGGGAGGAACTCCTCACCCTACTCCGTAAATCTTCAATGTCTATATTTCCGAGTTCTGTGTCTCGATGTCGTAGTTGCAATCAACATACGATGGAGATTCCAGCTTTTAAACTTGTATTTCATTCTCGCCCGACTTCTCGGTCTTTTCCCGAGATGGACCAGGGTCCGACATGAAGGACGCCAAAGGAAGAAAGTTTCAAGCTCGAAGATGCTTGCCACCGTGAGAATTCTGACTGCACTGGATATGCCTAAGAACGGAAGATTCCGACACCGCGAAGATGATGTAGGAAAATCCTAAAACCCGATGCGCTGAAAATGTCGGAACTTTGGGAAAACCCGATACGTTTGATAATGTCGAACTTTGGGAAAGCCCGACACTGCCGATGATGTCGGAAACGGAAGAAAGCCCGACACTTGTGTTGATGCCGGGAACTCTGGAAAGTCCGACACGCCAAGCCTTCAATATACTTTGGGTCTTCGACACTGCATAACAGCCTTCAAAACCCGAGAGGAGAAAAACAGGGTTTTTCGTTGAATTTCAAACATGCAATCTCCTTTTCACCATTCATGTACCAGGCACATAATAAAATTTTGAGGAAATAGCACCAAATGGTAATTTAGAAGAGATAAACCCTAAAACCTAAACCCCTTTTTTCAAAAGAACTCCAGAAAGAAGAAGAATAAAAATCTTTCAAAACCTAGCAAGAAAATGGGAAGAATTCACGCGCAATCAATCCATAAAAACTAGGAACAAAGAATGGAGAGAGAAATACCTTAAACCAGAGAAAGGGAAGATCGAAAATGGTGATTCAGTCGAGCACAAACGAGCTTTCGGGTTTCACGGTTGGAAGAGCATGTACGAAAAATCCACGAGTTTAAAATACGTCCGGTAAAAATGACGTGGAAATCCGCGTATTTATAAGAAAATTGTAATTAATACACTTCAGCTCGGCACGTGCCAACTCACCGACAACTCGGCATGAATGCCATGTCAGCATGTTTGAGAGGTCCGAAAACCCGACACAAGGAGGCTTAGTGCAATTCGGGTTTCGGGTTTCGGAAACACAAGACATAAAGCATGAGATGTTTAGATGCTTCATAGCTCCGAAAACCCGATACAAAGGACCTAATCAGACTTCGGGTATCGGAGAACAGGTGACACAAAACATGTTTTGAATAAGACATGTTCCGATGCGCCGGAGGTCCGAAACCCGATTTACTCAATATGAAGCGGGTTTCGGGTTTCGGAAAACAGGTGACACAAAGCATGTTAAAACTCATGTCAAACTGTTGGACAAACCCGAAACCTCAATATGAGGCCAAAAAGCAAAATCAACTCCAAAATTTTGTAGGGGGTTATCTAATCGCTTTGTCGTAAACTCAAAACGGAGATAACAAATGCTCCACTGGGACTTTCTTTGTAATACCAAAGGAAGAGAACTCAGAATCTCTGGTCTCGTGGACCAGAGCCTTATCCATTGGGCTACGGAGTCAAGAAGAAAACCAAAACAAAACAATATGAAGAAAGAAAGAAAGAAAACCAAAAGAAAACACACAACAAAACAAAGTAAAATATGTACAATGCAAGAGAGCATCTTGCATTAATGGTGGAACAACTTTAGATGTTGTCCACTGAAAGGCAACAGGAGTAGTCCTCCATCCAGATATGATAGTAGGAAACTATTTTCACCATTCAGCTCATGGATTTTGAAAGGTCCTTTCCACAAAGAATCAAACTTCCTGCATTCCTTTTTGTTCTCTTCTCTTATCCCAAAGCAACACCAAATCTCCAATCTGAAGTTACACGCTTTGATTTTTGTCAAAAATTTTCTTCACTCTGCTCTGATGATCTGCTATACGATCAACCACCTTTATTCGTTCATCTTCTAGCCTGGCTAGGTACATAACCCTCTTCTCGATAGAATTCTGAAAAGCCGCATCTTCAACCGCTTTTGCCAACTGCAAGGCCGACAATTCTACTGAGATAGGAATTTCAGCATCAATCTCGTATAGCAATTGGAAAGGAGACATCCCTATGGCTCACTTTGGAGTGATTCGATCAGCCCACAATGCATCATACAATGCTTTGTGCCATGTCCTCTGGTTTTCATCCACTAGTTTTCTAATTATGGTAACCAGGTTCTTATTGCTGGACTCAGCTTGCCCATTACCCTGGGGATAATAATCAGATGAGTGAGCCAGAGTGATGCCAAATCCATAGCAAAATTCTGTCAACTCATGTGACGAGAAATTAGAGGCATTATCAGCTACAATCTTATGAGGCACACCGAATCTGACAATTATATTTTCTTTAAGGAACTTGCAAACAGCTTCAGAAGTTGCTTGCTTGATTGGTGCGGCTTCTACCCACTTGGTAAAATAGTCTGTAGCAGTCAGCACGTAGTTATGTCCGGCACTGGAAGCAGGATTCAATGTTCCGATGAAATCAATCCCCCATTGGCGAAAAGGTTCTTCAATCACTACAGGCTTCAGAGGAAGAGCTGCTAACTTGGGGCAACCAACGAAATGTTGACAAGCTTCACATTTGGACACCCATTCTGCTAAATCCCGGAAGAGAGTAGGCCAATAGTACCTAGCCCGTAGGATCTTATACGCTGTTACAGAGGATGAAAAATGTCCTCCGCAAGCTAGGCTATGGAAGGATTCTAATAACTTTTCCTGTTGTGATTTATCAACACAACGCAGGAAAACACCATCAATACCTTTCTTGTATATTGCATTATTCCACAAAAGGTATTTTGTAGATCTCAACTTGACGGTCCTCTTCTCCTTTTGATTTAAATGTAGGGGGAATTCACCATAAGTTAGGAACAAAGCAATGTCCGTGTACCATTCATCGGTCGTACTCACAAAAAGCACCATGGGCAGCTCTGAAGAAGTGTCTTGAGTCTTTTCATACTCGCTTCGCATGATTTTCTACAATTAATTGGCACAAGCCCCTTCCTCATACCAACTTGGTAGGTCTGATGTCTAAATCGTACTCCTAAACCTTAGCTATCCAAGTACCTCATTGACTTCCTAGCTCTTGTTGAGTCAGAATGGATTTAACAAAGAGATCGTGAATGAGAACGAGAGTATGGTAATTCAAAGACATAGTACCTGAAATGTTTTATCGCTGCATCACCGCGTAAGCATGCTTTTCAATCTGTGACATCTTCAATTCATGTTCTTTCAATGGACAGCTCATGAATGCGATGGGAGCTTCAATGCTTTCCCTGTTTTCCTGCATTAGGATGGCGGACACTGTATGAGTAGAGGCGTAACTATACATGATGAAATCTTTCTTGAAATCTAGACATACTAAGATAGGAGCGCAAGCAACTCGCCTTTTTTGATTTCTTCAAATGCAAGCTTCCCTTCTGTACTCCATCTAAATGGAACTTTGCCTTTCATCATTCCAAGGATATCCTTGGTTTTGTCAGAGAAATCAGGTACAAATCTTCTCAAGAAATTAACCTTTCCGAAGAAAGAATGAACTCCGGTTTTACTTGTGGGTAAGGTGAGGCTCAATAGCCTTTACCCTTTCTCGGGTCAATTTTGGTTCCTTCTTTAGTCACAATATGTCCCAAAGAGCTTTCCTTCGGTCACCCTCAACATGGACTTCTTGGGATTCAATGAAATCCCATGACGCCTGCATCTCAAAAGTACTTGTTCTAAATGATCATAATGATCACTCCATTTTTAGAGAAAACGGTCAAGTCATCCAAATACACAACTATGACCTTGCCCATCAAATCTCCTCAATGCCAAGTCCATAGCTCTCTCGAAAAGTGGCTCCGGCGTTGATCAAGCCGAAAGGCATCCTCCTCAGTAAGCAAAGGTACCCCATGGGGTCGTGAAGGCCGCCTTGTGTTGATCCTCCGGTATTACCTCGACTTGGTTATATCCCGAAAATCCGTCGAGCATGGAAAGCATTTCGATCCAAGAATAGCTTTGTAATACCTGATCCATGATAGGAAAGGGATAGTTATCCTTCAATGAGGACTGATTCAAGTTCCTGAAGTCAACACAGATCCGGATTTCACCATTCTTCTTCCTGACAGGAACAATGTTAGCAATCCAAGTGGAGTGATGGATTGGGAAAATAATTTTAGCATCTAACATCTTCTGAATTTCTGCCAGGATAGTTCCTGAGATCTTGGGATTGTAATGTCTTTGATTTTGTCTCATGTACGGCTTCACATCGCTTCAAAGGGATACTGTGGCTTGTACATCTTTGGGCTTGAAGGATTTTAAATCTGTCTAAGACCAGGCCAACACATCGATGTATTTCTTTAAAAGCGAAGTAAATCTCGCCTTCTCTTCAGGAGAACAACATTTCCCAATATTCACCATCCGAGGTTGATCAGACGAACCTAGATTGATTTGATCTACTTCAGAGGAAGAAACTCCTTCAAATTGCCTTTTGTTTTGGATAAAACGATCATGCTTATCAAACAAGCCCTCCAAAGAAACCAAACCTTTAGGTATCTTGTTGCCTTTCAAATTTGGATAAATTCACCATCAACCTCTTGATATGGATTTGAAATAGTTTCACTAAGGCTGATTCTCAACCTTCAAAATATAACTCATCAAATTGTCACCTTTTCTAGAAAAGCCAACACCATGCTGATCATCATTGAACACCGCCAATGAGTTGCATTATCTAGAATACTGGGACGGTAGACAATCTCGATAGAGTATGTATCTTGCTTGAACTGAGGATGAGGGAGAAGAAGGGATGTAGATACGGCCAAAGAATCAGCCTTGTCATTATAATCTCTCAAAACTGCCCTAATAGAAAATGCATCAAAGCATTCTATACTATCCCAAACTTTATTTCGGTAATGTTTCAACCGATCATTTTTCACCTGATATATACCCCTGACCTGATTTACAATCAGCTCCGCATCTCCCTGAACCTTGAGATTTTGGATTCCCTTCTGTCTGGCCATTTCTAATCCTAATAACAGGGCTTCATATTCGGCCGTGTTGTTAGTATTATCAAATTGCAACTTGTAAGCTGATGGGAAAATCTCGGAGCTAGGAGATATAAGGACAACACCAGCGCCTGATCCAGAGGTTGAGCAGCTACCATCAAATTCGAGTGTCCAAATAGCATTGGGATCTTCTTCTTCAACATCTACAATGGGTATCTCTGAAGTCATGAAATAATTCCCAAAGCTAGCATCTTCAAAAAGAATCTGAGCTTTTGGATCATCTAATTTGGTCACCAAATACTTCGCCTGTGGTTCAGGATGAAGAACCTGATGAACCCCATTGACCGGGATCTTAGCTTTGGTCCAATCCATATTAATCTCTCCTCCGACGTCTTTACAAAATCCTCTACCCAAGAGGATACCATAAGCTGCAGGAATGTCGGCAACTAGAATAGTCATTTTCACTCTCTTCTCAGGGAAGGCAACAAATGCAAACTGTGCGTCCTTGATTTGACCAATCAAAGGGACTTGTTTAGTTTCCATGGAGTAGCACCATCCATATGACTTAGTCAAAGTAAGTCCAAGGGCATGGGCCACTTTTGCGGGCATAACATTATCAGAGGCCCCTGAGTCGATGATGCAATTGCTGAGTTTAAACCCATTTATAAGTAGAGACAAATAAAATGGTTCAATCTTTCCTGAAGAAGAAGTAGAGGTCAGATTGTTCTGTGGTGGGAGTTGAGTAGGATTTGGAAGGAGACCTTTTGAAGGTGATGGAACAGCCACTTTACTTCTGATGAACTTGCCAGCTTTTCAAACTGTTCAGGATTCGACTGAAGGTATTCTGCTTCTGACATTTGAATTTTGGTTCTCTTTGCATGATCAATAATGTCAAAAGCAGTATAAGAAGGAATGATGGTAGGCTCAGATCTAATTACATGAGCTTGTGCCGAGGCACTGATCTTAGGAGAAGGAGAATAAGGAGCAGCTACCTTTTTGGTAACCTCTCTTTCAGTTTGCGCCGAAATAGGGGTACCCCTCTTAACTATGGATATGGGAGGTTCCTTATTCTTCTCCTTAGTGTTTTCAAGAGGTTTTCTGGGATTCTGAGATTGGGACCGAGTGAAGACAACAAATGATTGACCATCTGGTGCACATTCATCTTCATCATATTCCAAATACCCAATGCTGGAGTCGCCAGCTGACTCGTCATAAGACTCATCAGCATATCCTGAAGCTTCGAAAGCTTCACGGGAATCTTGTTCTTCTCCTTCATCGTCTTCAATTATTTCTACTACTGCATTGATGGGAGGAGCTTCAATTGCTAGTCTCGGTTGAGCAGGAGTTAAGCATGGCCTATCTCTAACAGGTGCACCATTGTTGTTATTGAAATTCCGTCTAGGGATATCCCGATACGGAACATTGCTCACCTGTTGGGACATTTGCTTTTTTAAAGCAATCAAATCGTTAGCCATTTTTTGAAACATAGGATCAGTGTTACCTTGAGAAGGACCTTGATTTTTGAGTTTGGGTATGTCTTTCTTGATCCTTCCGGACAAGATGAGATCATCCTCTATTTCAGTAGCTGTTGACTGAGTAGTAGCCAAATCTGGGATAACCGACCTTCTTAATAAAAAGCTTATATCAGGAGGTTGAGCATTGATGAAGAAGCATTTTTGGTTTTCCAGAGTAGGTACACGCTATTTCTGGAATCTTCCGGATCAGCTTGTTGAACTTTGCCACGAATTCCCGCATAGGTTCATGCGATTCCTTCTTCATATGCGTGAGCTGAGCTAATAAAGCATGGGAATCTTCAGCTGGTTTGAAACGTGCTTTGAACTTAGTCCACATGGTAGCCCAGTTTACGATGAATGCATTCGAGAGGTGATAAAACCATTCAGCTGCTGCACCCTGCAACGTTTCAACAAAGAGTCGGATGGAGACATCTTCGTGGGCTACTCCGAGAACACCGCATGCAACAAAGAAAGATGCTATGTGCTCGTCAGGATGCTACTTCCCATCCCCATTGAACTTGGGAATGTTTTTACGGGATCCATGTGGTAAGTCATTCAATGGAGGAGTCAAAGAAAGAGGACCAATAACTGCGCCCCAAGGCACAGGTTGAACCGCCATCCTCCTGAAAATAGTGCGTACAGGGATCTGAGTATCAGACAAGAGTAGTGCACGACAAGTAGCAGATGCTTCCTGCTCCACAGGGATCAGGTTTCTCCGAATGCAGTGAAGAACTTCTCGGTTCGGTTAGAGACAATGCTTTGTTGGGAGAAAGACTCGAAATTGTGCTTGCAGCAATTAACTCAAAGAGCGGATCAATTTCACCTTGAGCTCGGCGGGACCGCGTAAAGATCTTCCTGGCCAGCTTGAATTGAAAGGAGATCTTGTTGAAAATAAGGAAAATACGGAGTCGCTGCACACCAAGAGGATAAGCTTTATACTATAGATCCGTACTCCCCAATGGAGTCACCAAAATTGTTGGTTGATATTTTTTCAAACCAAAATATGAGGTTCAACCACAAAGATATGAGATTAAATCCCTCCTCAAAGACAGTGAGGCTGCCCGCTTATTGCTAATCTAAAACACAAAAAATGATATATACAAAGATTCACACTAATCTAACCATCAGGGGTGGGATGGAATCCCAAATCCACATTCACACGATTCAAGGATATTTCTTTCGTAAATGAACTCAAGTTAGAAATTGTTACAATGAAAGAAGCACAATAGAAAGGAGATGGGAGAAACGTATTTTCTTTCGAGTAAACACAGAGCACGAAATAATCATACAAGTTTTAGATCACAAATATAATGTCCGAAATAATCGAAACACTAAGATGCCATGCAAAGAATAGCTTAAGATCATGAACATAAGAACACTTCTTAAGTAAGATATATTCTACAACACAAAGTCTCAGTAAATAATATCGAACTCCTATTCTTCAAAATGATTGAATGAAAACACAAAGTTTTTCTTCTTTCCAATAGCCCCCAAATATTCCAAAAAAATTCGACTTTTTTGGAATGCATAAGCATTCCTTATTTATAACAAAAGAAGTAGAGATAAAATAGGCGATCCTAAAAATAGCGTTTTAACAAGAGTTCTGCTTTTGCTTGATTCTCACGCAGAGATCAAGTCAAAATATGATTAAAAAATGTGACAAAACAGAAATGAAAAAGACATGTCGATTTCAAGATTGAAATGACATGAAACGCTTGAGACTTAATCAATCATCATCCTTTGCTCCTTCCTCTTTTTCTTCCTCCAAATGAGACTGCTTTTTGCTCAAATTCCCGAACTTCCGAATTATGCCTTGCATTTCGCTTTTCATCAGCGCAAAGGAATGATCATTCCAAATTTCGCAAGTTTCATGAGTATCGCTGGTATTGCCGGAAGCTTTTTCAATCCTTTTCACGAGCTTTCTTAAGGCCTCCAAAGAATGTTCAACCCTTACCAACCGATCCATGATCTCAAGGTCAAATCCGCTTATTGGTTCATGCCAATGACTCTTGGATTTGCTTGAAGAGATCATCTCATTTGATAGAATACCCGAGTTCCCAACCGACACCTTTGGACAAATCTTCAGCAATTCTTCTTCCGCATCACTTTTCCCATCAATCAATTTATCCTTGATTCTCTCAACTTACCGCAGTTTCATTGAGAATCTTTATTCAACCCGATGGCCTTGGTCACCGGAAATGCTTATCTCGTATGTGGGAGAATACCTTCTTCCACCAAGAGATGTGCTGGTATTTGCTTTAACACCGAGAGCTTCAAAGTCAAATCAAGATGTCCAATTTCCTAAGAGAATTCTCTCATCCATCTTCTCTCCATCCTTCCGAATGTCTCCCAAGGACCGATGAACTTGCACCACGTATTGAATTACTTCCTTCCCCGTTGGAGCAACCTTTGATCCATTCATCAACCACCCTTCCTTTTTAGCAATCTTCTCAATCGTAGGTACCGATGAGAAAGTCAAATCCGGCTGCAGAAACAAAAAGAAGGTGGTATGGATTCAAGGGGTTTTGAGAGTTTAATCAAAACCTCTCACAACCGCTCCACTTTTTCCTTAAGCTCATCTCTCGCTGTCCTTTGTTTCTTTCAACTTTTGGCACAACACGTTTATGGAATCTCGTGCATCTTGTTGCGCCCCTTCTCATCACACTTTCCTAGAGCCACCCCGGTTACCCGATAATCGAGGGCTGTTATATCCTCTCTAGTTTTGTCAGCCGAGGGAGTGGCAATCTCTGTGAACTTATCTCCTGAAGCATCCACCAAAACCCTTGAAACTGTTTTGGGTTTCTTGGCTGATTTCGCAGTAGGAGCCTTGAGTGAGCTGAAATCAAAGGCTGGTAGGGGCACAATCACCTTCCTCTTCCTCGGAGTTTGCTCGAGTAGCCATTGCGGTGTATCAGAGGGAGTTGCCATGGTTGCAGAAGCTGGTATCATACCCTCAAGGGGAGAAGATTCTACTAGTGGAGGAGGAATAGTTACCAACGTGGTAGTAGATCCAATAAGAAGAGGCATAGGAGGGGGCATGTTGGTGATCACTTGGGTACCAGCAGAGAGGGGTGAAAGTCTAGAGAAAATACTGGCCATTATTGAAGAAGTTGTTGGAGAATAAGGAGGTAGGAGTGGTTGTGTGGAAAGAAGCATAGATCCGCACTCCAAAGCCTTGGATGGAAGAGATAAGGTCTCTTCAATTGAGCAATCAAGAAATGGTGAAGACAGAGTCGGCTTCCTCCTTCTTCCAAATTAATTTCTCCTATTTCTAGTGTTGTTGGTGATTCTGCACATTCACCGCTTCTACTCTGAGAAACAATTGAAGAGATTTCTCTTTCTTTCCTTTTTTGACAATCTTGACCTTTATAGGCTCCCTAGAAGATTTTCTCTCGTCCTTTTCCTTTTGAGGGCCCCGCCTCTCAAGCAAATGCCCAAATTTGAAAGCTTATCATCTTTAAAATTCATTCCCCAAGAGGAGAGCCATGCTTTGGTGCGAGCAAGGATTAGAGCCGACCTATTTGTAATAGAGGCTTTTTCGCTGGCTGACCAATCAATAGGTGGGAAAACATATTGATCCTCCTTTAGTCCATCATAGGAAAGATCCAAAACACTTTCATTGTCACCCGTACCTTCTGGTAAATCAGCAAGCTCTAGTGTTTGAATCTCAGCAATAGTCAATCTGCTATTATCCTTTCTGCGAACAGCAACATCATTACGCAGATCCACCCAAATATCTTCTATGTTTGGCCTATGCAGATGTTGGGTTCCATATGCTCTGAGCACTCCTTGATATCAAAACCGTCTCGAGGCTTCATATGCTTTTTCAATTTGTCCCAAGTTCGTGGACAACATTTTTGGCTTTCACTACGTTGAGCAAGTGTATCTCCCAATAGAAATTGGGAAGGATACAACAGCCTTATGTTTGCTTTGTTGGAATTTATGGAAATCCAATAGCTGCCTAACCAACTCCATCAATATCAGTCTATCCCCTGGATATCGGGGCAGGTGAAAAGGATCTCCCGAGTACATGACCACCCAAAGATATGTAAACTTCTTGAATTGTAAGAAGATACATCCCCATTTAGAAACTTCGGCCCAAGCCTCATCTGAGACTCTTGTCTTCCTCACTCGTGGTTTATCCTCGAGATATTTTCATAGAAGAAGGCATCATTCACCCTCCCGAAATGGTCTTTGGACCCCTTCTTTGTCAATTGAGGGAAGTATTGATACATCCGGTTCGCCGCTCGCTTCCTTGGTATCCAAATGGGATAGTTCCTTATCCCGGTGGCACAGTATGTGACATATGATGACATATAAAATTTCCCAGTTGACAAGACCGTTGTCATTTGGGAATCAATCTCATTGCTAATGAGAGTACCCCAGTCAATCCCCTGCTGATTTTTCTTGATGATGATCATAAATTGATACATCCATCCTTGAAATACGTTTGATTCGGGCAAACCAAAGACCCGACTCAGCAGGGTGATGATGTCATTGATTTCTTGGATGAAATCACTCCTGGGGATAGTCCTTGGAAATCTGGACACAGCTGGCTTGGCCTTGATCAAGAACTTCTTGTTCACATGCTTGATGCGCTCAACCCGATCGTTGTCCCGTGCTTTCGAGCTGACTTGATGTCCAAATCTCCATACTCATCAAAATTAGGCAATTTGAGGAGATCATCAAAATAACCTCCATCTAATTTGACCACTACTTCACCTGATTGACTTCTCACAGAACGAGACGCCGAGTCATAACTGGATGCACAAGCCAAAATGAATTCTGGACACTGAGCAGACATGGGAAGACCCGCTGCGAGAGGCAAGCCACTATCGGCTATAGTTTTCATCCATGGAGTTTGGGAGGAACTCCTCACCCTACTCCAGAAATCTTCAATGTCTATATTTCCGAGTTCGGTGTCTCGGATGTCGTAGTTGCAATCAACATACGATGGAGATTCCAGCTTTTTAAACTTGTATTTCATTCTGCTTGACTTCTCGGTCTTTTCCTGAGATGGACCAGGGTCCGACATGAAGGACGTCGAAGGAAGAAAGTTTCGAAGCTCAGAAGATGCCGCTCACCGTGAGAATTTTGACTGCTTTGGATATGCTGGAAGAATGGAAGATTCTGACACTGGCGAAGATGATGTAGGAAAATCCTAAAAACCCGATGCGCTGAAAATGTCGAACTTTGGGAAACCTCGATACGCTTGATAATGTCGAAACTTTGGGAAAGCCCGACACTACCGATGATGTTGGAACGAAGAAAGCCCGACACTTGTGTTGATGCCGAAACTCGGAAAGTCCGACATGCCAAGCCTTCAATATACTTCGGGTCTTCGACACTGCATAATAGCCTTCAAAACCCGAGAAGAGAAAAACAGGGTTTTTCATTGAATTTCAAACATGCAATCTCCTTTTAACCATTCATGTACCAGGCACATAATAAAATTTTGAGGAAATAGCACCAAATGGTAATTTAGAAGAGATAAACCCTAAAACCTAAACCCCTTTTCAAAAGAACTCCAGAAAGAAGAAGAATAAAAATCTTTCAAAACCCAGCAAGAAAATGGGAAGAATTCACGCGCAATCAATCCATAAAAACTAGGAACAAAGAATGGAGAGAGAAATACCTTTAACCAGAGAAAGGAAAGATCAAAAATAGGCGATTCAATCGGGCACAAGCGAGCTTTCGGGTTTCACGGTTGGAAGAGCATGTACGAAAAATCCACGAGTTTAAAATACGTCCGGTAAAAATGACATGGAAATCCACGTATTTATAAGAAAATTGTAATTAATACACTTCAGCTTGGCACGTGCCAACTCACCGACAACTCGGCATGAATGCCATGTCAGCATGTTTGAGAGGTCCGAAAACCCGACACAAGGAGGCTTAGTGCAATTCGGGTTTCGGGTTTGGGAAACACAAGACATAAAGCATGAGATGTTTAGATGCTTCACACTCAAAACCCGATACAAAGGACCTAATCGGACTTCGGGTATCGAAACAGTGACACAAAACATGTTTTGAATAAGACATGTTCCGAAAGTCTGCCGGAGGTCCGAAAACCCGATTTACTCAATATGAAGCGGGTTTCGGGTTTCAGAAAATAGGCGACACAAAGCATGTTAAAACTCATGTCAAACTGTTGGACAAACCCAAATTTCTCAATATGAGGCCAAAAGCAAAATCAACTCCAAAAATTTTGTAGGGGTTATCTAATCGTTTTGTCGTAAACTCAAAACAGAGATAACACAAAGGTAGTTATAGATCCCTTTGGAAGGTGTAAGAACCCAGGTCTAAAGATTTTCCTCATATAATTCTAGGAAAAAGGTGCAAGATAAAGATATTGTTATATGCCACTTATTGGAATGCCATGAAAAAATCCTTGATATGCTCTATTATAACCAAAAAGCAGCACCCTCTCGAGTTTTCATTAATGAATGATGAGAAATCAATTCTTTTGGGTAACAAGGATTGTCTCTCAAGTTGTGGGACTTGCTAGTTGAGAAAAACCTCCAGAGAAGGCTGGTTCCTCTACCTATTTCTAATGCTAAACTACTCCTAAGAAAGGAAATACGACTATCTATTTCTACTCTAAAAATCCATAGGGACTAGGGGAAAGAGAGAGATACATAAAGAGAGAAGATCCTAAAATGCCGGAGGTGATAACATCAGAAAGAGGGGGATGAATAGTCTCAAATGATTGAAAATAAGGGAGAACACTTACAAGGAGGGAAAACAAAAATTCCATAGTTTGAAATGACACTTAAACACCCATTTTTATGGGGCACAATAGAAAGGAAATGTGCAGAGGACATATGAGTTGCAAAACAAACCAATATTATAAAAAAGAGGCAAGAAGATGCAATAAAATGTGAGATAGGGAAAGGGACAGATAAAAAATAACTTTTATTGCTTGAAAAATGTACACAATGTATTATAATGGTGGAAAGATGAAAATAAAAGGAATGATAACCAGATTGTACCAAGCCAAGAACACGATAATAATCAAACATAATGATCAATAAGATGAAAGTAATTCACCAAAATAACTTTACATTAACCTTTGTAAACAAATGAGCAACAATATCATATATTATTATGGAACTCAATGAAATGCAATGAGAATGGGCTTGCTTATATAGGCAAGGAATAACAATCTAAGAACCCGTCAAGGTCATAGATCAAGCCATAAATCAAGGAAAGAACTAGTCATCAAAGGAATAGTTAAGTCCATAGATTTAGGAGAGAACTAGTCAATACCATAGATCAAGGAAAGAACTATACCTAACAACTAGATATTATCTCCTAATATCTAAATAAGATAAAAGAAATATCCACACACATAAGTGAGTGACGATAAATACAATAAAGGTAAATAAATTACCTACGTGAACATGAGCTAAGGTAAATACCTACTCTAATAGAAAATATCCACATGTAGAGGGCCCAATCTGAGGCCTACCACTCAAAATGTAAGGAAGATGCTACTTTTAATAGCGCTCTTGAAATCCAAGAGGGTCCAAACTTTACAAATGAGCATTATCCTATAATATATAGAAGAGAGGATAAGTAGAGGAGGCAAAAGAGATGGAAATTTGAAATTTGAATTTAACTACCAACCGAACTCATTAATTCTCATGTAAAGCACATGGCCCCCTTTAGAAGATCATTCCTTCATGCTACACGATTTGTAGAAGAGAAGGGGTGTTGTTCCTCATTAATGTTGGTGGTTAGGGAATGATTTGATAAATTACATGTTCGAGTCATTGCTTATCTGTTAACCCGTGTTTGATATTTTGGTCCCCAAGA
Source organism: Taxus wallichiana var. yunnanensis (assembly GCA_018340775.1). Classification (NCBI taxonomy): domain Eukaryota; kingdom Viridiplantae; phylum Streptophyta; class Pinopsida; order Cupressales; family Taxaceae; genus Taxus; species Taxus wallichiana. The sequence continues at coordinate 453,566,453 of CM031235.1, read as the reverse complement.
CTGCTTTCAATTTTGAAGTTGTTAGCCTTATAATGTATCCATTGAATGAGACCTTTCCAACAAGATCAATATTCTATATTTGGTTAATTGTGATGAGATTCATGAGAGAAAATGCTCCATTGCTTGTTCTATGGATTTTCTCTACATTTATTCCTTCTTCACGGGTCCGTTGAAATATTTCAATGTTTTGAGTGTCTTACGGTATTTTTATTGTTGGTGGGGTTCTCAAAGTGTCACATGGAATTTTAAGTTTTGAAACATTAACCTTTAAACACCCACGAAACATTGGATCAATGTTCCGTGGCTTTTGATTTAGACACATTCTTCAATTCTCCACAAAGGTAGCTCTGTGGTATTTGAATCCTTCACTAGTGAACAAATCTGCATAAATCATGACTTGCTCACTTCCTTTTTCATGGATTTGTTTAGGACATGTGTAATAATATTTTACTGAATTACATGGAAATTTGAATGGGAATCTCATAGGTTCAATGGATCATGAAAATGAATAACTCCATCTAATGAGTTATTCAAGGTTGCAGAGGTGAAATTTTGGATAACAATTTGGCAATTCAATGGGGTGATCTACCTGCTAGATAAAGAGATTAGTGGCCTTGGAGAACCCATTGGGAATGGAGTCCACCTAGTGATATGAAACTAGTCAAAAACTTGGAAATTTTTATCCCGAAATCCTTCGAGTACCATTTGGAATTGTTGCATATTGCCTCCTTTTTTTAAATTTGAACTGCCATCCTAGAAGCAACAAAAGAGCACACATAGGAGAAAAAAACCTATACTATCAATGAGGAAAAGTGCTAGAAGCACTTAGAGGAATTGAAACCTAAACTAATATATACAAGGGAGTGTATTGTTTAGTAACAATTCTTGAGATAGATCCCATTGAATGGGATTTGTATAAATTCTCCATATAATTTTGACAATTGGAAAACATTGTTTGAATTACATCCTGAGATCGTGTAGGGGCCACTCCATATTGCATCAAACTTTGAATGTCTACTTGATTTAGCTCATCTGTATCTAACTTCAGGACTAGATCTCCTTCTTAGAAACTCCTAAATTTTTCTTTCTTGTCAAAGCACTTCTTAATCTGAGCTTGATATTTTTCCATTTCATATCTTTGCTTGATTTCTCAATTCTTCTAGCTCCACGGGCTCTGCATACCTAAATTCCATGGATTGAAACTCGGATAATTCCAACTATTTGATGAGTTCAAATGCCTTTAATTCAATAGATATTGGGATCCTTTCTTCTTTAGCATAAATCAATTTCAAAGGGGAGCTACTAGTTGATCTCTTGGGAGTGATCCTATTAACCCAAAACGCTGATTTCAACTTTGTATGCTAGGTACTGATTCTCATCCAAATTCCTTTTGATCCTCAAAATATTTTTTTATTGGAATCAACCTACCCATTACCTTGGGCATAATAATTTTAAGAGGTTTTCAAGTATATGCAATATTTTACAGCCCAATCAAATATCTTTGTGCCAAGGAATGTCAAAGAATTATAAAAATGATTATTAAAGGTAAACCAAATCTAGTCACAATAACTTCATAAAAATCCAAGATGCTAATCTCATTTTCTTTCTTCAATGATATTACCTCTGTCCACTTCATGAAGTCGTCTGTGGTTGTGAGGATCCACTTGTGACCTAGCCTTGAATGTAAGTTGATTACTCCAATGAAATCCAATCCCCATTGCATGAATGGTTCATTTACAAATATGGGGTGGAGTGGAAGGGCTGCTAACCTTTCTTTCCTTGTGAAGAATACACATTTATTACATTTCCGATCCATGCATGAACAGCTTATTGAAAAGGCTAGGCCAGTAGTAACCAAATTTCATGATCCTGAGAGCTATTTCCTTAAGAGAAAAGTGCCCTCCCATTTCTACATCATGGAACTCATGTAAAATTTTCTCAATCTTATATGTCTTAATGCATCTCAATAGGACATCATTCATGTCTTTCCTGAATATGATGCCATTAATAAGAACAAAGGGAATGGAATGAAGTATGAAATATATCCTTTTGGATTTGTTCAATCCTTGATGGAATTGGCCTATTTGGAGGAAGTTGATTACATCATGAGTCTAACAAGGAATATGAAAAGAATCAACTGGTTGATCTTGATCATTTTTAACCACAAGGATGGAATCTTCATCAGTCTATTAGTTTGAAGCTAATTATTCATATAATCCTTTACCTCAAACCAGATTAGTCACTTTGATGTCAATGTCATATTCCATCACTTTGGTTATCTAACCAACTATTTTCTCATTTAGATCCTTGTTCAAAAGGAAGTCTTTCACACCAACATGTGAAACTAGTAGATGGATCTTATTGTTGGATACATGGTTCTTGAATTTCTTCAAACTTCTTATAACAAGGGAATGCTTTTCAAAAAATGAGTATTTTACCTCGTAATTCTCTAGACCTTAGCTAAAAATGCAACAGTTGGTCCAAACCTTCTTCATTTAGCTACACAAGTATGACATATATTGTTCCAAAGTGGTACCAAAAGCATACAAAATGAAATATTTTATAAAATAGGGTTTGATGAGATTTGAGGCCCATGTAATTACTTTTTTATGTATTCAAAGTTGTTCTTTCCTTAATTATTCCACCTGAAGACCATGTTCTTCTTGAATCGATGTCAATGGTTTGACAAGGTCGAAAACATTTGGGAAAAATTTATGACAAATTTAATTCTTACTAAGAATCTTTGGAGTTATTTCATGTGACTAGAAATGGCAATGAAAGGATAACATTAAATCTTTCTAGATCAATGGTCAATCCTTCCTTAGAGAAAATATGTCCAAGGTGTTTGCCTTCATGTTCTAGGAAGATGCAATTTTGGGGTTAAGAGAAAGGAAAAATTGTCTAGACCTTTTGAATACTTGTATGAGATAGAGAATGTGGACATTTTCATTCTTAGAGAAAATGTGATATCATCCAGGTACACAAGAACAATGTTGTTGATTAGTCCCTTGAATGCCATGTCCATGGCTCTCTAAAATGTTGCTCTGTATTGGATAACCTGAATAACATTTTTATAGACATAGGTTCCCCATTTGGTGATAAAATTTATATTGAACTGGTCTTCCTCCTTTACCATGATCTGATTATACCCCAAGTAGCCATCCAAAAGAGAAAACCTTCCGATCCAAAGAAACCATTTTAAATATTTGTTCCATTGAAGGTGGTGGGTAATGATCCTTTAGCGAATCCTTGTTCAAATCCCTAAAATCAACACACATTATGATTTATCCATTCCATTTCCACACTGGAACTAGGTTGGAAACCCAACATGAATGCTTGATGAGAAAAAGTAATGTTTTCCTCAATCAACTTGTTTAATTATTTCTTCATCAAAGGATCAACACGTGAATTTACAAGTCTCTGTTTTTGTCTAATAGGCTTCATGGTTAAGTACAATGCAATGGTGTGTTGAGATAAAATAGGATCAAAACCTTTAAGGTATTCATAGCTCCATGAAAAAACATCAATTTTTTTTTGGAAAATCTCTACAAAAGCATGCTTTTCATGTGGAGTTCTTACCTTACCAATCAATTAATTTAGCTTCACTAACTAATATGGGTTCCGAGTCTTCACCCTTAACCATTATGTTTACCTTTTCTTTTTTGAGCTGGTCATTGGGGTTGAAAATGGATTCCAAGTTCACTATGCCCTTAGGTAGTTTATTTTTCTTAGTTGGACAACTTGGTCTCCATATTAACTTTCCAACTTGTCTTGGTTATTTATAGAAAAATCAACCTCTTCTTGAATAAAATTGACAATCTACTGATCATTTTAAAACACTTTCCAATTTGTGTCATTGAATGGTATAGTAGGCCTTACTACTACCTTGATACTAGCTTGTATTTTGTCTCTCTTGAAATCCTCAACAACATCAAACTTTTCTCTAAAAACAGTTAGTATGTTAGCTGATTCATTCTCTTTTCTTGGGATGGAAAGGATGTTTAAAGCTTCAAAATATTCCATAAGATCCCACACTCTATGATTATAAATTATTAGTATGTCATTCTTGGCTGCATTTGATCTTCTAACTTTTGACACACACTATCAATTCACTATCCTCGAAGTCTGAAATTTCTTGATATTCTTCTTCCTTACCCACTTCAAGACATGGATGAGGGACACATATTCTTATGTGTTGTTAGAGAAACTGAATTATAATTTAAAGGATGAATACTATTTCATACCTGTAGGAGATATAAGGACTACACCTCCTCTTGCTCCTTGTTTTCTCCTTGATCCATCAAATAACATCTTCCAAATTCCATCTTCTTATTTGATACTTGGCTTTATAATGATAGGAAAAGGAAAATTCCCTTCATGCGGACAATAGATACTAAGACCAACCTCCTCAATTTGTTGATACAAATCAAAATCACGACACTCATTCCCCACTCATTAAGTAACAAATTAGGAATGATTATAATATGAATATCTCTATCTTGAGCATTTGGGAAATCTTCTTGTTCAAAGATGGTGCAATATTCATTGACGGGGCTAGGAACATAAGTCTCTATATGGTATTTATTAATCAGTTTAAACTTGATAGTAACCTTAGTACCATACATGGGTTTGAAGAACATATGGGACCAAATCAACCAATAGGTATCCTCAAATTTTGGTAGTGAAGTCTCCGAAAAGTATAGAGAAAAGTGTAGAGGTAAATCAATTATGAAGATATCTTGGGGAATAGAAAAGTTGGGGCATGAATGCAATGTTAGGCTTAAACCTTTGATGACCCTAATAATTCTTACTACTATTCTATCTAGCTGTACCACTCCCTTAGAAAGAGATTCATACTTGAGATCCAACCGATACGCAACCTAATTTGGCATCACAAAGCTTCTTGCACCTAAATCAATCATACAATTGTGCACTAAATGTTTTCCAATGATCTCGAACCATTGTAAAGGAATTGTGTAGACTTTATAAACCCCAAATGATGCCCCCTCTTTGGAGGGTGTAAAATATGTCGATGATAGGAGAATGTGGCCCCTAAAAGAGAACCAACCCCATGAAATCTATGCCCTACAGGGAAAAGGAGTGCGCTTGGTAGAAACCAAGGTGTGCATAAATAAGGATGGATAGACAAAAGAAATGTTAGTAAAAAAACAAATGTATATAAGATGGAAAATGTCAAGTACACAAACAATGAAAAAAGTACCAAACATAGTAATGTAAACATGTAAGGAGACAAGTAAGCAACATAAATCGGGTCGTAAACATGGGACATTACTGATGATTTTGTAAGAAACACAAGGCCATCATGGCCACAAATAATAATAAAGTGTGCGAGACAAAACATAAGGCAAATCCCGCATATAAGAAGTAAACAAGTACAAACAAGTAAAGACAAACATACAAAGAAGTAGTCATGGAAGCATGTAATCTTATAAAACAAGTGCTACACATGGAACACCCGTTAGCATGTTAGAGAAATAACCAATATGTCAAAGCATGAATAATAAAGTAATGTAAAGTGTTAAGTAAAAATGAAACAATAACACTGAAAGAGATGAATGTGGATTCATGATACGTGCAAGAGATCTATATATGCGATCAAACTAAACAAAGGTGTATATGCACATTTTGGATAGTACATATAATGGCATATAAGAAATCAATCTAACATGTGTAGTAAAGTGAACATGTAAAACACTAATAAATAAGAGTAAATACCCCCAAAATAATGTAGTATGCCGTACATGGATGGAATGTAATGCAAGATGGAATGATAGGAGCCATGTGGCCCCAAGTGAATGGAAATGTATGTGCGATGCTCATTCCCCCACCCCCTCAATAGTCAAGAATGAACCATAAACGAGAGTGCATCTTCGGGAAATGGTCAATGTGTAGGTTGTCTCTACCATGTTATGATGAGTATGTATGTAGTAGTGATGAAATGTGACATATATAATAAATTTGCGTGAACCTTATAGCCTAAGTGTATATCACAAATTAATGAATGGATGAGTGATTATTTATCCCTAAGCGTATATCACTACATGATGAATTAACAAGTGATGATTTCTCCCTAAGCGTATATCACTATAAGATGAATGAAAAAGTGATGATTTATCTCTAAGCGTATATCACTATATGATGAATGGTAAAGAGTGGTGATGTAACCTAAGGTGTATACCACTACACGATTATATAATAGGTGATGATTTAGCCTAAAGTGTATGCCACTAGCCTAGGATTTGTCCCATGATGAAAGGTTGGATGGTAAATACGTGATGAGTGTAAGGTCCATTTGATTTGTAAACCATCAGTAGTCAAGTATGGACCGAGGAACTAAAGTGCATCATAGGGTAGTGAGTGCAACATGTAGAAGAAAATGGAATGGTAAAAATAAATGACCATGTGATGAGTAGAATATGTAAATACGTGGTATATGAAATGTGATGGTAGGTATGTAGAATGCATAAAAGGTAATGTATAATACATAGTTTTAGACATGTAGATAGATGAGTAATGTAGTACGTAGGGATGAATGTAATGCTAGAATAGAAGAAGATGACATGAAGACACACAATGTATGATGCATGGTATATGACTATATATACAATGTGATGCAACAATTATAAATAACCTAATAGTGTATGATGTAAAACATATAAGGTGAGGACTAGTATAATGTGGAAGTGGCATAATGTTGTAGACAAATGTAAATAATGAATGGTCTATGGTGTATGATGTGCAATGTGTGATGAAATGCAATGTATAATGCCTATAGTACAATGTGTGGGGTTCAGTGTGGTAGTAATCCCTCAATAGTCAAGTGTGAACCAAAGCCCAAGAGTGTGTCATTGGGTAATGATGATGATGACAAAGTGTCTAAATGAAGAGATGATAAATGTGAAAATGATATGAGTGAGGGGGAAATTTGAAGTTCTATGTCCCACGAGAATATAGAAATGAGTGAGCTAACCAATGATAGTGCAGGATGCATGTCCTCCACCTGATGTCTGCGAGGATGGGAGAGTAGGACCATGATCTAATAATGGTGGTATGGTAGAAAATCATTGTCTTTGGTGAATGAATTCTATGCACATGTGATGAATGAATATAGGATGAAGGTCGTGGTGTAGTAAAATGTGTCGGAGATGGAAATATACATGATGCTTTGAATGCGAAGGTGATTAGAAACTATGTGGAATAAAGCAAGGCAACAATTGACGCCGAGAAGGAGTGAATATCCTAGGAATAGGCCTATGCCAATGTGTAGGATGAGCGGAATGATGCGATCATGTGGGCCGGTACTTGAGAAGCTGAATGAGGAGTAGACTATGTATTGAACAACATAGGATGAGACATGTTAGAAGAGGTAGATGACACATGAGTGACTGTATGAGGAGTCGATGACAACGGAGGCAATGGAGGGACACCATCAATAGAAATGACTTGTGTATTATAAATGAACTTGAGGCATAAATGATTCATAAAAATGATAGATTGAGAGTGATGAATCCAATTGATACCAAGAAGTATGTTGCATCCCTCAACTATGTTTCCAATGAGGAAAGGGATGAGCATAGTAAGATGACCAACTGTGACATGTAACTTAACAACACCAAAGGGCTTGTGGAAGGGATACTCAATTTGTGAATGAAGATATTTGATAGCCTTAAGAAGGTACATAGAACATGTGCTAATGGGCCATGATGGGTCAAAATTAGTATTGTTGATGGAGTTCGTAAGCCAATAAATGCCTGAATGTGTAAATGATTAGATGTAATATTTGCATGAAAATCATGATCGGAAAATAAAATTATTGGAAGTGAAGTATCGATATGTGCTATTAAGAAATCTAAAGTGTCGATTTAGGAGGAGACACCTGCGTGGTTTTTATGGTTAGTAGAAGAATCGGATACTTTCTTTTGTGTTGGTGAGAGTCATTGTTAAATATTTTTAGCTTACCTTTATCGTTACTTGGTGTAAAGTTAGCGGATTCTGTAAACTCTAGTTTGTTTTTGTAAATTAGATCTTGGATGACTATGCGGAGTTTGAAAATATATTTTTGAATGTCCCACACATCGATGGTAATCAAAACAAAAGTTATCATTGTAATTTCTACCTTTTGGTCGTGATGGGTCTAACTCAAGTGGTGGAGGAAGGGTAATAAGGTTGTTGTTGAGAAGTTGCTTTAATATAAGATGTGGAGCCATCAGAAAGTTACTAAACAAACATCGAGATGGTTGTGATTGAACTTATTTAGAGGGAGTAATGGCGTTGATGGTGATTTTAGTGTATATTGGTTTAGATGTAGATGGTTTGAATGGTGCCTTACTTTGAAAATGTATGGAGGATGGAGCTTGTTCTTGATACTTAAGCTTGTTGATGGATAAGAGTTTAGTTTCACGAAGCTTAAGAGTATGAAAAATTTTATCAAAGGAAGAAAAGGTCTCAAAGATAACACTTTCTTGAAGAGGTAGTAAAAGACTCTGAATAAACAAGTCCTAAAGCTCAGAGTACGCAAGAACATTTGTCATCTTAGCGAGATTGTTATTATACCTTAAAATGTAGTTAGCTAAATGTTCATTGGATCCTTGCTTAAGTTGTGCTAACTGAGCATAAGAAATCTTAGAGCCTATATTGATGGAGAAATGTGTAAGAAAGGCATCAGCTAGATGCATGAAAGAAGTGATAGAGTGAATAGGTAAGTCATAAAACCAACGCATCACATAATCATGGAGGATACGAGGAAATATTTTAGCTAAGAGAATATGATCATCATCAAAATCTAAGAAAACTACATAAAACAATCTAAGATGATCTTGTGGGTCACCATGCCCATTGAAAATGGGCAACTTATGGGTGATAATGCTAGGAGGAAGCGGGTAAGTTGAGATGGTAGACACAAATAGAGTATGTAATAACAAGGTAGAATCTAAAGATGGTGATGTGTGTGAAGTAGTTTGTTGTAGCTTACAAATTTGAGCTTGAAGATCATGATAAAGATAAGTTAATTATTGATTACCAAAAGATGAGACTTTTCATACATGAGAAACTAAGAGTGGTGTAAATGATTGGTAGGAGTAGGGACAAAATCGGGAATGGTATAAATAGGAAGAAGAGTGGAAGTAGGAAGTGGAGTGACAATGGAAGTGGGTACGGAGGTAGAAACAATAAGTTCTACGCAAATTAGTAGCTTCCTCTTGAGGAACATGCAAAATTAAATCTAGATCTTGAGGATGTTCAACAAGGTGATCATTGATGGCCTTAAGGTGAGATTTAGTAAATTCTTCATGAGATTGATGATAAAGGAAAATAAACCCTAGTAAGGAAAGAAAGAATAAGTTAGAAGCATATATAATTGAGTCGGGTTCACTAAAATGATTAACTATAAATGGACTAAGTAGTGCGGGGATAGTTAATATAAGCTATGAAAATCTGTACTAAAGTAAATACATGCAATAAATGAGAATGAAAAAAACTTAACCACCATGAAAAGGAAATGCTAACCCTAATATGTAAAAGAGAGTGAGGAAATAACTTAGGTGATAAGAGATGTACATCGAGAGAGTGTCGTAGAGATGATTGGAGAAATTAGGAGCAAGAATGACTATGAAAGAGCCACGAAAAGGGTAGTAGATCTGGAGGATCTAGATGGACTGGGCACCTAAAGAGGAATGGGAACCCAATGGAACTTTGGTATGAATTATGGGCACCACTCAGTCGCCGTGTAAAAGATCGAAAACTGATTTTTATAGGCTCGAAGGTGGTTTGAAACCATCGCCATGTGTCATATCAAATTCCTATCATGCGCTTGATGTCATCAATACTCCAAGCTGAATAAAAGGTCTACAAAACCAAAAGTAAGAATCAAACCCTAAAAAATAACAATGCATATGAAGGGGTGATACTGTCCTCAATGACCAAAATGATGGACTTACTAACTGAGCACTGCACTACATCTCAGACCCGATGTAGTTCTATGTGCAAGTGTGTGTGATCATGCCCTAGGTTTCTCTTGTGCCAGTCACACTTTGTGAAGTAGTGAGCAATAAATATGTGTAGAAAATGTAATAGAATGTGTGCATGGAATAGAATAAAATCCCCCTATGAAGTGTGATGCAAATGTCCTAGCCTTGGTCTTGATGATGGAACTATGTGGATGCAAGTGATATCCAATGCAATATATGGATGAAAATATAGATGGAATGATAGTATTAAGTGATGCTAGTTCCCTCCTTATGGTATTTTAACTTTATATTTATAGGGTTATCTTATTTTAATTTCGTAATTAACCTCAAAAGCCTAACCACAAGAAAGATAAAGATGTCAAATGACTAGAAAGAGTCCAAAAAGTGGTGGGAAAGCTTGAGAAGGATCAATTTTCCCGGTGGGACCATGGCACCCATGGGAACCCTAGTCTTTGATCGGCACCTTGGTCAAGGCTAAATAGTGGGAAATGACCAAAATAGATTGGGAATGTGGAAAAAAATATGTGGTAATGACGAAATAAAATAAAATAAGATGGCCTAAAGATGGGGGTTAATTAGTACTTTCTTCACTCAAGAACCTTATAAATAGTAGTATGATGTCGGGATAAATAAATGTCTAAATTGCATGATTTTATGACTATAATTATTTTGAAGAAGAACCAAAGCTTGAGATGAACTAGCCACATTTGGATTATATGGTTAAAGTGGTCTTGTAGGAGGAAACTGATTCGATTTGGAGGAACAACTTGGAATGAGAATTTGTTTGATTGATAGGGGGCTTGTTAGGTTGTTATGTAAGCTGATAAGGTCTGAAATTTTGGGCTTCTTTGGCTCTAAATAGATATAAATTCATTCCCAAAATTTTGCAATTTCTTTATCACTTATTGCAACTCAATAGAAGAGCTTGAGGAAGTAGATGTTTGACTAGAAATTTGGTTTCTTGAAGTTGGAATATGAGCTAATTTAGGGGTATTATGGGAAAAAAATGCCTCAATCTCTGGGAAGATGGGCACAAGAAGTCTAGGACAAGTTTCCAATCCTAAATAAGGATATTCTCTACTATAATAACAATGTTATAAGCATCTGGTAATGTTCTACCCCCATAGACCGAATCATGACTGAAATATCACTATTCAAAGCCTTTAGATTATCAAGAAAGGAATATTGGGGTATATGTGTTACCACTTAAGGAATTTTGTCCCAAGTCCTTTGAAATATGATGTTAAAATCAATCATCTGTTCATTTGGGTCTCTCTTTGTTGTGCTCGAGTTTCTCTATCAAAGAAAAGTGATCTAATTTATCTTTAAAATGATTGCAAAGAGATGTGCTTTGAGTTGATCCCAATTTTGAATTAAATCAAGTCTCATACTTTTGTACCATTATATATCTTTTCCTTTGAAATATGAAACAAAAATTCTAACTACAACATCCTTTTCAATAATAAAATGGACTAAATAGACATTAACAACATATTGAATATGGTTAGTTGGGGTAGTATGATTTTCACTAGTGAAGAAAATAATACTTTTAAGTGTAGACAACGATATATGATGTCGTGTATTGAGAGCTAGAGGACTGCTACCATTTAAACTAAAAATGGCAGATTTATTTAAAGATCCATGAATGGATTAGGTCTTAGAGCCTTAGATGACAGAAAGAAGGGACTAATAAGAGGAGTAGAGAGGACTCGATTAAAGGTGACAATGGTCTTTGAACCAATATGAATCTCTTTCTTCTCCTTGGTGAAAAATGCAAGTAGTCAAAATACTCTTCTCTTGATTTTCTTGATGTTTTCTAGATCCTTCTCATGAAATTGAGACACTAACACTACTGAAACCAAGTAGATAAAACATTCGAGTCATCAAATGTGTTATTGTAAAGCCTTCAAAAGGATGAAGTTTACCAAGATACACACCAAAACTTGGAAAAATAGAAAGATTAACTTCTAAACCATCCCAACGGGTGTGCGGAATCTTATTATCAACAAAAATTAGCACCCTATAATTTGTCATGAATGAATGATGAGTAACCAATGCTTTTGTGTAACATGGGCTTGTCTCTCAAGTTGTGTGATTTGGATACTTGAGAAAAACATCTAGAGAAGGATGGTTCCTCTACCTATTTCTAATGCTAAACTACTCCTAAGACAGGGAATGCGACTATCTATTCCTACTATAACAATCCACAGGGGCCAAGGCAAAGAGAGATGCATAAAAACCGAAGATCCTAAACGGACGGGGGATATCAATAGAAAGAGGGGCTGAACACTCTCACATGAGTGAAAAAGGGAGAACATGTACAAGGAGGGTACAAAATGTGTCATAGTTTGAAACAACACTCACAAACCCATTTTCACGAGGCATAATAGAAAGGAAACTGTAGAGGACATAGGGGTGAAAACATACAAGTGTGTCCCACTTGGTGACCAAAAAAATTTAAAAATTTGAGTAGTAAATAAATATTTTAAAATACTATAAAAAATTTAAAAAATCGAGTAAAGTCTGGATGCCTTGCACCTTAGTATATTTAAACTCTTAAAAATACATGTTTGGTCATTTTTATGTGTTTGGTCATGTTTTTTTTTTTCGACATATTTTGATAAAGGTACAAAACTACAAAAAAGTAAGAATATGTAATAAAATGAAAGCTAGGGAAAGGAATAACACCTTTTCTCATGCAAATGTGCAACATGGAAATTGACAATTTTCGAGCATGACAACAATACCCATGTGTTGAAACTTTCAAGTTTTACCATTCCAAGGCACCCCAAGCATTTCTAATTAGTCGATGGCCTCCTAGTTAATGTTAACTTAGTCCCTTAGGTGAATTAGGAAAGTCAAGTCAACCCCTAGGTGATTTTAGGAGTTCTTGAAAAATACTATTTTTGGGCAATGTTGGGAAGGGCTACCACTAGCCTTCCTAAGACCAAATGCAACCCCATCAAGTAGAAAAGAGGAGCCAAATATAACAAGGAGATGAATTAAAGGCTTAGAAACATCATGGAATTAATTTTGGAAGATTCAGAAATATTTGGAGGAGTTGGGGCAATTTCATAAAAAACTGGGTTCACAAGCCTCGATAGTACACAGGTCAATAGAGCTACTTGAACTTAGGGAAGTGCTTCCAGGATCACTGGATGGACTTAAGAGATAAAAATACATATTAAAAATGGGAATTGAAAGCTATACAATATGGTGAAGTCAGGATCTTTCATAACACTTTGGTGTAATAGGTTTATATGTATTTTTTTTTCCATGTTCAGCTAGAGAGACAAATCAAAAATCCTATTTTTCATGGATTAAATGGAGGAATAAATAGATGATACCCAAACCATTGGATTAAGAAGGCCATTTTTATTCAAATTCATATAAAATTTTGCCAAAAAATCCATTGGAAGCTCAAGATATGGTCATTCTAAGTAGCCCTCAAGGTAAGCTTCCCAGATTACTAAAATTTTGACGAGGACATGTGTCGGCTCAAGAGCTTGACATAGTTTTATGTCCCTTTTTCCCTCAAGCTAAGGGATATGAGGTACTTGTAAAATGTTCCTAGCCCTAATATGACCTGTGGTCACACATAAAACCTTCTCATCGCTTGATTCAGCCCCCGTGTGTGCTTGCAGGTGCTTATTCCCTCAATCAATCGAGATCATGACAAGTGTCATAACTAGGTGCAATGTGAAAATGATGACCCTTATGTCCCTTTGGAAAAGGGACATGAGGGACATGAAAATTCCCACAGTCCCTTATGGTCCTCAAGTCATCAATGTGACCATCTTTAGTTTAAATTTCAAGCCCCTAGAGCTAGGCTGAAGCCAAATGCATAACCATCGGATGCCCTCTAAGTGTCAGCTCTAGGCATGATGTGTAATTTTATGTCCCTTTCATACCTAAATTATTGAGAAAAATAGGGGATAGGAAAATGCAACCATTACACTGTATACCTCCTAGTTTCCCACATGACCAACTTCCAGCCCCTAGGTGCTTTTCTTAAGTTTTAAGCCCTAGTGCTTGATCGTTGGATTTCTACCAAGTGTCGCATTGAGGTGCGACATAAAATTTTATGTCCCTTTCATCCATTAATGCTTAAGGGTCATCAGGATCAATTTTTTTCCCCACCCCTGGTATGCATTTTTGAATTGCTTTAAAGTTGGCATTTAGCTTTATTTCCCGCCACTTCTTCTTCATAGTTCATACCATGCCATAACTTTGTGATTGCTTACACCCAGTCCACCATTTCTGCACCAAACCAGATCTTCCATTAAAACCAAACCCTCCACTCCATGAAATTACACAGTTTCTAGAGGAAGGATTGATCAAAAGAATCAAATAAACAAAGGATGAAGGAGAAAAGTGAAGAAATCCATCTGAAAACCTCCATTCTGTGAGACGAAGATCCAGACATATCTTACAAACCGGTGCACAAAATGAGGAGCTGTTTTTGCTGCATTATGTATTTTAAAATCCCACAAAACCTCACCTACAGAACTCCCATTTATATCAAGGAGTGTGCGTAGTGAAGAAATCCCTTTCTTGGCACAACAAAGGTGAAATTCAGATTTCCGTCAAACCGAAACAATCATCGGTTTGAAGAGAAAATTCACCAGGTGGAACAAGAAACAAAACCCCACAAAAAAATATTTTTGTCACAAATGGAGAAGAAAACTAAACCTATGAATTTCAAGCTCCGTTAATGGCTACCGTGTCTAGAGTTGCTACTAGGTGAAAATTTTGAAATTTTAAAATCTCACGAACCAGTGAATGGGTAAGCCTAAGATTTCAGAGGAGTGATATTGGGAAAAACCCATATCAAAAATTTCATTCCACCGTGATTCAACCATCAAAAGATCACTTTCTAAAAATAATTGGTCTTCTACATGAGAGACTAATATTTTGGGTAATTCACCAACTAAAGAAGCTACGAATAAGGTGGTGAACATAGAAGCAATATCGTAGACAAAAATCGTCAAAATGGTCCTCTTGGTCTAGAATTGACACTTACTAAAAATAGTAAGTGGTCTCGAAGCACATGCTAAAAATAGAAAAATGGTTCATAAGGTGGGAGGAACACAAGGAGAAAGATAAATTCGAGTTGCGATATCCGATTGAGGTTTGAAGGAGATGTTTTTTCATACTTACTAAAAATAGTAAGTCATTCCAGAGGGTGAATTTCACAGAAGGAGCATCCCAAGAGTTGAACATTCAGATTGGTAGCTGTAGTTGGAGTTCAGAGAAGGATTTCCACACTTACTAAAAATAGTAAGTTGCCCGTTCCAGAAATAGTAAGTGTTGAGGAATCATGAAGTACAAATGGACAAGATAGAAGCCGACACAACCTTTCACTTCTGAGTATGAGATAAAAGACAATGATGTCTCATATATGGAATTCAATGATCTAAAGGCCCACATGACAGCCAAGGAAAGAGAAAATATTGAAGACCAACTATTCATAAGTGAATTGTTCGCAGCTGCAGGACACCCCGTGTCTGTACAAAGCTTTGAGTCGATCTTGGTCTTCTCACACAACTATGAGCCCAAAACATGAATAATTGGAGTTGACAATGATATGGAAATGGAGGTTATTAGTCCTAGAACCATCTTGCTTGCTCTGTAAATTCCGACATCACCTAGCATGGTCATTATATAAAAGGAAATGGCGGTGCATGAGTGGGAGAAAATGGATGCCTACATGCAAGGTATTGCACTAGGATCATATATGAAGATAGGGAGAAAATCCTATAGGATGCCAAAAATTCTTTCGAGATGTGAGTTTCAAGAAGGATACTCAGATGCAATCACTATACTCAATAGGGTGATGGGAAAATAAAACATGGGAGACTTTTAAGATTGGATGAGCCTTTTCATCTTGATAGTGACTGAAGGAAAATAAAGAATTGACTTGGGGAAGGTCATCAATGACAATCTGCATTTGCAATCGCTTCACGTGCCCATGACAAAGAATTTCCACATGAATTCTTATATGGTCTATTTTCTCGCAAGCTCAAGGTCATTTCAAGGGATTATCCCTCACACGAACATTGCTTTGCGAAGGTGCCCGCATTCGAGAAGCTCATGTAGTTGATAATGGAGGAAAGCCACATGTACTTCACCTGCGTGAATGATGCATTCATGATGTATGTGGTCCGAACCTTGGAGGGTGATTTGGAGGCAAGGATTTCACCACAAATGATGTCCTTATTAAAAAAACATGTCTCTTATTTTATATAATTATCGAATTTCTCCTACCTATGAGTTTCCGAATTTGAATAAGCTCCACTAAGGTTTCCCAAGTACCTTAGTGATGACATTGTACTATTTGAGCTCTGTATATAGTTCATATAGGTAAGTTCAATAGGCTTAGGAGCAAGAAAAAGAAGTTGATTTCATTTCCCATCTCTCTCGGGGTATTCTCATGTAGGAATGTGAATGATGCATCTCATCTGGAGGCTACCTTCACATATTTGACTCTACATTCCTATGCTTCTAGGCCATATTTTGACATTCGAGGTGATCTTGACTCACGTAACATCCAAATTTTAAGACTTATAAACAATGTAATTTTTTAACATAATGTTCTCTGTTCTAAATTAATATAATTCAAAACACACATTCCATTACCAATCCATCTCATAACAGAAAACCATATGCAACTGTAATGACTCGGTGAATACCGATCTCTCCTTCTATGACTCGATATTAAACCAATCTCTTATGTTAACTTGTTTAAGTGTATACTGTGTATACTTGGTTCTTTTACCTTGTTAGGGCACTCAACCATTCTCGTCTAAGAAGCCTATCTGAATATCTGTTACCGATATTCATTTGAAATCCTGTATCTCAGCCTAGGTGACATAAGACAATGACACCAACAACTTGTGATACTTTGGCCAAAGTTTTAAACATGTCTACCATGTTTACATTCCAAGATGTCATACTCATTGAAAGGAATGCATCCTTCACCACACTTGTCTTCATTATCAACACTGGTCATCCTTGACTACTATCAACCCAAATCCAAATCAAAGCTTCAAACTAAACATGGGAAACTTACATTTACTAGTGTGGAAGACTACTCGTGGTGACTAAGGATACATAGACATACTCAATCAAATTTCATCGATTGTGTGTCAAGTTGTAACATCCTCATTTTATAACTTAGAACAAGTGAATTTTTTTTTTTTTTTTTGATAATTGCATTCTGGTTCTAAATACATAATTTAGAACTCACAAATCAAATAACCATTCTTATAACAGACAACCATATGCAGCTGTAATGACTCGGAGTACCTCCGATCTATTCATTCCATGACTCGGTAATCTACCGATCTATTCATGAGTAATAAGAGTTGGTGTTTTTATTTAACACTTTACTCTTGCGGTTCTCTTCCCTACTCTGGGATTCAGAATGCTCTATCCAAGGAACCTAACTGAATAATTGTTACCATTATTCATCGGCATCTCATCCCTTAGACTAGGTGAATTAGGACAACGCAATCAGCAGCTTGCGATACTTTGGCCAAAGATTTGAAACATACTGTTTATGTCTCGTATTCCTTAACGGCATACTCGTCAATCTGGAATACGCCCTTCACCCCATTCTTATGTTATATAGAATGTCTTATACCGACTACTGTCAGTCCTTCCTTTCACAACTTAATCACTCGGAGACAGATTAACAAGGTGATAATGTTATAGGGATGCCCATGAGTATTAGGGATACGATGACATACTGGTTTAACCCTACAGTTAGACCAGTGTGTCAAGATACCCCGAACCTCCTAGGCAGCCTTATAACCTGATCACATTCCTAATCGGTCCTTGAGTAACTCGTTCAAACAAGGTGTAGATCTTAGCGATCAATGCAAAGGGTGTCGTCATAAGTCCCCTGCATTGTTGTAACTTCGAGAAGATCCTAATCTTCTCGGAGGTACAACCCTGCAGTTGACTTGTGTCGTCAACCTTTAATCCGCCTCGAAAAGATCTACTTTATAATATGCGTTACGCACTTTGAGTTTTAAATTACTTAAAGACTTTTCCCCTAGGGTTAGTCTTTCCTGATCCCTGGATTCTTCGTCTTAAGATGACCTTCCTCAATAAAACCCATTGCATGGTGGAGATATTAAGGCTAAGGTCTCATCAAGGAGTTATTAGAATACACATGATTCTAAAACAACAGAATTGGACAATATCTCATAACCTACATATGAGATTGCCATCTGAACCCTATTAGATTTATTTCAGTTCCCTTAACAGAATTTATATCATACTTAATAGTATAAAGATATAAATGGTTAAGAATCCAATTTAATGTTGTCTGTCATACTCGGGACTAGGGATTAGTAATTTACCTTAGCTTGATTAGTTTTCTTGCTTAGGTTCATTTTAACCCTATATTTTAAAAAAAAGACAATGATTTAAACTTTAATTTAGCTTTCGATAGAACAAATGAGATCTACTAAACACTCATAAGAATTCTATCACATTTTCTTAAAGCTTTTATTGACAATCACAAAAGCATCCAAATTACACAAAGATAACATTGCCACTCTGGTATATAAACCGAAGAAGGTCAACTATCAGAATAAGAATACAACACATAAGTATCAAATACTTATTTCAATTCCTTTCAGAACTATACAATTACATTTTATGCAAGCAGCATACTTGATACAATGCTTAACGGAAAAGAAACATCTTTCCACTTTTTGTACATTTAGATAATCAAGCTGTAATTCATTATAAATCAAATAAAACAATCTGATCATCCTGTCAGATCTGCATTGCTTTTACCACTTACGGCAACCATCTGCAAAAATAGTCAACATGAGTCAGTTCGATGAACTGAGCATGATAAGCACTAACTTTTAAAACAATTGCAATCCGTCAATTGTTTTCATTAAACACCCTGTTTAAATGAGATCAATTATCCAAACAAGTAAACATAATCAGACTATGCCTTTGTAATACAAAAATGACTACAAACGTGTAACTCTATCATCGTTACAGAATAGTCCTAAACACTTCTCAAATATTTCATCAAATATTAAGAATCAAAGAATGAAAGTATCCAAACAATTATCTTGAATCCAAGATCCGCAACATTGAACAAATCGTTACTTTCATCAGAATAAGGAATATCATAGCAAATCAATAAGATACAAAAACAATTCCAACTGTTAAATAGATATCAACATGCATTAATATAATTAAAGAGAAAGAAACAAATCATTCTCCTTTCCCTTCACACAAGTTCACTCTGCATCTGCTCTCCACATATGGAAAGTAATCATTCAGTATGTATACGAACAAGTCCGACAAACCACAAGAAGAATCACATGTCTTAATAAAAATCGAACCCAGCAAAAACTCCTGTACAGTGGCAATCATGTCAATAGTGAAGTCTATCAACCAAATAGACTCTACAAGAAGCGTTAAACAACATGATAATCACCACATTGCCTGTCGAGGTGCAGTCGACGGCTTAGTTCAGTCTAGCTTAAAACAGGATAGCTTTGCAACAAAGACTAACACGCTAACAATCCCACACATAAACCTATAGCCCAAGCTAGTCCCTTCTAAACACAGTAAGGTTTTTTGACCCAAGGTCGAAATCAAGAACTTTTATTATATCGCGGCCAACAACAAACTTCATCGCATTAAGCAATTTGATGTTTCCATAAGACTATGCAAAGATTATCTTACAAATACCGTAACATACACAGCCTCATCCAACTAGGAAAATTAGAAAGGAAACATATCATCCTGTATTTACATCTGTACGCAATCGGAATCAGACATATAGCATTCACGATTCATTTATACAGAGCCGCGTTACTTGATATAAATCATTACTCAGGGAATCCCACAATGTCAAAACAACAGTATACCAAGTCAAGTTTTAACTGAGGCAAAAGAAAATACAGGTTAACTTCCACGAATTCAACTGAACCCGAACAACAGTGGCAAGACAAATTATTGCAAATGATTCCATCTGGGCAAATCAATGGTGTACATATAAAAATCAGGCAAAAGCAATTTTAATTACTGATTTCAAAACAAGAAACCTGACTGAACCTTTGCCAATTATTCGCACAAGATTGCATGTAGAATGTAAGCGTAAAAATACACCCAAAGAATCATACCAAAAATCCTTGCAACACGAAGGTATTCCTATGAATAACGAGAGGTCTTAGTACATGTTATTCCCTCAAGTCACTGGCTCATCAATCACCAATATTCAATTATATTTAACTTGAGCAGAGGTCCAAGTATAAATAAATCATTCAATCGACTCCACAGAGTCATTCTGATTACAACAAAAATATGAATATATACATATTGCATACTGCTAACGGGTTGAAACCCAGAACCACAAAGCAAGGAATACACAATTTCCAAAAAGGGTCGCAACGAAATACTGAAACACAATAAGTTATTCGTTCAAAATAACTTAAAATACCATAGCGAAGCCCTACTAGGTTCTGTAACCTTCACCAATGATAACCACCACAAACTTGCAAAGAAGTCCAATAAGACTGAACATTCACACAAAAGTCCAACAGTATCTTTTCCGACAAGAATCAACAACAAGCCTCATCAACAAGTTTCAATCAACAAGTTTCTATAAACAAACTTCTATCAGCAAGTTTCTACCAACAAGTTTCCACCAACAAGTTTCTCATCAGTATCCTGACCCGAAGAGAAGCATGCACGGGTTCTCACGGAGCAGGAAGATACCCTTCAAGCACATGTTTCACAACTTACGCCGGAATGTAAAGCACAATAAAACAGTGAACCGTTCGAAGTACAACACACACCCATTAAGGGTTAAATTTGAAAAACGAACAGCATAAAGATACAGTACCAAATCACACAAGACAACCATAGAAAATCATCTATTCCATAAATCATTTGAACAGAGTTGTTCTAATGAAATCACTTGAAAGACAACAAGATTTTTAAAGGTTAGGGCCTAACATGCCTGGATTTTTACTCAAAATTCCGAAGCAGACCACTGGAAGAGCTCGGACTTCCTTTTCCTTTTCCAAGTTAGAGCGACCAACAAAATTTTTCTATCTCCATGACATATATATTCCCTTGCCAGAGAAAAGAGCTAGATACCCTCATACTCGCCATGCAACTCCAAGAAGATCGAAGAACCAAGTGAAACAGCGAAGGAAAACTGAAATTCACGATAAGCCAAACAAACCAACAACTTCCCAGTTTGCATGCCTTCACGCGAGTTCCGAGCTCGACTACCGAGCACATTGAATGCATTTACACCAACTTTCCCGCTCAAACTCCACTGCCACCGACCGCCAAAATTGGCGACAGTCAAATAAAATTTCCACCATTTTCGTTTTGGCGCATCAAATTAGCCGTTTCTAAAACCTCCGCCAAAACCTGTCCTTCACACTTATCCTTTGCATTAAATAACATAGAAAAAGCCGCCCATGGTTCGCACCCCTCCATAGGTCCCTTTACATTCTTGCTCATTAGTTAGGTTAGTAACTTAGGTTAGAATTTAGGATAATTCTCATTCTAACTTCAAAGAACATAGATACTAACTTAGGACATTAGCACATAGCCTAGGTCTAGGTTAGATTAACACTAATCTAACCCCTAGGTTAGGTTTAGTCTTAGATTACTAATCAATAATAATTCCAGTTAGGTCTACATCCCGTACACTCAGAAAAAGACCTACATCATACATTCTTGAACAGGGTTAGCTCCTGTTTTGCCTTAGGCTGCAGAATCGTATGCAACTGAATTATTACCTAGTCCATGATCGAGACCTTCCAGATATACTTCGATATCGGGAACCAATTCATTTCACATGATCAACTTGAGTCATACTCCAGACTAGCTTATTCAATGCTTCTAGACCTTGCAACCTGTTCAAGGTCTGTACTTTTAATTCATCACGAACAAACTTAAAGCAATACTTGGATCAATTCCACTGATCCAAGGCTAGATCTTATAGGTGGCTAACTCTATAATTCATTCCGAGATCAGATTAAACTCAGATGCAAAATGAAATAAATAAAAGAGTCTAATCATATTCTCGACTCGACCAAAGATCTGCAAAGAAAATACAACATATCAAGCATGATTTCTTAATCGAGGAGCACATCCTTTTACAAGAAATCACATATCAAAACTTGTATGCTCGGGAGGAAGTAACGTTCGGGGTGTAGGTGTTACACAAGTTACCCTAAGTCAACATGAGTTGACCACTACACTAATCCATGTTTCTATCTCTATTTAGAGTAGAACCATGAATCAAACTTCTGCTTATGTTAGTCAAGTTAATTGAACTAAGTGGGGTGTTAAAGCATAGTTGACTACATCATAGTATCCTTGTAATGAATCTTGTCATTATGAGGGTACTTTCTGCATCCCCTATGTTATAACAACCAACTGAGTTCCTTCAAATAAACTTACATACTTAAGAATATTAGATTATTAACCCAACAATTATTATCTTAAATATTTTAACGATAACAATGCACTTAAGGGTCCACTATGCACGATTTACCCAAAGAAGGGTACAAAGTGTAATTTACACAAGAGAAAGGTATGTAGATAAAATATGCATTCATGCTTATTCTGCATTTGTGCTTATGATCATCTTATTCTTAAGTATTTATGTTAATTTATCGATATGTCTGAATTCGAGATTAGAAAAGTAAGATCATTAATTTTTTTTAGTACAGTTTAACATTGTAAACAAACTTGTTTGAATGCTTATACTTTAGACTTCAAGATATCATAAAGTCTAAATATTTCAAATTACTCTTTTAAGTGTTCATGGTTTAAATTATTCATATCAGATATGGAACATACATCCAATCATTCTTATGATTTAATCATAATCACTTAACAAGATATCATACATAACTCTTTATTTATTTACAAATGACAATTATCCTTTACTTTCTCTATTAAGGATTGACGACCTATTAGTGAAACTAGAAAATATATGATTTAGTTTAGTAATAAAAATCCACACTCTTTTATATAAACTATCCATAATCCGTTCTTGGTTAAGGATCTACCAATGATTATCATCTTAGTAGTGCTCTTTCCAAAAGAAAAGAATCAAACTATAAGTATAGATCCTTAATCCTAGAAACATTTCATACCTTAGAATCTACTAGGTTGTGTAAATCATTATTAAAATATATATTCATACAGTCCCATCATGCATGATACTATCTAGGAATATTACACAACCCAAAGTCAGGAAGACCTTAGAAATAAATTAGAAATCAACATCTTTACCACAACAATTCATTTATCAAAAAGAGAGTTCACTACTCTCTAAACTTAGTAAGTATTTCAAAGGTTTACAAAAATGTATTTCCACCATTATAAAACTAATTTTAATACATCTTCATGATTTATTTTTCCAACAAGAAGTACATTTCAAGAAAATTTCAATACATAGACATCTGAATGGGGTAAGATGATTTCATTAGTAAAAAAATTCAACTTTCTATAAGTCTTTCTCCTTTCATCTTTCACGAAGTCCATCTGCAAAATTGTTAGCATGAGTCAGTTCACAAGAACCAGGCATGATAAATGCTATAAAATTAAAAAAATTTGCCTTTATCTAACTGTTTCACAAAAGGAACCTTCTTTATTAAAGAAAAGGTTCCATGTAAAAAAATAAGGACAATAAGAAAGACTTTCCCTAACAATTACTAATAAGATATAGAAAAGAGTCACATAATCTAAAAGTAATAATGTTCAAGAAAAAACTAATTAAATCATTACAATTAATTCTATCTCAAACACGGTTATGAAAATCATTACAACATGATAATCATCCAAACAACAACCAATTAAGAAAATAAGTAATTAAAATTCATATCCTAATCCCAATCTTCTCAATTTAATTTCCAACCTAAGTTCTACAAAACACACTAATTCCTATCACTCAACCAAAAAGGTAACTAGGAACAATTATAAATTGAAATAAATAGGTTGCCACCACCATAGCACCTTCAACCAAATTCTTGATTCCATCCATAAAAATAAGTCATCCCAAAACAGAGATCACATAACAGGGATCACAAGTTAATAACTCAGATAATCCTAACTTAACAAGACGAACAGGTTTCCTAACCCAATTGTTTATGTCATAAGACTAAACCAGGAAGGGAAAAGAGTCAAAAATTAGCCATGCAACTCAAACAGTCAACCTTTCTCCTAAAACAATCACATTTGAATGTACCTTGCTTCCAAAAGCTGCTAATGGAGAAAGATAAGATCGGTTTTACAAACAACCACACAAAATTCATGTCTTACCCAAAAGACCAATTCCAAGACCATAGAAGAATAACTTCCTTACAATGATCAATGTAGACATAACATAATCTACCTATAGAAAAATAACTTGAGAACAAAAGAACAACATTTAGCTCTTTAATAAAACTAAAGATGTCAATACCATCTGAAAGAGACAGGAAAAAGACTCAAGTCAACTTGCAACCATCGTTAAGAAAACACGACGCTCAAACACAAATCTCTCTTTAAGGATAATAAGATCTACAACCATAATCAAATACCCAACCATACTCACGAAGCTTAAAGTTCCACATGGAGGATCATAATAAAGGAAAAAAACTCAGAATGAAAGTAACAACCCTTGATTTCCTCATAGGTTCAGTCAAGTTCTATAACAGGAACCGACTCGAGATGAGTATTCAAGTAATGAAGAATACACCCACAAAAATAAAGAAACAAAGTTTTACCAGACTATAATATCATACAAGACCATTTCAAAGTTTTTCCATGGCTTGGAACGATCCAAGCTAGACGTTATCCATTTCTTAGGCCAACCCAAAAGGGTATTCATTCATAGTTAACTCAACCAACGAGAGAGATATATATTTTACCAGTCTCAGCTACTAA
This sequence comes from Taxus wallichiana var. yunnanensis, assembly GCA_018340775.1. Lineage (NCBI taxonomy): Eukaryota > Viridiplantae > Streptophyta > Pinopsida > Cupressales > Taxaceae > Taxus > Taxus wallichiana. The sequence continues at coordinate 453,541,527 of CM031235.1, read as the reverse complement.
ATAGGTCCACCCATGAAGGGTTAAAAACTAAAATCAGATACAAAAAGACAGACATAAAACTCATATAATCTTCCTCTTTAAACACACATACAATGCTTAAAAAAACTTCGTGTATGCCGAGTGTGGATCAAACAAGATCTTACTAAAGAAAACTACAAAACAAAGGATGGTTAACACTTAAACCCAACAACAAATAAGAATTAAAACTAGAACTCCCAACAAGTATACATTCACAAATCAACCATCAAAAAGGATACTACCTCCAAAACAAAAGTCTATATATTGAAACTCAAGATCCTTTTCGAGTCACTTTCTTATGGAAAACACAATCAAATCCATAACAATAAAATTAAAACCCAATTTACTAATAATAAATTTCTCGCTAGATTTAAGAGATATCCATTGAAAGCCAACAAATTTTTTTATTAAACATAACAAGGATATGACATGAGAAGACATAGGTATAAATACGAATACCATAAAAGTCATTCCCGGTTTCCTAATAGAACAACACTTTGGTTTTACGGTTTCATAGAAAACCCGCATTCATTAAAAAGAATACGCTATAACATGAAACCATTCGTATCCATAAAACCATTCTCAATGAGTCCACAAACAAAAGCAAAAGAACAATTCAACCATCCAACAAAGTAATCATAGAGACGTTTTCATGAAGAAAAATTTCTCTTAATGAAAACATCTAAATAAAAGAAGAGGATTTAATGAGATAGGGCCTATCATGCCTGGTAGTGCTCATGTCTTCTTTTCCTTGCCTCAATCCTTCATGCAAAACTTCTACTGTAATATTTCCACGAAAATGCCAAAACCAAGCCTTTGAAACTTTCCTTATTTCCTTCTTATAGCTTCTATACTTGGATTTCATCATCATTACTGCCATACAAGGTGAGATTAAGCATGCATAGATTTGAATTGGAGGTTCAAAAGAATGGAAAAACACATGCAGAGCTTCAAAGCTCCAAAAAACCAAATGAAACAATAAAAACAAAAACCGTCTATTCCTCTAACCTTCTCCTATTTCCCAGGCGGTTTTCACTCTAGTCGAGAACATTAAATGCCAACAGGACTACTAGTGTCCTTCCCTAACTTCCCGCCATCGACAACTTAAAAATTAAAACTTCATTTAAATGAAATTAGTAGAGTTGACAACTCAGCATTCCCCTTAATTTTCATGCATTAGCCAAAATTGGTGATAATAATGTATTTAATGACACATTCAAACCTTTTAAATGCCTTAGAAATTGGTGCCACCGACACCCATCCACTTTCCATCCATGCCATCCCCTTTCCCTTTAGGCTAGCTTATTTCCCTTAGGTTAGGTTTAGTTAATATTAGCTTATAAACCAAGCTTAGGTCCCTAGGTATAATTATTATTTAGTCGTAGAATAAACTAGTATCAAGAATTAGGATTACCCCCTTCCAAATAATCAACCACAATAATAATTTCCTTAGCTTAAACTTAAGATGAGATAATAATCATAGGAAATTATATTAAATTAGGTCCTAACACTTAATCAATAACATTACCCTATGATGAATAAAAATGATGTTTTTAGATCACTATAAATAGTGTATGCAAAAGAAGTCGAGTTGTGATCCCGCAAATGACCTAGGTTAAGAAATCAAACATTCTTCCCAACTTGTTTAAATGAACTAAATGCCATTAAATTGAAAGCATGCCTTGGATCACTGAAATTGATCTAAGGTATGGCTATCCTGCATCGAAATCAAATAGACTAAAGCACAAGTTCAAATGCAAAATAGGCTATGAATGAGTTTAGACTGAATTTATCTCTTCCATCCACATGTAGTGAACATTCAGCAAAAAGAAAGAATGAAATACTTCATTTTAAATTTAGAATTATCATGGCATGATTGTATTCATTTTTAGAAGATAAACATATCATCTACAACAAACATGATTACTTTGTTCATAAGAGTACACTTGTCTTCAAACAAGAATCACATATCAACGTTTGTAACTTTGATTACAAAAGTCATCAAGATATCAAATATGGTAGAGGAATTACATACTCTTTCCACATTCCAAAATTGTGCCATGATCCAAACATCAAGGACTATTGGGAAAATTACATTGATGAATTCGAGGTATGGGAAAAGGATCATATGAGGTTGATCGTCGATGAGATGAAGAAATTAAAGTTCTCTTGGTATGAAGATATTTTGTAGGATGATGGGACATAAACGTATGATCCTGAGTATGCAAAGTGGACAAGGTTTTTTCCATTGCTTCAATTTAATTGGCATGTTTGCAAATCATGAGATATGAAGGAATGAACTGAGAATGTGATCAAAATAATGGAGAATTTTTTCTAGAGAAAGAGAGCCATGATCATCCAATCACTAGGTATACTCACAAGTTAGAAACAAGCCTCTCGATAGTCATCATTTAAATCCATGGAAGTTGCTTCAAGTTCAAGGCAATCTGGAGAAATTTCTAAACAAAGATCCATAGAATTGGAAAATTCTTCTTGTGGAAAGTCACCAAAAATAGCTAGGATAGAAGAAGGCTCAATAACAACAATGTAAGAGGAATAATTGGTCATGGAAGTGTATGAAGAATATCTAGTGGCAGAAGCACAAGTGGAGGGAGAGCACACGGTTCAAGGCACGATCTTTAAACCACCATAGGAGGCCTCACCTATTATCGATAATAATACCTCCTTATTAAAGATATGCATCCTCTTTCAGAGCATGGAACGATTGGCACACCTGTCATAGATCCCGAGTCCGAAGAAATGTTCCAATGGATGCATAAAACAATAACACTTGATACTCACACTATTCAACAAGTGGCAACCCATAATTTATCTGAAATTTCCTCATTTTCTAAGGGAAAGAAAATGAACTTCTCATACATAGCTTCACGGTTGTACAATAGAAAACAAGTAATCAATATATTGAAGTAGCTTTGACCAAAGTTAATCAAGCCGATAGATGAAATGACCTTTGGATGAATATGAGATGAGCACAATTAAACTAGTTCTAGCTACTCATGAAGAGGATTTGTACATGTATCATCAATATTCTGATCACATGGTGGTGAGGAATAAAGAATATAAGAAGGCGATTGATGAGCTAAAGGAAACAATGTGAAATAAGTCATCCTATGTGCAACATTTAGTAGATCCAAATGCCATGACAATTCCCATTGAATAAGTTACACCCATCAATAGCTTCAATCCAGAATCTATCAAGAGGATGCATGAGCTCACGATACAAGGGTAAACTAATAATGAATGGATCAATTCAATTTCGAAAAGGGAAAGTTAGTGCTCTAAGAGGCAATCAAGCTATTCACCTACATGTGTGCAACTACAAATAGGATGTGGACACTTAAAGAAGATTTGGAGAAAGAAAGGGATTATTGGGAACCTCTGGGTCTAGTGGTAAATGAAATGAGCAACAATTTCCCTCAGGAGTTGATCAATTTTTTTTTTAGTAGTTATTCTAAAGAATTTTCATGCATATGGTCAAGGGCCCTGGAAATCAGATTTGAAGCAATCAACTGGGCCATCACCGAGTTGGATGAAAAAGAGGAACATGCATACAAGTTGCAGGATAATATTAATCATCAAATTTAGAATCTTGGAGTACCTGCAATGGGAGAAAATAAATCTGCCAATGAGTTGGTTGGTCCTTTCAAGGAGTATGTTAAGAAAGAGGTAGGAAATCCATTATCCTTTAATAAGGATACCCTAGAATTCCTCTCAAATATTTTCATTGCCATTGCACTCATTATGGAGAAGCATCCATTATGGTTCGGGAAATGCAAGGATATCAACAATGTGTATAATGGGTGGAAAAATACTCTAAGCTACATTTGCATCCCTCATGCAAACAAAGTGAAACCTACAAACATCAAATTTTAGCAAGGAATTTGGATAAACAAAGATATTATTAGCATCGTGAGATGGATACCAGTCAGGAAGTGAGATCAGATCCACTGGAGCGACTCATTCTTCTGCATAATTCTTCCATTCTTATTTTTCTTCCTTCTCTATCCCTCTCTCTTCTCTTCCCTCCCAATGTTCCCTTTCATAAATGTTCTAATTTTGCATTGGAATTTGCACTTTTTGATATGTCTTTAAGTGACTTTAGAAACATAATGTAACATTTAAGTCACCTTGTTTTATAAAAGGGACTTAAATATTTGATAGGAATATGAATAGCCTAAAGTCAAAATTAAATCATGTGAAAAGTCATCGGGAAGATGAAGAGTTTCTTCTCTTCTATAAATTGTAATGAGCTCCTCATTTGAGGGTCTTCTTAGACTTCTTAGCTATTTTTTGTGAATTCATGAGAGAGAGATCCTTGTGAAGAATCAAAGAGTTAGCAAATTTCTTCCATTTTCCCCTATTCTCAAATGTCTTCCATTCTCATACTATGTACAATTTCTTCTTGAGCATCAATACAAGGAGTTTATATCCTTTTTGACTAATTGGTTTATTGATACTTTGTCTTCATTAAATTCTAATTAGTCTTGTTACTATTTGTAGTATTGTTTCTTCCTAATTTTGATGCATGTGATGAAACTTCTAACTGATGTATGCAAGAATCTGATTTTCTACTTGCAACATTAGTTTTTCTTATCTAACATTCTCACTCCCTTTCCCACTTTCTTAGAAAATTCCTCCCTTGCATATATTTGTAAGATTTTGGTGCGGGGTTAGTGGAGTGCCCTTGTTGGATCCCCATTGCAAGGAGAACTGGATAAAACTCACCTTACTCGTGCATGAATGTACAAAAGTTGCACCATTTAAGTATAGGGAATTAGATTCCTAGAGTGTTGGCAAGAAATCCACTAATTTTTCTATCTGAAAATTTTTCTTGCCAACAATTCTTAGCACCCACCGTGGGGTAGATTTAGTAGCATCTGCACACAAAAAATGACCTTGAATTTTTTTTTTTTCAAAAATCTAAAAATTCAAAAAAGATTTTTTTTGGAATTTGAATAGCTATCCAAGCCTTATATCTTCAAACCATGTCTATTTCAGGAAATCCTCCTATTGAAAGACTTGAATTAGTCTTCCACATTCAAGAGGACATTGCTTTATATTTGTGAGAGGCCATTTAGCATAACAAGAAAAGTTTCAACCAATACTTCATTGCCATGAGAGTACTTGAACTTGAAGAAGAAGGTGCTTCTGAATTAGAAAGATGAAGACATCAAAGTACTACAAATAATATCATAAATATCCAAGCTAGTAGATAGAAGATACACCTGCCAATAGAAACAAGGAGGAAAAATTGATACCACTTTTGAAGAGCTTCAAAGAAGACAAGAGCTACTCAGAATTTAGAGGTCTCCCCTTCATCACACAACTGGTCACATTGGGAGTCCAAACATTGTCAATCCATCGGATGTTAAGTTTCCATACATTAGAAAGAATCTTGAATACTTCACCGATGATGTAGAGACCAAAGAAGAAGATCGAGAAAGAGAAGCAAGTGCTGAAACAAAAATAAGAGCCAAAATTGAAGAGATTGAGAGAGAACGCAAAATGAAGAAAACATATGAGAAGAAGATGAAGCTATAACCTTAGAGAGGTTGGAAGATAGAATTAGAAATAGAATGTCGATCGTGATCATGATGAACACAGGAATAATGTACTATGGAGTGGAAACACCAGCCCACTTGCCCTTACGAAAAACCACTCCATGAGCTACTAGAAGGCTCAAGAAAAAACTTTCCAAAATTCGGAGGATGCTTCTCAATTCCACGATGAACATGTAGCAACATTCATCACCAATTACAATGTGTTAGGCATTGTAGTCATTTTTGCACCCACCAAGAACAAGGGAACCTCATGCGTGCCGGCCTATCACCCAAGAGTGTTGGGTGCTCACCCAAGGTGCACAAGAGGGAGCCGAGTCTCTCTTTTATGTGAGTTTAGTGGAAGGCATAATTCATGATCTTGACTTAGTGATTTAACAGACATGAAGAATTTATAGAGCTCAGAACGACTTCTACACCCCTTCAGTCATAACAAAAGTAAAGTGCGCAATAAAATTAATAGAACTAGGAAGTTGTAGATCCACAAATAAACTTAACATTCAAGTAAGGTTCATGATTATACAAGATCAAAAACATAGTAGAAACATGTAGATAATACAGGGAGGAGATCTTAATATAAACACAATGGTAACCTTATCATATTCATTCATAGTATTATTCCAAAACATCACAGAGTGGTAGACCATAGTCATACACCATCTTTGGATCCATACATGTATGCTCACAAAACAAAATTTGCATTCCCATTTCCCCATTACATCCTTCCTAGAATCATCTACCCATTTTATCCCATAGTTCTCATAGTAATTCTGTAGAGCTCTGCTACCTCACTTGTGTCTCTGTTCTTTGCCAAGGGCGCATATATAAATAGGCATCTGAGCTCTAACAAACTCCTCTGTAACCTTAGATTTGGCCCCAAGTGTCAAGGCATGGGTTGCCCCAGGCGCATGCCTCTCTATGTCATGATTAACTTTTTGGATCTTCCTATCGTAAGGTATATTCCTTCCAGGACACCCTGTTGCTAGGCTGGAACCTTATCTAAATGGAACACATTCTTCATGTGTTCTATCCAAAAGGCTGAAAATGGCTAAGTCCTGAATTGTTCTTCACAGCGTGTGTCCTTGGTTCTCCAAGAACCCTTTTTGAATCCTACCTTGCACACCTTCACTTGCGCACTCCCTCTAGTCATGCATGCCTACGCACCTTTAAGATTTGGTAGCTACATTAGGGTCCCAACATTACCCCACACTTCACCTATTCTTTGCCCTCGGGAACCTTTTCAAAGAATGAAGTACAAAAGAATGCAAGGCCTTGCCTTGGAAAAGAATGGAGGGAAATAATAAAGAATGGGGGAGAGAAATAATATAAGGAAAATTTCCTAAAGAAGAAGAAGGGAAAGTTTTGCCACAGTCAGCCTCTAATGTATTCCAAGCACCGACTTCATCCTGCGCTCTTATGTAGAGGTCGCCAACCAATGTGCTCACCTCTTCAAGGTTAACCCTTCCCCTTTTGAATTAATGGTCTCCACCACAGTCTCCAGCTCCTTTGTATGATCTTCTAGGGCATCCATCTTCCTCGTAATGGCCTTATAGAGCTCTTTTAGCTGGGTTTTGATTGAGACTCATAGGGTCTCAATAGCTTCAGACTTCCTTTCTAATTCGACTAGAATATTTTCTCACTCAGCTCTATTGCCCTTATTCTTCTCCCTGAAGCCCTTGAATTGGCCTTATCACTTTGGAAAGCAACATGCTTGTCACCTTGTCTTGGTCTGCGTAATGGTAGTCATAGCGACCCCAGGTTTGTGCAACTATGTTTACGTCAACAAGTACCTTGTATTTAGCTACGAGTGTGACAACTTTCAGCTTGTCCTCCTACTCCAAGCATGCAGCTACATCCTCTGTCGACTCGAGGCCAAAGGCTAATTTTCCATAGTGAGGATCGAGTTAAGTCCTCTAGACATTCTAGGGATGATCCATACTTTTGTGCGGGAGGGTTGAGGTCTGGGTGCTTCATGATGATGGCCTGAGAGATGAGCTCCACTTTTTAGAAAATTTGCACACTTTAGCTTTCTCCTCCTGAAGCTCCCTTTGTAGTTGAGCACTGATTAGTTTCTCAAGGCTAAGGTCCTTCATTAGCTTGACTACTTCTTCCTTCCTCTTTTCCAACAGGTCCTCCAAGACCTTAACCTTGTCATTTCTATAGAAGAGCCTAGCCTCAATTTCCATAGAGACTTTGTTGAGTGCATTACACACTTGCTCATCTGATAGTTGTTGCATGTTTACAATGGGGTTGTCCCCCTTTCCTTTGGACAATGCTAATACTACTCCTTGGTTAACCTCAAACTCAGGCTCGTCGAGGTGGGAGTCGAATGCCCATGATAGCATCTTCCTTGTGCATGGGTACCCACCCTCAGGGTCAAAGGATTCCATGGTAGTGAGCTCCTTGGTGGGCATGTACTCTAGAAACGCATGTGCGTGTAAAGCTTTGTTAGGGTCATCAATGTATCCCATCATTGTTCTTCCCCCTTCCACATGTTTACTTCCCGTGTGCATGCCTTTGGGAATAGTTACTCTTGAAAGAGTTTGGCCTTTTGTGCTACCCAAACTTTTCTCCCTTTGTTCTTCCTTGAATTCTCCGAGCATGAGCTCCATACTTTTCTCAACTCCTCTTCTACAAAGGTATTAATTATCCTCTCCGCCTCCCTTATCGCTTTCTCATCCACCTCCCTCCTGAGTGATCTTGGGCATATATGGCCCCTTAACACTTTCCCCTCACTCCTTTCTTCACTCCGCGTGCCTTCCTCCCCTTGTGTCCCTTTCTCCTTACAAAAATGAAAGCATCATTTGTATCCTTTACTCCTTCTCCCTCTAAATCATGGACATCAATCAACACTGATTCACCTCCAACTCTTCCCCTTCATCATCATCCTTTTCACCTATATAGGCGTTTGGGTCATCTGTATCTTTAGACTCTTATTCCTCCATCCCTTGTTCTTCTTCCTTTGTAGAAAACTCAAGTCGGGGATGTTGTCTTCTCTTCATCTGAGGGTTCTTTAGGGGATGGTGGCTTCACAGGCTCTCGGGGTCTTCTCCCTGACCACCATTCTCCTCTTCTTCCGGACATAGGTACTTGGCCCCATGGTATCTACATTCGCTTCTCCACCACCCTTTGTTCTTCTTCCTCTTCCCTCTCCTTGCACTTTGGCACGGGATTCTTTCTTCCCATAGGGTCATCTAGGATGGATATCTCATTCTCCACGTATGCACCCTTTTCAAATTTTGGCCTTATGCGCAGGTAGATCCTAGCAGCAATGCTCTTAGCAATAGGTAAGGTCAAAGGCCTTACAATGTGCACATCATGTGACACGTACCTCTTAATGTACGTGCGCTTCTCCAGGTAGACCAACTTCTTTCTCATCTCCCTGTGCTCATTGTCAAGGGTGGACAACTCTAGGTTTAATTTCTTCGATTCCTTGTACTGTTTACCCCCACTTGGAAAAATTGGGTAGTAAACGAGAATGGGAGTTTGCACCATGGACTCCAACTTCCATCCACCAAAATCAACCTGCTAATGTAGAAGTGTTGGTAGACCGTGAACTCTACTTCTCCTTTGGTTCTTTGCGGGGAGTTTTTAGGAATCTACCATTCAGCCCCTGAATATGTTCCTAAGGCACATATACCATTTGTCTAAGCGCGCCTTGTGTACCCCTGTCATTGATTCACATGTGTATTTATGGAATTTGTCTAGAGGTGAAGTGTCTTCAACAGGGTACTCCCACATGAATTTATCGATGCATCCGACACCCCGATTTCTGAGAACACAATTGTTAACAGGATGTTCCCAAGAAGGATCTTTCCTCCCTTCTCCGTGCTTGCTTATGATTTCATCTACTATATATTGGGATATGTTTTATACGGTGCCTTCCGTGACCTTCCTAGACATTCAGCTAGGGCTTGCTCACCTGGGTCCACCTCTCTTGTCCATTCAGCTTGGAGACAAGGTGCGCGGCCATCTTCATCACCGGATCACGATATATACGAGACATCATAGTACCTTGATCCCTTCTTCAATTCCTGGGATGCTATGGTTTCTCTAATTGCCTCCTCGTCTGGAGGTCATCTATGAGTGCGTCCCCTTTACAGCTTAGGCATGTGAAGTGTGAAATTAGTTGGGGAGTTATGCACATTTTGCACCCTACAAAGCAAAAGAAGTATTCATGTACGCACGTCATCAACCATTGGTACAAGTTCTTAGGCTTCCCGAAATATGGCAACTCAAAAAGTTGGAGAAGCCCTGCCTTCTCCATTTTCACCTTGACCACATCGGTGTAGATCGGTAACCCATCAAGTTTTTGTTTATTTGTGGGGTGCACTAGCTCCAAGCACCATTTCCTTCATGATTGTGCCTGACCGGTGATTATAGTCAATCATAGCCATCTTCCTTATGTGGGACTCCTAATCTTGCCCTAGCAAAACCCCATATGGGTATTACATCTCTGAATACCATTCTTCATTCGTATCCAAGGGTATTTATTCTTGTTTCTTTTTTCCTTTTCCTTTACCCTTTCCCTTCTTGGATTATTCTGTAGGTTTACCAAGGGTTTCATGGCCATGATTTCACCCTTTTCTTTCGTTCCTGGTTAATGTTGTATATATCTTCCCCTCCGGTAGATATAGACAAGCAAAAGATTATAGAAATCAAAGAAGCTCAAATCCCTGACATTTATCACCCTTGGCACACAGAAATGGCACACGACATGGAGTGTCGATAGAGAAAAGGATGCACCCTTGGCACACAGAAATGGCGCACGACACGGAGTGTCGACAGAGAAAAGGATGCGCCCTTGGCGCATAGAAATGGCGCATGACACGGAGTGTCGATAGAGAAAAGGATGCGCCCTTGGCGCACAGAAATGGCGCATGACATGGAGTGTCGACAGGGAAAAAGTTGTGCCTTGGCACACGTAAGAGGATGTCGACACACACACGGATGCGCCTATGGCGCACCTTCGAGGCCTTGACATTTTGAGCGCTTCGACAGAAGCGGAACCACAGCGCAGAAATTGAGCGGCCATAACTTTTGGTAGGAGCTCGGATTCATGTAAGGTTGGAATTTTCGAGAAAGCTTACAAGGTCCTCTATCTAACTACGACTAGATATATTTAATTGGGTGAGAAAAAATTCTTAAAAATGCAAAATACAGTTCACCACTTTTGGGTTCACTGGGGTTCTCACCTACCACCATAATGAGATAATTAAGTGCATTCTGGAGGTGGTTGGGGCAGATTTCAAATTCCTCTCTCTTCCCTCTCTCATTCTTCCTATAAATTGTAAGGAGGGGCTTCTTTCTAAAGGTTGGACATTCTTGTTTTGCCCCTCCCTTCTTCTCTTTGGCAGGTGAACTTGTGGAGTTAAAACCTCCCATTTGAAACTGTAATGCAACCTTGCCTCTTGGCATTTTGCAGTGTGTTGTATCAATCTTTGGAGTGAATTAACGCATGTCCATGGATGATTCTCAACCCTCTCTATGTTCATTTTGCATCCTCCTGATCTTTCACTGTGAATCTGGTTATCTGTGCATGATCTTGCATTGCGTTTTTATGGTTTGTGTTTATTGGCAAGACAGGTGTTCTTCATTCCTCGGTGCATCACCTTTGTAGTTTAGGTTTTATTTTTATGCATCTTCTTACCCTGTCTCCTTGGAAAGTTAGATTAGGTTTTTAGTAAACCCTCTGCATTTTTACGTATGCATCTGAATAGAGGAATAGGAACCGGCCTTCATCCGGAGAGCTTTTCCAATTTCGCAAGGTCCCACTTTGGGAAAAGCTCCATGTTATGCAATCATGGCCGAGAGTCTCAACCCATCGTGTTGCGAGAAATTGAAGGTGCTACGATTCACCATCATTCAGTTAAACTTGTGAGTTGTTTGAAAGTTTTCTTCGTGCACCCCGTGCCCTAAAACACAAACCCTAATCTTTGATTTTCCTCCTTTGATCACGGTGCTTCTTCACAACATTCTTCACACTCGTGAATCACTTCTACTCTGGTTTGTAGATCTAATGGATCGATTATGCCTAATTTTTTAGGATTTTCCTTTGCACGAGTTAGTTCTCAAACCCTAGCTCTTGAAAGAAAATCACTCTTCTTGTTTTCGCAAAGTAAAATAATGAACTACCCATTCTTGTATTTATAGCTTTTCCCACTTTTACGCATTTAAGGCTAGGCTACCTACCACCGTATGACCATGTTTAATGTGGCATTTCCAAACAAAACCCGACTTCAACGCTTCTCCTTATGCGCCCAATCCTTGCACGAAAAAGTTTTTCACCCGCACCCAATCCTTGCATGAAAATGTTTCCACCCACGCCCAATCCTTGTGTGAAAAATTTTCCAACCTTCTGGCGTGCAAATAATCCATCTTGATAGAAGACTCTTGCACACGTGTTACCAGCACCAAAGGCACCTCTTCCATCCTCATGATTCTTGCTTTTTCCTACCTCATGTTTTTGCACTTTTTCTCCTTGTACGTGGATTTCCAATGTAACCTTATTTTGCCACCCATCTACCTTCTTTTCTCCTAATGCATCTTTTCAACAGGGCCAATTCAAACGGTCTACCAACCCAATCCTCCTGGCAGAATAACTCCATGCTTCTCTTTATCATCTCACCCCACACTAAAATGATGCGTGGTCCTCTACACATTCATAAGTCAAAAAGTAATAAGGTTACCGGTGCCCAAGTGCAAAACCAAACAACAACGCGAAAGGGAAATACAAGAAAGGAAAAGCATAAAAGGAAATTCTAAACTAACTAGCAAAAGCTTGCCTTATTTACAAACACCAAGAAGCATTATTTATAGTAAGGCTTGACTACTCCCATTAAAGTCTCCGGTAATTTTGTTCCATCTAGTGCTTGTAATTGGCATGCGCTCAAATCAAGGATGTATGAAATTACATAGGACCCAACCAATGCACCTTCAACTTTCCATGATGGCATAATTTTTTTGAATAATATAGTAGTACCATCCCCAGCCAACCTTAAACCTTTCGTTCTTAATATGGTGATCATGCCATGCCTTTTGCTTTGCTTTCTTAGTTGTTTGGCTCCATCTTGCTAGTGAGCACCTTTCATCCAACTTTATCAATTCATCTATTCTTTCTTCCAGTTCTTATTCATCGTCCAACCCTCCTACGCGTGCTATACGTAGTGATGGTAGCATAAATTTGACCGAAAAAATAGCCTCCGCGAACACCAGTTGAAATGGTGTGGCCTTGTTCAACCTTTTATACGTTGTTCTGTATGCCCAAAGAACTGCTGATACCTTATCATCCCAATCCTTCCTACCCACATCACATATCTTAGTCAATGTGTGACTAAGGATTTTGTTAAATGCCTTTGTCATCCCATTTTCCTAAGGGTGATAAGGGGTAGTCTTGTGATGGGCTACCATGAATTCTACCAATAGAATCCTAACGGTTTCATTTAAGAAGTGAGTGCCCCTATCACTTGTTAAACTTAATGGGAACCCATACCTGCTTATAATGTTCTCCCACAAAAATCTAGCAGCCATGGCTACGGTGCAATCCTTAGTGGGCATGGCCTCTGCCCACCTTGTTAGATAATCAGTACATGTAATGATATACCGCGAGTTAGTCCTTCGCGTAGCTAGTGAGATTGGTCAACAAATCTATTGCCCATTTTTCAAAAGGTTCCGCGTTAGCGATGGGGTGTAAAGGCATCTCATCCCTTCTTCTAGGTTTTCCAAGGTGTTGGTAGTGGTCACAGGCCTTGCAAAACTCAATGCAATCTGGTGAATCATCTCCCACCATAGTCCGGAAACTAGGATCTTGCACGCGGTTGCATTCCCCGCATAGTGTCCTCTAGCAATCCCACCATGGGATTCTTCTATTATGGCCACACATTCATGTTCTAATACACACTCGGCGCAAAAAACCTCATCATGACCCATTTTATAAAAATCTGCATTGATCAACATGAAGGGCGCGGTGCATATAGCTAACCTTTTCCTTTCCAGAGCATTCATCCCTTTGGGCACCACACCTTCCTTGAGAAAAATAGTAATGTGTTCTAATTCTAAGGGCGCGCTACTGACTTGAATAGTTGTGCGTCCGACATGGTTTCCTCGATACTTTGTGCATCATCTCCCGAGTCAATCCTTGATAAATGATCTAGCCCACAATTGTTATTTCCAGGTTTTACCACCACTTTGAATTCAAATTCCTAAAATAAAAGTACCCAACGACATATACACCCCTGCAACACTGCTTTGTTTACTAGATACTTCAAGGCCATATGGTCAGTGTAGAATATGAACGGAGTCACCAACATATATTGTCTAAATTTGTGGATCATGTAGATCATTGACAATGCCTTGCGCTTGGTCGTTATATAATTCTATTTTGCTTTGGTGTCAAATTCCTACTTGAAAACACAAGGGGTGATCAATAATCCCCTCTCTGGTTGAGCAAGAAAGGCTCCCATTTCTGTACAGAGGCATCCACATGGACATGGAAGGGCATATCCCATGTTGGGAATAATAAAATAGGTGTGGTGATAAGCCTTTCTTTTAGAGTGTCAAATACCCTCTGCTGCACCTCTACCCACTAAAAGGCACTCTTATGTCTGAGCAATATTTCCAATGGTGTGGTGATCTTGGCATATCCCTTAATGAACTTTCTGTAGTACCCGGTGTGTCCAAGAAATCAATGCATAACACTTTTCTTTGGTGGGCTCCCCCGAATCCTACGATCACTCAGTAACTTTTGCGGGATCCACCAAGGTAAGCCCTCTTTGCATATATGATATGCCCCAACAACGTTCCCAAAAGTGGTTGCAGAAAGACACATTTCTTGATGTTGAGGGAAATTATCAACTACCGACATCTTCTTTCAAACATCAATCTCAAGTTATCACAATGGTCCCTTAACAATCCATAAACTACCTAATCATCCAAATATACTTGAAGGAACTTGTGGATGAAGTCCTAAAATGCTTGTACCACTATGCGCAAAAATACAGCAGGTGGATTCCTCAATCCAAAGGGCATGACCATGTATGCAAAGCTTCCCCACTCGGTGGCGAAAGTTGTCTTTTCTTGGTCTTCCTTGGTAATCCTTACTTGGTGATATCCCGAGAATCCATTCGTAAAGGAATAGACCTCGTGCCCAACAACTCCTTCCAAAATCTCTTCAGTGAAGGGGGTGGGAAAAGGATCTATGATACAAACAACATTCAATTCCCTATAATCCATGCATATCCTAATCCGCCCATCCTTCTTTATGCTAATCACCATTAGAATTATCCATTCTGATTCCTCCATAGCCTCAATGATACCGGATGTTATCATTTTGTCTAGCTCTTCTTTAACCCTTATGCACATGTTGGGATTCATCCTGTAAGGCCTCTTCCTGACCGGAGGTGCATGCACCATCTTTCAAATTTATCTACATTTCCCCTAATGAATGGTGGACACCTTTCAACTCATGGTATCCACATGGGAATAAATCCTCAAATTTGTGCAAGAGATCGATGATATTTGATACTTCCTTGTCGACTAGTAGTCCCCAATGATAGCTTCCTTAGGCTCCTTCTCCGAGCCGATGTTAACTTTCTTTGTTTTGAGTGGTTCATGATACGTGCATGCACATGAATCCACACTGTCACTTGATTCACATGTTCCAGTGAATGGTTGACATTCAGGCTCTCCATCTCCTCTCCATCAACAACGTATACCATCTTTCCTTTCTCCTTTTTAGCACACGTGCACTTGAATTATATGTCTTCTAGTTCCTCCTCTTCGAACCATGCTTCCAAGATAGGTCCACCAAGTAATTCTACTAATATATCTTCCATCATGGGTGCAATCCCCAGTGAGGTGCTTGATAGCCTACAATGCCTCATCAATTTGGTTGTATGGTACTTTAGTACTTGAATGTGTGAATCGGTCAGTTCGACCGCTAATTCTGCCAATTTCCCGTTTGGTGGTGAGTTTCAGAATGGATGTACCAAGCATGCACACAACCTTGTAGTGTTGAATATAGCTTGTGCACCCAAAGGGAGGGTGGTAAAGCTTCATGCCTTCTCCCTAGACCCTCTCACATGCTTAGATGTGGGAAGAGATAGGTTCATTGCCATTGTAATCCTTGATAGCGGTGGGTATATTGCTCTTCGAGAATCAGATAGTGAGTGCAATTCTAACTTCATGCCATTCCAATAAGTTTTCACTATGTGTGGCCCACCACCTCACTACTATTCCTATCAAAACATAACCTAGCATACCTCATCACTCATCCTCCCTCCAATGAGCTTCCATTTCTCTCAAAAAGACCTTAGGGTATGCATCCCCAAAATACTTGGTTATTGCCTTTCCTCCTAGGCACCAAACTATACGCGTCATGGTTACCCTAGTTACCAATCCTTTCAGATGTCGCCCAATCAATTCATAAGTCCCATGCGCCCAATTATCACATGCTATACTGGTAGTATCACTGACAGATTGAGCATCATCAAACTGGATGACTCCTTCTGTAGGGTGGATGGTCTCTAGATCTCTTATGGAGTGCACATATATTCTGTCTAGGACCTCCTCTCTAAGGGGTTCAGTATAGGGTGTGGAATTTCCATCAGCAAGTGGTATAATCACCCTCTCCTCCTTGTTTTCAAAACTTATGTACCCCTTGTTAAACCGAAGATCTGCATTATTCTTATAGCACCATGGGTGCCCAAGTAAAGATAGGAAATTATCTTCCTCGGAAAGCACCAAGACTTCAAAATCCCCAGTGAACTTAGTCCCCTGAATGGTAATGGTCACATCCTTCAAGACACCTATGGGCATTGCCTTTGTCTTATTTTCCATATACAACACATTTGAAGATGGTTGTAATGTCGAGTCTTCCCATTTGATGCCAGGCATCCAGAGTGAGAACATTAACCTCCACATCTGTGTCAATGGGGATGTTGCTAAGAAACCATTCATCCACTACTGTGTTTAAGGTAATCTCTTTGTCATAATCAAGGCTGTGAGGTGGGAGGTTTACATGCAGGATCTGCCTTTCGTGTTCTTCCTGCTGCGTGGTACCTTTTCTCTTAACCATGCTCAGAGAAAGGGAATAATATTCTCTTGCCGCAACAACTTACACATCTCCTTAATCTCATCCAAGTCATCCTTTGGTGCTTCTACTGGTCTTCTTTTCTCATCTTTTATAGTTTTCTCTTAAGCATTGGATATCCCCTTGTAAACTTTGAATTACGTCCATGGTTTCTGGTAGACTTATTTTTGGTGATATGGGTTTGGATACTTCCCGTACTACTTCTTCCCTCAAAACCGAGGTCTCTGCCTAGGCGCTTCCCTTGCTGCGTGGACTCTTCCTTGTTGTTACCATAACAGGCTCTAGTTCTAATTCATGCATTACTTGCAGAAGCCATTGCACATCAACCTTCTTAATACTCACCATAGCAACACCCGTATCCTTCTGGTACTACTGACTCATATGTTCATATAGCTCTGGGCACTCTTCGTACTTATGTTTTTTTCCACACTAGGAGCATTGTAGAAGATCTGGACATTCACGCTTATAATGGTCTGTGGCTCCACAATTAAAACACATCCCACGCGAGAACTCACTTCTTCCTCTATGGTTACCACGACCAAAAATCCTCCATGAAACCCTCTTCCATGTGCACCTCCATCTCCATGCTCTTTATACCCACGTTCATCTCCTTTAGAACTGTTGGTAATGCCAGTCTAGCACACACTAAGATCAATTGCCTCATGAATCTGGTCAATCAATCTATAATCCTTATTGTCATGTGTGGTTGAGGTACATATCTTACAATAATAAGACACATTTTTATGGATCGCACGCTATAAAAGGGCACCTACTTGCATCATGGTCCCCAGTGACATATTTCACAATTTACCACTACGACACATACCACCTTCTAAGTACATATCCCATCATTATCCTTTGTGTTCCCTTGTACATTACAATCTATGCACCACATCCCATTACAAGTCTCTAGAAATGTGTTGGAAGATAATTTCTGTAATTGCTTAGCCATGGCGTGATCGAGCCTCCATAAATGGGCTAACACTAGTGTCAACACTACTAACTCGCCTCGGTCGCATGTAAAGACTTCCAACACTTCGCATTGGTCCATGAATGTTTTATGAGACAAATCCCTCCTAAAGGGTGTGATCAACCCTTCAACAAACCAATGAGCATGTTGTGAAGGGTGGATATCATAAGACAATTTAGACAATAGAGTTTTAAAGCACGCATCATATTCCCACACACTCTCTGCCATTCGTTGCTGGATTTCTTTGAGAGAGATAATGCTCTTCTGTTCAAAATTAGGTATGTGTAATTCTACCAAGAACACATTTCTTAGTGTGGTATAATCCACAACAGTCTGATGAGGGTCATACTTTCTATACCAACTATGCACGCATCCTTGTAAAGTTGTCACAAATTAACTAGCCTTTCGATCCTGGGTCATGATCCCTTGGTCGCCATAGCAACTCGCACTTATGCACATGCTCTGTAGCATCTTCTATCCCACTGTAATCTGGTAAGTGTAGAGACATCTTGAAAAATACTTGAGGAGGTGGCTGAGGTCCTTGTCCTCCCGATCCAGTCCCTTGGTTTCCTCCGGTGTTTCCTCCTCTACCGGACCCACTAGATCCTGAGCCACCAGCTCCACCACTTCCACCTCCGATCCTCTCGTGTTAGGTACATGGTCTTTGTTTATCATGCCAAATGCTCCTGTCATTCCACTAAATTACGTGCTGATAGTTTGTGAACTAGTGCCACTCCCTACCGTATTTCCTCCACCACTTCCTAACATGCTTCCAAAACCAGCTATATATGTGCCTTGTCCAAACATTCCACCAAATACTGGAATAGTGTGTGAAGCCATAGAATTCCCAAATGAGAATTTGTATCTTCTTGGTACCGATCGGTTGCTTCTATTGATATCAAATGGATCAACTATACTTTTCCCTCTTTCAAACAAACCAAATGCCAAGGTTTGGTCGCTAGGTGGTCGGATCGATGCGCGCCAACGATTTTCTTTCTCTACACGACAGACTCTTATCAAAAGCCACAAGGTTTTCTCTCTCGTGCTTACCCAGATGGGGTATCACAGATCTGTTTGGGTTCCACATCCTTCGTGTGAACCTCAACTCCTTTCCACCATGTCTAGCTCCATAACCCACTTGTAATCCCACGTTGTCTATCGATCTCCCTTTCACATGCTTTGTTATACTTGAGCCATCTCTCCTCCCTTTCCTTTTCAGTTGTTATATCAGCCATCCTTCCCCAACCTGGCTTCCTCACCAAGCACTCAGAGTGGTTTAGCCAGCCATAGGAAATGCCTCTAAACCCATGGTTACCATCAAGATTTTGATTTCCAGGGGGATAACATGCAAAAATGATCCTCTGGGCTCCCATAAGAACTCAAACTCAAGCAACTTCTGGACAAGAATACGTGGAAATTACGTATTCTAGAGTGTAGCTAGTCAATACTCCCTTCCACCAATGATCTATAGCATGGGTCCATGTTAGATCAACATCTTGCAAGTTCTGATATGTTTCTTGGGTCCAAGGGTGTGACTTATAACACCACCCCGATCTAGATGTATAAGCCGAGAGCCATTCAAATAACTCTATTGGGAAATAATAGAAGAAGGTTTCATACAACTCATGATAAAGAGTGTCCTCCACCCATCTTTGCATGTCAAACCCAAGTCCAGTATTGAATCTCTGAGTGAATTCATCCTCCATGCTTTTAAACCAATCTTCAACACCTTCCAGGTTAAGTGCTCCATCATCACTTCTTGCAGAGACATGATGCATGCCATGTTCCACAATAACTTTGAAAAGAGGTCTCGGCAATGGAACCAATATATAGTCATTTTTGCACCCACCAAGAACAAGGGAACCTCATGCATGCCGGCCTATCACCTAGCGGGTGTTGGGTGCTCACCCAAGGCGCACGAGAGGGAGCCGAGTCTCTCTTTTATGTGAGTTTAGTGGAAGGCATAATTCATGATCTTGACTTAGTGATTTAACAAGACATGAAGAATCTATAGAGCTCGAACGGCTTCTACACCCCTTCAGTCATAACAAAAGCAAAGCGCGCAATAGAATTAATAGAACTAGGAAGTTGTAGATCCACAAATAGACTTAACATTCAAGTAAGGTTCATGATTATACAAGATCAAAAACATAGTGAGAACATGCAGATAATACAAGGAGGAGATCTTAATATAAACGCAGTGGTAACCTTATCATAGAGTGGTAGACCACAGTCATACACCATATCTGGATCCATACATGTATGCTCACAAAAAAAAATTTGCATTCCCCATTTCCCCATTACATCCTTCCTAGAATCATCTACCCATTTTATCCCATAGTTCTCACGGTAATTCTGCAGAGCTTCACTACCTCACTTGTGTCTCTATTCTTTACCAAGGGCACGCATATAAATAGGCATCTGAGCTCTAACAAACTCCTCTACAACCTCATATTTGGCCCCAAGTGTCAAGGTGTGGGTCTCCCAGGGCACATGCATCTCCATGTCATGATTAAATTTTTGGATCTTTCTATCACAAGGTATATTCCTTGTAGGACACCCTGTCGCTAAGCTAAAACCTTATCCAAATGGAACACATTCTTCATGTGTTCTGTCCAAAAGGCCGAAAATGGATAAGTCCAAAATTGTTCTTTGCGGGTGTGCGTCCCGGGTTCTCCAAGAACCCTTTTTGAATATTTCCTTGCATGCCTTCACTTGCATGCTCCCTCTAGCCATGTGTGCCTACATGCCTTTAAGATTTGGTAGCTACATTAGGGTTGTAATAGGCATGGAGAACAAATATGTATAAGTCGGAATATTTATGGAATCACTTCAAGAAAAAGACTCTGAATGGTTCTACATGTTGCCCCTGAGGTCTATAACCTACTTGGAAGATATAAGATGTGCATTCAAGCATAGGTTGAAATCTATGGAAGATTATCATGATCTATTAGTCCAGGTTGGTACAAAATGAAGAATGATGCTTCGAATCAATACGAGACTTCATTACCGGATATAATAGGATGATAAGAAGAATTCCCAAAGATTTCATGCCTCTCAAAAATTATTTAAAAAGATTTTCATCGTGCTTTGTTACTGAGGTTAGTTTCTTCCTCGGAAGAGCCCCAACCTAGGAATTTAAGGGAAGGATAAGACTTTGTAATCAAGAGAGAGGATGATTTTGTTTTTTCTAGAAAAGTGAAAGGTCTGAATGGAAAGAAAAAAGGTCAAAGTTCAGGCTTAGTTACCACCAAGCCAATGTTCTAGAAAATTGCCAATGACTTAATTTCCATAAAAAACAACTCTCTCGAGATCACTATGCGAGAATTATCCAAGGAAGACAAACCATCCAAATAGACCAATAATTATTCCACCTCCTTGCCAACTCACTCTCTAAACACCACTTGTCAATGCTACTTGTGACACTAAGGAGCTAGAGGAAGAAGTAGAGATATAATAACCTAAAGAAGAATATGTAGAAGAGGATGATAACTATCTTGAGGATTAATAAGTTTATGGTGATATGCATAATTTCCTAATTGATTATGTTAATGGAGATGAAAATGATAATGATGAAGAAGCCACAATATTATCATGTGTGGTTTTCACCTGTGCACAATCCAAGAAATGAGCCTCATATTTGACGGTTGCGGTGAAGGAAAAGAAAAAGAAATAAAATTCTCATGTAGAAATTCCTTGAAACAAAATAATCAGCAGAGGGTCGGCACTACTACCTTTGATGCGATTTGGCGAAAAGAAAAAAATAGACCCACTAGTTAGCAAGGATCACATTGCCACACCAAGTAAGTCATCTAGTCCTTCTCCTAGCTCTAAAATTTCTAAAAATAATTCTCCTTTAGATGTTGTTCTTGCAAAATCATCTAAGGTACCATCAAAATCTGCATCCCTATCTTCCTCCAAACCGGTTTACACACCCGTAAAATAAATTCCAACCCCAAACTAGAAAAAACCTCCTCCATGAAAATATTAGGTCATCCCCAAAACCTCTACCTTTCCCACCATAACCCCATTTGATTATGTGGAACACACAAGAAAAAATAAATTCCATATCACAGAGCTAGAGTACCTACAAACGCACCCTTCCCAATTTGATAGGTTTGTAGATGTAGTCCATGGTGGTAGTTCTATAGAATCAAGTTCAAATTCCAAAGGCCTACTTCCCACACCATCCAAACCACCTTCACAAAACATGCTAGCCCTCAGTGCCTCCAAAACCAACAAAGTTGAGCCTTTTTACTTGTCGCTTCTCATCAAAGGATTTCAACTCAATAATTACATCATAGATTCTAGAGCCTCAGATAATGTGATGCCACCAAAGTTACAAATGACCTAGGCCTTACCTTGAACAAAGAAAATGGCTCTTGTTATTCTATGGAATCCAAACAAGTGTAGTTGGTAGGAATAATTAAGGATGCATAAGTAACACTAGCTAATTTTCCATATAAGAAGATGCTTCTCACCATCCTGGTGGAAGACATTACACCATCCTTTGGGATTCTACTGAGCCAAAGCTTCTGTAGAGATTTAGGTGGAGAGATCAAAATGGATTGGTCATTTACAACTATTATAGTAAAAGGGAGATGAATTTTTTCCCGAAAGAAGGAAGATGAAGTACATAATATGAAATTACGATGATTTGAGGTCAAACATTATATTTTAGGACAACAGGCTAGGCAATTACTTCCTCACATTAGGAAAAGATGAGAATTTTCCACTTCTCATGGAGGAGGAAGAAGACCAAGCCTAGACAATGGAATTTGATGGTAGTTACTCTAGTGCGGGTTCAAGAGTAGGTTTGGTGTTGTGATCTCCCTCTCGTGAATTATACCCATTTACCTACAATCTATAGTTTGATAATACAAATAACATAGAAGAGTATGAAGCTATCCTCTTAGGCATGGGTACGATAGAAGATTTGGGAATCAAGAAGCTGAAATGCCAAAATGATGCAGAGGTGATAGTAAAGAAATTTCGGAAGCCATATTAGTTAAAAAATCTAAGACTATGTTATCATAGAAACAAAGTATGAGAATGGATTGAATCTTTCAATGTATTTTACATTGAGTCAAATCTGTGAGAACAAAATGAAAAGGCTAATTTCCTTACAATGTCATATTCTCTAGTGATACCTCATCCTTCCTTTGGCAAAGATAAAGTGACCATTGAGACTATTTTCATACCCAACGTGCTCAACAATGTAAATCACCGGCAAGTCTTCAACGACGATAATCAGTTCTGGCATTCATGGAACAAAGAGACAATTTCAATAATATCTTCTTTGAAGGAAGTGAGAATCCACATAGGGAAGTAGTATCGAAGAGGAGAAAGAAGGAATTGATGAAGAGGGAGTGATTGAATCAAAAGGAAATAAAATCCCAAAACGTTTTGTCTCTCTAAAATACTTGTTTAATAAGAATGATAGATTCATCCAAGATAAGGAAATCAATCTTCAAAGTGCCCAACTGATTTTGAGAAGGAGAATATTGGCACTATAGAGAAGATGAGGGTGGTTAATATCGAAAGTGTTGTTCACTTGAAGAAAAGAGAAGGTTCATGTCATTACTCAAAAAATATTCAGATGTTTTGGCTTACTCTTATGATGAGCTCAAATCCTTCCAACCAAAGGAAATGCAAAAATCAATTCCCTTGAAGCCGGATGCCCAACCATTAGGGAAAAACAAAGGCCATACAACCCAAAGATAGTGGACACCATCAAGGAGGAAGTGATGAAGATGATCAATGCAAGATTCATATTTCCCATACATCATTCCATGTGGGTGGCAAACATTGTGCCAATACGAAGAAGAATGGTGAAATAAGAATATGTGTGGATTTTGAAATTTGAATCAAGCATCATTGAAAGATAATTACCCCCTCCTAGTCATGGATCACATTTTGTAGACGGTCACCAGATCTGAAATTATCTCATTTCTCAATGGATTCTCGGGTATAATCAAATCAAGGTAGCGAGAGGAGGATCACACCAAGAAAACTTTCACAACACCTTGGGGCACTTTTGCATACAACAGAATTCCTTTTGGTTTGATCAATGTAGGAGCTATATTCTAAAGGGAAATGGATCTAGCATTCAAATATTTGAAGCATTGTATTGTCATATACCTAGATGATCTCACAATCTTCTCAAAAAGAGAGGAGACCATATTCACCATTTGGAATAGGTACTCGTGAAGTGTAGAAAGCATGACATATCCTTGAAGCTCAAAAGTGAATTTTTGGATTTATGTAAGGCAAGATGCTGTGGAACATTGTGAATAAGCATGGAGAACACATTGATCTGAAAAAGAGTGAAAGACATTCAAGCACTATCTCTACCCACAAGCAAGAAAGGAGTTCACTCCTTCTTTGGCAAGGTAAAATTTCTTCATCGCTTTGTTCGGAGTTTGTATAATTTACAAAGCACATCACCACCATGATGAAAGCTCAAGCAATATTCAAGTGGAATGAAGAGGGAATTTTTTTTTGAAGAAATCAAGAAATCTGTTACCAAAGATTTGACTCTTGTGTCTACGGATTTTAGTAAAGAATTCATCATGTATTACTATGCATTGGAACATATGCTTTCTAATTGTTCTTGTTCAAAATAATGATGAAGATGTGGAAACACCCATTGGTTTCATGAACTACCAATTGAAGAAGCATGAAATAAACTACAAAAATTATAGAAACATGCCTACTTGGTAGTTAGGGCTGTACAAAATTTCAGGTTCTACATACTCAACTCTCATATGGTGGTGATGGTCCTTGATCATGCAATAGTGTACATCTTGACACACACAAATCCCATAGCTAAAAGAGGAAACTGGTTACAAAGCTCAAGATTATGACTTAGATATTTGGCCCTCCAAGTTGGTGTGGGGAAATGGTCTATGTAGATTGATCACTGAAGATGAAGCCCTCAAGACTCAACATGGTGAAGATAACTATGCTTGCTCAAATTGCTTTTAAGATAACCCACATATCCTCTTTGTAACTACTATTGATGATTGGTACATGGATATTTCCTATTAGCTAACCTATGGAGAGTTCCCTCCTCATCTTGATTATAAGAAAAGGAGAACACTCAAGCTGAATGCAAAATTTTTTATAATCTGGAACCACACACTTTACAAAAGAGGTCTTGATGGATGTTTTCTTAGGTGCGTAGACAAAGAACAACAAGAAAAATTGCTTAAAGCATACCATGACCAAGCATGTGGTGGGAATTTTTCAGCCATGGTCACTGCACATAAGATCCTATGAGGTAGATATTATTGGCTAACCCTCTTTACAAATACTCAAGAATGGGTTTCCAAGTGCAAAGCATGTCAACAATTCATTGGGAGACCACAACTTACAACACTACCACTCGGGCCGGTCATTATTGCAGAACCATTTAAGCGGTAGGGGGCTAGAATTCATCGGTATTCTTAATACTCACTCAAGTATGGGGAAGACCTATGTGCTCAAAACCATAGATTATTTCACAAAGTGGGTGGAGGCCATCCCGGTCAGAAAGCTAACACCGAAACGGTATGTAATTTCATCAAAGATAATATCATAGTACATTTTGGAGTGCCACAAAAGATCGTAGTAGATAATGCTACCTATTTTTCTTCAAGGGAGTTGACTGAGTTCTGCTACGGATATGAAATATCTCTATCTCACCCATTAGAATACTTCCCACAAGGAAATGGTCACGCCAAATCTAACAACAAGAACATCATGACCAATTTCAACAAGCTCGTAGATGAAAACCAGAGGAATTGGAATAAGAAGTTTTACGATGCACTATGGGTGGACATGATCACTCCAAATAAGGCAATAGGCATGTCACCATTCCAACTACTATATGGAGTTGAAGTAGAAATTCCCATTACAGTTAAAATGCCAGCTCTCAAATTAATCCAGGGAATAGAAGATGAACCATATAAGGATTCTATTAACAAAAGGATCTTGTTTCTAGAGAAGTCGGAAGAGAATATACTCCAGTGGTGGACCGTATAAGAGAGCATTAACTGAAAGTGAAGAGTATTTTTGATAAAAAGGCTAAGGAAAGAGAATTCAAAGTCAAAGACTTTTTTCTATTATGGCAAAAAAGGAGAGAACTAAAAGGTAGTCATGGAAAGTTTGATTCAAGTATGGCTCGACCCATTCTAGATTTGTGAAGCTTGTGGCAAGAACATATTTTTACTTTCATATTTGGATGGAACACTATTGGAATTTCCTCAAAGTGGGAAATATCTGAAGCAGTATCATCAGTAAAAGAGGGTTGTCCCCCTCCTTGTACCATAGGTATTTTTAGGTGTGTTTCCCTTTTTATTGTGTGTGTATTTTCCTTTCTGCATGTGTTGTGTGTTTTCCTTTTGTCATTTTTTTTTTTGGTGTGTGTGTGTTTCCTTCTTCACTATCTCTCTCTTGTTGTAAGTTGTACATGACTCCACAAGGCCCAATGGATAAGGAACTAGTCATTATATTGTAAATTTGAGATTCTAGGATTCTTCATGTCATGTATTTATTGAGATTAGTCCATACTATGTCCCCAAGAAGAGCCAACTCTTTTCATGCAAATGTGCAATGATGAAATTGATAATTTTTGAGAATGACAAAAATACCCATGTGTCAAAAAATTTCAATTTTTACCCTTTCGAGGAACCCCAGGCCTATCCAATCAGTAAAAATACTTCCTAGTTGATGTTAACTCAGTCCCCTAGGTGAATTAGGAAAGTCAAGTCAACCCCTAGGTGATTTTAGGAGTTTTTAAAAATACTATTTTTGGGCAGTGTTGGGAAGGGCTACCACTAGCCTTCCCAAGACCGGTGAAACCCACTGGAGTAGAAGGAAGGATCCAAATACAATATGGAGATGAATTAAAGACATAAAAACATCATGCAATTTATTTTGGAAGATTCAGGAAAGATTTGGAGAAGTTGGGGTAGTTTCATCAAAAATAGTGTTTACAGGCCTAAACAATGCACAGGGTCAAAAGAGCTACTGAACTTTAGGAAGTGATTCTAGGAACACTAGATGGATTTAAGAGCTAAATGAGACATATTTGACAAGGTAATTAAAATATCTACAAGATGGTGAAGTCATACCTTTCACAATACTATGTACAATATGTACGTATCTAGTTTTTTCCATGCTCATGTAGAGATCTAGATCAAAAATAAGATTTTTATGGATTAATGGAGTAATCTAGAGATTCAACCCCACAATATGATTTATAAGGACATTTTATGTCAAATTCATATAAAAATTTTCTAAAAAAATTCCATCGGTAACTCTAGATATCGCTTTTACGGGTTGTCCTTAAGGTAAGATTCCCACATTAAGTCAAATTTTGATGAGGATATGTGTCTGCTCTAGGAGCGTGGTGTAATTTGATGTCCCTTTTGTCCCTTAAGATAAGGGACATGAGGGATAGTAAAATGGTCCCAACCCAATATTCCCTTTGGTCACACATAGAACCTTCTAGATCGTCAGTTCAGCCCCGGTGAATGTTGGAGCCTATTCCCTCAATCACTTAGATCGTGAAAAGTGTCACAACCAGGGCAATGTGTGAAAAATGATGACCCTTATGTCCCATTAGAAAAGGGACATGAAAATGCACCCAGCCACCTGTGGCACTCAGTCATCAATGTGACCATCTTCAATGCAAAATTTAAGCCCATAAGAGCTAGTTGGAGCCAAATGCACAACCGTCGGATGCCCGCCAAGTGTCAACTCCAGGTGCGATGTGAAATTTGATGTCCCTTTCATCCCTTAATGATTGAGGAACATAGGGGACATGAAAATGCACCTAACCCCGGGTATGCCTCCTGGTTCTCCATACGACCAACTTCTAGCCCCCAGTGCTTTTCTCAAGTTTTAAGCCCTAATGCTCAATTCTTTGGATTTTTGCCAAGAGTTGCATTGAGGTGCGACATGCAATATGATGTCCCTTTCATCCCTTAATGATTAAGGGACATCAAGGACAAAATTTTTCCTCACCCTTGGTATGTATTTTTGAATTTCTTTAAAGCTGACACTTAGCTTTATTTCCTATCGCTTCTTCTTCACGATTCACACCTGCCATAACTCTATGCTTGCTTATAACTAGTCCACCATTTATACTCAAAACTAGCTATGCCATTGCAAAAAAAACCTAAAATCCATGAAAATACATAGCTTCCAAAGGAAGGATTGATCAAAATAATTAAATGAATGAAGGACGAAGGAGAAAAGTGACAAAATCCATATGAAAACCTCCATTGTCGTGATACGAAGATTCAAACATATCTTGAAAAATGGTGCATGAAACGAAAAGCCATTTTTTTAATGCATTCTTAATTTTCAAAGGCCATAAAAACCTAACATACAGAGCTCCCATTTGCAGCAAGGAGTGTGCGTAGCAAAAAAATTTCTTTCTTAGCACAACGAAGGAAAAAGTCATATTTCTCGTCAAACCGACAATCAGTTTGAAGAGAAAATTCACCGATGGAATGAGAAACAAAAAACCACAAAAAAATATAATTTTTATCACAAATGGAGAAGAAAAATAGACATGCAAATTTTAATATATGTTAATGGTCATTGCGTTTCCAGAGATGCCGCCAAGTGAAAATTTTGAAATTTTAAAATCTCACAAACCGGTGATCATGTAAGCCTAATATTTACAAGGAGTGATATTGGAAAAAAAAACCATATCAGAAAAATTTGTTCCACCATGATCTGACCATCGAATCTCACTTTCTAAAAATAATAGGTCTTTTACATGGGAGACTACTTTTTCGGGTAAGTCACCAATTGAAGAAGCTACGAAAAAGGTGGTGAATACGAGAGATATATCGCGGGAAAAAATCATCGAAATGGTTGTCTTGGTCCAGAATTGAAACTTATTAAAAATAGTAAGTGGTCTCATGAGCACATGATAAAAATATAAAACTAGTCTAGAAGGTGGGAGAAACATATGGAGAAAGAGAAATTCGAGTTGTAATATCCAATTGAGGTTTAGAGGAGATGGTTTTTCATACTTACTAAAAATAGTACAAGTTATTCTAGAGGGTGAATTTCACAGAAGGAGCATCCCAAGAGTTAAAAATTCATATTGGTAGTTTCGGATGGAGTTCGAGAGAAGGATTTCAAAACTTACGAAAAATAGTAAGTTTCCCATTCTAGAAATAGTAAGTGTTGAGGAATCATGAAGTAAAAATAGACAGATAAAATCCGACACAACCTTTCACTTCCGAGTATGAGATAGAAGATAGTGATGTCTCATATATAGACTTCAATGACCTAAAGGCCCACATGAAAGCTAAGGAAAGATGAAATATTGAATACAAAGTATTCGTAAGTAGATTGTTCTGATTCTGAGGACACCATGCATTTACGGCGAGGAAATCAACATGTGACCTTCTTCACACCCACCTCCCGAGGTCATGTCGAGACATCCAAAGTGGAATTGAAATGGGAGTGAAAGTGATGTCAATGAACAAGCTAATTGGGTAACCTTATGTCTTCGAAACACAATAATGAAATCTATGAATCTAAGGCAAAGAATTCTCTCCTAACCTGAAGGGGTGTGATGGTATGGTCAGTATGATAGGCACTCGAGACTCCAATCGATGTCTTCTGTCGAGATTCTATTGATTGGTTATGGAATACATGGAAAGTAACCTGTAGGTGCCTCGTATGGGTTTTCAGACAAGGTCATGGAAATTGAGACAAGATATGTAGTGGAGCTGCAGGAACTAAGGGCAATTTTCTTTTACGGTCTTGTCCAGAAATTCTTAGCCTGATCGGCTACTATATTCAATAATGAAATTTGTGTAATAATATCAGGTGGAAGTAGTGAATATATGAACACCAGTGTGCATAAGCTAGTGTCGATATCTAGCTAACTAGTAGGTCCATTGGGTTGCAGGACCTGTGGGTCACAACCAAAGACTCATTGAGGTTAAGGCCCTTGTATGGTCATGCATGCAATCAAATCCTATTTCCAGGAGCAGTCCAAAATCATAAGCCCGATTAGAAGCTATGTTCAATGTCTCTAACTGTATTATTTTCTCTGTATGTGGCAGGTGTGTGCAAGATTGTTAAGTGCAAACTTGAGTCAATGTCAGTTATTAGCTTTGGCCCATTGGGTTGTGGGACCAGGGGATCGCAACTATAAGTCTTTTCCTGTTGCGCACCGTTGATGGTCATGTAAGATGAATTGATTTGTTTTCAGTAAATAAACTATCTATCAAAGGAAATCTAAGCTATATTTTTGGTGTTTTCTTAATATATCAGAACAAAGCAATAAAATAAACTAATCTATGGAAACAAACATTTTTATGATTTTCTAACTTTTCAGACAATGCATCTAATCTAATAAGCAAATTAAAAACAAATAACTAGCCAAATGTAGCTAGCTATTTGTGTAGATGTATGAATCTAAATCTAAGATCTATTCTAATTCAAATAAAATCTTTCCAACCCTACCTCAGAAGTGAAGAACAATTTTTGGCTTTAACAGAGCTATTGTTCCCCCACAACTTCCCTGGAAATATTGAAGAGAAAACTTCCTATTGATTTGATCTACTTGCAACTATCTAGCTAATTGAAATGAATTTTTTCTCTACTCTATTTGATATGCAATTGACAATTTGAAAAAACAAAGCAAACAAATACATAACTCCAACCTGGAAGAGCAAGAGCTTTGGAAAATCCAGTAGTATCAGTATCTATCCCCTCAGTTCTTTCCTTTCTTTCTCTAAGTGTTCATATGAGTCCAAAGGATTGGGAATGCAAAGAACAACAACAAGAGGATGGTGCTTGAGTGATGACAACTTGGAAGCAATATAGATGTAATGCAAGTAGAAGAAAGATAACATAAGAGATCTGAACTTGGCTATGTAATTCCTAACAAGATTATGGTAGCACAACAATGCAAGATACACAAAATTCTCAAGCCCTTTTGCTTGAATAAAAGCATGAAATATATAGGAATGTAGGATAGTAGGTTACTTCATGCATAAGGAAATGAAGAGGTAGTTATACTCATTAAATCTATTTAAATTAGAAGGAGCAAGGAGAACTAAGAAAACAAAGCTATTTATAGAAAATTTAGCTCATGGATGTGCTAAAAAAGCAAACTTAAGTGAATCGTTGCATGTAATTTTACACATGAAGATTGTGTAAAAGTGGACGGGACCAGGCGCCTGCGTAGGGTGGCAATTTCAGGAGGCCGCCACCCCGGGTAGGGCAGCGGTCCTGGCACTTAAGGTCAAAACAAGCACAACGAGAAACAGAGAGATGGAAAAATGCATAAAAAGGTTAAGTAAGGCTATCTAGGCTACAAATATATACTACAAATGGGTTTTGGAGCTTGAAAACCTTCTTGAAAGGATTTTGAATCATCACTGGGGACTTTTATAACCATTTTCCGATAATGTAGCACATGTAATTTTAAGCACGTACATATTTCCCTCTTAGAGAAGTGTCTTAGCCATGAAAGAGGCATAAAACGTAGAGTCTGAGTATGGCATTACCGAAATGGGGAGTTAGAAGCTATACCTGACATGCTTGTGTGTTAGAATATTACCGTCCAAAATCCCGCTACCTGTAAGAGAAAAGGAAGACTCAAGTGCAGATAGATAAAATATCAAAAATAAACACTAAATTAAAATGACAAGAGGACTTACCATTTGCGTGAGGCTGTAGAAATATACCTACGCCAATGCTCCAACCCTATAGACAAACACACTCAAAACGAAGTTAGAAATAACATATATATATATATATATATATATATATATATATATCAAAACAAACTCATTTTTCAATTCATTTGTGCATTGTTGATTTGGTTAGTTTGATTGATTTGGAGCTATGGATTTACGGTGACCGTTCTTGATGAGAATACAACCGATACATTCGTGCCGAGATTGTGACCATGCCTTTGTGAGTGGGAGATCGACTAGCGCGCTCTCAGGTTAGTTATTTCCTTCTTTGTCTTTTTGTACCCTAAAAGTTTAAATGTTGAAAAGTTCATCTAGGGGGATATTTTAAAAATTTCTTGTCTTAAATGGGTCTTTAGGGGGCGCCCATAGGGCATGCTTTTATTTTTTTAAAATGGTCAATTTCAACATTTTTGGTCATTTCTAGGGTTAAGGGTGCATTTTGAAAATTAGTTCAGGACCACTGCCCAAAGCAGGGCGGTAGTCACAGGACCACCACCCAGGTAGGGAAACAGTCAAAACTCGCCACCCCGCACTAGGTGGCGATTCGGATGTTAAAAATGCTCGAAACTTAATTTTTTTTGGATTTTTGAGAGTTTACCATGTTTTTGATGAGCTTATTGTGTGATGTACTTTACTAACTTGCTCTTTTCTCATGTTTTGGTGGATGTAGAAGAAGGTGGAGTACATACACTAGAGTAGAGAGAGAGAGAGAGAGAGAGAGAGAGAGAGAGAGAGAGAGAGAGAGAGAGAGAGAGAGAGAGAGAGAGAGAGAGAGAGAGAGAGAGAGAGAGAGAGAGAGAGAGAGAGAGAGAGAGAGAGAGAGAGAGAGAGAGAGAGAGAGAGAGAGAGAGAGAGAGAGAGAGAGAGAGAGAGAGAGAGAGAGAGAGAGAGAGAGAGAGAGAGAGAGAGAGAGAGAGAGAGAGAGAGAGAGAGAGAGAGAGAGAGAGAGAGAGAGAGAGAGAGAGAGAGAGAGAGAGAGAGAGAGAGAGAGAGAGAGAGAGAGAGAGAGAGAGAGAGAGAGAGAGAGAGAGAGAGAGAGAGAGAGAGAGAGAGAGAGAGAGAGAGAGAGAGAGAGAGAGAGAGAGAGAGAGAGAGAGAGAGAGAGAGAGAGAGAGAGAGAGAGAGAGAGAGAGAGAGAGAGAGAGAGAGAGAGAGAGAGAGAGATGATCAGCAAACCTAGGCTGAGATGGATCTTTTACAATGTGTAGGCATCTGGTGGATAACACGAGTGCCCCATGTTGCTCCTTCTAGTCACATTTTATGTGACTTATTCTCTTACTGGGATGCGGAATAAAACACTTTACGGTTCCCGTGTGTCGTGGGGTGTGGACCATCACTATGGAGGATGTTTACCACTTTCTTGGGCTCCCAGTACTTAGTAGGAGACCGACATTGATGACACAGGTGACATCTAGATCCATGATGACATAGTAGGCTACATACATAGGAGACGCTATTGTCTCTTCTGACTCGAACAAAGGAATGAAGGTTTGGTCTATTACTAATGCTCCCATTCTTATCCTTCATAGAACCATCATGGGTATCCTATCCTCGAGACTAATCAGAAAAAGGGAGGAGATACAATTTTGTACTATTGGGCTCCTATCATTGCACATATCGAGACTCATGGCCGTAAGTATGCTGGGGAGAAGATATTCAGGGACCACATACCATGATTTATACAGAGTTGTCAGATTATAGGGACAATCCTTGAGCCACCCCACTCTGGTCATGAGTTGGGTCTATGAGCGTTTCATCCTATATGGCAGGGGGGTATAGGTATCAGATCCAGAGGCTATCTAGGTAGCTAGATGGATAGGCATGTCAGTTCTCCGAACTCCACATCAATCCATGACCTCTCTGACTATGACCGACATGACCCCCATATCATATTAGGAAATGGAAGGGATATGGGGTGAGGAGACTACGATGATGGTAGCTTGCTCTTCCATGAGCTAGCTAGTTGACAAAGCTGGGAGACTAGAGATTCACCCCTTTGACCGGGTACCCCAACAGTTCGGTCTTCCATACCCTGTCATGCTTCCTCCAGTGACGCCTATTTACAGGACTATTTAGGAGGCACGAAGAGGTCCTAGAGGGGATATTGGTTGGAATTTTTTCACTCATGATGTTCCTATTGTAGTTAGGCACGTATTCTAGGCTCGGAGGGCAGTTGGTGCTCCTCAAGCACCCTTACTTTAGATTGGGGCAGCTCCTGCTCACAGTGTGGATGAGGATGAGTCGATCGATTTGGAATCCAAATCCGAGGAGGATGCGGGAGATGATACGGAGGGGGAGTCAGTCGAGAGAGGAGGATGAGGGGGCAGGACCTTTGAAGGGGGCTGACAGTGACCCTGAGTTGCATGATACTCAGGATATCCTTAGAGCAGCGTGAGGAGGTGAGCACGAGAGAGACTCGGTCTCGGTAGAGACACCTGGAGGGGATGATAAGTTAGTGATGGGACAACACCATGCCTTCAAATTTAGGGAGGCTCCACAATCACCATCAACACCTTTTGTAACAACCACTTGATCCCACATGGATGCCCGAAGACCCGAGTATGTTCAATACTCCTTTCTCTATTTTTGCTATTGATTTCTGCATGTTTAGTTTAACATTCTCTTTTGATTTATGTTCATGATTTTCTAGCTCATTATATCTCTTTTTTCCTTTGCAGTGTCTGCACATGAGTGGTGAGATCTCATTCATCGGGTATGTGTGGACACCTGCCGATCCCCTCGAGGAAGACTCAAGTTGAGTTGATTGCGATACTGAGGCAGCCCTTAGCTTCCAACCGACATATCAACGTGTTCACTCCCATTTGGAAGGTCACAAAGATAGTTACCTTATTTTGTACCACAGTAGCTGGATACGAGACTGCCGAGTGCCTGATGAGGCAAAGCCATTCTCATAGTGAGGCTACGGGCAGTGGGCACCACCATGAGCACTCACACCATTCAGTCCATTCTCAGTGTTGTCGCAGGTCACAACAGAGGAGCCCTAGGCGTGGTCATGTGCCATATGAGGGATCCCACGAGGGATTGACAGCCATCAAACCTTTATTGCTTTGATACCATTTTTTGACATTATATGATTTTTTTGTATGTTTCGGGCTTGTTGCGAGTGTTTTTGACCATGCCTAGCGCATGATGACATTGTATACAAACTTGATCCACTATGATATATATAGACTCTATTTTTTTGGCATTCCATTGTATCGAGTTGAATCTCTGTTTGGCTTATCTCTCCCTGTGTACTCTAGATGTTTAGAATTTCCACTTTTCTATGCTTTTTAGAATTTATACAATGAATGTGAAATGATAACATAATGATTTCTTTTTGTATTTCATAATGTTGATATATGATGATGCAAACACAATGTGATCTTAAACTTAGTTTCTTTTGCAATCTTCGGTACTTCATATTTGTCTTGACAAAACACCATGATATAATGATATGATAAATAGATATTCTTGCCCCACTCCTAATGCCACACACGGCTAGTAAGATGCAAGGGCTCAACACCGAGAGTTAGAAAGGGAATAAGCCATGAAATTGTTGAATGGAAGTGATGAGAGAAAGACAGAGGTTTGACAAAACCAAATTGGGATGCTACAACCTTACCCTACTCATGCTAACTCATACTTTAGAATGTGAATTTCTTGCAGTTTATCTACACTTGGATCCGTAGATGGCCATTTAGTTGACAAAATCTGGTTTTTAGGGTTTTGAATTCTCTTGGAATTTTAAACATCCAATTCACTTTGTTTTGACTTAAGATTTCATAGTAATCGATTTAATTGTTTATGACTTTCAGGTTTTTCAAAGAGACCCCCTACACCTTGCCCCATGCTACCAGTAAGAAGCATAGGCTTATCACCATGGAAAAAGCATAGGCGAGTAAGGGCATTTCCTTCCTTTCCCAACCCTACATCACTAGTAAGAGACACCAGCTTGATGCAGCCTAGAATTTACCAAATAACACCCTAGTCGTGCTGTCACATCACTTAGCCTAGACTGAGCACTCACCCGAAGTGCGCAAAGGTACCAAGTCCCTTTCTAGGGTTGCTATAACAAGATGTTAACATGATTAAGGAAGAAACATATAGATTTATAACTAATCCATCAATCTACAATGATGCATACCCTCGGATCTATGAAAGAAAAAGCTTAAACAATAATCATGATTGAATTAATAATATGCACTATTCAA
Source organism: Taxus wallichiana var. yunnanensis (assembly GCA_018340775.1). NCBI lineage: Eukaryota > Viridiplantae > Streptophyta > Pinopsida > Cupressales > Taxaceae > Taxus > Taxus wallichiana. Next base: position 453,505,933 of record CM031235.1, on the reverse strand, counting down.
CTACACACAGAATGACACTTAGATTCAGACAATATATTCCATCTATTAATAAATATAGAATCTCCTTACAGTATTATCAATCTATACCAATGCACGTATGGAACTGATACAATGATTTAGTCATATGCGTATACACACACTTCACACTCACCCACTCATACATTCATACATACATCTATCCTTCTACTATGTACCTAACATCATATATATAGGGTGGGGACTTTCCCTTCACTACTTATCTATTCCAAAAATAGGCCACATGCTATTAATAGCCACATGCCGTTTACAAGCATAGCCACACATGCAAGTGTGCTATCTATAGTCCTCTTGTAGTTAATTGAAGTGTCAATTCTATTCTCAGATCGTCTCCATGCATAAACACTTTGAATTGATTCTCCAAAGATAGATAATGCATGGCGTGCACATCTCTACATCATTGGTGTGTTCTGCATGCCATCTTCTAAAAATAGGTCTTTATGCTAAAAATCAGATAAGTCCTAAAATATGAACTTGCCTTATGCATGCAGTTCCTTTCATTCCTTCCACACCTTTAGTTCCGGGCCTTCTAGCTCATGCGGACTCCTTGTGTGATCTTTGACAAGTATTCTTTGATCAAAATTACCCCAAACTATTCTCATTATCATTCCGACAATGGGTATCTCCAAAAAATTAAGGAAAGAATAGAAGAATCGAAAGAATAAGAATGTAGATAAATAAAGAATTTTTATGAGGTTATTAGGAAACCTCATATGTATCAGTTTGTAGTATCAACTCTGGATACTCCTCCTTTATTTTGGCCTCTAATACCTATCATTCAATGAGTGCTTGCTCTGCTTTTTCTAGGATGTCCATAGCAATGGATTCCAACTCATCCCTTGCAATCTCTCCTTTCTCATTCAGAAACTAACAAAACACTAGACATTGATGTCATTCTACCTTATAAAAGGTCCATCTTCTATGAAATTAGCTGTCCAAGATCTTCTAGCTAAGTCTTATGTAGTTCTTGTGCTTCTCCCAGGGCCTCACGCTTCTATTCAACCATTGAAAATATTTATGTGTGGCCCAATGTCTCATCTTTCATCACTTTCTGGACCTCATTGTTTTCTTGAGGGTCTTGATGTTGATAAGCACCTCTAGATCTGTGCATACATTTAAAGCCTGGTCTTCTTTCTTCAATACTTCATGTAATGCTTGTAATAACCCTTCATAAGATGCAATTTTTCTCATCACTGATGCTTTCTCTTGTTTGGCATCTTGTTCTGAGCTTTCTGGTACTTACATGCATAGAGGTTCATCTTTAAGTACCATGTCCACCAACTTCCCCACATAGTGTGTCATTTGAAGGAAATTTATGTGGTACCTTAGCCTCTAAGTGTGGATTTTCTCTGATGACATTGTCCCCAATCTCCTCTGTGATGCTTATAAACACCTCATTCTTCTTCTACATGAATTCCCTCTCTTGCATTATGTATGATATATCTGCATCCTTTGTCTTCAAGTCCTCGTGTAGTGCTCGATCGTGATAGATTTTTCCATGTTTCTTCTAGCCACCTCAGTAGAAACTTTCACCAATGCATTATAGCCACCGCTCATCGATATGACAAAGAGGCTTTACTATCATGTGTCTAGCTTGAGGTTCCTTCTTCAGTTGTCTCAAAATGCATGAATCTTCACACACATCAAAGTCAGGCTCATCCATGTGGGTGTGCATTGACCATGATAGTTTCTTTCGAGTGCACATAGTCACCATATCCTCATCCATTAACTCCTAGCTGAATAAATCCTTTTGCACTATCGTGCTCTGGAAGCGGGCGTGGACAATTTTTCCTGCATCCTCTACATACCCCATGGTTAGTGGAATGTGCTCTCCACTTGTTCTTCTAGACATTTGCTGGTTCGGAACTTTAGCCTCCAAATTTGGGACTTATGTCTCCATCTCCTAAACATTATCTCGTAGTTGTCTCCTCTGCTCTTTTATCATCCTCTTATTTTCCCTTTGATTCCTCACTGCTTCTTGTGTTCTCTAGAAGTGTAGGATAATTAGGTGTGCTTTCCTCTAACTCTTTCACCTCCTCATTCAAATTAAGTTTCCTCCTTCTCCATGTGGTCACCTCCTTTTGTGGGGAAAGTCAGGTGATTTTCACACGGTGTTTGGAGTAGCACCTTGGGTCCTTGTTCTCTTAAATAACCTTTTAAACTCAGTGCTCACCTTGGACTGCATTCAAGTCCTCATCATCCCCTCTTGTGGCTGAGGTGGTGTAACAACGTGCTCAACTTCACCCTTACTTATAGGATTTCTCCTACATCTATGCTCCAAATGACCACTATCTTTGCATTCAATTGGCTCTGTGGGATTAGGAGCTAGGATGTTCTCCATTGTATGCTTTCCCTTTGGTGGTCTTTGGAAGTGTGAACTCACCTTCCACATATTTTTATTCTCCATCTTTGGCTTTAGGCGGAGATACACCAATTTTCCCCACATATGCTATAACCAAATTATTGGCTTGATATTCGACCTTTGAAATTATCATCTCTGTATAAGCACTTCTGCCAGATACACATACTTCTTCCTTAACGTATGGTAGTCGTAGTCTACCTTATCTACACCGAATACCATTGAGCACGTGTTTGTAAATCTATGAACAGATGCTTAGAAATACCTTGCAGTGAATGTGTAAGGCAACTTACACCAAGGGCTCTAGACTCCATATTTTATTGGGAAGCGTGTGATGCAGAAATGCTGATATATAACAAACTGAACTTGTTTCCCTACCACTTGCTAGTAGGTCCTTTGGGATGTGCCACTCTTCCCCAAATGCCGTGTGGAGCCTGTCATACCATTTCTCCACCCTTTGCTTTACATCATCTGTCATGGCCCCCTTGCATAGGTACTTGCTAAATATTTCAGCTGGGGACTTGTTCTCCATGGGGTATTCCCATACTTTCTCCTTCGTTCCATCTAGTACTCCAATCTCCATGAATACCAGTGATAGTAGAACAGCCCCAAAGCTGATCTTCCCTCCTGCACGCTTCTTTGAATATTTGCTCTATAATATAGCCTGCAATGTTATAGATTGTCCCTTCTGACATCTTATGCACCACATGTAACCACATAGTATTTACCTATGACCACCACTCTTGATCATTCAACTTGGTAACAAGGTGTTCTCGCAGCAGCTTGTACAATTATACTGATTCTTTAATTTGTCTATGTCCATTCTACGTGGACCCTTCTGTATCCCAACTCTTGTCTAGTCTTTAAAATCATGGCTTTATCTATGAGGTCACCTTTTATATCTTCTCATGTGGCCTTCAAACCTGTAACTAATGAGACAAGCATAGATGAGATTCTAACTCTACGTCCTACAAAGTAGAAGAAGTCTTCGTGTACCCTACTCATGAGCCACTGATACAAGGGCTCATACTTCCCAAAATATGGAAGTTCATATAACTCGTAGATCCCAATTCTATTCAAAAGATTTTTGCCCGCATCGTCATAAACCTGTCATGTCCTCCACCGTGCACTTGTTCATTCTAGCCATGAGCAAGGAATCGAGCTCCTTCTTGTTCTCCGTAGTCCTGTGATTATATTCAATCACTTTGCTCTTTCTGATAGGTGAATCCCATTCTTTCCTGATGATGACTCCTTCTGGATATTGCATTTTTGAAAAATGGATTTTGGGTGCCATCTCTTCCCCCTCAATGACCACCTTCTTATTTCCTTTTATTGCTGTTTCATATGCCTTATTTAATGCCATTTTTACCTTGAAAATGTCTCCTCTTCAACTCTGTAACTCGGGAATCAAACTCGCTCGATTCAATCATGCCCTAGGTGGAAACTTTGTAACCTAACTCTTTTCTGTCTCCCTTCTTCACTCAAACCCTTCACCACCGGGATGCAAGCTTCTTGTCACATAGATCTAGTTGTCACACTTGGTTTCACACCCTTCGCACCTTAACTTGATCACTCGGATCTTTGCACTTGGATTTTTCTCAAATAATCTTAGTTGCAATGGTAAAAATGAATCCACATTCCATCCTCATATAATTTTTTCAAAATTTGATGCATTTATTACTCCTTCACCTACTAAATATCCCATCATTCATTGAACAAATCCATTCATTCCGCACGGTACATCTTCGCACCCAGCTATAACCTTCTAGCATGCCTTCCTACCCTCTAGTCACATACTTCTCTTCAACATGCACTCCTATGCCCTAGTACCTTGTCACTGTACCTTCTCTTGGTAGCTATCATGGCCTCTGCTTACCTCATGTTATACTATTCTTTCATTCATCCCCATCCTTGGTCACTTTTGAGAAGCAATCTTCTTTTGACTTCAAGCACTCCTGTAGCAGCTTATTCCTTTCACCTTTCAATTCACATAGTCTTTTTCTTAGATGACTACAACCACCCCACACTAAAAGTATGTGTAGTCCTTTGCACATAAACATTCTTCATACAGTAATTAGCTTCATGCACGTAAGCACACTTATTACACAAAAAAACAACTAAATTGACAAAGCATAGTGACAATGAAGGAAATACATTAAGGAAATACATAATTGAAAACCTAAACTAAATGGCAATACTACCTTATTACAAACACTAAGAAGACTTATTTATAGTAGGGATTTAGCTTACTCTTGTTAAAATAACTGAGTAGCCATGTTCCATCAAGTTCTTCTAACTGAAAAGCACTTGAATCAAGTATAGAAGTGATGACATACGACCGAACCAATGTACTTTGAGCTTTCTTGGATGGCGCAAGAACTTTGAGTCATAAAGAAGTACCATTTTTCCAATCTCCAACTTCTTATCCCTTATGTTTCTATCATGTCATGCCTTCTGCCTAGCCTTTTCCTACTTTTGACTCCATCGTGCTATGGCATGGACCTCATCCAGTTGAATAATTTGTTCAATAAACTCTTCTAAAGCTTATTCATTAGCTAGACCTCCAACATGCACAATGCACAAAGAAGGTAACATAAATTCTAAAGGAGAACAACTTACAAAACACCAATCAAATAAAGTGTGGCTTTGTTAAATCTCTTGTAAGTTTTTCTATAAGCCCAAAGCACAAATTTGAAACTTTATCATCCTAATCCTTTCTTCCAACATCACAAATTTTTGTCGAAGTCGGCTCAAAATATTTTTGAAGGCCTCAAGTTTCATTTTCCTGAGGATGATAAGGTGTAGTTTTATGGTGTGTAACCATAAACTCATCTAATAGGATCCTAATTATCTCATTCAAAAAGTGTGTACCTTGATCACTTGTTAAGCTTAAGGGACATCCATATCTTGTAAGAAAATTCTCCCACATAAAATTATTTGTTGTAGCCTCCGTACAATCCTTGGTAGGTGCTACTTCTACCCACCATGTGAGATAATCTATGCAAGTAATAATATAGCGCAATCTAGTCCTACGTGTAACTTGTGAAATAGGTCCTACAAAATCAATGGCCCATTTCTCAAACAATTCAGCACTAGTAATTGGTCTCAAAGGCATCTCATCTCTTTTCTCTAGTTTTCCTAAGCACTGATAATGATCACACACCTTACAATATTCTTTACAGTCCTTATACAATGTATCCCACCATAATCCAACAAGTAGGATCTTTTGGGAAGTCGCATCACCTACATAATGACCTCTTGCAATACCACCATGAGATTCTTCCATAATATCCTTATACTCATGCTCTAATACACAACGGTGTAATACTTCATCTCTGCCTATCTTGTAGAGGTCACCACTGATTAACATAAATGGTGTTGTGCATATAACAAGTTACTTCTTTTCTAATGCTTTCATTCCTTTTGGTGCCATACCTATTCATAGAAAGACAACAATGTCTTCTAATTCCATGGGCACATGTTGTAACCTATATAATTATGCATCTGACATTGTTTCTTCAATTGTCTATGCATCCTCTCCTGAATTGATTCTAGATAAATGGTTTGGTCCAAAATTGCTTTTCCTTGGCTTCACCAAAACTGTGAAGTCAAAATCTTGAAATAGGAGCACCCATCTACATATGTGCCCCTATAAGATAGGATTGTTTACCAAGTACTTCAATGCCATGTGATCTATATAAAACACAAATGATGTTGCTAACAAGTATTGTCGAAACTTGTATAATGCATAGATCATTGACAAAGCTTCGCGCTCTGTAGTTGTATAATTCCATTCAACAGGAGTTAGCTTCCTACTAGCAAAACAAATTAGATGATCTATAATACCTTTGCCAAGTTGAGATAACACAGTACCAATGGCCATACCAGAAGCATCCACATGTACATGAAATGGTTTATCCCATGAGGGAAAGCACATAATGGGTGCGGTAGTAAGTTTCTCTTTTAATATCTCAAACACGTGTTGCTACGGTTCTCCCCAATAAAATGTACCTTTCCCCTTCAGTAATTCTTCCAAGGGTGTAGAAATTTTGGCATACCCTTTTATGAATTTTCTATAATATCCTATATGACCTAAAAATCTGCACACCTCACTTTGACTGGTAGGTGCTTCCAGGCCTAAAATGACTGCAACCTTGGTTGGATCAACTAGCAAACCTTCCTTGTAGATTATATGTCCTAGTACTATCCCAAATGACATAGAAAATATGCACTTCTTGATGTTCAAAGAGATATTCAATTGTCTGTATCATTCAAACATTAATCGCAGATTGTCATAATGATATTTCACAAGCCCATATATTGTCCTATCATCTAGGTAGACCTGTAAGAAGTTGTGAATAAAATATTTAAATTCCTGAACAACTATGCGTGAAAATACAACAGCGCATTTTTCAATCCAAAGGGCATCATAGTATAGGTAAAAATACCCATTCAGTAGTAAATTTTGTCTTTTCTTGATCCTCCTGAGTAATCCTAACCTGATGATACCCAAAAATCCATCTGTGAAGGAATATATTTCGTGCCCTGCAACTCCTAGTATTTCCTTAGTGAATGGCGTAGGGAATGGATCTGTGACACATGTAGCATTCAGCTCCATGTAGTCCACACATATCCTAATCAGATATCCTTTTTGATCACCGATCACCATTGGGGTGACCCATTTTGACTCATCAAGGGGCTTGATAATTCTAGATTTCAACATTTTATCAATTTATTTTTTTACTTTTTCTCATAAATCGGATTCATTATGTAAGGTCTCTTTCTAATTGGTGTGCACCGTCCTTAAGTTTGATCTTCATTTCCCCAAAGTTATTCATGCATGCCTTTAAGGTCATGATATCCTCGAGGAATAAGTCCCGATAATCCTTGAGTAACTCAATGATCTTTTCTACCTCGAATCGACCAAGAATCTCCAATTATGGCCTCCTTAGGCTTAGCCTCTGAACCTATATTCACCTTCTTTGTCTTAATGGGTTCATGGTAGGCATGCGTATCCTTGTCTGCACTATCCAAGACCTCACGCACCCCATGTGAATGTTTAATATCAAGGTTCTCAACTTCCTCTTCATCCACGACATAAACCATCTTTCCTTTCTCTTTCTCAAGGCAAGTGCATTCAAGTAGTATGGAGTCCATTTCTTCTTCCCGTCCAAAACATGCTCCAAATCTACCTCACTTTGAATAATTCCCGTATATGCTCATTTGGTTTTGCACTATCTCCCATAGTTAAATGCTTGAAATTTTTTAATGCCTCTACTATAGGAGATTTAGTCGAGAAGTAGTCGAAAGTCTGGATCATTCCTGCAGTCAAATCTTGTTAGTTCCCAATTTCTCAATGTAGTTCTAAATATACATACCAGGCACGTGTGCATCCTTATAGCATAGAATACAATATATGCACCTAGAGTGAAGGTGGTAATGCTTCATGTCTTGCTATCTAGAGTCTCTCACACTGCTGAATGTGATGTTGAATAGGTTGATCACCATGATAAGTGCAGATTTGCATAGGTGCATTGTTCCTTATAAACCTAGTAGACAAAGCGACTCCAATCTCTTCCCAGTTTATAAGATTATCTCTGTGGACTACCCACCAGTGCACTTCTATCAACGTAGTGTATATACTAACATATCTCTCCTTTTAATTTGATCTATCCACTGTGTTTCCATGGCCTTCAAAAAGGTAGGAAGATCTTTTGTCCTTGTATACCAAGGTATTGTGCTACCTATCTGTCAAATTGAACGAAGTCCATTCTTACATGTAACCATGCTTTTCACCTCATGTCCTACTAATTCATATGTACCATGGGCCCAATTTTTGCAAGAAATACTTGTAGTATCACTAATAGAATGAGAATCCTCCCATTGTAGGATGCCTTCTTTTGATGGCTCATTGACCTCTGGGTCCTGAATAGCACATACATAGACTTTGTTTAAATCCTCCTCACTTAGAGGTTCAACATATGGTGTAGACTTCCCATCTATCAAAGGTATCATAACCCTTTCCTCCTTATTTTCAAAGCTGATATATCCTTGATTGAATCTCAAGTCAGCATTATTTGTATAACACCACGGGCATCCAAGCAGGGCTGGAAAATTGTTTGCTTCTGTAAGTGATAATACCTCAAAATCCCCAGTGAACTTGGCCCCTTGTATAGTTATAGATGCATCTTTCAAAAATCCTATGGGAGTGGCCTTAGTTCAGTTTTCCATAAATAACACATTAGATGATGGCTGCAATGGAGGCCTCCCCATTTGTACCCATGCATCTAATGTAAGCACATTTACTTCTGCACATGTATCAATCAATATGTTGCTCAACAACCACCCATCCACAACAACATTTAGAGTAATTTATTTGTCATAGTCAATGCTATCGGGGGAATATTTGCATGTAGAATCTGTCATCCTGGTCTCAAGAATTACGTGTGGAGTGTTCCCTTTTAACCAACTTCCTAATAGTGGAATAATGTTCTCCTGGTGCAACATCTTGCACACCTCTCGTAGATCATCGATATCAGTTTGACTGTCTCTGATGCTTTCTTTTTCTCCTTTAGGTACTGTATCTCACCTTGAAGATTCCTTAGCACTTCCATGGTATCCTATTAAACTTCCTTATGATGAGTAGGATCTGGGTACCTCGCATGCAAAACCTCCTCCTTGGTGATCATAGGCTTCAGTGCAATGCCCTCTCTCACATGTGCTTCTTCAGCGTGTGTAGTAATCTTAATGTCAATGGATCAAGTCCTTATGTTATCTTGGGCATCCAATGATCTTCTACCATACGCTAGATTCTAACCATACTAGTGTGTTTGTTTTCTTGCTTATGTTGCCTACTCGGATGCTCATATAAGTCCGGAACTCTTCATAGCTATGGTTCTTTCCACGAAAGAACATATAACATTCGAGGACATTCATGCCATTTTTGGTCGGGATATCCACACGTATAACATGTTCCATGAGGGAACTCTCCTCTTCCTCCACCACAGCCTTTGTCCTTCATATCCACCATGATATCCATGTCCCATTCCACGACCTCCTTCAAAACGCCCTCATTCCTATCATAGTGCATTTGATTATGATCCTAATCACAGTGCGCATTCTTACCCTTAGAATTATCTCATAGTTATACTTTTCCACCATACCCCAAGGTCTCAGTAACATCCTGAATCGACCAATCAATCTGCCAATCCTTAGATCCTTAGTATCATGGGTTGTGGACCTACAAATTTTGTAAAAGTAAGATACATTATTCCTTATCGCACACTGTAATAAAGGACAGTGGCTAACATCATGATTCAAATTAAAAATTTCATAGTCCAATAGTAATGAGTGTACATATCTGTGAGGGAAACTATCCTTGGTGTGACCTTCCACTTCACAATCTGTACACCAAATTCCTGAGCATGTTTCATGGGATGAATTTGCTGATAGCTTCTTTAACTACTTTTCCATAGCTGCAATCCTGCATCTAGGAATGGACTAACACCACTTTGTCAATGCTCCCAACTGCCTCGGCATGCAAAGCTGCTTCTAGTGCTTTGCATGGATCAGTGTATGTCTTATGTGACATCACCCTTCTAAAAGGTGTAATCAATCCTCCAACAAACCACTTTGTGCATGTTGGCTAGCATGAATATCATAAGATAGCTTAGATAGAAGTGTCTTAAAATGAGCATCATACTCACATACACTCTCAGTAGTGCCTTGCTTGATATACTTGAGTGCACTTATACTCTTTTGCTCAAACTCGGGATATGGAACTCTTTTAGGAAAGCATATATTAATCTTTGCATAATCCACACAAGTTTGATCGGGTCAAACTTCCTATACCAGTGTGTGTGCTGCTTATAATTTAGTGGCAAATTGACTTGCCTTTCATTCAAGAACTGTGATCCCTTTAGCACGCCACAAGATTTCACACATATGCACATGTTCGACAACATCCTCTATACCTATATACTCCGGGAGATGAAGAGACATCTCCATATAGATATTATGTGGTTGCTCCAAACCTTGACCACCTGATCTAAAACCTCCTATGTTCCCTCTGCCTCCCGAACAAAAAAATCCATCGGAACTAGAACCAACTATACCTCCCGATCTACCACATGTATTTGGAATAGGGCTTGTAGATGTACTCCCTATGCTCCAATAGTAGTACTATCTTTGTACCGCTAAAGTCTGTGAGGTAGCTCCACTTCCAAAGGTGAATCCAACATTCTGTGCACTCACATTCCATGTGGATGATGCACCTAAGAATGCTCCTCTAAATGACATTGAAGTCATCTTTCCTGCCATTGATTTAGTTGATCCTTGACTTACTCTTGCTCTCCTACTTCCCAAGTTAGTTTTCTCGGTTACTTGTCGTAATAGATACTAAAAAACCAAGTGCAAGGGATATGTCACCAGGTGGATTAAGATGCACACCCACAGTCCAAGTTGTCTCTCTTGGCACACTTGTGTGAGGCCGAAGGGGGATCTCTATCATGATTTCCAAGATGGGGAGTTCTGTAATGCTCTGCTCCATGTCTTCCATGTGAACTGTAAATCCTTCATGAGCCATCTCTCTCCTCCATGTCATACTCTCTACAACGGAACACTACTCCTCTATCTCCCTCTCATGAAACTCATTATACTTAAGCTTCCTTTCCTCTATCTATTTCTCTGCCGCTATGTCTACCATCTTAAACCAAACAGCTTCCTACCCCCACACATGGTGAAGTTTAGTTAGCCATCGATTTACTCTTAAGGTTCAAAGTTACCATTAATATCTTGATCGCTAGTTGAATACCTTGTAAATATGTTCCTCTTAGATACCACAAAAACTTGAATTCAACTACCTCTAGGAAAGAGTATGTCGAAATTGAATATTCCTGAATATAACTGTTTAGAACACCACAAAACCATGTATCCGCCACATGATTCCGGATCGATTAACATCATAGACGACCTAAAATTATTCATGTATCTAGAAAAGTGTGTGACACCTCTAATTCCATTGACATGTATAATCAAGTAAGCCACTCATATAGTTCTACTGGAAAGATAGCGAAAAATCTCTTAGATAAGCTATCATACAAGTTATATTCTACCCAAGTGTGTGCATTAAAATTAGATCCACTTTGCTGAACCATCATGCATATTCTTCCTCCAGATCATGTATCCATTCCTTAATACTTGCTAGAGTTAACCGGTACATCTTCATCATGAACCATCCTAAAAAAACTAAAAAGAGGTCCCGACAATAGAACCAATGATGCAGCCTAGAATTTACCAGATAACACCCTAGTCGATCTGACACATCACTCATCCTAGATTGAGCCGTCACCCAAAGCATGCAAAGGTACGAGGTCCCTCTTTAGGGTTGTTGTAATAGGATGTTAACTTGATGAAGGAAAAAACATATAGATTTATAACTAATCCATCATTATACAATGCATGCTACCCTCAGATCTATGAAAGAACAAGCTTAAACAAGAATCATGATTGAATTAATAACATGCACTATTTAACTACACATATAATGACACTTAAATTTAGCCAATATCTTCCATCTATTAATAAATACAGAAGCTCCTTACACTATTATCAATCTATACCAATGCACGTATGGAGCTGATACAATGATTCAGTCATATTCATATGCACACAGATTTCACACTTACCTACTCATACATTCATACATACATCTCTCCTTCTACTATGTACCTAACATCATATATATAGGGTGGGGACTTTCCCTTCACCACTTATCTATTCCAGAAATAGGTTGCATGTTATTGATAGCCACATGTCGTTTACAAGCATAGCCACACATGCAAGTGTGCTATCTATAGTCCTCTTACAGTTAACTAAAGTGTCAATTCTATTCTCAACTCGTATCCATGCATAAACGCTTTGAATAGCTTCTCTAAAGATAGACAATGCATGGTGTGCATGTCTTTACATCGTTGGTGTGTTCCGCATGCCATCTTCTAAAAATAGGTCTTCATGCTCAAAATCGATAAGTCCGAAATCTGAACTTACCTTCGTATGCTGGTCCTTCTATCCCACACAGACTCCTTGTGTGATCTTTGACAAGTATTATTTGATAAACATTGCCCCACACTAATCTTATTGTCGTCCCGACAATGGGTATCTCTAAAAATTGAAGGAAAGAATAGAAGAATGGAAAGAATAAGAATGAAAGAATGTAGATAAATAAATAATTTTTATGAGGTTATTAGGTAACCTCCTCTGTATCAGTTTGTAGTATCAACTCTAGATACTCCTTTATTTTGGCCTCCAATACCTACCATTCAGTGAGTGCTTGCTCTCTTTTTCTAGGATTTCCACATCAATAGATTCCAACTCATCCCTCAAAATCTCTCCTTTCTCATTTTTTAGAACCAACAAAACACTAGAAATTGATGTCATAATGATCATGGTACCCCATACCTACAAATGATCTCGGTTCGGATGAACTTAGCGATTACATAACAAGGAAAGTGGTAAAGGTCATGGCCTTTACCCACTTAGTAAAGTACTTTGTGGCCTTGATTATGAAATTATGGCCATCTCACTGTTGATGAGGGAGAGGATTTCCTTATCAGATCTAGTCCCCACATGGAGAAGGGCCATGGAGTTACGATTGGTTATAAAGCTTGTGCCGGTATGTGGATCTCGTGGGAAAACTCTTGACACTTGTGGCATATGCACACAAACTCTACCATGTCATGCTCTAGGGTGGGCCAGAAATAGCCCATCCGATGTATCTTTCGGGTAGTGGCATGGCTGCCAAAGTGGCCACCACATACCCCACTGTGTGACTCATAAAGAATCTTTTCAGACTCTTTAGTGTCAACACATCTCAATAGCATTCCGTCAAAGGCTCTACGATAAAGCACCTATTCCAAGATAACATACTTAGTGGAAATTACACGTAACCACCTTCTTTGTTGTGACGTTTCCCCTTCTAGGTATATGTGGTCCATGATGAAATTGATAATGTCAGTGTACCAAGGGAATACAGAGATAGGAGGCCTAGTTTCAACGAAATATACGCACTCATCGAGAAATTCCAAATCTACCAAATCACCCCCATCTAATGGATTATCAGCCAACCAATCTGTAATGATTTGACCCTTAATGGATTTTTGATTTATGAACGTTAAATCAAACTCACCCATTAATGTAATGAAACACACAACCTTTTTGTACAAGGATCCCTACATGAGAAATGTACTTAAGTGGTCTGACTTGACAATGACCCTTGTTTCTTGATTGAGCATATAATGTCTTAAGCATTTGGTTGCAAAAACTATGGCAAGGAATTATTTTTCTACCTACATGTAGCATGTCTCATAAATGAGTAATGTTTGAATGATAAAGTAAACAACCCGTTCTCGCTTATCGTCATCTTCTTGAGCTAACATACAGGCTAGTGAAACGTCTATAGCCACTTCTAATATAAGATCAAAGGGTGATCTGACCTAGGTGGCATTAGCGTGGGAGGGGATAACAAGAATCATTTAACTACCTCAAAGGCCTCATCGCATTCCTCCATCCAATCAATGTTATAATATTTCTTCAACAAATTGTTGATTGGATGAATGATGAAGGTCAAGTCAGGGATGAACCTTCAGATTACACTGAGTTTCCCAAGAAAATATCTAATACCAGACTCGTTTGATGGTGGAACCATTTCTAACATAGCTCATATTTTGGTTGGGTCAACATCAATCCCCATGAAGATATAATGTAACCCAGAGCTTACCACCTGTTACACTAAATACACATTTTTCTAGATTCAATGTGACACCATACTCAATCAAGCATGAGAGAATGATACAAAGCACCTCTGGGTGATCGCAGCGCTTCTTGGCCTTGGCCAGCAGGTCATCTACATAGGATTCCACAATTTTATGAATAAGATCATGGAATATGTAGGTCATTGCTCATTGATATGTAGCACCAGCATTCTTAAGACCAAATGACATGACGACATAACAATAGGTTCCCTAAGGAGTTATAAATGTAGTTTTAGCTTGATCCTCAGTAGAGATTTTGATTTGATTATATCCTGAAAACCCATCCATAAGAGACAACAACTCAAATCCAGTTGTTGCATCAATGATAACATCAATGGATGGTAGTGGAAAATCATCCTTGGGACAAGCCTTGTTAATGTCCTAGAAGTCTATGCAAATACGGATCTTTCCATTCTTTTTTAGGACAGGGAAAATGTTAGATACCCATTGTGAATAATTGATAGGCTTGATAAATCCTACCTGGAGAAGCTTCATTACCTCTTCTTTTACCATAAGGGCCACCTTTGGCTTCATAGGTCTTGATTTCTACTTAATTGGTTTGGCATCCAGCTTAGTGACGAGATTGTGAACTGCGATGTGTGGTGCAATTCCCATCATTTCTTTGTAACTAAATGTGAAGGATTTTTGATGTTCCTTGAGGATTTGGGTATGAATTTCTACTTCCTCTGGAGTTAAAGAGGACCCTAGTTTTAATATTTTTGGTTCCTCCTCCGTTTTGATGTTTATATCAATTGTTCCCTCGATTAAGGAGGTGTTACCCTCCTCAAACTTAGGTGGGGATGGAGGCAACTCCAAATCCCCTTCTTCTTCTACATCGTAAATCTCAAGATATTTTCCCAGAGGACTCAATCATTGGATTGCCAAAATAAGAGGAGGAACATGGAATTAGGGAAAGGTCTACCTCTTGACAAGTAAGATGCAACTCCACCAGAGCATTTAAGTAACTTAAGGTTGACTCGTCCCTATCAATAGGGTCTAAAGAGTCAAGCTAGTCTTCAACTTCCACATATGTCAACATTGACATTACTGGCACTTTGCGAATCAAGGATTCAACGCGGAGTGAAACCGTGAAGTTGGTGTCTTGTAAATCACTACTTGGGGTGAAGCATGAGGTGGAAGTTGCTATAGAGTCTTCCAGAAGGTTCTGTTCATGTGGAACTACCTTGATTGATATAAAATCAAACCCCTTAGTTAGGCCCAACATAATGGTTTTGTAGAGTTGTAAGTGTTCAGCCCTAGTCTTGTATACCTTGGATACTTGATTTGCGACTAGCTATGAATCACCCAACACCCTAATATTGAGGATGCCCATTCTCTTAGCTACAATGAGACCTATTAGCAAAGTGTTATAGAAATATTGTTCATAGTGTGAACACGTAGGAGTGGTTTGGGTTATTTGGTAGTAATAGGTTTTTAATAATTATAAAATAATATATGAGTGTGTAAAACAATTGTAATGCACAACTCATAGTTGAGAGATATTTGGGATATTGAGTGAACTTAGAGATTAACCTTGACTCCTTATTTATAGGAGTTCATTGAGCTATTTATATGTAATATCTCCATTGGGAATTTGTCCCAAATGAATTACAATATCTCTGGTTTTATTATTTTATTGTGCAATGTTTTTTTTTAATTTGATTAAATCATAGATATTTACAAGATTTGGTATCAGAGTGGGTTAGACTGCAATGATAACCTATAGGAATTTGTGAGGCATTTAGATCTGGATCAAACATGTTTCATTAGAGTCGAATCTATGACCCGCATCTTTCATTGGAGTCAAATCTGTGACCTGCGTGTTTATCTACCAACAGTGGTGAGGTTTCACTCAAGTGAATCCATACTTGGCTGCGACGTGACTTCTTTCAATATCCAGATCTGTAGTAATAGAGGTATTGCATTTCTTTCCTTTTTGGACATAGATGAAAAAACCGTAGCAAAGAATTGTTTTTCTTCCAAATTTGGAAAGGGTCTAGGAAGATGTTGTAATTATAACTTAAAATTGTCATAAATTTCAGATTGTAACTCAGATTAATGTGCCATTTTATTTTAAAATGTGTATTTTTTCGATCTCTACACATTGATCCTGTGTTTTCTATTGCTGGAAAAAAATATTTTTCCTTTTTGGAAAAAATGTCGAAAATTTTACTTTCGGTGTTTAAAGTTTATTGTAAGGGGGTGCATTTTTGACTGAGTTGGGCACCTATTATGGAAATTCCATTAGATAAATTCAATGGATTAAATTTTCACACATGGAAGGTGAAAATAAAAATGTAATTAATGAACAAGAACCTTTGGGGAATTGTGAGTGGAAAAGAACCAGAACCAACAGATGCTACAAAATTGCTTGAATGGCAAACCAGGGATGACAAAGCAAAATCCATTATTGGGCTTGCTTTATCAGATACTGAGTTGCATTATATAGACTTAGAAAAAAATTCTAAAGATATATGGGATTTGCTAAGTAAGACATTTGGTGCAAAGGTTGTGAATGCTAAATTCTCACTTAAGTTGCAGTTATTCAAGTTGAAAATGAATGAGGGTGCAACTATGTCAAGTCATATTAACGATCTTAGATCTCTTCTAAGACAACTGATGGAAGTAAGTGCTCAGGTAGATGAAGAAGATGTAAAAGCTATTTTATTAAATAGTTTACCTCCAAAATACAATAATGTAGTTTTTACTCTTGGTCAAATGCCTTCTCATTCACTTGAAGGTATGATTTCTACATTACTAGCTGAAGAAAAAAGAACAAAAGAAGATATTGAGGAAGAAAATGCTCTTTATATTAAAGGAAGCATACTAATTTTTTCAAAAACAAAGAGGAATTAGAATGCTTTTATTGTAAGAAAAAAGGACATAAATCTTCTTTTTGTATTACTCATGCTAAGGACATCATAAAAGGAAAGCTAAAAATGGATGAAGCTAATACAACTGTTAAAGAAGAGTCAGAGAATGAAGAAGAAGATGAACCTAAACAAAATGAGGATGAAGATGACTACCTATACTAAGTAGTTCCTGATGGAGGATGGAGGCATAGGAGGATGGAGGAAAATTGACATCTCTTGTTATTCACCAACAAAGAGATTGCTTCATTGTATTGGTGACCTTTTGTTTCAGTTGTGTGGTGTGTTTGCTTTCTGCTGTAATAATGAACAAAAGTAATATTCTTGTTCAAAGCTCCTGTGTGAGCATAATTTTTGTTTTGTAATCCCTCTAAGTTAGAAACAATGATGTGAGAAAAATAATGTACGCTGCTATGTAGTGGTTGGTTCCACTAGAAAACCATTTTTTGAGTTGGAGGTTCTCTTTGAAAACCTCATATTGTTTGAGTTGTTGGTACTCATTGAAAACCTTCATTTCTTTGTAGATCATGAGTGGGTACAAGAGATAGCTTTCCCCATGTTCACACTAAGGGGGTGATTGTTACAGAAATATTGTTCATAGTGTGAACACTTAGGAGTGGTTTGGGTTATTTGGTAGTAATAGGTTTTTAATAATTATAAAATAATATATGAGTGTGCAAAATAGTTGTAATGCACAACTCATAGTTGAGAGATATTTGAGATATTGAGAGGACTTAGAGATTAGCCTTGACTCCTTACTTATAGGATTTCATTGAGCTATTTATATGTAATCTCTCCATTAGGAATTTGTCCTAAATGAATTATAATATCTCTGGTTTTATTATTTTATTGTGTAATGTTTTATTTTTCATTTGATTAAATCATAGATATTTACAAGAGAAAGCCTCATATTTGGACCCATTGTTTGTGCATTCAAAATTCAATTTTGAAAGAAAAAGGTAAAACCCTTCCTTTGGGTGAAGTAAGGATTACACCTACCTCGGCCGAAGCAAAACTTGGCCCCATCAAAATGGAGGGTCCAGCAATTACTTAGAAAGACGGATGTTGAGTCATCCTTTGTAAGTTCTCCTTTTATCTTGGTTACATCCACCATGCAAACCTCATATGCTGGAAGGGAACCAAGCCCCAAAGCATGTCCTATACCCATGGAATCAAAGGGGAGAAGGATAGGAAAATCCTTTTCTAATAGCTCAAAAATATTTGTTGTAGTTCCTAACGATACCATCTCTACAACACTTTCATCCTTGACCGCCGGAATACCCTCGATCAAACCTGTAACCTCTAATTCTGTTGTGGGAACCAAATTTTCTTCTAGTAACGTGTGCTTGCAGTTGTTTAACTAGTTGGTGGGAAGCTCAAATTCAGAGTGGACCCTAGATTTTTCCTCAAGTTGGCCAAATGTATATCAAAGGGATTTGGATCACCTTGAGCAACAAAGACTTTCCCTAAATGCAAGAATCTAACTTCTTGGAATAGGGTGGAGGGGATTTCTTTCATGCGGTGGATCCAAGGGTGACCAAGGATCATATTATAGTTGGTTTCGATCTATAATATAAAACTCAGTAAGCACCGTCTTGGGTCCAAGAGTGACTGGTAATACTATGGTTTCAATCGAGGTTTCCTTGAGACTATTTCAGCATCTCGTAGGCAACTTTCTTATGTCAAATACAAACCCAATATCCATTTCAAGCTGCCTTGGAAGGAAAGCATCAAATTCTATATGGTTTATCTATGCCTCTGGTGGAGGGGTAACATTAGCCAAATGGCTGAGACCAAGTGCTTCCAAGAGAGTGGCTCAATGAGTAGGGGAATTCTTCAATAGATCTAAAAAGGAAATGTGTGAAAAGGTCTTGGTTAGATCACTGATCAAGTCATAAGATCCTACTAGCTTGCTTAGCATGTCATGAACACTATTTGACACAATCATGTAAATCAGGATTAGCTGTGATGAATAGTCTCTGGATCTTGTTGCAATGTTAATTTGGGGTTCAACATCTAACTCAACCAAACCTACAATCTTTGTTTGTTGATGACCATCCAAAGGAGGCGCCACTTGTGGGTTTGACGAAGTTGAGGCTTCATGATCATGAGTCCCTATTATAATACCTTTATTCGAACTATTAGGATCCAGTCTACCATCCTTTGGATGTGTGGGGAGAGGATCGTTGAAGATTCCCAATGGTGTGTTCTATGGAGACACCGGTCCCATATAGGTGTTCTAACTAGGTGCAGTTGGGTTAGTTAGAATTTTTTTGACAAAAAACCTGTCTTTTGTCTTCTGGAAAACACTACAAAAACTTATTACAATCACGACAGGTTTTTCCGTCATGCCTGTGGACCCTATGGAAACCGCAATATAGGTCAAGATCGTAATCCCGAGGCATTTGGTTTATCCCTTATTGTGTTTTGAATCCATGGTTGTTGTTTGGTTATTGATTGTTATAATTAACACTTTGGAACCCTTGCCCCTAGTTTTAGAATCGGTTAGGGTATTAACTAGGGCTTGGGGTCAGCATTTGTCTTTGTGGTTGAGGTTGTTGCTATTGTTGGGGATGATTAAAATCCACAATGTTTACTTGAGGGTGAGAAATTGTTGTTTCTCTGATTGTTTCCATTGTTATTGCCATTGTTGTTATTATTCATAGCACCTATACCGTGGGATTGATAATGTTAGGATTTTTGGCTGATCAGTTACACCGTCGGTCGTGACTCCACAATTCTTATTAAGGATCTTTGGTCCTTGATTGTTGTTTGTATTGTTGGAGTAACCAGGAGTGCTTTGAGCAGGGGTAACTAACTTCCCATTTGTTTTGTAGGTCTTACGACCATTGTCGATGGCCACTTGGTCGATCCAAAGAGAACCCTCTAGCACCTCTTCATAGCTCCTTAATGGGAAATTTTTAACCTCTTCCTTCATCTCCCTGTTGAGGGAGTGAAGGAACAAATCAAAAGCTCTGTTTGATCCATGTTTGGAGCACTTGCGAAAGAGTAGAGAACATGTCGCCACCTTTGAATGAAGTGGGCTGTAGATTCATTATGTTCTTGTTTGATATGAAGAAATTCTCTGATCCCTGTTCACAAAAGCTTATTCATATCAAAATATTTGATAAAATATGACACTAGTTGTTTGAACGAGTGTATTGAAGCCTTTGGTATCCTATAATACCAAATGAGAGTAATACCTTCAAGTTTCTTAGGGAAAATATTTGCAACTAATTCATCCCATGGGAGAAACTCTTGAATGGCCATTACATAAGCCTTGATGTGGGCATTTGGATCACCCTCCCCTTTGAACTTCAGGAGATTAGGCAAGGGTCTCGAAAGTATGACTACCCGAATAGAGAAATCTAGGATTCTTTGAGATATTCGAATAAGTCACCATTGCATACATTTCCACCATTGAAGACCCTTGTTAGGAAGGTAGGGGTTATATTGGCTCTTCAAACGGACAACATAGAAATTTGGCAGGTGCATGACATCCCCGTGATTGTCCATATGGACATGGGTAGGAGTACATGTCCCCCTGTGTATATTTAGAATACATGTGTATATAAGGGGGTTGATTACCTTGATATGGATTTTAAGGTGTGAAGCCAGGGAATGTCACATTTTTGGCTGGTATATCATTTGAGAATGCACTTCTGGCTGATGCCTATTATAGATATCCATATGTGGCTTGAGGAGGCATACCCAAGGTACCCGTCCCAGTTAACAAATCCCCATGGTTTGGAGTATTCATGTAGATTGGTGGATTCTGTGTAGTCGGTAATTTCCTATAGTTCTCATGGGTATGAAGGATCCCATGCTTGCCTAACATATGAATTTTGTGTATTCTGGGAAATCTCTAACTCCTTGAATTTATCAACCAAAGTTGAAATGACATCGCCCATTGATGGGGCGATACCTTGCTTAGATACCTTTGGTTGAACCCTTGGAGGTTGTTGAGGAGTATGGTATCCCGCTATGAATTGTTCACGATGTTGCCACCCCTCATTGGTTGTATTGTTAGTTGGTGGAGGGGTAGCATTATTGTTCTGAAGTAGGACATCACCTTGTCCTTGTAACCTATCGAAAGATTGGTTCATTTGTTGGAATTTTTGCTCACTCCTAGCATATTGTTCTATATACTTCTCATCAAGATGGGGATTTGATCAGATTACACGGTAATGGGCTGTCAAAAAGTACCCAAGGAGATGAACTCACTTCACTAGTGAATGTCATGTTATTTGAACTTGATTTTTCAAGGGGATAAGTTTGAGTGACTTGATCCAATTCTTTGATGCGTACAAAAGAACCAACATTGGTTCCTTGAAGTAGAGGGTTTTGAGTGGATGAGTGGTTGTCTACCCATGTTGAAAGTGAAGGTGATTGTTGTGGTATATTTGATTGGTACTGGTACATGTCGAAACCTAGGATGGGTCGATTGTACTCATCATATCCCGACATATTTGGGGGTATAATAATACCCACAGAATAAAGGATGGATGAAAGTGGAAATGCTTAGAGACTAGCTCTTCACATCGGGTTCACCAATTTGTATGACAAAAAATCAACACGTGACCTTCTTCGCACCTGACCTCTTGAGGTCGTTCCGAGATAGTTGGTGTGGAATTGAAATGAGAGTGAAAGTGATGGTGATGACCAAGCTAATTGGGAAACCTTATGTCTTCGACATGCAATAACATAATATACGAATCTAAGGAAAAGAATGCTCTCCTAACCTAAAGGGGTGTGATGGTATGGTCTCGATATGATAGTTACTCGAGACTCCAATCGATGTCTAGTTCTACCAAGATTTTATTGATTGGTTATAGAATACATGGAAAGTAACCTGCAGGTGCCTCGTATGGGTTTCCAGACAAGGTCATGGAAATTGAGACAAGAGATGTAGTGGAGCTGCAGAACTAAGGGTGATTTTCTGGTCTTGTCTAGAAATTCTTAGCCTGATTGGCTGCTATATTCAACAATGAAAGCTATGTAATAATATCGTGTAAAAGTGGTGAAGATATGAACACCAAAGCAGTGTGCATAAAATAGTGTTGATATCTAGCTGACTAGAAGGACCATTGGGTCAGTGGGACCCGTGGGTCAAAACCAAAGACTCATTGAGGTCGAGGCCCTTGTATGGCCATGTATGCAATCAATCATATTTCTAGGAGCACCAAAATCATAAGCCCGATTAGCAAATAAGTTCAATGTCTTTAATTGTCTTATTTTCTCTTTGTATGTGTGCAGGTGTACATAAGATTGTTAAGCACAAACTTAAGTCAACGTCAGTTATTAGCTCTAGCCCGTTGGGTTGTGGGACCAAGGGATCACAATTATATGTCTTTTCCTATTACAGTATGTTGATGGTCATGCAAGATGAATTGATTTGTTTTCAGTAAATAAACTATCTATCAAAGGAAATCTAAGCTATATTTTTGGTGTTTTCTCAATATATCATAACAAAGAAATAAAATAAACTAATCTATGGAAATAAATATTTTTTTGCTTTTCTAACTTTTCAGATAATGCATCTAATCTAATAAGAAAATTAAAAGAAAATAACTAACCGGATGTAGCTAGCTATCTATGCAGATGTGTGAATCTAAATCTAAGATCTATTCTAATTCAAATAAAATCTTTCCAACCCTACCTCAGAAGTGAAGAACAAATCATGGCTCTAACAGAGCTATTGTTCCCCCACAACTTCCCTGGCAATATTGAAGAGAAAACTTCCTATTGATTTGATCTACTTACAACCATATAGCTAATTGAAATTAACTATTTCTCTACTCTATTTGATATGTAATTGACAATTTGACAAAACAAAGCAATCAAATACACAACTCCAACTTGGAAGAGCAAGAGCTTTGAAAAATCTAGTAGTATCAGTATCTGTCCCCTTAGTTATTTCCTTTCTTTCTCTGAGTGTTCATGCGAGTCCAAATGATTGGGAATGAAAAGAACAACAACAAGAGTATGGCACTTGATCAATGGTAACTTGGAAGAAATCTGGACGTAATGCAATTAGAAGAAATAAAGCACAAGAGATCTGAACTTGTCTATGCAATTCCTAGAAAGATTATGGTAGCAAAACAATGCAAGATACACAAAATTCTCAAGCCCTTTTTCTTGAATACAAGCATGGAATATATAGGAATGGAGGATAGGAGGTTACTTCATGCACAAGGCAATGAAGAGGTAGTTATACTCATTAAATCTATTCAAAATAGAAGGAGCAAGGAGAACCAAGCAAACGAAGCTATTTTTAGCAAATTTGGCTCACATATGTGCTCAAAAAGCAAACTTAAGTGAATCGTTGCATGCAATTTTATGCATGAAGATTCTGGAAAAGTGAGTAGGATTGCCACCCTATATAGGGGCGGTGGTTTCAGAATTCTACCCTAGGCGGGTGGCGGTCCTTGCACTGAAGGCCAAAACAAGCACAACGAGAAATGAGGAGATGGAAAAATGCATAAAAAGGTTAAGTAAGGCTATCTAGGCTACAAATATATATTGTGAATGGGTTTTGGAGCTCGAACACCTTCTTGAAAGGATTTTAAATCATCACTGGGGACTTTTATAACCATTTTCCCAATAATGTAGCACGTGTAGTTTTAGGTGCGTGCGACACCCCATGTCTATACAAAGCTTTGAGTTGGTATTTTGCTACTCACATCACTATGATCCCAAAAACAAATAATTCAAGCTGAAAATGGTACGGAAATGGATGTCATTAGTCCCAAATACATCTCACTCACTTTGTAAATTCTCGACATCACTTAGTATGGTCTTTATCTAAAATAAAATGGTTGTGTATGAGTGGGAGAAAATGGATGCCTACGTAAAAGGGGTTATATTAGGATCATGGATGAAGATAGGGAGAAAATCCTCAAGGATGCCAAAAACACTTTCGAGATGTGAGTTTTGGGAAGGCTATTCAAATGCAATCAATCTACTCAATAGGGTGATGGGAGAATTAAACACGAGAGACTTCCAAGATTAAATGGGACTTTCCATCTTGACAATGACTGAAGGAAAATAGAGAATTGGCTAAGGGAAGATCATCACTGACAATCTGCATATGCAATCGCCAGTGCCCATGAAAATAAGTTCCACATGAATTCTTACTTGGTCTATTTTCTCTCTAGCTCAAGGTCATTCAAGGGATTAGCCCTCACATAGAACATTGCTGCCAAGGTACCAACATTCAAGAAACTCCTACAGTTGATAATGGAGGAAATCCATAGGCACTTTACCCATGTGAATGATGCATTCATGATGTACATTTTCTCGAACCTTGGAGGGTGATGTGGAGGAAAGGATGTCACCATAAATGCTGTCCTTAATAAAAAATATCTCTTATTTCATAAAATTCTTGACTTTCTCCTACCTGTGAGTTTTCGGCTTTGACCAAGCTCTGCTAAGGTTTCACAAGTACCTTAGTAACCAAATTGTACTATTTGAGATTTGCAGGTAGTTCATATAGGTAAACAAAAGGGTCACGAGAAAGAAAAAGAAGTTGATTTCATTTCCCATCTCTCTTGAGGTATTCACATGTAAGAATGTGAATGATGCATGTCATCTGGAGGCTGCCTTCACACATTTGACTATGTATTCCTACACTACTAGGCCCCATTTCGACATTGAAGATGATCCTAACTCTTTCCCCATTCCAGACTTATGCCATAATCCAAACATCAAGGACTATTGGGCCAATTTATTTGATGAATTTGAAATATGAGAAAAGGATCATATGAGGATGAGAGTTGATGCCATGAACAAATTCAAGTTCTCCCGTATGAAGATATTTTGTAGGATGATGGGACATAAATGTATGATCCCGAGTATGTGGTGGTCAAGGATTTTGCATTGCCTCAAGTCAATTAGAACATTCGTGAATAAGGGGAAATGAAGGAATAAACCGAGAATGTGTTAAAGAGAATGAGGAATTGGTTCCAGAGAAAGAGAGCCATGATCATCCAATCACGAGGTATCCACACAAGTTAGAAAAAGGTCTCTTAGTAGTCATCATTAAAAGCCATGAAAGTTACTTCAAGTTTAAGGAACTCGAGCAAGTTCTAAATAAATATCCATAGAATTAGAGACTTCTTCTCGTGGAAAGTCACCAAAGAGAGCTAGGAAAGAAGAAAGCTCAATTGCAACAATGTAAGAGGAAGACTTGGTCATGAAAGTACATGAAGAAGATCCATTGGAAGATGCACAAGCGGAGGGAGAGCATGCAGCTCAAGACCTAGTCTTTGAACCACCACAGAGGCCTCACCTCTTGTCGACACTAATACCTCCCTCATCCAAGATATGCCTCCTCTTCTAGAGTAGGGAACGATTGGCACACCTATCATAGAGCTTGAGTCCGATGAAATGTTCCCATGGATGTAGGAAACAATAATACCTGATACTCACACTATTCAACAAGTGGCAGCCCCGATTTATTCAAAATTACCTCATTGGCTAAGGGAAAGAAAAGGAAGTTCACACACATGGCTTCATGGTTCTACAATGGAGAAACAAGTAATCAATATATTGAAGTATCCCGATCGAAGGTGATCAAACACGTGGACTAGATGACACTTTGAATGAATATGAAATGAGAAAAATTAAATTAGGGCTGACTACTCATGAAGGGGATTTGTAAATGTATCAAATGATTCTACTCGCATGGTGGTGAGGAATAAATAATATAAGAAGAATATTGATGAGCTAAAGGAACATGTGCAAACTTTTTCATCTTATATGCAATATCTAGTAGATCAAAATGATAAGAAAACTCCCATTGAATAAGTTACACCCATCAACAACTTCAATCCATAATCTATCAAGAGGACACATGAGCTCATGATGTAGGGGCGAGATAATAATGAATGGATCAGTTCAATTTTTGAAAATGGAAATTTAGTGCTCTAAGAGGAAGTTAATCTCTTCACCTATATTTGTGTGACTGCAAATAGGACACAAACACTTAAAGAAGATTTAGAGAAAGGAATGGATTACTGGGAACCTTTGGGTCCAAAGTGGTAAATGAAATGAGCAACACTCACCCTCGTGGAGTTGGTCAAGAAGAAGGTTTTTAGTAGTTCTTGTAAAGACTTGTTATGTGTATGGTCAAGGGCCTTAGTAATCAGATTTTAAGAAATCAACTGGGCCATCACCGAGTTGGATGAAAAAGAGGAACAAACATACAAGTTGTAGGATAGTATTAATCGTCAAATTTAGAAGCTTTTTGTACCTACAATGGGAGAAAACACAACTACCTATGATTTGGTTGGTTCATTTAAGGAGTATGTTAAGAAAGAGGAAGAAAATCCATTATCCTTTAATAAGGATATTGATATTTCCTTTTAGAGATTTAGGCTGTCATTGCACTCATTGTAGAGAAGCATCCATCATGTTTTGTGAAATGCAAGGATATCAACAGTGTGTCTAAGGGGTGGAAAGAGACTCTAAGCTGCATTTGTATACCTCATGCTAACAAAGTGGAACTTGTAACATCTCATTTTAGCAAGGAATTTGGAGAAACAAAGATCTTCTCAGTAGCGCCAGATGGAGACCGATGAGGAAGCAAGATCAGATCCACTAGAGAAACTCATTCTTCTTTATAATTATTCCATTCTTCTTCTTTTCCTTCTCTCTCCCTCTCTCTCTCTCTCTTCCCCCAATGTTCCCTTTCTTCAATGTTCTAATTTTACATTGGGATTTACATTTTTGATATATGTTTAAGTGAATTTAGAATCTAACATTTAAGTCACCTTGTTTTTATAAAAGGGACTTAAATATTTGATAAGAATATGAACAACCTAAAGTCAAAATTAAAGCATGTGAAGAGTCACTGGGAAGATGAAGAGTTGCTTCTCTTCTATAAATTGTAATGATCTCCTCATTTGAGGGTCTTCTTAGACTTATTAGCTATTTTTTGTGAATTCATGAGAGAGAGATCCTTGTGAATAATCAAAGAGTTAGTAAATTTCTTCCATTTTCCCCTATTCTCAAATGTCTTCCATTCTCATACTATGTATAATTTCTACTTGAGCATTAATACAATAAGAATAAGTTTCTAGCCTTTTTTTGACCGAGGGTTTTAGTGATATTTTGTGTTCATTAAATTCTAATTGCTCTTATTGTTATTTGTAGTATCGTTTCTTCATAAATTTGATGCATGCGATGAAACTTCTAACCGATGTATGTAAGAATATGAATTTATACTAGAAACATTAGTTTCTCCTATCTAACAAAGATCACTCCTTTTCCTCTCTCTTAGCAACTTCCTCCTCTTGTAGATATTTGCAAGCTTTTTCTGCAGGTCAGTGGAGTGCCCCTATCAGTATCCCCGCACACAAGGCCAACCTAGATAAAACCCACCTTAATCACGCATGCATATATGAAAGTTGCACCATTTAAGTAGAGGGACTTAGATTCCTAGAGTGTTGGAAAGAAATACACTAATTTTTCCCTTGAAAATTTTCTCACCAATAGTTTTTGCACCCACCTTGGGGCACATTTATCAACATCTACACCCAAAAATGACATTGAAAAATACAAAAAAATCAAAAATAAAATTTCTGGAATTTGAATAGCTATCCAAGCCTTATGTATTCAAACCATGGCTATTCTAGGAAATCCTCCTATTGAAAGAATTGAATTAATCTTCCACATTCGAAAGGACATTGCTTCATATTTTCGAGTGGCTATTTAGCATAATAGGAAAATTTTTGACCACTACTTCATCACCACGAGAGTACTCGACCTTGAAGAAGAACATGCTACTGAATTAGAAAGATGACAAAAAAATTAAGCACTGCAAAGAAGATCATAAATCTCTAAGGTGGCGGATAGAAGATACACCCAAAAATAGAGACAAGGAGGAAAAATTGATCCCACTTTTGAGGAGCTTAAAAGAAGACAAGAGATGTTAAAAATTCAGAGGTCTCCCCTTTGTCACACAACTAGTCACATTGGGATTCGAAGCATTATCAATCCATTGGACTATGAGTTTCCATACATCTATGAGAATATTGAATATTTCACTAATGTAGAGATCGAATAAGAAGCTATAGAAAGAGAAGCAAGAGCCAAAGCAAAAATAAGAGCCCAAATTGAAGAGATTGAAAAAGCGCAAGCCAAAGAAAACATAAGAGAAGAAGTCAAGCCGCAACCTTAGAGAGGTTTTAATCTAGAATCGAAATGGAATGGTGGATCGTGATCATGATGAACACAGGGTTAATGTACCATGGGGTCAAAACACCATCCCACTTTCCCTTGCTCAACCACTCCATGAGCTACCAAAAGGATCAAGAAAAAACTTTCTGAAATTTAGAGAGGATGGTTCTCAACTCCATGATGAACATGAAGAAGCATTCATCACCGCTTGCAGTGTGTTGTGTGTGGAGCACGAATATGTATCAATATGGATCTTTGTGGAATCACTTCAAGAAAAATCCATCGAATGGTTCTATATGTTTCCCCCAAGGTTTTTCACCTATTGGTAAGATATGAGAAATGCATTCGAGCATAGGTTCAAATCTACTAAGATTCTTCATTAGAGAGAGATCCTTGTGGAGAATCAAAGAGTTATCAAATTTCTTCCATTTTCCCCGATTCTCAAATATATTCCATTCTCATACTATGTACAATTTCTTCTTGAGCATCAATACAAGACGAAGGAGTTTCTAACCTTTGTTGACTAAGGGGTTTATTAATACTTTATGTTCATTAAATTCTAATTGGTCTTGTTATTGTTTGTAGTATTATTTCTTCCTAAATTTGATGTATGTGATGAAACTTCTAATTGGTGTATGCAAGTATCTGAATTTCTACTTGTAGCATTAGTTTCTCCTATATAACATTCTCATGCCCTTTCCCGCTCTCATATCAAATTCCTCCCTTGCAGATATTTGCACGCTTTTTCCACGTGGTCGGTGGAGTGCCCCTATGGGATCCTTGGATGCAAGGCCACCTAGATTAAACTCACCTTACCCATGCATTCATATATGTGAGATGTATAGTTTAAGTAGAGGGACTTAGATTCATAGAGCGTTGGTAAGAAATCCACTAATTCCCCCAGAAAATTTTTCTCACCAACAACATCAACATAACTTTTATTACTTCCAAAGTGTGCACATTTGATTAAAATAGTGTAAAGAGTAAAATATCCACACATAGAGGGCCCAATATGAGGCTTTCCACTCAAAATGCAAGGAAGATAATACTTTTAATAATGCTCTTACAATCTGAGAGGGTCTAACCTTTACAAATGAGCATTATCCTATAATAAATAGAAGAGGGGAGAAATAAAGGAAGCAAAAGAGAGGGAAATTAGAATGTTGAATTTAACCACCGAAAAAACTCATTAGTTATCCTATAAAGCACATGGCCACCTTTGGAAGACCATTCCTTCACACTACCTAATCTATAGAAGAAAAGGGGCACATTGCTCATTAATGCTGGTGGTTGGGAAATGATTTAATAAATTATGTGTTCATGGTCATCACTTCTCCCTTAACCCATGTTTGACATTTTGGTCCCCAAGGCTGCATTGATTTTTGAATTTTTTGGCCCTAGAATGTCACCATTAATGATACCTTTCCAAAAATATAAATCTAGTATATTTGGTTAACCATGACGATATTTACGAGTGAAAATGATCCATTGCTTGTTCCATGGATTTACCTTACATTTCTTCCTTCTTCACACAGTCTGTTGAAATATTTGAATTTTTTTGAGTGTCCTATGGTATTTTTCTCATTAGTGGGTTTCTCAAAGGTCACGCGACCGCTTAAGTCCGTGGAATGTTAACTTTGAAACACTCGTGGAACATTGGATCATTTTTCTACGAATTTTGACTCACCGCATTCTTCAATTCTCTCGCAAAGGTAGCTCCATGGTATTTGAATTCTTCACTAGCTAACCAAATCCACATAAACATGACTTTCTCACTTTGTTTGTTTTGTGGATTTGTTGAGGACCAACATAATACTATTTTCCTTAATTCCGTAGAAATTTGAAGGGGAATCTCATGGCTTATGTGATCGTGAAAATGAATAACTCCGTCTCGATGAGTTATTTAAGGTTACAGAGGCATAATTTTTGATAACATGCTCTTTGGGATCAGTTTTGCCCTTGTATTTATAAAATTGTGCATATCGAAAAGCATGGGAAGGGTATATGTAAGATGTCCATATCAAAAGGGTAAGGACATAATTCATCAAAATTAAATTGTTTGCATTATTTTTGCATACCTGAGATTGTGTCTTTCATCATTTTCCATTCTCGAGAAAATGGTGAATTATTTTTTGGGATAAAGGAAGTATTATCATTCTTCAAATTTTTGTTCTCTTTATTTGGTACAATATGGGTTTTAGATGGATTTTCACTTTTCTTATCCAATTCTTTCTCATTTGTTTCGGTAGCAACTTTTGAAGATATGAAAGATAATTATTTTTCCATTACATTTATTTGATCAATCAAGGCTTGATTTGGCTCGGAGGCCAAAGAAATAGATTTTCCTTTGTCATTTACACTTGTTTCACTTGGTCATGCATCATCACATTTGTTTGATTTGGGTGGTGGACCCTTAGGTGATTTAGGTTGACTTCATAAGGTTTTAAAAATGTCATCATCTAAGTCTAGAGGTATTTTTTCTCCCATTGTGAGGAGACGAAGCAAAAATGATCCTTATTTTGTCGTAAAGGTTGTCTATCAATTTTTTAAAAAAAATTGGTCTTTTTTCTTTGTTAGACATAATATGGAAAGTATTTATATCTTTATGTCTGAAGGGACTATAATCATGATGTCTCATTCCCACCATTTTTGAAAGAGGGAGGAATGAAAAAAGTTGTGATAGAAAACTCAACCCTTAGCAAAGTGATGCTAAGATGGAAGAGGGAAAATGTTAGAATGCTCAACCACAGAAAAATGAGTGCTAAGAGGGAGGATCCAAAAAGATTATTTGATCAACCGACTCTTAAAAAAATAAGTTATTAAGAAAAAGGGATGAAAATAGGTTAGATATGCTTGACTCTTTAACAAAAATGAATGTTAAAATAAAAGAGACTTAACAAGGTGAGTTGATCAAATCTTAACAAAATGAGTGTGAAGAGAGACTAAAAGGTGTGAAAGGTTAACTCTTAACAAGATAAGTGTTAAGAGAAATGAAAAAGGTGTGAATTCTTAACCCTTAACAAAATGAGTAGTGTTAAGGTAGAAGAGGGAATTGAAAGGTTAGATTAGAGGACTCTTAACAAAATGATTGATAAGAGAGATGAAAAGGTTTGAAAGGTTTCTCAACCCTTTACAAAGTGAATGTAAAGAAGGAAGAGGTGAAAGAAGTTGGATTGCTCAACTTGTAACAAAATGAATGTTAAAAGAGGAGACTTAAAAACATGATGAAAATGCTCAACTCTTAAAAAATAAGTATTAAGAAGGAAGATACTTAGAAAGATGATGAAAATTCTCGAATCTTAACAAGATGAGTGTTAAAAGAGGAGACTAAACAAAGGAAGGGGAGAACTCAAATAATGAAAATGTGAATGTTGAAACAAGAAGTGAAGAAATGATGATGAAAAGGTCATAATCTTACAAAATTGAAGATAAGAGACAAAGGGAAAATGATTGGTTAAGGATCTCGAATTATAGCAAAGTGAATGCTTTAAAATAGAGGAATGAAGAAATATTGAAGATGTTAAGAATTCAACAAAGTGAATGTTGAATCTGAAAGCGTAAGATGATGGAATGCCTAAATTTTAAAAATGTAATGTGAAACTTAATACTTAGGAAAATGATAGATCAAGGTGATCATGATGGTGCTTGACCATGATAAAGCGAGTATCACAATGTCAAGAATTAGATGAGAAGTGATTGTGCTTAAGTTCGGATACGGATGTCCACAAATAAAAATTAGACTTATTTGTAAAGTGATAAGGTGGATGAGAGATAAAATTTGGATGAGGAGAATGGAACATAAATGTGTAACAAAAAAATGAAAATGAAATGAAAGTTGGTCTCTACCTTAAATTGATCGATTAAGGCGTGGCTTCCTAATAAGTTCTCTACCTAAATGTTAATAGTCTATTTGAGAAAGCACGATATTATTACTAGTCTCCAAATTTAATTCACCCCTTGATATGATAATACAAATGTTATTCCACTCAAAGGATAAAGATAGGGTTGCCACTATGGATATCCATGACTCTAATCTCTCACAAAGACATACTAGTCGGTTGGCGGGGTACCCATTTTGTTAGCCGCTTAAATCAAGGTGTCAAATACTTTGGGGTTCCCGTGCTACTCCTCACAATGATTTTTTTCCCTAGACCATGTACTTCTCATAGTTACAATCACAAGGAGGGAATAATCCCAAACCTGATTTTTTAAAATTAAGGTTAATTTTATTAAGTATAATAAAAGTGAAAAACTACGACCAAGGAAACTTGTAGTTAGTA
Source organism: Taxus wallichiana var. yunnanensis (assembly GCA_018340775.1). Taxonomy (NCBI): domain Eukaryota; kingdom Viridiplantae; phylum Streptophyta; class Pinopsida; order Cupressales; family Taxaceae; genus Taxus; species Taxus wallichiana. The sequence continues at coordinate 453,473,397 of CM031235.1, read as the reverse complement.
GTTTGAATGTTTTAACAATCTTCTTTAGAGATGGTCCTATAAAAAAATGGTTAGAAATTTTTCCCGTGTGGTGAATACATACGATAAAAAAAGAAAAAAATCATGTTTCTAATTTTCAAGATTGATTATGCAAGCGCAAGAAAAGTGCATACGCGTGGTGTTAATTGCAATTAGTTGCAAAAAAATTATATCAACTAAATGTAAGAAAATCCCTCCAAAAAGTGTTATTTATGTTGCAAAAATGGTTAAACGTTTACAAAAGTCCGTAAAAGTGAATTTAATGGAATGAGAACGTCCAATAACTCCACATTAATAAGTTTCACTATTAGTCTAATTTGATGAAATGGATGAAAAATTTAGCTTTAAAGGTCTTAATTAGTTAAGAGGAACTAATTAATTAAAATAAAATAGTTAACTTTAAAAAGTACCTAACAAGATATTTAATTTAAATTTTTTATTTAAATTAATTTTAAAAAATAAAATAAAAAAATGTTATAGTAAAATTAAATTGTCACATCCTACAAATTTAGTTTGTCATGTTGAGATGATGAATCATGAATGTTGAATGAATTATGAAAGCATGAAAATAAGCCTTGTCATGAAGCTATGTGTGAAACTACACGTGCAAATATATCTCTTGAGAAGGATATTCACCCAAATGCGTAATTGTGCATACAACCGCACAATAATGCATATTGCCTAGCATTTGTGGTATAGCTAACATTCATACCTTACCCTTGTTTCGCACGGAAGTAGGGAGTACTTACTTTGATGAGTGTATGATGTTTTAGTGCATTTTTGTTGTATCATTTTCTGATGCAATTACGAATGGACACCTACCTTGCCAAAAAGAAGACTTAATGTAATTTGATACTCTGCTAGGTTGTTGTGCATAATGTTGAAATTGATAACTTGACTGAAATAGTGAATTACGAAGAATGGTAGAATTTACTCAAGGTCACAAAGTACTATTTCAGTATGGAATAAGGTTGATTTCAAAATAAATGACTCTCTCTCAAAATGAAAGATTATAGACCTTGCAATTCATTTCTATAGAATTGATCTTCACCTTTATAAAGTTTATTGTGTTATTACAATCGGTCTTTGTTCACCATTAATTCTAGTGGCTTGAGTGATCTATTATATATCACTCAAATATTGTTTGAAATACTTGGTGAAATATGGGCTAAATGGATGTTTAGATTGTGTTTAAGATTTTTTTGCTTAGATATTTGCTTATGCTTTCATTTTAACCATTTACGACTTGAATTCATTGTATGTGAGCTATTTTATCTAGTTTTCCTGTTGTAGATAGCTGTTTGGATCATTTTTTGAATGTGGATCTGAAATATTTATTTAGATCCAATTTATTTAAGACATCAAAGTCTATCTTGACTGTAAAATCCTTATTTTTTTTGCCAATTTTGTCTGTGTGAATCTTTGGCCAATTGTTTTGTGCCATCCGCTTCGTATTTTCTACGCCAATTTTGCAAAGATTGGACCAATAATATTTCTCCACATAGCTTCCATGTTGTTCTTTTCATATTTGTGAAGTTGTACCCACTATTAAAGTACCAAAGGGATTTGATCTAACATATTTCTATATTTTTGAAGCTTGAGCCAATCTTCTAGTGCCATCTGGCTTCGTCTTGTTAGACTTATTTGAATTATTTTGACTATGAAGCTTAAGCCAATCATATTGCTCTATCTAGCTTCACATTTATTAGTTTTTATGAAGCTTGAGCCAATCAAAAGGCTCCATCTTGCTTTGTGGTGTTAGAATATTGTTTATCTAATTGTTAATTACAATCCACAAGCCAATAAGGGATTTATGCATGTCTTTGTGTTGTCAGACTTAGATTAGCTATTTCTAACATTTGCAAAACTTTAGCCAATAATATTTCTCTAAGTGGCTCCGTATTCCTCTTTGTCAATATTCTTTTAACTTATTTCTAACAGTTGTGAAGGGAAAACCAATAAAAATGCTCCAAGTATCTTTTCTATCGCATTTGTCAGATTTTTGAAATCGAGTTAATAGAATTACTCAACATTTTACATTTGTCGAGATTTTATTTGTGGTAGTATCTATCCAACAAAAAGTAGTCACCTTTTTGAATTTTTCGGTTTTGTCAATATTGTGAAAAGTGAGCCATTAAAAAGGCTCCATGTATCTTGTTTGACTTAGTCTTTGTGGTTGCACTGCGAAGTGCAAGCAACTCATCTATTGAGAAGTTATTTTTTAACTCTCCATCCGTCATATTCGACTTGTTCATGGTTTTCAATCGTTTTCTTTGTATCATGGATTCGAAAAATTATTCTTCATTCCACGATTTTTTTTTAAGTTTGTGAACTGTGAAGTCTAATCTAATTAAAAAATGACACATATTCTATTTTTCACACTTGTCAAGACTTGTGAAACATGATCCAATTGATTTTTGACACGTATTCTAATTGTGTCAGGGTGTTAGTATTTGCTTTGAATTTTCCACTTAAATTGTGACACTTGTCTTAGATATTTTTCAGACCGAACTTAATTTCAAGTTTGGTTTATAATTGTTTAAGCCATTAATTTTTTGACAAGTGGCTTGTTTGACTTAGAATTTGCTTTTGCATTGTGTCAGAGTGTGAAATGCGATCCAATTAATTAAAGACACATGTATATGGTTCTATTTTATAATTAATTGGGTTATGTCTTATTAGTTGTGTTGTGAAATGCGAGCTAATTAAAAGGCAACACATATATTTGCTTTACCTTTTAAATATTTGTGTGTTTTTTATCATTTGTCACGGTTTGTTTTTGAATCAGTTTAGGACCCAAAAAGGCTTTAACTTTAATTTTTTTAAAAGCGTTGCATATCCGCCCAATGGTATGTTTTAAAGTCGACATGTGCCTTTCTTGGTATTGTTGATCTATGCCACATGTCATCCCTTGCCTTGGCTAATTATTAGCTTATTTTATTTGTTAAAGTATCTCATTTTTGAGCTCACCTCATCACATTGCTAAATAAATTGTCGAACTACTCTAGCCCGACTTAGTCCAAGCTCGATAGCTCACTTTGAGCTTGTGTAACTCAAACATGACCTAGCCTCGTTAAATTTATCCGTAACTTGACTAATCCAAGATATTTTTTTGATCAATTTCAGGTTGTTTGTAGTCGTATAACAAATTAAAAGATATGTAGCTTGGTTTTTGTCTCTATTTATCTTCTTTCACTCATTTTCTAGCTATATCTCTCCATTTGCCGTTTGAGCATCTAAAATGGCTAGTTCTACTTTTTTCAATGGATAAGTCTTAGCTCTTGAATTCAACTAATTATAACATCTAGAAAGTATGTTTGAAAGCTTGTTTTATGGCTAGAAAGCTCTGGGATCTTGTGACTGGTATTGAAAACCGTCCCACAAGGAGACAAGCCACCCCTGAAAACCTTATCTCCTTTTCTCAAAGATCTCAAGAAGCTCTTTCCATCCTATTGCAAAGCATTAGAGATGAGTTCTTGATGCATATAGGCCATTTAGACTCACCTTCAGCTGCATGGAAGCAATTAGAGACCATGCATGAAGGAAGTAGGATGTTTAAGATCATTAAGCTTGTTCTAGATCTGTTGACAACACCCATGAAATGGGATGAGAAAATTGTAAACTATCTAGCTAAAATTAAAAACATTAAAGCTCAACTAGATGGTTGTAACTATGAATTGTTTCAAGACAAGCTACTGTATTTCATAATTCAAATCAACATTCATGAAAAATACAGACACTACATCTCAATTCTCAATTCTAAGTATCGAATGAGAATGATCTTCCTGATCTAGACACTTTGTCTTCTTTGTTGATTCAAGAAGAGAGAGTCATGGAGAACTTTGATTCAAAAGAGATTGCTTCTCAAGCTCTATTCTCTCAAAATCATAATCCTTATCATAAGCCTTCTCATACTAGACATTTCAATCCAAATTAGAAATCTAGTATTAAATCTAGATTTAAAACTAATCCTAAGACTAACTCTATTAAAAACAATCAACCATTCAAAGTCAAATTTAATGGAACTTGTAATAAATGTGGAAAATTTGGACACAAATAAGCTGATTGTAGAGTAAAAACTAATAAATTAGTCAAGAATGCTAAGAACAACAAGCCTAGTATTTATAAGAAAAATTAGAAGAAAAAGTAAGCAAATGTAGCTGAGAAGTCTATTGCCCTATATACAACCCTTTCAACTTCAAATGACCATGAATGGATTCTTGACAATGGTGCCTCTAGGCACATGACTTGCATTCCTAATATCCTTTTAGATATGGTCAAATGTGAAGAGAATATCTATCTAGGAGATAACTCTATCATTAGAGCTGAAGGTTGTGGAAATGTTAAGTTATCTAATGGTTTAATTAGGAATGTCTTGTATGTCCCTAAACTGAAAAAGAATATTTTGTCTTGCTCTCTCAGCTAACCAAAGAAAACTATAAAGTTATTTTGCTGCAAGATAAGTGGTATGTAAAAGATAAATTCAGTAATGTTATTTCTTCTGGCATTCAGAAAAATGGCTTGTATATCTTTGATGGTTTTTGTTTGAGTCTTTATTTTCTTCCTCTTATAAGAATGATATTCAGCTATGGCATGAAATAATTGGTCATGTAAATTTCAAGAGTCTTGTATGATATGTCTAGACTAAATCTTGTTATTGGTATTCCTAAGATAAAATCAGATCATGAAACTTGTGAAAGTTGCCTATGTGGTAAGCAACATGCTCAACCATTTCACAAACATCATGATCCAAATTCCTCTTAGTTATTAGAACTGATCCATAGTGATGTAAGAGGTCCACTTGAGGTTCCTTCTCTTAGTGGTGCATTGTATGTTGTTTTTTTATTGATGATTATTCTAGAATGACTTGGTCTTATTTCATTAAGAAAAAGTCTGATGTCCTATCTAAATTTCAGGAATTTAAAGCTCTAGTTGAGAATGCTTCAAATCTGAAAATTAAGAGAATTAGGACTGATAATGGAGGTGAATATGTCAACAAATCCTTTGATGAGTTTTGTGTGTCATGTGGAATTCAAAGAGAATTGACCACTCCCTATTCCCCTCAAAGCAAAATGGCATTACGAAAGAAAGAATAAGATTGTCTTAGAAATGGCTAGGACTATGATTCATGCTTCTAATGTGCCTAAGTTCTTATGGGCTGAAGCTATGAACATTGTTGTCTATATTTTAAATAGACTACCTACAAAACCTCTTCATCAAGCTACTCCTCATGAAGTATGGACAAATAAAAACCAGATATCTCTCACCTAAGAATATTTGGTAGTCCTGCTTCCATCTTCATTCCAAAATCTAAAAGGAAGAATCTTGATCCAACCTCCTTTGCTTGTATTTTTGGATATGGATGTAAAACTAAAGGATTGAGAGTCTATGATCCATTCAAGCATGACATTGTTGAAAATAGAAATGTTCAAGTCTTAGAAAGAACTTTCTCTACTGATCCTAATGAACCCTCCTCTGCTGCTCTAGAGATAGATCCTGATAATCCTCCTACTAACATTATGGAAATAAAAGTTCAAGAGGCTGATTATCTTGATCTAGATATGATGGAGATTGAGGGGGATTCATCCCAAAATGTCTTGCAACCTAAGATTCCTAGATGGGCTAAAAATATTGTTCAAAACTCTCAGCTTGATAATCTTAGAAAACTAACTAGAAGTTAGCATACCTATCATGCCTTGATGACCCTCTATGAGGTATAACAACAATACTTTGAAGAATCATCTCAAGATGTTAGATGGCTTCAATCTATGAAGGATGAATACAATTCTCTAATAAAAATGACACTTGGGAACTAGTCCCTCCTCCTTCTAAGAGAAGCATTGTAGGATCTAGGTGGTTGTTCAAAATCAAATACAACTCTCTAGGAGATATTGAAAAGTTCAAAGCAAGGATAGTAGCTCGTGGTTTCACTCAGAAACTAGGTATTGACTATGTTGAGACTTTTTCTCCTGTTGCTAAGATGAGCACTGTAAGAGTTATTCTTGCATTGGCCACCCAATATGGTTGGGAGATTCATCAAATGGATGTCAAAAATTCTTTTTTAAATGGTGACTTAAAAGAAGAAATCTATATGAGTCATCCTAAAGGATTTGAGGCTCTTGGCAAGGAAATTTATGTTTGTAAGCTTAAAAATTATTTGTATGGTCTTAAACAAGCTCCTAGAGCTTGGTATGCTAAAATTAACTATTTCTTTCAAGACCTTGGATTTACTAACTATTGTTATGATAATGATTTATTTTTCAAGTTTGATAACAATCATATTATCATTATTGTCTTGTATGTAGATGATATTTTGATTACTAGCAATGATAAAAGTCTAATTGTAAAAATCAAACAAAGGTTTAAAATGACTAATTTGGGTTTATTAAATCATTTTCTTGGCATGATTATCATTCAAGATCATAACTTTATTATTGCATCTCAATCTTAGTATGCTGTTAATCTACTTAAGAGATTTGACATGTTTGATTGTAGGCCTGCTGCCATTCCTATTGAAGTTGGTGTTAAGTTTGATCCTAAACTAGCTTGTGCTAAATTTGATCCTACTCTTTATAGGAAGCTAGTTGGTAGTTTGATCTATTTGACTATTACTAGACTTGATATTTCTTATGCAGTAGGAGTAGTGTCAATATTTATGCAAGAACCTTATGAGGATCATTGGAAAATGGAAACAATTTTTTTGAAATATATCAAAGGCACAATCAATTTTGGTCTTGTTTATTCTTCTTCTTATGATGCACAATTATTTGGTTATTGTGATTTTGATCATGTTGGTGATGCTTTGCAGATAGGAAGTATACTTATGGATATATTTTCAAGCTTGGTGCAAGTGCCATCACTTGGAGTAGAAAAAAGCAACCAATAATGTCTATCTCTTCTACTGAGGCAGAGTATAGGAGTGCCATGGAAGCTGCTAAAGAAGCTATGTGGTTGAAAAGATGTTGGATGAGTTACACATGGATGTCAAAGGGAGTACTACTCTTCTATGTGATAGTCAGAGCTACATTTCTCTTGCAAAGAATCCAGTTCAACATCAAAGGACAAAGCATATTGAAGTCCATATGCATTTCATTAGAGAAAAATTCCTTAATGGTGATATTGATCTCAAGTTTTGTCCAACTGAAGATCGATTGCATATATCTTCACAAAACCACTATGTTATGTCAAGTTTTGCAAGTTTTGTGCCTTGTTGGGCCTATCGTGTTTCCCTTGAGGGGGAGTGCACATGACAATGCCACCTCTTAATGGCCTATTCAAACTTCCAATACTTCCTCCAATTGTAATAAGTAAATGTGTCACTATTTTTTGAAGTTGTAAATCCTAGTGAAGCTTCAGTCATGGGTATGCCTTTGGCTCCATAGTCTACTATAAGTCTTCATATTGTAAAGCACTGGTCTTATGAATCTTTGTTTGGGAAGATCTATGGATTTCCCTCATTGGCATGCTAAGCCTGAATCACTGTTGTTGATTCATGGGTCTGAAACTTGGCATGTCTGATTGTCTTCTCCCACTTAACATTAAGGGGGAGTGTTGGGGTGATAATGTCAAGTGGGATTAGCCACTTGGGCATGCCCCAACATGATTATAGTTTTTCTGATCAAAATTTAATGTGTGAAGTATTTCACACTCAAAGAGTGAAGTGGCTGACCGATTCACCCACCCAATTTATTGGGTGATCCCTCTTGGGATTGTGTCTACAATGGCTATGCAGGCTTGTATTAAATACTATGAGCTGTATGTAGGATGGGTTGGTTAACTAAATGTTTTAATCTATTGAACAAACATGAGACATAGCTATGTCAAAGTGTGAAATAGCTAAGGAGAAAAGTGGAAGTGCTTGGGTAAAATTGAATCGATTAATAATAAAAGACAATGCTTTTATAGTGGATTTTTTCCTTCGGGTTTCTCCACTTATATTTGGTGTAATGTGTCATTGTTCTTGTTATTTTATTTCATCTCTTTCTCATTATTTTCTCTTTAAGCTCTATTATTCACTCTCTAGTTCAAGTTATATCTTTGTCTAATCGATTGTACATCATAATCTATAATCTTCGACCTTTAATGATAGATTTGTGATCTGTAAATCTCATTTCCTGCTAAATCTAACAAGTGCATCATTGGGTAGTAAGTGAAACGTGTAGAAGAATATGAAATATGTGTGATGATAGAAAACCACATGATGAGTAGAATGTGTACATATGCTATGTGTAAAATGAAGTGTAGAATGTGTAAAATACAAGGTGAATAGAACGTGTGAATACGCAAGATGTAGAATGGAAATGCAAGAGGTGTAGAATGTGTAACTTGGCATATATGTAGATGGAATAGTGATTATTATGTAGGATGATGTAACGCTAGACTCATATATGATGATGACTAGTATAGTATGTAGAATATGTATGGAAATGTGCGGTGTAACATAAATAGGATGTAAGGTATGTAGGTAAATGAATAATGTAATATATAGGATGTAAGACACGTAGAAAATGGTGTACACACAATGATGACTAGCATGGTGTATGATGTATAAATGCACAACCAAAATATTGTAGAATTAATGTAGAATGTATGGTGTATGACACATACCGTAGGAATAGGTGTGGTGTGCAAGTGTGTGGGGTTCATGTGTAAGTAAGCCCTTAATACAAGTGTGAACCAAAGCACAAAACTATTTCATTGGGTAATGACGATGCTAGGATACGTGATGATAATTCCTATGTGAAAATGTAAAGATGTTAGATGCTAGGGTAAATGGGGGATGTATGAGGTGCAATGCCCCCAAGTGTATATGAATGAGTAAACAAACCAATGATAGTGAATAACAAAGGTCAGTTATTCTATGTATGTGATGATGATAACACATGATGATAAGAGGTATGAATAACGATGCTAAGGAAAGGTATATGCAAATGCTAGGAGTATGATATAACACTATGTAAGGATGTAAATGAATGATAATGCAAAGATAAGAAATGTGCCTATGATGATATGATGATAAGAGAGGGGGATGTAAATATTATGCCCCCAATGTGTGCGTGATGAAGGAGGCTATCATGTAATGTCATCTAGGAGATCATCACTATTAGGATCATAGTCGAATGGATAAGCATTGGTGACTTGATAAGAAATAGTATCTAGTTGATCACGTAATGATCCATTAAGGCATAAGTTGTACACACCCATAACATACTCCTCATCGTTGAATAGAGGAAGTGGACAACCATGTGTATACCAATGAGTGAGATTGTGAGTGTATCCTAGGGAAGAGCTATTGCAAACGAAAACACGTCCAAAGGGCATATGAAATGAAATGTCTATATGATCGTGGATCTAGAGTTCCCCCAATATAATCAAGCCATGATCTCCCTAATATAAGTGGTGAAGATCGATGAGTGCGTATGAGAAATACCATGAGGTGAAAGATAGAAAGACCATAAGTGGAAGTGATGATGAAATACCCATAATAAAGATGAGAAGCATATGGTATAGGATAGAGGTCCTCGAAATAAAATCCTAAGTAATCCTAACCCTCATGTGTACATATAGTGTCATCATATGTTCCCAAAGATGAATTATTCATGAATAATGTGCAAGTAAATGGTGGGCATGCTAAAGGAGATGGTACATGTGAAGGCATATGTGATAGAGCAATGTCCATGGACTAGATAGGTACCGATAAGGAATCATAGCAAAGGGTAGTAGCAGTGGCACAAAAGAAACTACATCTATCACACAAATGGTGCCATCAAATGATGGTAAGTGAGGTGGTTTTCCTAGCTTGGGGATCATCTGTAATATCTATGTGTGGGATAGGAAGATTAGTATTAGGATCCCTATCGCAATACTGAAATGGATCGCAATCATGAAAAATGGTGTGCTCCATGTTCTCATGTAATAATTTAACACAATTATGTATAGTAGAGGTGATAACTTACATGGCATGAAGCCATGACCTTCCCAAAAGACAATTGTAGGAGACTTGGGAAATCCACAACAAAAAGACAATGTGGATAGTATTTGGACCAATAGCAATAGGCAATGCAACATGACCAAGACAAGGATGGAAAAAACCATCATAAACACGTAGTGAAATACTATATGGAATGAAATCATGAGCTGAAAGGCCTAAAACTTTGAGGAATGACATACGACACAAGTTAAGTTCATACCAATTATGAATCAAAGTACGCTTAACAATCACATTATACATATAGGAGATGATATGCAGAGGAGGATCATTATCAAAAGTGTGAACATCGAGGGAAGACTAGAATTAAATATAATATGTGAACAAAAGGCATCGGAAAAGGCTTGATAAACCAATTTTGGATGCATGTCATCATGAATGTGAGTAGTAGCAAGAAATTTTTTTAATCTATATATTAATTTAGGATTGGTAAGAAAATAATCGCTTATTGAGATACTCATGATGATCAAACCCTAATGTGATAAGCAATGAATGAAGAATATAGAAGTGTGGATGATTGATTTGGGTTCACCAAAATGATCAACTAAAATTAACTAATATGTAACATGTGGGGATAGTTAATCTAAGTTATGAAAAAATATACAAAAACTAAATAACCGTATTAAAGAAGTATGTTAATGAGATAAAAATATATGCAAAAAGAAATTCTAACCCTAATGTGAAAGAGAGAAAAGGAAAGTACTTAGTTGAATAATAAATTCTTGTGGGACTGTGTTGTAAAGCATGACTAGAAAATATGCAAGTATCAATGACTGTGTAGAAGATTTGAAAAGGGGGATCTGGACTAATTCCTAAACTAGAGAACCTCGGGAAGGGAATGCGGTGCTGCAGTGCCCTCGGTCTATAAACTAGGCACCATGGTCTGTGTAAAAGCTCTCAAACATGTTTCCATGGTGTCTTAGTAGGTGTTTTCATTGATGTAAAACCACATTAGTGACAAAGTGGATGTTGTAGGATGATGTTACGATGTTGTTCATGGTGCTAACATGTTGATTTATATGGTTATCAACTACCTTATTGGGATTCAAAGATGCATTCTTGCTTTAGCAATCGCATACATGTGTTAGGGTATCTTTATTAGTGTTCACATTATGGTGTGTATGTTTAATATAATTTGTAATGTGAAGTTGTTTTATGAACTTCACGTATTTAGTTTTTTTTTGTAGAGTTGTTTAAAAACTCACATACATAGGAGAGTTGTTTAAACAAAGTCCTTGATTATAGGAAAATACTTTCCTATATATATGTAAGATCTCATATGGATGATATTGAATAACATTTCTAATTTTTTTCTACAAGTCACCGATCCATTCTATTAATCTATATAAGAGCTGGGTAATTGCAATGGAAGGATAATAAAAATTGAAGGGGCAACGTATGTACGCATATTTCCTACTTTATGCATAGAATATTAGAGTGTTGTGTGAAGATAATAGAGTAGTTCTTTAGAGTGTAGAAAGGTGTGGTTACTTCATGAAAAGATCATAAAATTTAATATTTGAATCGGTTTGCAGATTTTATACTTGATTTGTCACTTTCCTACATGTGTTCATAGGATGACATCGAGAATACGTGTTGTAGATGCGTGAATGTACATGCATTCATGCAAATCCCACATACATTTTCTATACTCAGGTTGTGTTCATCGCAGTCTTCAACTTTATTCTACTGTGCAACCGGACTACAGTTTGTCAATATTTGATAAGACATCAATGTCATTCAAATTAGATCCATATTGATAGTTGACGTGCATCTATTGATAATTACTTGGTTTCTATGCAAATTATGTACCCAAAAAATAGATATCCAAGCATAGAGCTAATGAAGGCAAAACTATCTGGAGAGGTGAGAACAACATGGAATTTCATATAAGGTACAACTGATTATCGGATTATCATCTATGTTAGGCACCATAATCCAACCGAGAAATAGTATACTCTGTTGTTCTTCTAAAATTCTGTTCCATGCATCCAATCTTATAGATCTTTGCATACACACGGTGGCATATTCATTGGGCTAACCTGTCGGTTCCTTGACATGGTCATCTCTTTATCAACATCATCTAAACATGCATTAAAATTCACCATCGATTCACCAACTCTATGACCTGTTATAATATAAAGGTGTGTTTTCAATTTTAAAGGCTATTAGCAATCTTTATACATTGAAGTTACACTTAGCCTCAGTGGCAAGTATACTTTTGTTAAAGGTCAAGTATTGGTACTACGAGAGGAGGAGCAAGTTTTAAGAAAAATTATAAAAATATAAAGGGGTGTAATTTTTTCAATAATGGTTCAATTTACTATATGTCAAGGAGATAAAGCTAAGTATAAGTGATTAGGTGCATGTTTGAAAATAAAATTTCATTGTAAAATGTTTTAAAAATTATTTAGTCTAACTTCAAAATTAGATTAGAATTGTTAAAATTGAGTCATCAAAAGTCAATTTTCTATGTTAAGTTTTTTTAAATATAGAGTCCTTTTGTTTGAGTTAAAGTATCATTGTAAAATTCATGAGTCATTTTCAAAAGTGTTAAATATTGTAAAAACAAAAACAAATTGCCTCACTTTTAACCAGATGCATTTTCAAAGGGAATTTGACGTCCAAATTGAACTTAAGGGGGACATTCTAAAATGAGCCTCAAAGTAATATTCAATTTGAGCTAGCATGATAGAGACAATTGGAGGATGGAGGAAACAGAGGCAGGAGGAAAATTAATGTCCTCAAGTTTGTCACTACCTCGAGGGTGACATACTACTTTAGTGACATTTTTTTTCTTTGTGTGTGATGAATAAGGACAAAAATGCATCCATGTTCCTATTTGTAGTATATTTTTGTGTTTCCCCTATGATAATAATGATGTGGATATGTGTACCATTAATACTATAGCAAGAAGTGTTCTTGATCAAATTGGCTTGATGGTTGAATGGTCCGAATTAATGTATTCATCTAATAGGTTGATCAGTCCTTGGATGATGTAGTTCCCACAATCAATGTTGAGGATTGAGACCATGTGCAGGCTATGGAGAGGCATGCTACTTGGTTGGTGATGTTGTTATTTATCATGTTCACACTAAGGGGGGAATGTTAGGGTATCCTTATTAGTGTTCACATTATGGTGTGTATTTTTAATATAATTTGTAATGTGAAGTTGTTTTAACAACTTCACGTATTTAGTTTTTTATTTTGTAGAGTTGTTTAAAAACTCATGTACATAGGATATTTGTTTAAACAACCTCCTTGATTATAGGAAAATAATTTCCTATATATGTGTAAGATCTCATATGGAGGATATTGAATATCATTTCTACTTGTTTTTGTAAGTTGCTGATCTATTCCAATCAACACGTGCCTAGGAGGTGTTGTTATTATCCATTTTTTGCACCCCCTACAAAATGGACAACTTAGTAGGTCGAACATCAACAATTGATGGAAAATAGAAAAATGATTTTATAGTATGTAGGGTAGTTCATGTGTTGGCTCGGCTTAGTTGGTTATAACTCATGATAATCTGGTAATCCACAACAAACCTTGGAGTTTTCAAGTGAAGCTAATGGCCGATATGGTCTATCAAGTGACGGTTTGTCGGCATGGTGTGTCAGGTGATGGTTGGTCAACATGGTGTGTCGATCGATGGTTGGTTAGACTAGTGTGTTGGCTTAGGGTTGGTCGGGTGATGGATTAGATGACATCTAACCCTGGTACAAAAGCATGGTTAGATGGATGATGGGTTAGTCAGATGGGTGTGTCGGATGAATTTTGTGGTAGCTCAGGATGGTGAGGTTATGGTTGATCAGATGGATGGCATACGGAGCGGTTGGCTGACATATATAGATGTCATCCAATCCCTCGTGGTTTTATGGCCAACATAGATGGTCAAATTACATTTGTACGACATGGTTGGGTGAGTCACCAAGTTGGTCGGCTCGTCGGTTTATCTACTGCAAAGATGGATGAGTTACAAGCCACACAAGGGTAGGTGAATGAATGACATCCCAAAAACTAAAATTAATAAAGCATGGCACCCGTGACCACTCGTGCAGGAAAAGTACCAAAATTAATGGTTACCCATACCTCTTTAATGCATCTTGCCGGTTGGTGACCCAAATTTCTTATATATTGTAAAATTTGCCTCATTTTGAGGGATTTTTCCCCAAAAAAAAAGGACCTTGTCAAATTTGTTCTAGAGCTATTGTGAGCTAAAGGCCTCAAATTTGGGCTTATTGTAAGAGATTTTGTCTCAGTGCTTATATTATGATGGATTGTGCATGTTTCGAGTAGTAAAATTCATGTTTTGTGGCCATTTTTTCCCAACATGTATGAATTGCATCTTTTTCCTTCCATTCTATGTATAAGTATATTGTGCATGTATCTATCTCTTTACAGGGCTTATAGTTTGTTGTGATTTATGAATATATGGAATTGAATGTTGTCTTGGACTATGGTGTTTCTATAAGCCCTCTCTTTCTCGGTTTTCTTCCCATATTTTACTAACTTGGATATGTCACCATTTCTTGGTGCATCACATTCACTTAGAGTATTTTTGTTTCATGCTTTTTCTATCCCTATCTCCTTGGAGAACATTAGAATAAGATTAGTTTATCTTTCCATTCTCTGATCTTTAGAGAGGTTAACACTAGGTTAGAGGAAGAAGCCAACTTTATCTAGAGGATTATCCTACTTACAGGTCCCCACACTATAGGATAATCCCATGTTATGCATGTTACACTCGGTTGTCTCACATGCAAAGTCACAAGTCGACAGGGTGCTATAATTTTGACATAACAATTTTTGCATGCCGGGTGGGACAAAGAAGTTTTTATTTTGTTGCGGTAAGTTTTACGTGCTCTTGTTGTGAATTTCCAACTTGTAATAGGTTTTGAAGTATCACATTTGGTGACTCCAAAATGGCATAATCCACTGGTTTCAGAAATCAATCTTGGCAGATTTATGAGAAAAATTCAAACAAGGTTGTGAACTAAAGAAGAGGGACTATTTTTCTACCTACACTTATCCCTAGGCAGAGGAAGAAGGGGAAGAAGATCTCAAAGGTATCCATCTCCACCCGGTAGGTTGTTTATCTAATCAACTAGAGTTCTCCGACCAATTAGGATGGCATAGCCTAATCCCTATGTCAACTTCACTGGTAGCAATCCACTTGCTCTCAATGCACATAATCTAATTCTAGTTGTAACATTGAAGAACATTCCATATTTCACTAGAGATAACCATACAACTCCGATTGACCACATCCAAGACATTGAAAATGTCTGTGTAATTCACAAAATTACTGAGATGGATGTTGTTGTTAAGTTGTTGGCATCCTCCTTTAAGGGTAAAGATTTGCAATGGTTCAGAGTCTAATAGTAGGATCTATCTAGAATTGGGACCATTTGTGCACAACTCTTCACAATCAATTTGGAGAAAAGGTAGATAATTTGTCTCTATTGGAACAACTAACCACAATCAAGAGAGCACCAAATGAGTAGATGGTCAATTTCAACTTTAGGTTTCAGAGGACATGGGATAGAATTCCAATTCTTTGTGAGACCAACAACTGAAGATTATTTTCTCTACTTCCTAAAAGCCCTAAATTCTGATATTGCAATGATGATATAATCCATGGGAGGTATAACTTTACCCACAACTTATAACATTGTTATTAGAGCTAAAATTACTTGATTCAAGTTGGTAAACTTGCACCTAGGCAACACATGCCTATTTATCCAGAATTAGGAAGTCTAAGCACTAGTCAAGCACCTATATTAGCTCCTATTCTTGCCCCAAAATTCAAATTTCTATCGAAGCTTATACCTCATCTTCTAGCACCTCAAATGAGCTCCAAGAAGTCATGAAGTAGTTGAAAAAATTTGGAAATGAGTTGGTGATAATTAAAAGGAAGGAAGCTCAAAATTTCAAGTCATATCATCCTCAAGCCCAACCCAATAAGCCTTCCTATCAACCTAATAGACCACCTTCTCAAACCAAAAATTAGAACCAAACAAAATCTCCTGCTAATAGGCCACTTCATCCTTGCAGTCCTAGTGCAGTGTCCACATCTAAAGCCTTGGTTCTAGTGCAAAATAACATGGTTCAAGAATATAACCAGTGTTTCACATACAATAAACCTCATAACCAGTCAATGTGTTTCAATGGTGCTTTGAGAAAAGATCTTATGGTGACAAAAATGGGTGTGGAACAAGAGACAACCCAAGAAGGAAATCAACAATAGGAAGCAACTCAGGAAGCACCTCTAAATGAGACCACACTTGTCAATTGGTAGGTTGAAGATTTCTGTGGTATCAGGCCCCTTCTCAAAGGGTGGTAGCCAATACATGGTACAAATTCAAATGATCCACAACCCTTTATCACCCAACAAGGTATCGGTAATAAAAGAACAATTCCCAATGTGCAAGGTCAGCCTAAGCCACCTTCTAGACTAGCTCAAGTGTTGCTTATAACAGTCCATGTGCAAGAGAAAATGTGTAAAGCAAGAGGCAATAGAGATAGCTCATCCCCAATCAACATTATTGAGCAGATGAAGAAAATGAATTTAAAAACTAAATTTGGGAGTCATTAGCTATCCCATGATAAAGAGACCTATTGCAAGTTGCTATGGCAAATTGGTCAACATCGAATCAATCATCCAAAGAGAAAGAGAAGGTACTCACCAATGTAGCTCAGCAAGGAGGAAATCAAGGAGGCCAACAAGGTAAAATTTGAATCCCCACCATTATATATCTCATTGATCATCAGAGATAAGTTGGTGCATAATTGCATGATAGATTCAGGAGCAAATAGCTTTGTAATGCCAAAACATATAGTCAATCAGTTGGGTCTTCAATATGAAGTCATTTCTAGAGGTGTGGTGCAATTGATGGACAATGGTAAAAATAGTTGGAGTAATCAAAGGATTGAGCCTTACATTACATGCATGTCCTAATGTGACCATCTTGTAAGATGTATTATTCATAGACTTTCCACCACTCTTTGCATTGTGTTTTTCAAGAGACTTCACTACTAAAATTGGAGACTATTTGTCTGCTGATTAGTTACACATGTTATTCAGAACAAGGTATGGAGCTAAAGATAACATCAGATCTAAGCCAATTGCCAATTTTCACATTTAGCCTTATGTTCCCATCCCAATCAATGCAAATTGTACCATATTCGATCAAGAAGAATTCTTGGAGGCTCAAGAGGAAAACACAAAGGTTGGGAGAATTCCAAACCTAACACTTGATGATTGGGCTTATAGGGGACATGATTTCAATCCATATAAGGAAATGGAAGAAGATGAGTTAGGAGTTTATTGTCTACATGAGGAGAACCTGCCCACCCCCAGCCTCACCAAGCTAGGGAAAAAGGATGAGAATGAAGTGTGAAAACTATTTTTTGATGGTTCAAGGACTAGAAAGGGTACTAGAGGAGGAGCTATGCTTATTTCATCATAAGGTACAAAATATTACCTAGCTTTCCATTTTTAGTTTGCTTTCTCAAACAATAGAACTGAGTATGAAGCCTTGATCCATGAATTGCATTGGGTAAGAAAGAGAGGTATCAAAAACTTGCAAGTGTTTGGAGATAGCAAGTTAATCATGAACCAAGTCAATGGACAACATGCTACTAAGAATGATCTACTCAAAGCCTATAAACATTGGGTATGGGATCAAATTTATGATTTTAGAGCATTCAATATTTAAGCCATACGGAGGAATAAAAATGAAGCTACGAGACATGTTTGAGGCAATTGGAGAACCATTTGATGTGGTGGATAGTATTAAGAGAGATAAATTGTAACCACATATTCATGTAATTGTGAGGCTAGCTTGTATCGATAAATAACACTAGTCGTCAAGTTTTTGAGAATGATCAACAGATCATTAAGTTTTTACAGGAGGAAGATGATTTCTCGGCTAAAAATTAAGAGAAATTGGAGTAGTAGTACAAATATCAAGTAGTGTAGTTACAAACAAACAAATTTCCAAAGGGTTTAGTGACTTTAGAGTCAATATTCAACCCAAATGATCAATTCCAAAAAGAGAAGGCCAAAATTCAAGTAAAAAGGAATAGTATGAACCCATTTTGGTTGGAGAAGGTAAGACGCTCCAAATAGGCAAGATGAGTAGTGAACAAGAAAATTATGACCTTGTGCAGCTTTGCCAGGAATTCCTAGATGTTTTCACATGGAGCTATGAGGATTTGAAAGGTTTTAACCCAAAATTGGTGTAACACACCATTGATTACATCTTGAGGCTAATCCCATCAGGAAACAACAAAGTCTGATCAACCCTCATATAGAGCCTCTCATGAAGGAGCTGAATAAGCTCATAGAGGCAAAAATAATCTTCCTGATCAAGCACTCTTCATGGGTAGCAAATCTGGTGCCAGTTAGGAAGAAAAATTAGGAAATCAGGTTATGTTAGGATTTTTGAGACTTAAACAGGGCCTCCCTCAAGGATCACTATCTTTTGCCCTCCATGGAGTAGATTCTATAGGTAGTATTTGGATCAGAAAGGTTTTCACTTTTAGATGGCTACTCGGTGCTATAATCAAATCATGGTAAAAGATGAAGACCAATTCAAGAAAAACTTCACTACGAAGTGGGGCACATATGCTTATAGGAAGATGCCATTTGGGATGTCAAATGCAAGCTGATTTCCAAAGGGAAATGGATATGGCATTCAAAGGTATTATAAACAAAATAGTTTGTGTGTATCTAGATGACATTTTTAATTCTAAACAAATGAAACAAGTCACCTCTTCCACCTTAGGCAAGTGTTCCAAAGATGCAGGAGATTTGGAGTGTATTTGAATATGAAAAAGTGAATATTCTTAGCTCATGAAGGAAATATCTTAGGCCACATCATGTCTAAGGAAGGGTTGACAATTGATCCATAAAGGGTAGAAGCCATCTTAGCATTGGCATTTCCAAGTCACAAGAAGGCTCTCCAAAGATTCTTTGGGAGGATAAACTTTGTTTGGAGTTTTGTACTAAATTTATCCACTCTTGTGAAGCTATTAACGATGATGCTGAAAAAGAATTTGGATTTCAAATGGATAGCAGAGGGAAAGGAAAGTTTCAAAGGTATCAAGTAGGCCATATCTCAAGCTCCAACTCTCATTAATCCAAATTTCTCAAATGACTTCATTTTATATGCTTTTGGAAGCAATAATGCAATATCTGCCATACTAGTACAACCAAATCAAGAAGGACTGGAGTAGCCTATCACATTCTTTAGCCAAATCCTCCAGGATTATGAGGTGAGATATTCATTCATTGAGAAGCATGTCCTTGCTATGATTAGAAGTTTAAATAAATTCAGACATCTAGTGTCAAATAACAAAATTCATCTATTAGTTTCACATGTTGGTGTAAAAGATTTTCTTTTGAACAAGGACCTTAATGAAAAGAGAGCTAGCTGGATAACCAAGGTCATGGAGTATGATATTGATATAAATGTGATCAAATTAGTTAGAGGGAAAGGGTTGTGTGAGTAGCTAACTTCTAACCAACATGATGAATCAAGAGAGGAGGTAAAATTTGTTATGATGTTGCAAGATAATAAAAAACAAAGTAGGTGGTATATCCATTCCTTGTTGGACTCGGATATTGTATATTTTCTTCAAATAGCTCAAAGTTCTCAATCGAGTAAGTCCAAAAGGAGGTATTTTAGAATTCATTACATCTTATACATGCTTATAGACAATATTTTGTTCAAAAGGGATGTGAATGGTTTCCTCATAAGGTCCATAAGGATATATTAGATAGAGAGGGTATTGCATGAGTTTCATGATGGGGAGGTAGGTGGTCATTTTGTACCAAAAGAAACAACTATTAGAATCATGAGGGCTGATTATTACTGGCCTAATATTTTCAATGATTTCTACTCATGGATCAAGAAATGCAAAAAATGGGCCTTCTTCATAGGTAAAGAGAAGCTAGTATCCCTCCCACTCCATCCTATCTTAGTTAAACAACCTTTCATGCAATGGGGGATATATTTTATTAGAGTGATCAATCCAAATTCTATCCTAGGTCACAAATGGATTCTTACAGCCACAAAATACTTCACTAAGTGGATGGAAGTAGTGGTACTTAAGGAGGTAAATGAAGCTAACATTCTGGATTTCTACGAAGCTATTACAACAAGGTTTTGTGTTCCTTCCACTATGATGTCAAATAATGCCTTAGCTTTCATTGGATCATAGATATCTAAATGGGATGTTAGAAATGGTGTCTATTTGAGCACTTATTCAAATTACTACCCCCAATGTAATGGGAAAGTAGAGTCCACAAATAAAAAATATTCTCAGGATCATAAGAAAAACCCTTGATGAAAAGCAGAGGACTTGGCATACAAAACTGAAATCAGCCTTGTGGGCTAATAGAATCACTCCTAAGTAGTCAACTCATTATTCCCCTTTCAAGTTGGTTTATGGAAGGGAAGCAAGGCTGCTAATATCCCTTGAATTACCAGCCTTAGAGCTTATCAAGCAGCTGGAGTTGTTTTAGTTTCCAGCTATGGAATTCAGGTATGCAGAGCTCATGGAGCTAGAAGAGCTAAGAAACCAAGCCATGAAAATAATGGAGAAAGACCAAGCTCAAATCAAGATGATTTTTGATAGAAAGGCCAAAGACAAAAATTTTCAAGAAGGAGACTTGGTCCTTAAATGGGATGCAGACAGGGAAAAACGAGAAGGCACTCTAAGTTTTATGTAATATGGAGTGGCCCTTATATGATTTTAGGTTGCAAAGAAAACAATGCTTTCTAGTTATCAAGGTTAGATGGAGAAGGAATGTAGATTCCAAGTCAATGGAATCTATCTCAAGCATTGTTATTGAGTGAAAGATCCTTCTTGTACATATTAGTTTAGGAGTTGTAATTCCTCCAAGTGCTTTTAGCACATTGCATTGTTTTAGTTTAGGTTTATTTTGTAATAAGTGCTTGTGCACTCTCTAGCATATTCTATTTGGAATGTGTATGCCATTTTCTATTTGTATATAGTTGTGCCCTTATTGTTCTTGCACTTCCCAATTTCAGGAAAAGTTTGGTGAAGAAACAACCAGTCCTTAACTAGGGGTTTCTTTTGAAATGAAAATATTTGGCACTCCTCTAGAGTTTTGAGGATATATTTTCAAGTGATGGGCTGATTCCAGAAATCATATGAATCCATGCCCGATGGATTCCCTAAGGTCTCTGGTATTCCAGATCAAGTAGGAAGATCATCCAGCAAGTCACCAATTGTTATCCATTTTTCACACCCCTGCGAAATGAAAAACTTAGTAGGCCAGAACATCAGAAATGGATGGAAAAAGGAAAAATACTTTTGTAGTATGCAGGGTAGCTCATGTGTTGGCTCACCAGGCTTTCCGCATAAACCTTGGAGTTGGTAAGTCAAGCTTATGGTCGACATGGTGTGTCGGGTGACGGTTGGTCAAAGCATGGTCTTTCGGGTGATGGTTGGTTGCATTGTGTGTTGGTCGATGGTTAGTCGACCGGTGTATCACTCGGGGTTTGTCAAGTGATGGATTAGACAATGTCCAACCTTGGTATGAAAACATGGTTAGATGGATGATGGGTTAGTCGGATGGGTATGTCACTGAATTTTGTGATGCCTTAGGACAACAAGGTTATGGTTGATCAGATTGACAACCTATAGAGTGGTTGGATGACATACATAGATGGCATCCAACGCCTCAAGGTTTGATGACCAACACAAGTGGTTGGCTTACATTTGTATGCGACATGGTTATGTGAGTCATCAAAGTTGGTCAACTTGTTAGTTCATCACCTGCAAAGATGGACGAGTTACAAGCCTCACGAGGGTAGGTGAATGAATGACATCCCAAAAACTAGAATTAATGAAGCATAGCACCCATAACCACCTGTTCAGGAAAAGTACCAAAATGAATGGTTTCCCATACCTCTTTAATACTTCCTACTAGTTGGTGACCCAAATTTCCTATATATTTTAAAATTCACCTCATTTTGAGGGAGTTTTTTCCAAAAAGTTAATGAACCGTGTCAAATTTGTTCCAGATCTATTATGAGTTAAAGGCCTTGAATTTGGGCTTATTGTAAGAACTTTTTCTTTTGATTATAGTATGATGGATTGTACATGTTTTTGAGCAATAAATTTATGTTTTGTGGCCATTTTTTCCCTAACTTGTATGAATTTCATCTTTTGCCTTCCATTCTATGTATAAGTATATTGTGCATATATCTATCTCTTTGCAAGGTTTATAGTTTTTTGTGCTTTACGAATATAGGGAATTGAATGTTGTCTTGGAATGTGGTATTTCTACCAGCCCTCTCTTACTCGTTTATTCCCATCTTTCACTCACTTGGATCATCTCACCCTTTCTTGGTGCATCACCTAAACTTAGAGTAGTTTTATTTCATGCATTTTTCTATCCCTGTCTCCTTGGAAACATTAGAATATGATTAGTTTAGCTTTCCATTATCTGATCTTTGGAGAATTTGGCATTAGGTTAATCATACTTGCAGGGTCACACACTGCTGCAGATAATCTCATGTTATGTAGGTCAGACCGGCTGTCTCGCATGCAAAGTCACAAAACCAAGGGTGCTATAATTTTGACATAACAGTTTCTCGGAAGTGTGAGCTTCTTGGTTGTTTGGGAAGCATGTTGGCATGTTAGCTACCATTATTTGAGAGTTCTTGAGTACTCACAATAGTGTCATAGTGCAGTACAGTGTGATTCACCATTTTACACATGCTCATTAGGAGTAGGTATGGTTTCTTGGAGGTGTGATAGAGTCTATTAAATCCATTTGAGCTAATGGATGAATGATATAAGGTATATCATGTCATATGAGATATGTTTGTGCCTTTTTAGAGGTTTCTTGTTTAGTTCTTATATTATTTCAGATTGGCCCTACTTGCTAATATGACGATCTAACAAGTAAGCATAAGTAATTCTTATGACTAGAGAGATTGGGACATGGAATTGATATTATGATGGATAGATATGTTAGAGGGATGAATGATAGTGCTCTAAAAAAAATTCAGGTACCCATGATGTGAATTACATGATATAGCTCTTTTAGTGACATGGTGAAAATCAATGTAAATTCCAAGTCGAAGTGCATTTTCATATGCTCGTTGTGAATCATGTGAATTACATGGGAAATTTTGGCTTTCAAGGATGTTTCTAAGGTGATTTTATAATTTTTCACAAAAATAATGAGGTTAGTTCATTGTCACATTTTTATGAACGAATGTTAAGAAGGTAAAGAGGTCAAAAACCCTAGTTAAACCCTAGCTAGGAGTAGTTTACAAAAGATGAAGTATACTGACCTATTTTTGATTGGTTGATCAAAATTGATGATTTTATGTTGTAGAGGACAATTCCATATTTCCAAATAGGTATGTTTGAGCATGTGGCCATATGTGGGACCCACATGAAAAATGCCAGATTTTGAAGAGTTTTAGTTAGAGGAGAAAGTTACCAAATGATGTATGGACTAAAATGCCATTACGAAATCCATGTGAGTTTTTATTTATATAAATGGAGGTTTTAGAACATGTTCATGCATTTTCATGGTGCTTTGAGGTCTAAACAGTTGACTCGGTCAAAGCGCAGCTTTGGGGTCTCAAATAATAGGGTTTTGTGTTTTGGCCATAACTTGAGCTACAGGAGGAAATTTGATGTGATTCAAGTTGTGTTGAAAATTATATTCATATATATTTCAATTTATATATGTATTGACTCATTATATGGTTATTTAATATGGTTTCCAAGACATTATTTTAGTAATAAGTTTTTTTCCAGATTCGTGACATGATCTGCTTTTTGTGCAAGTTTGATGTTACTTGAAGCATGAGATGGATTGGGTGATAATTCATATCACATGGGATGTGATTAGGGATGAATTTTTCATCAATTTAATTAATTTTTAGGCCTTTACAGTTTTGTAAATGATTTTATGAGCTAACCTTTGGAAACAACCTTTTTGGAAGGTTGATCTAGTGAAGGATACTTAATGACTTATAAATCTCTTAAAAGGGTTTTGAATGTTATAATATGTATTTTTATTTTTCAAATGAAATGTTTTGGTTAAGAACAAGTGATTTGGTGATCAGATGAAGTTTCCGGTGGTACTAAAGGGTGCATGAAATAATTATTTTGAGAACTACAAAGAGCTCTAGAGCCTAGTAAAGGAAATAATTTGATTGGATGAGATAAATTGAGACCATATATGATGTTTAAATGTTATTTTAAACATGTGTGATTATTTTTAGAGCTTGAAAAAAATATTTTTGGATTAGGATATTTTTGGTGCATGGATGAAGGGTTTTAGCTAGGCCGACCTACTTGGGTCAAATGTGACTGTTGGGATGGATGTTATTGAATAGTTAAATAATTTATAGGTCAAAAATATCATAAGGGACTAACATTATTTAAGTTCTAATCAAGAAAAGGGTATAAAATGGATTTTTTGGGCATAATGGTTCTAGCTTTTAAAACCCCTTTTATCTTCTTTTGAAGAACCCTTTTGTTGCAAAGAAAAACCCTTTGGGCCTAGCCCAAAACACCTGGAATCTCATTCTAGGACAACTGCTGGTTGAGTTTTCATGAGGAGAATTTGAGAAAGTGCAAAGTTGGTGTTGTTTCTTTGAGAGCGAGTTGGATAAGAAGGGAATATTTGGATGTATGTGTGTAGATGCTATCTTTATAACATGTTGATGTAAATTGGAGGTTTCTAAGGTGTCTTTAGATCTGATATTGAGTTGTAATCACTTTTTAAGAAGTATACCTTCTTGGATATTTATGAGACTACTTTGATCATCTTGATACATCTTCATTGTGCTTGGTTGATCTTTGTTAAAGGAATTATTATTATTATTATTATTTTATTGGTAAACACTTTTGACCAGAGTTATGAATCAGAGGGTTGGTGGGGCCCCACCCTAAAATAATGTCCTCATACAAGATATTACAATTAAGACCAAAACAAACCACCGCGGCCACTGAGCCCGCACCGATGATGTAATTTTTCCACCATCGTCATTTTTAGAGCCACCAGTCATTGTCAATGCCAATGCCAATGATGTAAATTCCACCATCATCAAGAACCACCGGTTAAATCCATGCACGACATCCATTGGTGATGCAACACCCACCACCACCAAACCACCGCAACCTACTGGTGATGCAACACCCGCCACCACCGGTAAACCACCTCGAAGGGATTGCGCCTAGCAGATTTAAACTTGGGTGAATCTGGATACAACCACCCATCTTAACCGATCCACCCAAACCCCAATTGCTTATTGAAGGCATTAGTACTCTTGTGATCTGATTTGAATATTTATATAAGTTTGTGGATCTGATTTTATTATCAATCTAAGTGGATTTATATGTTTATCATTGTGGTTTTTGCATTGTGTATCTTTCATTCTGAAGACTATATGCTTTGATGAGATCTAGTTGAGATTGTGTGATTAGGGTTTGAAGCACAAGTGATTAAATTTTATTGGGGACTAATTCACCCCCTCCCCCTCTTAGTCCTTGTCACCTCTAACAATTGGTATTAGAGCAGGCCCTTGGAAGTAGCCTAATAAGCTAGAGGGAGATATTTGGTGACAAGATGACACCTGTAAATTTGGAGATAATTCAGATTAATACCTTCATGATAAGGAAATGGGTAGGTGAGAATGGTGACCATATTTACAAGATGTCTAGAACTCATGAGAAAATTGTCCGAGTCTTAGAATATCAAGTTGAAGAGGCCCTAACTAAGTTGAAAATCAAGAGAGAAGAATGTCTCAAACATGAAGTGAAAGAGAAGAAATAGTCAAGGTCCTAATGAAGCAACTTGAGGAGACACAAGATGAGCTGAAGATCAAGAGGAAAGAAATAGATGATTTGAAGAAATATCTAGGCACCATGACAAGCAAGGTACTATCCTTTCAAGGAAGTTAAACAAATCTAAGTAAGATGTTGGAAAATCAAAAGGCCTATGGTGATAGGACAGGCCTAGGATTCAATGAGGGCTCATCCAAATAAGAAAATAATGAAGAAGAGTCAAGTCAAGGATCAAATGAAAGAAGGAAACCAAGAAAGGGAGAAAGTTCAAGGATTCCACCTCCTATAAGATCACCTATCGGAAACCAAGTGCATATAGGTATGGTGTTTTTCATGGTAATTGTTATAAATGTGGTGATTATGGACATAGGGCTAGTTATTACAGTCCTAAGGTTGAAAATAAGGATGATGGAAAAGGAAAGGAACATTGTGAAGAGAAGAAGGAAGAATAATGTCAAGATAAGGAGAAAAAGGTAGGTCAAAGGTATGGATCTAAATGCTATCATTTCCAAGAAAAGGGACATATTGCAAAATATTGCAAAAATGAGCCATTAAACACAAAGAGGTATGTAAGCACATTCAAGGGGTATTGCTATGCTTACAATGGAAATGGTCATAGAGCTTATGAATGCAAAGGAAGGAAAATGGAATGTTTTAGGTGCCACAAGATAGGGCACATTGAAAGGTTCTGTAATGCATGCTAGTTAAAGAAATAGTCTCAAAAAACTAAGCCAAAAGCTCAAACATACAAAAGGAAAGATGAGACTAGTCAAAGTGCTAAAGAGGATTCCAAGGATATGACTAAAAAAAAAAGGGGATCTGTTGCAACAAATGAGAAATCAAATAAATAGGATATATTCAAGGTCCAAGTAGAGGTTTCGAGACCTACTTAGGTCTCTCATCAAGCTCCTCCATGGTGACATATGCCTCTACTAAGATTCTTAGAGGTATATAGATGAAAATGAAGCTTTGGAGTGAGGGGGAGTTGTGTTTCTTTTGTATGTGTCTTCATCATGATGTAAGGTATGTCATTTCAAGTCCTTGAGTATGTTTATGAGGCTCAAGTAGCTAGCCATAAAGTTAATGTCAAGTCTCTTGTGTTTTTCTCTTCAAAACATATAAGTACAATATCTATGTCAAAGTGAAGGTTCTTGGTCTAATATTTGTCTTCATAAGTGTCATGTTTTAGCTCAGAAGATATATAGTAGTTGTGATGTTATTCTAAGGCCTCATAGAGTGAGTCATTATATGAATCATTCTTCTGTGTACTCAAGTCATAATCATACAATCATTAGAGTCTGTCATAAGTTATCCTAAAGAATATGAGTCATGTTGAAGTCATATGTGTTGAAATATTATGTCATTGCTTATGTCATGAGTACATGGTTGCTGAGCATGAGGTTTTGAAGCAAAAAAGTATTCATTGATGTCTCTATGAGTGAATATATGAGTATTGCAAATTTATTATTCTGAGGTGTCCTCTACTACAAGACTGTGTTTTCATAGTGTTCTTTGAGCCATGTGCATGGGAAATTAGATTTGAAGGTTCAAATCATTATGAATGAAGAAGATAAAACCTTGAACATATCATCTTGGAATGAAGGTATAGAGGATATAAGTTTATTTATGTCTTAAGCATGTACACAATTATGGAAATCTTTGATAGTACTTGAAGTTTGACCGTGAAGTGTCAAGAAACCCAATTTTGATATATTATCCTTACAATCCAAGAAATTTTGAGCTCAATGATTTGGTACAATGCATGGAGGAAGGAGATTTCACTAAGGGATGCATCCTTTTGAATTTTATAAGTTGATCTATCATAACATACAAAAGTTTGGAATACAATAGCTAAAGTGATACAAAGATGTTATAGGAAGGTTGATTAAACTAAGGGTTTGATGTTATAAACCCCAACTAGATTTTCAGTGTTAGCTACAATGATCACATACCTAAATAAATAAGATGGTGCTTAAAATAAGCTTGTGTAAATGATATGACAAGATAAATAATCTTGAATACCCTCGTGGTATGGAACAATGTTCCAAGACATGCTACAAGTGACAAAAGTGAATGCTATAAGTCTCATAGAGGTCAAACACAAAGTGATTATTGGTTCATCAAGGCAGAGTATCTTGAAAAATGGTCTCTGTGAGGTATAAAAGAGTCAAAGAGAAAAGTTTAATAAATTAAGAAAGGTTTTTATGATCCACACAAGCTTGATTATGAAGGTGTTTTTTGAGTAAAGGAAGTCAAATATTTCTCCAATGTCTTTGTTTGAAGATCATTACAAGTTGTTCTGCTCATAACATTGATATATAGGTATGATGTTAGTTTCTTAGAGTAGAAATGTGTCTCAAAGTAAAAATGTCAATAATGAAATAGATCTATACTATGAAAGGACCGGTAAAAAGTGCTCACCTCGGGGTTTATGAAGAAAGTGTTCTTAGGTAATATGAAACAATATACAAATCCAAGTGAAATATTAAAGATAGAAAAGAATTTTTCTTTTATGTTGCATTGAATGAAGGAAGTATTTATGAATTATAAAAGGCTTTTATAATGATACGAGAATGCACTTATAGTGAAGGGTTTTATCTTAAGAACCCTACGTTGATGCATAAGTCTTCATGACTATGAAATCACCAAATATGTTGCTACAAGAAGGTCATATACATGGTAGGGTTCAGTTCTTGATTCAAAGTGAATGAGAAGGTTCATTTAAGGTGTAAAAGTAGTTTGAGGTCTATTATGATCCTTGTGGGGAAAATATTGCTACCCTTGTTTGTCAAACTGAGAAGTATGGTGATCAAGTGGTCTCATAGGTGTTTATCGAGTAGGAGAAACTCAATATATCTCTCCATCAAGTCTATATGAGTGTTAGAAGTTGAATTTGTCTCATACAGTAGTATGCTTCTAGAAATTCTCTCCAAACTGAGGTATAGAGGTTTAGATCATCAAAGTGGTTTGTATCTACAAATAAGAAAGGTAAATTTATCTCTAATAATCCAACGTTGAAGTGTGCTACAATGATGATTAAGAAGTACTTGTCCAAGTTGGACATAGGGTGAGTGCAAGGATCGATTCTGTTATTTTGTGAAAATGTTGGGTAGAAAATGAAGGTCTAAGTATGATGAATTTCTTGAATGTTGCTAGAACTAATATGATGAAGATGTTGTTTTGACATCCATAACACAAGGATTGTAAGAACAGGCTCTTGTGACATGAGAAAGTTGTTTCTACATGTATCCAGGTTGTTGCTCAAGTGTGTATGATCTCTAAATGATAGGGAGAGTGATTAAGAGAGTTTCTAGAAGGTGAAATGGTTCTTCTTAAAGCATATGAGGTATGTTTTACAATCCTATACATATCAAATACAAAATTTGTCTTATCCCAATCATTTAAGACTCATCAAGAACTGAAAATGTTGTTTTAGACCTTGAAAAGTTACAAAGTTGGTTTCAAGACATGATAGCAAGGCTAGTAGTTCCAATTTGTACACTTGAGCTAGAAATGGAGGTATTGTATCTGGGGGGAGTGCTATTTGGTTAAGTTAGACCTTTTTAGACCTATAGTTAGAGGTTGAAATTGGTAAAAAATGCTCTAAGAAGTTTATTTTGGGCTCATGGTGTTGTTCTTGGAATGAAGAGTATGCATATGCCTTGTATTAGGCCTAGAAATATTGGATCATTGTATGGAATGATGAAGTAATGGTAAATCATGGTTATTTTGACATTGTTGGCATGTTGATAATGAAGATGGTTTAGATCCAAGATTGTTACAGTTTCCTCCAAGACAACTAAAACATGGGTATAGGTGAAAATGTGCCTAGTTTGCATGCTTAGTAGGTTAGAATGATGATTTTTGATCCTAAAAGATGATATATTGTTTATTTCATGATGTATTGATATTTTTAAGTCAATGGAAGTTTTATTTTTAGGGGAGCATGTTGCTTGCATGTTTGAAATGAGGCTAAGAACTAGTTTTTGTGAAAAAATAAAGAATTTGTGCTTGTTTAAGACATTTGGTTAATGTTTCTATCCGAAGAATGATGGTATGAAGCTGAAGAAGGTCATGAAAGTGAGCTACAAGTATTCCTTTGTCATTAATGTAAAAAGGGGGAGAAGTTCACAGTGTTTTCCATTAATGAAAAAGGGGGAGATTATTAGTATGATGTCCTAATAGGTGTTGTCATTGATGCAAAACCACATTAATGACAAAGTGGATGTTTTAGGATGATGTTATGATGTTGTTCATGGTGCTAACATGTTGATTTAGATGGTTATTAGCTACCTTAGTGGGATTCAATGATGCATCCTTGCTCTCCAAAAGACCATACAGTGCTAGGAGGGAGGTGTTTCTTGGCATTGTGAGCTTCTTGGTTTCTTGGGAAGTATGTTGGTATGTTTTATATCATGATTTGAGAGTGCTTGAGCAATCAAAATAGTGTCATAGTGCAGGTACAGGTGGTTCACCATGTTATAGGTGCTCATTGGGAGCATGTATGGTTACTTGGAGGTGTGATAGAGTGTATTGAAGCCATTTGAGCTCATGGATGCATGCTATTAGGTATATCATGTCATATGAGGTATGTTTGGGCCATTTGTAGAGGTTTCTTGTTTAGTTCTTGCATTATTTTAGTTGTCCCTAATTGCTACTATGAGGATCTAATAAGTAAGCATAGGTAAGTCCTAATGATTGGAGATATTAGGAAATGACATTGATATTATGATGATTGGAGATGTTATAGGGATGAGTAATAGTTCTCTTAGAAAAAAATCAGGTGCCCATGATGTGATTTCTATCAGATATAGTTGTTTTAGTGAGATAGGGTGAAAATCAATGCAAATTCCAGCTCGAAGTGCAACTTCGATGCTCATTGTGAATCATGTTCTTTACATGGGACATTGTGTATTTTAGGGATGATTTTAAGGCGAGTTTAGAAGGTTTAAACAAAATAATGATTTTAGTTCATCGTCATGTTTTTATGAATGAATGTTAATAAGGTAAAGAGGTCAAAATCCCTAGTTAAACCCTAGCTAGGAGTAGCTTGCAAAAGATGAAGTATACTGACCAAATTTTGATTGGTTCCACAAAATTTATGATTATATATTGTAGAGTACTCTTCTAGATTTCCAAAAAGGTATGTTTGATCAAGTGACCATATGTGGGCCCTACCTAATAATGCCATTTTCTGAAGAGTTTCAGTTTGAGGAGAAAGTTTCTAAATGAGGTATGGAATAAAATACCATTTTGGAATCCATGTGATTTTTATTGATGTACATGGAGGTTTTAGGACATGTTCATGTAGTTTCATGGTGTTTTGAGGTCCAAACAGGTTGACTAGTCAAAGGGTAGTTTTGGGTCTCAAATAGTAGGGTTCAATGTTTTTCCCATAACTTGAGCTTTAGGTGGAATTCTGAGGTCATTAAAGTTGTGTTGGAAAGTATACTCAAAGATATTTCTAGTGATATATGTATTTACTCATGGTGAGGTGATTTTTCAGGATTAAAAGGCATTATTTCAGCAAGAAGAGTTTTGGTAGTTTAGGATAGGATTTTTTTTTGTGCAAGTTTGATGTTACTTGAAGTATGATATGGATTGGATGATACTTCCTATCACTTGAGGTCCAAACAGGTTGACTAGTCAAAGGGTAGTTTTGGGTCTCAAATAGTAGGGTCCAATGTTTTGGCCATAACTTGAGCTACAGGTGGAATTTTGAGGTGATTAAAGTTGTGTTGGAAAGTATATTCAGAGATATTTCTAGTGATATATGTATTTACTCATGATGAGGTGATTTTTAAGGATTAAAAGGCATTATTTCAGCAAAAAGGGTTTTGGCAGATTGGAGACAGATTTGTTTTTGTGCAAGTTTGATGTTACTTGAAGCATGATATGGATTGGGTGATACTTCCTATCACTTGATATGTGAAGAGGTATGAATTTGGAATCAAAATAATTTATTTTTTAAGTCTTTAAAGTTTTTATAAATTATTTTATGAGCTAACCTTTGGAAAAAAAACTTTTTGGCAGGTTTATTTGACAAAGGAAAATGTTGTACTTTGAAGTGAATGATGCTTCATTAATTATAACTTGCTTAGAAGTGTTCTAAAGGTTCTAAAATTTATTTTGAGTTGTCACATGACATGTTTTGGTTGAGTATAAGTGATTTGGTGATCAGATGAAGTTTCTAGGGTGTTGAAGGGTGCAGGAAACAATTGTTTTGAGAAGTACAGAGAACTCGGGCCCAATAAATGAAATAATTTAATTGGATGGATTAAATTACAACCATATATGATTTTTAAATTTTATTTTAAACATGTGTGATGTTTTTTTAGATATTGAACAAAAATAGTTTTGGGATTAGGAGATTTTTGTCATCCCAATGTAAAGGTTTTTGAGATTTTTAGTGCATGGATGAAGGGTTTTAGCTAGGCCAACCTACTTGGGTCAAATGTGATTATTGAGGTGGATGTTATTGGATATTATAAGAATGTAGTGGTTGAAAATATCATGAGGGACCAACCTCATTTGATTTCTAATCAAGAAAAGGGTATAAAATGGAGCTTTTGGGTATAATGGTTCTAGCTTTTGGAAACCCCTTTTATCTTCTTTTGAAGAACCATTTTTCTGAAAAGGAAAAAAATTGGGCCTAGACCAAAATACCTGGAATATCATTCTAGGACAGATATTGGTTGAGTTTTCATGAGGAGAATTTGAGCAAGTGAAAAGTTGGTGTTGTTTCTTTAAGAGTGAGTTGGAGAAGGAGGGAAGATTTGGATATTTGAGTTTGGATGTTATATTCATAGCATGTTGATGTAATTTTCAGGTTTATAAGGTGTCTTCATATCTGATATTGAGTTGTAATCACTTTTAAGAAGTATATCTTCTTGGATATTTATGAGACTACTTTGTTCATCTTGATACATCTTCATTGTGTTTTGTTGATCTTTGTTGAAGGCATTACTCTTGTGATCTGATTTGAATATTTATATAAGTGTGTGGATCTAATTTCATTATCAATATAAGTATATTTATATGTTTATCATTTTGGTTCTTGCATTATGTATCTTTCATTGAGAATACTATATGCTTTGATTAGATCTACTTGAGATTGTGTGGTTAGGGTTTGAAGCACAAGTGAGTAAATTTTATTGGGGACTGATTCACCCCCTGCCTTAGTCCTTGTCACTTCCAAAAAAATAGATCTTCACTAGTTTGGTAGATGGTATGGAAACCTTGTTGTCTATCACATGAGATTTTTAGTCCCGTATTGAGTGTCACCAATAATCTAAGATGATGTAAAGACTTGCAAAAGGCCAAAAGAAGTATCAAAACCATAAAAAAGAAAGGTGTAAATGAATGGATCAGGGATGACCTTAGCTACCACAATAGCGGGTTTACTAACTAAGCACCGCACTACATTTTATACCGAGATGTAGTTTTGGTGAGAGTGTGCATAATGTTCTCTAGGAAATTTTGTGTCACCACACTTTGTGAAGTAGCAAAAATAACTAAATGTAGAAAATGTAAAAGTATGTGTGTATGGAATAGAATAAAATACCCCCTATAAAGTGTGATGCGAGATGTCCTTGCCTTGTGCCTTGCTGATGGAGATATGTGGATGAAAGTGATATCCAATGTAATATATGGATGCAAATCTATATGGATGATAGTAGTGAATGATGTTAGGTCCATCATTATGGTCTCATAACTTTATATTTATAGGGTTATTTTGATAATTTCCTAGTTAACCCCAAAATTCCTGACCTCCAAAAAGAGAAAGATTTCAAACAGTAGAAAGAGCCCAAAAAGTGGTGGGAAAGTGAAAAAAGGACCGGGGCACCACTGGTGGGACTAGGGCACCCATGGGTGCCCCATTACTACTCTAGGCACCCCAGTTGAGGCTAAAATAACACGGGATGAAAAAAATTTGATTGGGCATAAAGATGTTAAAGGTTAGTAATGATGAAATAAAATAAAATAAGATGGCCTAAAGAAATGGGTGAATTAGTAGTTTCATCACTCAAGAACCTTCTAAATAGTAGTATGAGACTAGGATTAAATAATGTCTAAAGTGTATGATTTTGTTTCTACAAATACAATGTTCAATTAGAGAGGGTCGGGTTCAGAAATGATTTCAATTTTTAATAAGTGAATATTTCATTCCTTTTTAAGTTTTAGAATGTTTCTAAGTAAAAAACATAAAAGGATGAATAATGTTATAGGTGGATATTCGATTTAATTAAATTCCAACATTAATTTCACAAATCATAATAATGCTTTCCAAAGTGACTAGCGATATAATAAGTTCTAAAAAAGAGGGAAATATTGCACTTGGTTGTTTTTATTTGGATATGGGAGATTCTGGATGGTTTGAGTGGGAACAAAAATATCTAGAACTCGAAAGTGCTTTATTTAAACTGGAACCTAAAACTGAGCTCAATTAAAACCATACAACTCGATCAAAAGTGTCCTTATGGTCCTGATTGTTCTATACAGTCTTGGACCTACTTGGAAGTAGGATCTACACATTCATGAGTTCTTTTCCTACCTAGAAATGTGTGTCACTTGGTGTTGGCCTTCTTCAATCACCTTCAAAATGAATATCTAAACTCTTCTCAAACCATGTAACCCTTGTAGTGTAAGTAGTTCTTACAAAAAGAGTTAGGTGGGTTGTGGAAACCCTTGTACACCTCCAACATGAATGCTACTCAAAATAGGACTCAAACCACATGTTTTTCTCCTAACATGTGATCTCTACTTTAGTGTAATCAAACTTGGCAATTTGGCTTTGACAATACTTTGTTTAAGTTTTACACTTTCTCAAATATTTGGTAAAGATCACTTTTCTTTTTTGTAGAATGAAGATGAAGAGTCCTAGACCTAGAAGGATACTTCAGACTTGTAGAGGGCACTTCCTAATGGATTTGTATGAGTTATCTCATGGTATAAGGAGATTTGAGTGCATTTATTTATTGCTTTACATGAGTTCTTAAAGTGCAAGATTACCAAATGAGGTATGATTTAATTGCTTATATATTCTTCCAAAGGTTTTTATGTCATGAAAAGATGACAAAGGGGATATATTTACTCATAATAATGTGATGGAATCAAAACAATTATCTCAACACATGTGAGTCCAAAACCATACAATAGGGTCAGAATTGAAATTATCCAATTAAGAAAAAACCTATGTTTTTGAACAGGAGGGAAAAATGAAAATTTGAATTTATAGGTCTAAGAAGGAATTTTTGAGATGTGTTTTATGTAGTTGAAATTTAGATAATGATGATATAGTGTATTAGTTAGTTTTCGGGTAAATTCTATCAAGTGCAGAAAGTGCCTAAAACTCAAAATATGACAGGGTTTAGCAATATCTGCGTTGATTGTAACAATGTCGGGATGATGATATGTCAACAGTGAATGAACACTCCTCCTTTAACCAAGTGAAGATGCCTATAAAAAGACAACTAGATGATAGATATTAGATAAATAGGTTGTGCGAGCTGCTCAACAAAGGAAAATCCCAAGAATCCAAAGGGACTTCCTTAAAGGATGTTTTCTCATTTTGATACAATTAAGTGAATTGATAAAGATGATAGGATAGATAATGGAAATAATAAGGATGTAAGATGAAGAATCTAGTTTTCAAGATTAAAGGTAAGATCATGTTCTACTTCATAGGTGGCCCAAGATAGAGTGGTGGAAATTTGGAGGTCTTTAAAGTAGTTATACCAATAATCTGTGGTCACTTGTTAGAGTTCGTGGAGGAACTCAACCCATTCCTTAATATATTCGATGTTAGATAAGAATCGATAGCGCACAAAGTGAGCTTGCAAAGGATATTGAACTTCTCATAAACAAAGGGTTGTTGGATGATCGGAGATTATAGATGCTCATGATCGATAAGACTGACTTGGAACAATCATCTACAACAAAGACATGCTTGAAATAGATAAATTAAATCCATGGATATAGATAAAAAATGATAAAATGTAATGATGTGATAGAGAAAACTAATTTGATAAAAATCATAGGTAATTCAAAGGAATCATCTTTGGCGATCAAAGGGAATCATAGGAGATTCTGTAAAAGATTGATTTTCATGAAAAATGATATATTGATTGAAAATAAAGGCATGAAATTGAATTTTTCATTGTTGTTTTTAATAAATGAATGTATTGTGACTGATAATATTACCTTTTTATGTGTAAAGGACTACAACAATGACCACAAATAAGTTTCGAGGAGATGTTAAGGGCTTATAAATGCACAATAATGGCATGTTTTAACTCCTTAGAATGACATATCTTGTTGTTGGGATTTAAAGATATCTGAAGTGACATGATCTTGTCATTAGTTTCAATAGAACTTGAGAATGAAGATGCATAGAGGTCCCAAGAAGTTCTTGAAATAGGATTTTGAGATCCTATTTATAATCTCGAGTGATTTTTGAAATCGCCGATGATCCGAGAAAAATTTGGAAGAATCTATTTGGAAGTGGTTTCAATCACTTCCAAAATGGGATTTTTGGGTGTGGGGACAAGGGAAAATAGTTGGGGAAGAGGTTAGGCGAGGTTGTGAGGTTATGATGTTAGGGTGAAATGGTTAGGATAGGTTTAAATATGGTTATGAGGTTTCATGAGGGGTTATATTAAGTTTTTGATAAGTAAATATAATTTACCGAGGGTAAATAATAGTTTTATGGAGTGAGTTGGGGTGGCTTAGGTAATGTTTTCAAGTGATAAGTTTAGAAGACTAATATGTGTCTATGAGATGTAGGCGGGTGATGAAAAAATGATGTTTACACAAAGAGGTGTGTAAAGATAAGAAAGTGTATGGAGTGTTATCAAGGTGTGCTAAGCAAGAGTGAGGAGAGTGCATTTGTCCATGTAAGTGTGCAATGTCAAGATCAATAGTGTCAAATGATAGATTGCCAAATCCAAGTTTCTAAAAAAGATGATATCGACAAAACTTGTAGAAAAAGATATTTATATACTCTATATGTATTTTATCATATAAGAGCATGTTGAAATTAGTGTTTAACAATTATATAACATATTTAACAAAAAAATTGTGTTAACCATTATAAACTACCTTTATTAGCTTAAATATGCACAAATAACTTGTATTCATTTTTGGAAGCGCAATGGAATGAGAGGGGTGTGGTGAATCAGTCCTAAAAATTTATTACTTCATTTACCATTAGTTCCAACAACCATTAACATCCATTTAACTATATACATTCAATGAGAGCTTATTAAGTGTGCACCATACATTCAAATGAACATAACACATGAGAGAGAACACATAGACACAATATGTAAGTGGGAAACCATCAAGGGGAAGAAAACCAACTAAAAAATTTGCTGATATTACACATAAAAATACTCAAGTGAATATTACACATCACAAGAAATTTATTTAGTGAGGCACCAACCCCACAATGAGCACCAACACTTAAATCCTCATTGATATTACTCATAACAAGAGAATCCTATGAATATGAATCATCATAAAATATTTTTTAGAACTATGAATAGTGAAAAATATGTTGATGCCAAAGCTGATTATGATCCCAAAATTCAGCTTCAAATTCCTTCAAACCCTCATTCAAGAACACCTTCAACTTGCTCTCTCTAGGTATTTCATGGACTTGTCTTGGTCTAAAAACCTTGAAAACACACATTCTAACATTCTTAAACCTGTAACACACCTTTTCATCTCTTAAAACATGTATTCATACCTGTTACACTCTCTCTCATGGGTCACAATTTTCCCCATGAGCATTAGTTCAAAATTGAACCCAAAACGTCACTTTTATACCCTTCTCATCTTTCAAACACAAGGGAGGTCGGTCTTAATCCTTTAGTTCGACCAATAAATATTAAAAACATCCCAATATATTCATTTAAATGTTCAAATTTTACCCATATAGGTCGGTCATGCCCAAACCATCAAATTTGCAAAAACAAGCTCAAAACCCCACCATTAGGATGAGTAAAATACACTAACACCAAAACCATGATTATTCAAGCACTAAAATTCATAACACATGTGGAATATAACATAAAAACATCATACATGGTTGTTAATAATCTTGGACATGTTGGTGCTCGATCCAGATTCCTTGGATTGAGTGGTATTTTTCTTAACTTCTGTAAATGTAAATGTTCTATGTGCTTCATATTGTTTCTCGTGCTTCGAAGATCAGTTTGAGTAAAGGAGAATTATCTATTTGTAATGATTTATGTGACTTGTTAAAGTAAAAATAAAGGATTTAGTAGAAATGTTAGGGGACTGGTTGATCAAAGTGTAAAAGATTCAAACTTGTGGATGATCGAGATATGTTTACATATTTCACAAGGAGCCTATAATCAACACTGAATGATTCATTTGATCTAGAAATACAAATATCTGAAGGCCCAAAAGTATGCAACCTGACCACAAAGTATAAATCTACATGATTGAATAACTCAATTAAAATGGACTCCACCATTTTTAATGGGAAATAATGTTCATACGACCATTAAATTCTATCTCTCAAAAACATCGGCCATTGGCATTTAAAAACCCACAGGAGACTAGGGATTATTCAATAGTGGGTTATGTTTTAAATTTTTTTGATGTGCATTTGACCGTAAATTTCAACATCATATATCACTAAGGCCACACAACAAAATATCAATGGTCAAAAGACAGGGGAAAATGACAGGATCCCGGTCCCCTCATAACATTGGGTTTCACAGGACTTCAAGTTCTAGAAATGAGCCGCAAAAAGTAATTCCAGTCCGAACAACAACCAATTGAATAAGTTAGTGGGGCAAACTAACAAGCAAAACAAGGATACATGGTAGTATTCTATGAAGAAAAAGGTTTTAGGTCTTCCCAAGATGGAAATTGCAATGCAAAGGAGTAACCAATGAAAAGAGAATGCGTGTCATTTAAGGAAATTTTATATTGGCTTGTGTTTCATGTCACGATCGAAGGGGATATCAAATAGACTAACATGTGAAGTAACATGGAGCTTTATTATTGGCTCATGCTTCGCAAAGTTCGGACAATGTTCTCAACAAGTTTGACATGACCTAACATTTGCGAGGAGCATGGATATTCCTCATTTGCTAGAATTTCACAATATGTCAAGAAATTCAAGAAATACTTGACAAGCCCAAGGTATATGGAGCTTTCTTATTGGCTAATATTGTATAGTTGTGAGTCGAGCTTTGAAGAATCGACAAGGAAAAGGAGCGTGAAGATTTTCTATTGGATCATGTTTCACGGTTGTCACTCAAGGAGATGTCAAAGGAGAATTTGAAATTAAGTGTGGAAATTTCCTATTAGCTCATGATTCACTATGGATAATCAAAGTTAAAGGACAGTCGACACTCGCAAGGAGCATGGTATTGTTTAATTATCCCGCATTTCATACGAGAAATAGACTTACCCACAAAGATCATAATTTATAAAAGAAAAAAAGAAGTAAAGCCCGACCCTGTGACCCAACCAAAGACTAAAATGTGGCCAAGGAAAAGTAGAGCACAAATGAGTAGGAAGAAATCCCCAAGCTAATCAAAGGCTACCATGTGTCATTCTCCTATTCATCCCGACACGTAAAACTTCAGAGGGCCATATCTTTTGATTCCTTGCTCCAAATCTTGCAAAATGTATATCATTGGAAAGGTATCTTGAGACCTTCAATTTGGAATCATTAGATTCCAAAATTGATGGCATTTTTGGGATAAAAAGAAGAAAACATCCTCAAAATTCAATATGTAGTACTAGTATTGGTCAACCACCCGAATTGATGAAGTATGGTGCTCTTTCTTCTCTAATAAGCAAGACAAGGAATGAATGACCTTGGCAGGCTGCCCATGCTCCTTTTTAGAATTTTAATGCATCTTGTTGGTGGTTGAAGAGGGAAATTATATTTTTATATTTTTTTCTCTCTCTCATCATTTATATATTGTAAAATTATTTCATTTTACAATAGGGGTTAGTTTTTCCATTTTATGGAAAAAGGTTGAGAGGTTCCATTGTAAATATTACATGTTTCCTTTGTGAAATGCATATGGATTTCCATTTCCCATACTTCTGTGTCAAGGTGGTTGCAATGTACAACCATTGAAAAAATTTGAGAGCATTCTCTTGATGTTCCCTTGTTAAGAAGGTCAAGATCTGAATGAAATATGTCTACTTTTGAGTTAAATTTTTGTGTTATGAGTTTTGTATGTTGAATTTTTGATTGATGAGTTATATTTTTTGTTACAATATTATGTTTATTATTTCTCTTTGGAATACACTAGATATTGCATTAATGGTTGTGCTTTGGTCATTAGTTTGATATTGTGTTGTAAGCATTTACTCTATAATATTGGACGTGATTCTAAAATCCTTACTATAACCATTTTGTGTTGAGAGAGTTTTGTTAGCCTTTGAGTGTATCTTGGGAATACGAGGGAAGAAGCAATAAATACTTTATTAGAATTCTTTCACAAGATTGTGTCGATATTTTTAGATATTGTGTCAAAGATTTGCATCAGTTGAGGATCGATGGATGCAAATCTCTCTCTTAAGAAAATATCACTACTTATTCAAGTTTTATGTACTTCCCGAGAATGACATGATTATCTAAGTGTTAAATTCTTGACTACAAGGAATCTATCTTCCTATAATCCCCCTCCATTAAAACTACATAATTAATCCCACCCCATACTAACTTCTATTCATTAATTTTTCTTCTATGTCTCTAAATATCATTGAAATTTTCCTTTAGATTTTATCAAGAGAATGTAAGAGCAACTCGAATTCTACTGTCTATAGTAACTTGTGTCTAGTATGGTAAGAATATACAACATTTTGTGTGAAAACTTGTGAGAGTGAAGTTTTGTTTCCATGGCCATGTTTATCCTAGATTAATCCATCATTTTTAATCTCAAGGGAACAAAGACCCCATCTTCCCCTATGCATTTAGGTTACTCCATGGGTCCTCTAACCCTAGTTCAAGGCAGGACCAAAAGTATTAGGAATAGGCCATCCCCTTTGTACATGCCCCTAAACCACCATAATGCTTGATCCCAATGAAAGTGTTAGACCCCTCCTCGGCTACAAAATGATACACTACCACTTTCTCTACCACCATTCCAAGTAATTCCCCCTTCCTTAAAAGAGAATTTTTTTCAATCCACAAGGGCGTGTAGATTTGAGGACCAACACACTTCTGGCACCATTGTCGGGGATAAAGATAGTTTCAGTTCACTTCTATGACCATTTTTGGGGTATTTAAATGGCGTCAAGTCCAATAGAAGGTCTGTCAAGACACTTATTGGTGCCATTGTTGGGGATAAATAAGTCCATTTGAGGTTCATAATACATGCGTTTGTAGAGCTTTACCAAAATTAAGAAAATACATACCATTAAAAATATTGTCTAATATTTTCTCATTATAAGAAGGCTTTCCATAAAACCATACTCAACTGAGAAAAATGTAGGAATGTTTATAAAGATCTAAAAATATCAGCCTTCCATTTTATAAAGCTATCATTTCAAAAGTTTTTTGAGTTAATCTATACATGTAAGGTGTAAGATATACGAAACAATTTTTTTACAACTTGCTGATTTACTCTCCAATTTGTAAATATTGAAGGAAGAAGGTCCCTTTTTCAAGTTTGATCCTACTAGAAGATTACTTCCAGAGATAATAAATAAACATTCAAGAAGGAAGCATATCTGGAAACTAGTGGGTGGTCAAAAGTCAAAAGAAAATATTGTTCAAACTACGATATTGATTAGCCTTTGGAGGAAGATTACTATAACACACCTTACAACCTTGATTCAAGTATTCGTTAAGCTAATTTTCATTCATTATTTCAAGAAGGTTCAACATCTGCAAGTAACAAAGGTATTCTTCATCTCCCTTATTTGTTGACTCATAAGAATCAAGTATTTTGTGAAACTGAGTCTTTGAAGAATTTTGATTTTGAATATCATAATCCTATACCTCAGAGTTCCCCAATTTCCCACCTTTTCAAACCTCCTTTTGAAAATAATCTACCAAATAATATGGCACAACCTCCACCAAGAGCTCCTTTTTTGTTACTTCTTACAGACCTATTGATTTTAATGGAATAGTAGGTTATCCAAATGAAGTACCACATGAGATTAGAATGAGGTTTCCTATGTCTCAAGGAAATAATCCCATCGAGTGGGGATTACCATCTCATATTTTTTAGAATGTTAAGGATCACTATGAAGCAGGCATGCAGATGTTTATGTTAAGTTATTCATACATACATTAGAAGAAGATGCCATGGAATGGTATAAATTGTTTCCTACAAATTCAATTGATTCTTGGGTAGAAATGAATAATGCTTTCAGTTTAAAATATGGTGATAAGATTGACCCCAAGTTTCTTTTATCATAATTTGAGAATATCAAGAAAAATCCTAATGAGTGTGTGCAAGACTTTAATACTAGGTTCAATAAAACTTTGACTAGATTGCTAGATAATATAAGGCCTAGTGATGATTCTTGCTTGATTAAATACTCAGATGCCTTTGATAAAAAACTTATTATCTAAGGAAAAAAATCCTATAACTTTGAGGAAGGCTTTCTCTATGGCTGTCCAAATTGAGAACAATATTATAGCATCTGAGAAGCCTCCAAAGAGGGAAGGTGTCAAGTTGATTAATATATAAAAGGTCGAGTAGTCAAAGATATCTCATATAAGCTTGCTTTAGAAACAGAGAGAAAAAGGATTGGTTTCAAATCCTCAAGTTCAACACCAGGCCCAAGGAAAAATAGATTTAGGAATCATCCCAAAGGATATCACTAGGATGATGATAGAGGATAAGGACTTATGGGTTTAGGAAGTAAGCAACAAGATTTCAGAGACAATAAAATAGTCCCAGATCCATTAATAGCAAGAGTGTCAACAATAGAAGAAGAACACATCATTGAGTGGTGTGATAAATGTTTATTACCACACCTCCCTTGTGAGTATATTGTTGAAGATGGTGATAGTAATGAGGAACTTTGATTTTATTGATGCATTTATGATGGAAATATAAATGATTCACCATGAGGAGCTACTTCCACTGATCTTCTATATGCCAAAACTATAGAAGAATTTTGGGCCTGCATCAATCAGGTTTTCTCTCTTCCTCTTGTAGATAATGATGATATAGATATGGATCAATCATTTGAACTTCCTAATGCACACCTTGAAGATATCAATGCCCCTATACCTCGAAGTTTCATGAATCATGTTCTAATGTTGGAAATAGAGTTGGAGTGGTTCTAAATTCTCCAAATTAGGTTTTTCAAGATTATGCTCGGTTCAAGAATTATCAAAGTGTGATGATGAATTCATAGATATATTCATTTATCTTGAGCCTGTGATTACCTTATTTGATAAAAAAGAAACCATTTTTGGGAAAAATGTTAGTCGATCCTCAAATTTTGACAATCTTTTGACAAAGTTATGAACAAACCTATCTATGTGCTTAGAGATGTTAAAGAATGAAACTTGGATACTTCCCAAGATGCCCAAAAGGTTTGGTTGGGATGTAGCATGAGAAAAAAATAAAAACAAGCTTATGCAAAATTATTGAAAAATGCTAGGATTACCTGACAAGGTCTTATCCAGATGATCATGTATGATCATTGTATTATACACAGTTTCATTTTGTTGTTTTTCTTTGTGTTGTTGTTTCCCTTTTTTGTGCTCTGGTCTACAGTGACCAAGTTTTTTTAGTTGTCAGTTTCTCTTGGAATGTTATATATATTTTCAGAAAGCCTTGTGTGTTTTGTTTCCCTGACTCCTTGCCCAATGGACTAGGCATCTGGTCTTTATATTTGTTCTTATATAACCCACAGGGGGTGCCCATCCCCGAGTAGGAGCCGCTGTTAGTTCTCAATCCAGTTCTTTGGATTGAGATGGTATTTTTCCTTGACTTCTTATAAATATAAATGTTCTATGCTCTTTATATTGTTCCTCGTGCTTCAAGATCAGTCGAGTAAAGGAAAATTATCAATTTGTAATGAATTTTGTGCCTTGTCAAAATAAAAAGAAAGGATTTAGTGGAAATGTTGGGGGACTAGTTTAATGGACTGGTTAATCAAAGTGTAAGAGCTTCGAAATTGTGGATGATCAAGATACCTTTACATATTTCACAAGGAACTTACAATCAACACCGCATTGCATGATTCATTTTCTCCATAAATCTGAAGCTCTAAAATCCCAAAAGTATGCAACCCGACTATGAATTATAAAGCTACGTGATTGAATAACTCATTTAAAATGGACTTATCCATTTTTAAGGGAAAAAATCATGTTAATACGAGGCATCAAATTACACCTCTCAAAAGCACTTAGTGACCGTTAGAATTCAAAAACACCGTAGGAGATTAAGGATAATTAATTAGTGGGATATGTTTTAAAATATGCTTTACATGCATTTGGCCATCAATTTTAACACCAAAAATCATTGGGGCCACGTGGTAGAATATCAATG
The DNA here is from genome assembly GCA_018340775.1 of Taxus wallichiana var. yunnanensis. Lineage (NCBI taxonomy): Eukaryota > Viridiplantae > Streptophyta > Pinopsida > Cupressales > Taxaceae > Taxus > Taxus wallichiana. Next base: position 453,429,015 of record CM031235.1, on the reverse strand, counting down.
GTCAAAATACAAGGAACGTGGTGGGATTTTGGGTCCCTTCATAACATTCAAGTTTCACGAACTTCAAGTTCCCGAAATGAGCCATAATGGATAATTCTTTTAGGTCCTAACAAAATCCAAGTCAACAAGTCAATGGGGTGAAATTAAAATAAAAAAGAAGATACGTGGCATTATTGGATGAAGAAAAAGGTTTTAAGTCCACCAAATATGGAAATTGTGAGGCAAAGGAACAACCAATGAAAAGTGAATGTGTGCCATATGAGGAGATTTTCTATTAGCTCATGTTTTGCGGCAAATAGAAGGGACTATCAAATATATTGAGATGTGAAGTAGCCTGGAGCTTTCTTATTGGGTCATGCTTCACAAAGGTCGATCAAGGTTCTCAACAAGTTTGACACACCGCCATTTGTGAAGAGTGTGGAGCTTCCTCATTGGATGGAAATTCAAACTCTTTCGAAGAAGTCAAAGAAATATTGATAATCCCGAGGTACATGTAATTTTCCTATTGGCTAATATGTCACACGGTTGTCATCAGAGATTTTGAAGAATCGACAAGGCCAAGGAGTGTGGATCTTTTCTATTGGCTCATGTTTCAATATTTTTCAGTCAAGGAGATGTCAAAGGTGAATTGTGAAGTAAGCGTGGAGATTTCCTATTGGCTCATGCTTCGTGATGGATAATCAAAGCTAAAGGAAAGTCTAACACCGTGAGGAGTGTGGTATTATTTAATTGGCCTGCATTTCATAAAGAAGCAAAATTTCCTGCAAATCTCATAATGCGAGAAAAGAAAAAGAGAAGTAAATCCTAATCCCACAACCCAACCAAAGATTGACATGTGGAAAAGGAAAATTAGAGGACACATGGGCATTAGGAAATCCCCGAGCTAATCAAAGGCTGCCACATGTAATTCTCCTTTTCATCCTGACACACAAAATTTCAGAGGGCCATATCTTTTGATTCCCTACTCCAAATCTTGTAAAATTTATATTGTTGGAAAGTTATCTTTGATCCCTTCACTTCAAAATCATCAGATTCAAAATGGATGGCATTTGGTGAGAGAAAAAAGAAGAAAACATCCTCAGAATTCAAGATGTAGTTCCAATATTAGTTAACTACCCAATTGATGAAGTATGGGGATATTTCTTCTCTTATAAGAAACACGAATGAATGAATGACCTTGGTAGCTATCCATGATCCTTGTAAGATGTTTAATGCATCTTGTTGGTGGTTGAAGAGGGAAATAAGATTTTCTCTTTTTCTCTCTCTCTCTCTCACATCTTCTATATATTGTAAGAGAATTACATTTTGTAATGGGCGTTAGTTTTTCCATTTTCTAGAAAAGGGTTGAGAGGATCCATTATAAATATTACATATTTCCTTTGTGAAATGCATATGGATTTACATTTCCCATACTTCTTTGTCAAGGTAGTTGTAATGTACAACCATTGACAAACTTTGATAGAATTTTTTTGATGTTCCCTTGTTAAGAAGGTCAAGATATGAATGAAATATGTTCACTTTTGAGTTAAATTTTTGTGTTCGAGTTATGTATGTCAAATTGTGGATTGATAAGTTATATTTTCTACTACGGTCTTGTGTTTATTATTTCTCTTTTGCGTACACTAGATTTTCCATTAATGGTTATGCTTTGGTGATTGGTTTGATATTGTGTTGTAAGCATTTACTCCAAAATATTAGACGTGATTTCAAAATCCTTACTATAACCATTTTGTGATGAGAAATTTTGTTAGCCTTTGAGTGTATCTTGGGCGTACAAGGGAAGAAACAATAAATAATTTATTATAATTCTTGCACAGGATTATGTTGAGTATTTTAGAGATTGTGTCAAAGCTTTACATCTGTTGAGGATCAATGGATGAAAATATCTCTTTGAAGAAACTATCCCTACTTAGTCAAGTTTTTTGTACTTTGTAGAATGACAGGATGCTCACGAGTGTTAAATTATTGACTACAAGGAATTTGTCTTCCTATAATCCCCCCTCCATTAAAAATACAAAATTAATCCCATCCCATAGTAACTTCCATCAATTGATTTTGTTGATATGTCTCTAAATATCATTGAAATCACCTTTTAGATTTTATCAAGAGAATGAAAGGGAAACCAAATTCTACTATATATAGTAACCTATGTCAGTAATGTAAGTATATGCAAAATTTTATGTGACAACTCGTGAGAGTGAAGTTTTTGTCCATGGCCATGTTTATCCCAGATTGATCCATCATTTATCAGCTTGAGGGAAAAAATACCCCATCTTCCCCTTTACATTCACACTGTAGGTCCTCTCATCCTAGTTCAAGGTAGGACCAAAAGTAACAGGAATATTCCATCCCCTTTGTACGTGCCCCTCAATCACCTTGAGGCTTGATCCAAAGGAATGTATTAGACCCCTCTTCATTTACAAAATGATACACTACCACCACTCCAAGAAATTCCCCCTTCCTTAAAAGAGAATTGTTGTCAATCCACCAAGGGGAACAAATTTTAAGACTAATAGAACCTATCAAATAAATCATAACACAAGCCAAAAGACTCACATCCTTTACTAAAAAATTGCTTCCAATACCCTATATTCATTTTTCGGCCTTAAGACCACCCAAGATCAACTCAACTATGACATGTAATACTTCAATGTAAACCTCAAGAGCTATAGATCACATTCATGCATGTTATATCTCATGAAACATCCATGTGTTCAAACCACAACTACTTTCCCTTTCTTCAAATCATGTTGCCTAGAAACCAATTTTACAAACTCAACTAGTTTACACCCTTTCTACCACTTCCAAGACCTTAAAAACATTCAATAGGAAAAAAATTGATCCATATTCCTTTTTTAACTGATAGCAAGCATAAAATCATTCATCACATGCATTAATCATTTCATTCTTTAAGCCTAAGAAATCTTGTCTGGAATACCAACAATCTTATTCTCCACAAAATGACTTGAAATACATATCAAATCTCATCATCATGAGAGAAACCATATATAAATGGAAATATCTTTGAATCATATTTCTAAAAATATTATAACTCCTTCCAACTCCAAGTGGAAGGCCTTCAACCAAGACTATGTTTGCAAACTGCTCCTTAAGCCTTCTAAGGCTACACAAATGACCTTGAGCTCACATTGCTCCATCACCTCAAAGCTCACTTCACACTTGAAAAAACATGGAAAAAACTTTGAAATGATGTTTGAACACTCATAAACCTTCACAAATCATGAATAACCGAGAAACATCACCTTACCTCATGAAGCTACTTAACACCCTGCTATAACAAGCATCTTCTAGATTTTACCCTAAAATAAAAGATCATATGTTATTCATATCATATAAAAAACAAGTTTGATATACTATTGGAAATATCTCTTAACTAGGATCACAAAAAAACTTGAATGGAGTCATAACTCTTCTTGTAGCTCTCATAATATCAATTTTACCACAAACTACTCCAAACTAACTGTAAAAATGAGTCTTTATAAATAAGGAACACTTTGCACTTTTTTAGCTCAACCATGATTTGAAACTATCATGGACATGTATAAAAAACCAACCTAAAAACTAAAAAATTCAATTTATTTCTTACCTTATTTGGAAAACTTCTTCTCAAAATGAAATTCTTTAGAAATAACAAATTTCAAGTGGGTCCCACATACATTCACATGCTCTAATATACGTTTAAAGAAATATGAAATAGTACTATACAACATCCAATCATTAATTTTTCATAACTAATCAAAACTAGAAAGATTCAAGTAATTTCCTCTAAATCACTTTGAGCTAGGGTCTAGCTAAGGTTTCATTCAACTTACCTTGTGTTCCATTCATAAAAACTGACAATCAAACCACCTCATTATTTTTTTAAACATTAATAACTGATCTAATAAGCTATTCCAAAGAGATTAGGTCACCATGAAAAGCACACAAGTCACAATGAGCATCAAAAAGTCCACTTTTGTCTAAAAAATACATTCTAGAATACTTGATTTTTCCAAAATTGATGTAACTTGCAATTCCTTATTTAGAATGACCAAAAACCTATCATGAAGCATCATGAAAACATCCTATAACTACTAAAACTCTCGATATAGCCTAAATATCTCTAAAAATCTCTAGCCATTAAAAATTACCTGTGCTTTAAACTACCCATTCTCACCTTATTACTTCCCAAGGACCTCATACATGCATCATACCTTTTTGTTTCGACATGAAAATCACCATACATACCATGTCTACCATCACCATGATTCCACCATGCTTATACAAGACTGATCAGCTCCAAATTTCATACCTTCATCTCATTCTACATGCACCAGACTAGGAATAGGCCTAGAATGACTTGACTCAACTATACCACATCATGAAATGACCATGATGACATATTATAAAATCATTAACACCTTTAACATGCCTCTATGACTATATGTGATGTCATGAAAACATATAAACAAATGAAGATAGCTCATACCATGACTATGCAAGTTATAACCATGTTAGGACACTATGATAACTCACCAAATCTTGATACTATAAATCAACCTTCATGTTTGAGGTTTGAATGACACCTCATGGAGACTCATACAACACCATGACATCATTTTCCATCAATGGACTTGACATCAATGATAACGTAGACAAACAATGGAAAAAAATATCCCCATTTTTCATTAATGAAAACCAATAAGACCAACACCTACATGACCTATTTTCCATGTTCGTGATGTTTCTCCACCCCTTTGAAATATATTAAAAATGCTACAATGATGAAACTACATGAAAAATATAAAACAAGACTAGACATAATGAAAACAATGCAAAACAAACTTACGTGCACAAGGAGCTCCCCTTGAAACTTAACTCTCTCTTCTTTGACTCCTTTAGTAGCATATGAAGATCCTATGGACCTGATATAATCATGCAATAATCCCCCTATAAATATAATCATGATTTTTCCTTCATTCATGCTTCTCAACCTCTTCTTGGTCTATATCATAATTTAAACCAACAATTCTGCCTTTATAGCTATCATACCACTCTTTTAGGACCATTGTCCCTTAAAGATACTTTCAGTGCATTTAGACCATCTTATCCAAGCCACATAATCAATTAAATCAAGTAATCAACCTACAAAGTCTCCCCATAGGACCATAGTATCTAAATCTTACTGAAAATGCACAATTTGAGTTTAAACCTTCTTTTTAAGTCACAAAAGATGAAACATGCATAATGTTACTCTCCTAAAACACTCCTTCAATATACTCACCTTCAATACATGCAATTATACTCGTTTTAATCATAGAGAAATCAATATCAACTGCCAATACTTCTTCCTTTCCTTACTAGGTCTACTAGATCCCCTATAAGCCATTATTCCTTCTTAAATTTGTACCTTAACATTTTCTCAACCTCTAATGCCATACGAATCTCTTGAGATATTCAAAGGAAAATATGAGCTCCCCCTATAATATTATAATTTCTGGTGTATAGTTCACTCGATACATACCAAGAACCATGCCATAATAATCTTCATGCACATATTTGGTTCTTAACTTTGTTAACCAACTACCAACATGTATTTTGCAAGCTTCTCTTCATTGTTTCAAAATATGATTAAGAGACTTATGATGAAAAAACCTAGTGATATGACCCTTATTTTTAGATATTTTTTTACTTTCCTACTTTAAATTAATAAAGTGAAACAATAAAAATAAAATTGACCTTAGAAGATGACAAGGTTTACCAATACCCACAATGATGTGTGTTGATGTTGATGTTTGATCAAGATTGTCGAGTCCGGATGAATGTACAAGTCCTCCTATCCTGCAAATAAATATATGCTTAAAGAAACTAAATAGAAAGGATTAGATAAATGGATAGATAAGCCACTCAGAAAAGGATGATTCTAGGAATCCAAAGGGACTTCTTTGGAGGATGTCATATTTTTGTAATAATTAAGTAGATTTATAAAACAACGATAAATATATGTGATAAATAATGAAAAGTAAATACAAGATAATGGCTTTAGAACTCAAGATGAATAGGTAAGTCCCGAGTAACTTCAAAAGTTTCCTAACCTTTATTATATTTATCCTCACCCACTTATGTGTGTGGATATTTCTTTTTATTTATTTAGATATTAGGAGGATATTATGTAGTTGTTAGGTATACTTCTTTCTTGATATATGATATTGACTAGTTCTTTCCTTGATCTATGGTATTGACTAGATCTTGATGATCTAGTTCTCTTCTAAATCTATGGACTTAACTAGTTCTTTGATGACTAGTTCTTTCCTTGATTTATGGCTTGATCTACGACCTTGACTATTTCTTAGAATTTTATTCTTTTCCTATATAAGCAAGGCTCATTCTCATTATATTTCATTGAGTTCCATAATAATATATGATATTTCTTCTCATTTGTTTGCAAAGGTTTATGTAAAGTTATTTTGGTGAATTGCTTTCATCTTATTGATCATGGTGTTTGATTATCATCTGTGTTCTTGGTTGGTATGATCTGGTTATCGTTCCTTTTATGGTATCAGAGTAGGATATTGTTGTTGACATCCATCTATAAGTTTTATTTTGTAAATAAATTATTTTTATATTCATATATTTAGGATTTGTCATATTTTGTTGTTGCTTGTGTTTTTATGCAAAATAGAAGCTTCCATTGGATCCGGAAGGTGATAAAACCCTAATATTGACTATAAACTCGACCATTTTTGGAGGTAGTCATTTTTTTTTTTTTTGTTGTTGGAAATGTGTTAGGTTTCCTTTTGGATTCATGTCGAGATAGGAAGAAAACCCAATAAATAATTTTTTGAATTTTTTTTTTTTTCCTTCAGATTTTTTTGAGATCCTATCTGGGTTTTTTTTATGAGACATGACATTCTCATTTTTTGCGTGTGCAGATGGTTTCTAAAAATACGTCCCATTTAAATCCTTAGCCCTTAGTCATATGGTATGGTCATATGAGGGCTTAAAGATTGTGATTCCTACTAGTAGGTGCTTAACTCCAGCCCCCTTTCATTTTATTTGTGTGGTGAAGGAAAGAGCATTTTATTTTGTTTTAGTGGCAACTAAAATAAATAGTAGAGCATAATATTGAAAATCTTGTATCTTTTGATCGGTAACTTGGTTTTGAGTGTTGTTTTTTTTAAAAGTGCTTTTTTTTTGTGCTCTTTCCATTGGAAATATTTATTTTGAGAATTTCACTATAATTATAAAGTTCCATATTGTAACACACACTCATTATAAAGTTTCAAAATCTGGGGGCTCTTGTTGCATTGCTTGGGGGTCTTGTTGCATTTTTGGTTCTTGCATTTATTTTGGTGATTTTTTGAGAATGGCATCTTTATCTACTTTAGATCATGTTGAGCCATTAACAACACATAATTACCACACATGGAAACCAAGAATGGAAACAATAATTAAGCGGAAAGGATTATGGGCTTTAACTTCTTCAAAACCAATGTTCACTAGAGAATATGAGAAATTTCAGTACCAGTGCAAATTTGATGAGTGTATGGGTTTGATAGGAACTTATGTAAGTGATATTATTTTGTTTCATTTGGAAAAATGTGACTCTCCTTTCAAAATATGGGAGAAATTAGAGGATTTATTTGGTAAGGTGGATCATATGAGAGCCATGCAACTTGAAATTGAGATCACCTCTCTTAATCCTGAAGATTTTCCAACAATTATAGACTATCTTACCAAGTTCAAGAATTTTTGACACAATTGAAGGGGAGTGGAAGAGATAAGAAAGATGAAGAGTGTGTTTACTTGATTCTATCCAAGTTGAGAGGACCATTTCAAATATTTTCTTCTACCTTTTTCTCTAGCATGGATGCCTTAGGTGACACATTCAAAATGCCTACTTAGAAACATTTTGTGAAAGACTTACTAGGGAAGAATCCAAATTGTCTCACCTTGAGTCTTCCACCTCTCAAAAGGAATTAGTTGCATCTAATCCTAAGGGCAAGGGAAAACCAAAAGTAAAACCAAATCCACCCCTTCTCCATCTCAAAGTGCTCCTAAACCCAAAGAAAACAACTCTAAACCCAAGGAGTCTTCTAAATCCAAGAATAAGTCTAGCCTTTCATGCTCTTTTTGGGGGTAGTGGTCATGAAGAACATAGGTGTTATAAGAAAATGCAAGCCTTAGAGGATGCAGTCAAGAAACAAAAAATTTCTATCTCCACTCCACCTCCTTCTAATCAGCATGGAAAAGCACTTAATGTTGTTGGGAGATCTCAGTCACCACTTGTAGAGATAGTTGGGTTATAGATTCTGGTGCTTCTCATCACATGACTTCTTCCAAGGAGTCTTTTGTTTCTCTAGGTTTGAGTTCTACTTCCAAAATTGAGGTTGGAGATTCTTCCTTTCTTTTTGTTGAGGGAAAAGGTGATATACACCTTGATGGTGGCAGTATCCAAGATGCACTATATGTTCCTAACATCACTACAAATTTTATTTATGTATATCAAATTTTTCATTCTGGTCAAGGAAAAACAATGACTTTTACACCACATGGGGCAGAAGTACAAACTTTTTTTGGAGCCTCATTCACTTGTTTCTCAAGGTATTGTTGATCATAGTTCTAGACTATATCACTTTGAGGGTTTTGATGACACTTCCTCTATAGGGACATGATTGGTTTCTCATGCAGATTCAGAGAGTAAGCTTTGGCATGAAATATTTGGACATCTCAATTACAGATATTTGAAGGAGTTGAGCACTCATGGTATGGTAGATGGTCTTCCTAGAGTTTTCTTGTCTTGAGGGAGTTTTCATGGTATGCATTAGGAAACAACACCAAGATCCATTTCCTAAGAATTTTCCAAGAGATTCTTCACCACTTGAGCTTGTGCATAGTGACTTGATGGTTTTTCCTACCCCCTCTTTCAATGGAGCTAAGTATGCACTTACCTTTATTGATAATTTCTCGAGGCATACTTGGGTTTATTTTCTCAAGTAAAAAGTGATGTTTTTCACACTTCAAATTCTTCAAGGCTTTGGTTGAGAAAAAATCTTCTAGTTGCATAAAGAACCTTCACACTGATAATGGGGGAGTACTTCAACAATGAGTTTTCTAATTTTTGGCAACTCAAGGCATTATTCACCAACATTTTGTTCCTCATACTCCACAACATAATGGCTTAGCAAAAAAAAGAAGAATATAAATTTGAAGGAAATGGCTAACTAACTGTATGATGCATTCTAGAGATTTACCTCCTATCTATTGGGAAAAAGCAATTAATTGTGCTAACTACATTCAAAATCACACACCACACAGAGCACTTGAGAATTTGACTCCAGAGGAAGCTTGGTCCAACACTAAGCCAATGTCTCATTTTTTTGAGTCTTTGGGAGCCATGCTTGGGCCTTTGTGCCAAAGAAGAAAAGGAAATATTTGGATAAGAAGAGAAAACCCTTGATCTTTGTAGGGTATTGTGAGGACATGAGAGCTTATCAACTTTTAGATCTTGATACTCATGACATTCTTTTTCAAACACATGTTCAGTTTGATGAGCGCTTCACTCCTCATGATTCTTCATCTTCTTCCATGCCTCCTTCTTCATCTCATCTTGAGGATCCTTTCTTTGAGGAGGTTGATGAGGAGGTTATAGATGTCATTGAGGATCCTATTCCCACTTGATGTTGTCACTATGCCTAAGTGGGATCATATTATAGTTTCTAAGGCAACACCTTTCATACATGATCTTCCACCCACTAGGCATCATCATGCACATTCTACAAGGTTCTGTAATTTTTGTGTCAAGTAGTTTATGAGGATCCATAGTCTTTTCAAAGGCTCATGGGATACATGAGTGGGATGATGTGATGACAACTGAGTATTCTTCTTTGATGAAGAATCATACTTGGGATTTGGTATCTCTTCCTAAAGGAAGAAATATGGTTAGGTGTAAGTGGGTATACCAAACCAAATACGTAGTTGATGGGTCCATTGACAAGTATAAGGCTCATCTTTGTTGCAAAGGGTTTTTCACAAGTTGAAGGTATTGATTACTCGAGACTTTTACACCCATTTCCAAGATGGATTATGTATGCCTTGTACTTGTTATTACTGCATCACAGGGTGGCCTATATACCAGATGGATGTGAAGAGTGCCTTCTTACATGGAGATTTACAAGAGGAAATATACATGGAGCAACCTACTAGATTTTTTCAGGATTCTTCTCTTGTTTGTAGGCTCAAGGTCTCTCTACGGTCTCAAACAAGCCCCTCGGGCTTGGTATGAGAAGATGGATTCTTTTCTTCTATCTACTTAGTTTTGTTCATTGCCACTCGATCATACAATGTATCTCTAGCATGTTGGTGAGGATATTGTGATACTTTTCTTGTATGTTGATGATTTGTTACTTACTTGGAAGCTCTTCTTCCCACATTCAGACTATTCGAGGGCTCTTTCTACATAGTTTGACATGACAAATCTTGGGTTATTACATTATTTCCTTGGTTTGTAGATTTCTCAGATAGATTTAGGGATTCATTTGAGTCAAAAAAAGTACACCCATGATCTTCTTCAACACTTTGATATGGTTGATTGCAAGCCAAGTCCATCTCCTTTTCAATCTGGGTTACTCTTACTTCCACATGTACCACTCCACTTTGTGATCCTACATTGTATAGGAAGTTGGTTGGGAGTCTCATGTACTTGACCCATACTCACCTTGATATTTCATTTACAGTAGGGCTTGTATCTCGGTTTGCACATTCTCCTCATAGTAGTCACGACAAGGTGCTAAAAGGATTTTGTGTTATTTGCAGGGGCACTTCCCACTTTGGCCTACACTACACTAGGGGTTCTACTTAGTTGGTTGGATATAAAATTTAGATTGGGCAGGTTCTATTGATGATAGGTGTTCCACTTCTAGCTATCTTTTTTGTCTTGGTTCTTCTCCAGATTGCTTGGGCATGTAAAAAGCAACAGGATATTACACTTTCATCTTCAGAGGTAGAGTACAGGGTAGAAGTTACAACAAGTCAATAGATTCTTTGGCTTTGACAGTTATTGATAGAGTTTGGATTCCCATAGATTCACTTGACTATACTTTGGTGTGACAACCAAAGTGCAATTCACATTTCTCACAACCCAGTTGAGCACCAGTGGACCAAGCATATTGAGATACACATCCACTTCATTTTTTAGCACATTCAGGATGGAGTTATTTTCTTGGAGTACATTCTAACTCAACAACAGGTTGCAGACATCTTTATGAATCCTTTTGCATCACCTCACTACCTTGAGTTACGTGGATGCTTGGGGTTTCAAAATTGTTCTTGGGGGTGTTTGTGAGAACATATTCCTTCTTCTTCTTTTCTTTCTCTTTCCTTATAACAAGATTATTTCCTTCTTTTGGTTCGAGATTTCTTCATGGATATATTGTACATGAGTACCTCATCAAGCCTAGTTGTCGGACTCATACTATGGACATGCCACTTCTATTTTGGCCCCTAGCTTCACTTAAGGGGGGTGTTAGAGTAGGTATTTACCTTAGCTCATGTTCACCTAGGTACTTTATTTACCTTTATTGTATTTATCCTCACCCACTTATGTGTGTGGATATTTATTTTTATTTATTTAGATATTAGGGGGATATTATCTAGTTGTTAGGTATAGTTATCTCCTAAATCTATAGACTTAACTAGTTCTTTCCTTGATTTATGGATTGATCTATGACCTTGACTAGTTCTTAGATTTTCGTTCCTTGCCTATATAAGCAAGGCCCATTCTCATTGTATTTCATTGAGTTCCATATAATATATGATATTTTTGATCATTTGTTTGTAAAGGTTTATGTAAAGTTATTACGGTGAATTTCTTTCATCTTATTGATCGTGGTGTTTGATTAACATCCATGTTCTTGGCTTGTATGATCTGGTTATCATTTGATATAACTAAAAAAGGATAAAAAAATTAGGAATACCTTGGAGTGAATTTGGAGCTAAGAGATACCTCAAACCATGAGTGAGAAAAATGTGATTAGATAAGTTGTGCTAAGATGTTGTTTGAAGTTTGAATCATGAAAATGATCACAAAAAATGCTTGAAAATGTTTGATGCTTTGAAGTCGATAGTGCTTGATGATGTTTAGGATGTTGTAGTGTTAGCAAATGAAGTGAAAGAGAAAAAAGGATTTCCAAGATTTGAGATTGAAAATCCCTAAGGGAGAGCACATAAGTTCTATTTATAATCGTTGGCGATTTAATTGAATTACTGGTGATCCTTTTTTATGGGAAAATAGTTGCAAGAGTGGTTAAAACCACTTCTAATCATGGATTTTGGTTCAAGATGTGAGTAAATGGTTAAGGGGATATTTGGGGATGATGTGAATAGGTTGAAATGGTTATAGGTTTGTTTTATTTTGTTTTTTCTTATTTGTTTTTAGTTTTTAAGTGGTTTGGGGTGGTTTTGAGAGAGGTAAAATGAGATTTTACAATTGTGAAGAATAGTGTAAGAGGAATATATACATGGAGTAAATATTATGGGGGGTTTTAGACTTAGGATAAGGGATGTATGAATATAATTATAACTTTAGTTAATGTAATTACGAAGATAGTGTGAATGGTGAAGGAGAATGAATGGTGCAAATTTTGAGTGTCTACATTTGCCCCTTTTTTTGAGTGGTTTGGTGTAGGAAAAGTGCTAGATAAAAATGATGATAAATTGATTTGTATAGATGACCCCCTCAAAATGGGGTGACTTTAGTGCAATGTAAGGAACAAAAATTTGATGAAAGTTTGTTGTTTAATAGGTTTGATATGCATTTCATTCAATATTTCCCCAGGATGGGGTATCAAAATGAGAGGTGCTACCATGGAAGAAAGTGATAGGGGAACCAAGGGGTTCATTACCTATGGACATATGATTTGTGAAGGTAGGATATAAGGATGGGGAAGTCAAGTGATGGGGAGCCAAAGGGCTCACATCCCATAGACGTATGACATATCCCAAAGTGATTTGATATTTACATTTAATTGTTTGAGGGTTGGGGTCTTTTAAATGAGACAATGTATTGAAGAAATGTGATAAAGTGATGTGTTTTTGGAAAATATTGATTTTAGGCTATGAATGGGATAAATTGCTAGCAATTCATAATAATCACTTTGGAAATTAGGGTAAACTTTTGGTGATTCAAGGAATTGTTGGTGATTGTTATGAAATTTTGGGGAGGCTATAAAAGCCCTAGGTCGGTGATGAATAGTCCATTTTTATGACTTGATTATTGTGATTGGGAGAGATTGAGGTGAAAAACAGGTGATTTAGAGTAATGATGTCATGGAAAAGGCAAAGGAAGCCCACATAGGCAGAGGTAAGTGATAAATTTTGTTTCTTTTATTGATTTTTAGCTGATTTTGATCATTTTTTATGGTACGAAGGGTTTAATTTGAAAATAGTCGGAATTGTCGTGATTCAAGTGAATCACCAGTGATTTGTATGAGTTTTCGTGACTAGTTTGATTAGTTGGAGACCCATGTATTTGATGAATTTTTGAAGTAAATATGGGTTGTAATGTGTGTTTTGGTATCTTTATAATTTTAGGTGAATGTGAAACCGACTATACGAGATAGGATTGCATTGATTTTAGTAGAGGTTCAAGAGGATATGTCGGATGATGATTGGATATTTGTATAGGAGGTTAGATTTATAGGGATGCATGATTATAGATGCATTTACAAATGTCGGGGTGGTTGATGGATTTGATAGAGAGATGTGATCCAATTACTCGTACTTTTGGTTACCTACATGTGAGATCACGATCATTGTGGAGGATACTCATCAGATTACTAGATTACCAGTACATGGAGAGGGTGTCATATGTATTGATAAGAGAGAGAGAGAATGTGATGATGAGACTATATGAAGATGATGTTTGATATAATTTATGGGCTTTACTATCAATCTTTATATTACTGCGTATAGAGAGGGATGTACTCGAGATGACTATGTTGATGATGGGTATTTCATGTTTTGATTTTCCTGATTCTAGAGGAGGGAGATTCCCATGGATGATGACAGGGGTAGTTGTAGAGATGATGGAGTACCATAATATGTTTGTTTAGGCCCCTGTATCACTAGCACATCTGTATAGGGAGCTATGGGATTGGAGGGTCCATAAGAGATTTGGTATAAATGTGAAATTTTTGTTATAGTGTTAGAAATTTGAGCATATTTCCATAGCTTGTCTATATGGTTTGTCATGGGGAAGTGTAGATATGATTGGGAGATCTGATAGATTTATGAGATGGTGAGGAGATGTGGGGAGGTCAAGGGGGAACAGTAAGGAGGCTCATTACGAGATATCCTTACAGGATTACAGGTTGGAGATGTTGTATGGAGACCATATGTTGATTTTCTAGTGTGGCCAGGTTGTGAGTGTGAGCTTGATGGGTCTGCGGGAGGAGTATTGGGTGCATGGGAGATAAGGGGAGAGTGGAATATTTTCAGATGTATCCATGTTAGAAGGAAATTTGGTTTGATATAGGATGTCTTGTTATCCAAAATTACCCCCCAAGGTTATTTTGGCTTTAACAACTTTAAAAAATGGACTTAGCCATTTTTACAGGTCTGTGACGGTCAAATGACCGTTAAATTTCACTTCCCAAATGCACTAGCCATTGGTATTCAAAAAACCATGGGAGTGTAGTTTAAAAACATTGGTGGGTTGGTTATAAAAGTTGAATGACGTTCAAATGCTCATCAAATTCAGCGAGGACATATGGCAAAATCTTAGAGGTCCTAGCCCAAGGGCCACATGACGAAAAATCACCGATCAAGTTGGGACACATGTCTCTTTTCAAAAGGCAATGGGCTTAAAAGGTTTCTAAGTCTGTGGGATAGGTGCATTTTATATTTCGTCGGGTCCGACCAAGTCAAGGAAAGGAAAGGGGATAGGTGGCACACTAAAAATCCAAAAGTTTCTAAGTCCCCTGGACTTACAAACAAAGATGTGAAGAGTTACGTGGTGCAATTTCGTTAGCTCACACTTTCACATTCTAAAAATGTGAAGGCCCATCCAATCAGATCCAAACATGAAGAAGACAGACTGACAAGTTCTGACACTGTGGAAATGTGGAGCTTCCTCATTTGCTCATGTTTCACAGTTGTTAATGGGGTTCAAAGAAAGGTTTGACAGTGCATCAAGGCATGGAGCTTCCTCATTGGCTAATCATTTTGTGGATGTTAGAGGCTGGAGATAAAAAATAATGACATGTGAAGTGTGTGGAGCCTTTCTATTGGCTCACATTTCACAATGGTCAGTCGAGGGGAAAATTGTGAAGAAACGTGGTTATTTCTTATTGGCTCGTGTTTCTAGGGTCTGACAAGGTCTGAAATGTGAAAGATCATGGATCCTTTTCATTGGTCCATGTGTCATAGAGACTAATTAAGGAAAAGGAAAGCTTGACATTCGAAGAAATATGGTAGAGTTTTATTGGTCTGTGTTTTCATAAATCCAAAGCCAAGGTAAGAGAACAAGGATAGATGGTGAACAGGGAAGTAAAGTTCGATATTGCGAACCAGTGGGAGACTAAAAATTAGAAAAAGGTGAAACAAGTACACATTGGTAGAGGCCGATCCAACCAATTAAAGGCTGCCATGTGTCAATTTTATGTGCCTCCCGATAGGAAAAACTTCAAATGGCCATATATTTTGATCCCGAGCTCCAAATCAGACAAAATTTATATCATTGGAAATATCTCATTGAGCCATTAAATTTGACATCATAAAAATCTAATTTTGGTGGATTTTAGTGGGTCAAAAGTGCACACACATATTTTTAGAGGTAAAAGAGGACTATTTGGGCATGTAAACAATCAAATCATGTAGCTCAACCACTAATTGATGAGGCATGGCTTCATTTGCTTTTGTAGAATGAAATAGACTGAATGATGGTTTTGTAATGATACCATGTGCTCTGTGGAGGATTTTAATGCGGGATGTTGGTGGTTAAAGACCGAAAAATTTGTACCCCTTCTCTTTTCCCTCTTCTCTTTCTTCCTTCTCTTTCATTTGAGCTATATATTGTAAAAATATTTCATTTTGAAAGATGGACATTCAAAAATTGTAATGGAACTCACATCAAAATTTCTCCAAAGAAGTCATGAGCCATTAAACCTTCATTTTGGGCTTGGCAATGTGTTTTTGTTCCTTCCTCTACAACTATAATGGTTTGTGCATAATTTTATTGCAATAAAGCTTTTTGTGACACATTTGTCTGTCCTTGCTCGTTTTAGCTGCAACCTTGCCTCTCTTTTACTTATTGTATTGTGTTGTGCATGTATTTCTCCTTGCAAGTTCATTATGTTGTGTTTCATGTGAGAATAGATGGTAAATGAAGATTTGGGTCTATGTCACTTATGTCTGACCTCTCCCTTCTCCATTTACTTCTCTTTCTCCCTCGCTAAAGTGTCTCTCAACAATTTTCTCAAGTGCTATTACCACATTTTATATTAAGATTTCCCTTCTATGCATCGTTCTAACCTCTCGTCTATCTCTCTCCTAGTCCCTTGACATGGTTATTTTTAGTTTAGTTAGCTACATTTTCCTTTTTAGAAGTAGGAGTAGTTTAGCATTAGATCGGAAGAGGAATCGACCTTCTCCTAAGGGTTATCTCATGTTTTCAAGTCCCACATCTTGAGGGATAACCCCACGTTAGAAAAAAAAAGAGATCTACATTTACAAATATCGGGTGCTAATTTTTATGATAACATGTGCCTAAGGCTCTAGTACCTTATAGACAAGATGAGGGAGATGCAAATACTCCCAAGGAATTTGTATGCTAGACTCCTATTATAGGCTGATGAGAAGGGAGGCATGGGTCTAGATGAGCATGGTGATCTAGTACTAATTGATCATGCTTTGGAGTGACTACAGATTACAGGTGATGGTGGACTAGTGCATATACATAGTTTGATTGACTTGGAGAGGTAGGAGGGTGCTAGTGAGTTCCTTAGAGGTGTCCATCTTACTAGCTAGTTGTTATATATATATATATGATGATCTATTTTGGCTTATATGTGTTGGTTATATATGTTTTGATATATTTTTATTTTGTGGAATATTTAAATGATTATATGGTGTAAATTTTTATATAATTTATGTGATTTGGATGTATAAGATGGTTGTGACTTTATATGTGATCCAAACTTATCAAAATGTATTCTGACTTTGTAGAATAAGAGTAAAAAATGGAATGATTTCTTTAATATTGGATTTGATACATACGTGATGGGTATAGAAATGTGAAATCACCTTGCACTTTTTAGCCTTTAACAATGTTAACACGAGACTATCAATGGGTAGTGACACATGTGGGATCTCATCTATAAATATGGTAGTGATAAGATATACCTTCCTAGGACATGAAAGGGGTTTGACATATGTAGATAATGTAGGAAAGAGGGTTCTCCTTTTCAACAATTTCTTAGAGAAGTTCCCCAACTATAGATATTTTTATTTTTGATGCAAACTGATCAATACGAGAAGTTTGATTTGATGGGAAAGATGATCGATGTGGGAAGATTTCCTAGGATGCTTTTGATATTTGAATTTTTGAAGGTTGATCGATGCGGGAAGAATTTTTACATGGGTAGCCATCCTTCAAGGGAGTGGTATATAATTTTGACTTTTGAATTTTTATTTTTACAGAGATAGTTGCCCTTCAAGGGTTGATAATATTTTGAATGGTAGTTGTCCTTTGAGGGATCAGTCTACTTTTTTTTTTGATAATTTTTGATATATATTTTTGAATAGTTTTCCTTCAAGGGATGACTCTATTATATTTGACTTTTGATAAGAGGCATACATAGATATTTTTACTTTTATTTTGAGCTGAGAGAAAAACCCTAATAGACTATTTCAAGGAGGGGAAAGAGATGTGTACATGACCTACACATACGTGCCCCATGACATGTTTTTAGTTGGTACATAAGGTAGATGGATGTAATGATTGCGGGGTTCCCACAAAGGGAAATTTTCCATGTGAAAGATGTGATGAACAAAGTCGTGGTGCTCATATTTAAGGTTTATAAGGAAAGTGACAAAAACCACATACTTTCAAATCATTACGATGAGAAAATGACTAGTTGATGGTAGAGTAAGATCTTAAATGAGACTACCATTATGATGGTCAAAAGCTAATAGTAGAAAGGCCACAAGTGCAAGGCATTCAAATTTTCCTTTTCAGATATACCATCAAGGGAGGCTAAGTGATACACTCGACCCATACTTGTGAGTGACGATGTATGAACTGATCTAATTAGGGAAAAACTTTCCATGTTTACTTCATTCTAAAGTAGTGAAATTTTGAAGTCACATTCTTTTACATGTTTATTATATGCGTGTTTGATACATTCTTGATAAAATTGATGATGTTCAAGGGCCATTAGGCATTTTTCATCTAATAATTCTAATTGTGCTAGATGGTCTTGGTGATATTCTTCATCGGGGATAAAGTATTTGAGTGATACATGGAGTGATGGGATTTGAAATTCAAGGGGTAGAACCACCTCGAGCCATAGACTAGTGAAAAGGGCGTAACACCTGTAGGGGTACGAATACTAGTTCGGTAAGCCCAAAGAGAAAATGGGATTTGGAGATGTCAATTCCTTCCTACTTTATCTACTATTTTCATGAGGATTTTAGTAAGTATTTTGTTAGAGGATTCAACTTTGTCCATTTTCTTGGGGATAATATGGTGATGAAAAACTGAGTTTGATGTTGAAGGCATCACAAAGTTTCTTGACATCCTTGTTTTTGAAATATTTTCCATTATCTATAACAAGTTTATGAGGGACACCAAAGTGAAATATGATGTATTGATAAATGAAATTGACAATTTGATTTTCTTTAGTTGAAGTTAAGGGGATGGCCTCAACCCATTTTTTAAAGTATTCAGTGGCTGTGATAATTGAGTGATGTTGTTGGGATGATTTAGGATTAATAGTACCAATGAGGTCTAACCCCCATTATGAGAAGGGCCATAGATCATGAGTGGGTTGCAAATATTGACTGGGAACATGGATGAGATCAAAATACTTGCTGAAATTTGATGCACTTCTTGATGTATGCACATAAATCTTGATTGATAGTAGGTCAATAATAATTGAGTTGTAAGACATGTTTAGTGATGATGTTACCATTGAAATGTCCACCGCATATACCATCATGGACCTCTTGGATTGATTTTATAGATTCCTGAGACTTAAAAAAATTTAATAGGAGGCCATTATAGCCATGTTTATAAAAGATACCACCTATGATGACATAACAAGTGACATGTTGAAGAAATGATCATTTAGCATTTCATGATAAATCGAGGGAATTTTAGATTCTGAAAGATAGTCGAATATTTGAGAATACCATAGATTAGTTGGATGATTTTCAATGGTGTCAATAGGAGGGAGTTGATTTTGATGTGAGGGGTGATCCAATCTTTGAATGACTATAGATAGTTTGGAGTTGTCAGTTGATTCTTCAGTTGATAAGGGAATGAGTGCTCCTAAAGAAGCCATGGTATCTACAAATTTGTTGGAAGATCATGGAACTATTTGGATGGTGTAATGATCAAAGGATCTAAGGAGAAAATCAACATTGGCTTTATATTTTTGTAATATTTCATTTTTACACTGATATTATCCTTTGATTTGATTGATG
This sequence comes from Taxus wallichiana var. yunnanensis, assembly GCA_018340775.1. Classification (NCBI taxonomy): domain Eukaryota; kingdom Viridiplantae; phylum Streptophyta; class Pinopsida; order Cupressales; family Taxaceae; genus Taxus; species Taxus wallichiana. The sequence goes on along the minus strand of CM031235.1, from coordinate 453,409,311 downwards.
ATGAGTTGTGAGTCTCTGTAGATTTCTAATATTTGAACACCTAGTAGAATAACGGTTGTAAGACCCATGATTAAAGCTTCATATTTTTCCATGTTATTAGTACATTCAAAGTTAAGCTTAAATGATAGTGGAATAGGAATCCCCAGGGAGGTATGATGATGATACCAATCCCTCCCCTTGTTGGAATTTAGATCCATTGAAGAAGAGGTTCTTCCGATAGGAGTGAATTCATGTTAATCAATAGCATTGATAGATTCACCAGAAATTGTTCATGGGGAAGATGGGTGTCAAGAAGGGGTACTTTAACAAGATAATCTATGATGGCCTAACCTTTAATGGTTTTTTGTTATATGAGTTCTCGGTCATAAGAATAATCCACCGAGTTATGCGGTTGTTTTGATATGGCTTATAATGCATAGTTTTAAGTGATTAAGTTGGTGACAACGTAAGTTTTGTGATTGAGAAAATAATGGCATAGTTTGGAGGTTGCAAAATAAAAATCACAACATAATATTTCATCTTCAGTGTAACGGGTTTCATATTCATGGAGTGTGTGAATTATATAATAAAAGATTGTTCACAACCTTGGTCATCACGATATCGGAGCATGGATCCTAAGGAATGGTCTAGGGAGGATATGTAAAGATAGAAAGGATCTCCCTCAAGAGGTGGTATAAGAACCTGAGGTGAAAGGAGGTACTATTTAAGTTCATCAAAAGATTTTGAAAATTAAGATCCCAAATGAATTCAACATCTTTACAAATAAGGTGAAAAAATGGTTGACAATGGTAAGATAATTGAGATATTAAATGTCGATAAACCGCAACTTACCTTGAAGGCTATGCAGCTATTTGAGATTTGATGGAGGAGGAATTTCAATGATTTCTTTAATTTTGAATGGGTCTACTTAGATACAGATATAATGAACCCTAGGAATTTACTAGTGATAACATCCAAAAAAATTATCATGGTTAAAGTGAAGGAAATAATAAATAAGATAGATGAATATTGAGTCAATGATGGCAATATGGTCTTTATGTTGTTTATAATTCCATAAGAGATCATCAATGTAATCCTCTAAAATTTTGTGGATAAGATCGTGAAAGATGTATGTCATGGTGTGTTGATAAGTGGACCCCACATTCTTAAGTCCGAAAGGCATAACACGGTATTAGAAGGTCCCCAAGGGGTAATGAAGGATTTCTTGTGTTGATCATTAGTGGCGATAAGGATTTTATTGTAACTGAGAAGCCATCCATAAGGGAGATCATTTCATGGCCGACTATTAGATCGACAAGCTGATTGATGTTTGGAAGAGTGAAATCATCTTTAGGATAAGTAAGATTAAGATCTTAGATTTCAATGTAAATGCATAAATTTCTTGAGAATTTTTTCATAGGTATGATGTTGGAGACCCATTGTGGATAATCAATGGGTATGATGAAATTGGTGGAAAACAAGCGTTGTAACTCTTCTTTGATAAGGAGAGCCACATGGGGATGCATTCTACGAAGCTTCTATTTTACTGGTTTAGTGTTGGGGTAAGTAATGATGTTATGTATGATGATATTCGGATTGCTAACTAGAAAATAACTATATGAACAAGAAAATGCTTGAATATACTTGGATAGCAATTTGGTGAAATCATTTAATTCTTGTGGATTTAGTGATTGATTGACCTTAACTATGCGGGATTCTTGAGTGGTTCCTAAGTTAAGTTAACATCAATGGTGGATTTATTGAGAAGGGTTGATGTATTTGGTGGTAAGGGTTTTTGAAGGAAATGGTTGTCTGATCCCATATGAGAGAGAATATCTTAATCATCGTGACATTGAAGGATATTGATGGTGGGTGAATCTTCTTTAATCATTTCTGGCTAAATGAGAGGAATTTTTTTGGGTGACATGGTTGGATTAATAAGTTAATGGACATAAGGAATATTATTTACTAAAATAAAAGTTAGGTGAGACGGATATGGTGTCATTAGTGTCCATGGGGTCATCATATTTGGTGTATGGTGATGGTTCTAATTTGGTGATACGTACAGATATGGTATATATAAATGAGTCGGTAATGGGCCTTTCATATCCTAGGCCATATTTATCATGTGGTTTAAAATAGTGTTGGAAGATTAAGTCATGTATTCCTTGTTCATAATTCCCAAAACCAAATCCTTTCCAGTGCAACGATGGAGGTACATTTGAGAAAATATTTGATTATATAAAGATTGGAAAATGATGAAAAGGGCATGACATGATGTTGTTCAATGGATTATGATGAAGGCCAGTTGAATCCTCCATAAATGAGGTTTTCTTTTAAATAATCTAGAACATAAGAGATGATGTCTCCAATATTAGGCTCATACAAAAAAATTATCTGGTCTACCATACATTTTAGGTGTAGGTAGTGAGTTAAATATGAGGAAATGATACCCCCCAGTGAAAGATGTTCTATGACGTCTTTGAGGGAGGAATCATCTGGTAATTTGGATGATGGGATAGATGTACTAGTGGATGCTTTGTCACATGATTGTGATGTTAATTTAGGTATTAAGATTTAATTCTGCATTTACATGCCGTAGTAGGTGAAAGGGTTTAGATTTGTACCATGCGTTGTGTCCCATCAACCCTTCACCGTTATGTTAAATATGAAAATGAGGGCTAAAAATTCACAAGACTTGTGGATCCAAGTTATTCCTAACAACATATTGTATTGGAACTCTCCATATATGATTTAGAAGAGTTATGGAATGGTTTTGATGCTAACTTTAAGTGGTATAATGATAGTACCTAGTGTGGGTGTGATGGTGTCATTAAAAGCTCATAGTAAGATGGTTGTTTGGGCGATAACAATGTTTGGTAATCTAATCTGATTGGAAATGATAGATGAAATAATGTTGATATAAGAACCCCCATCAATCATGACTCTTTTGACATATACATCATTGATTTGAGCGGTAATAAAGAAAGGAAGGTCATGATCTTAAGGCCAAAGCGATAGTATTTTTGAGGATTCAAAGGAGATGGCAACAGATGCTTTGAGAGCACCGAGGAATATTGTGAAAGAATATGGGTCATCTATGGGTACTAATATGGATTGAAGGGCTTCAATCATAGCTTGCTTATGTAAAGGTGATGTTTGAACAAGCTTGTAGAGTGATAGTTTAACTAGGGCTTTATGTAATTGTTTAATAATAACCTTTTGTACCAAAATGGAAGAAGGTGGAGCAGAAAAATGGAGATTTGTTTTTATTAGATGTGTCCGGCAAGTGAAATGGAAACCTTAGATCTATGTGTGGATGAGGATGAGATGAGTTATGGAGGTAGCAAGATGGTGACAAAATTCTTGGGTTTATTCTATTATAAAGGATTGGATTCGTAGGTACGTGCTTGGGTAGTAATGTGGACAACATCGATTCGATGGGGGATGAGTTTACTTAAATATTCCTCAATAGTGGTGGGTGTAGATGTTGGATGGGATGTATTTGATTTGCGTAACTATGAAGGAAGAAGACCTTTACTTTCAAGTTTCTTAACAACTGTGTGGAAAGATTTATAGTCTTCTATAGAGTGTCCTAGTGTCTAGATGATAATCACAAAAATATTTAAAATTATACCACAAAGGTTTACAACCTCGAGAGATGAGTAGTTTAAGAGGAGGTAACATACAAGTTTTTATTGAAGTAGTTTTTCTAGAGTTACTGTATAGTGTCCTTTTGATGCGGATGTCGAAGGTGATGATGTCTCATTTGTTTTGGTGATTATGGAAGGCATTGTTTTTGGTGCAGGTTTTTTAGTTGTTTGTTGATGAGTAATTTTGATTTTGAGATGGTGGTAGGTGGTTTAGATGAGGGATGTGGCCCTAGGATAGAGGGATGATATTTTGATCTTTGTATAGGCGTAGTTGAATGGTTTATAATTGTGAATTTTTTAGATGGGGTGGCATAAGTTTTTGAAGGTTACGGGGGTGATATTGGGTGAAAAATTCATCATAGGATATTTTCATGATTTGGATGACTGGTTTCTTTTGAGGTGTTTGCAAAGAGTCCTTAGAAGGGTTGGGTGAAGAGGTGGTAGCTACAGATGCAAAAGATTTATTTTGGATAACAGGTTATGGGGATGTTTCTGGTTACTTTTCAGATGTCGATTCAGGGGTGTTATTAGAAGATGTGGGCGTGGATTTAGTGATAGGAAATGTATTATTAATGGTGTTTATGGGGTGGTGAGCTTGTACAATGTTGGCTTGTGGTTAATCGCTTGGCATGGAATGATTTGAGAAGGGTTGTTTGAAGAAATCAAGGTTCTGATTTTGGGGTGTATTGGGGTTATCTAAATGTAGTTCACCCTTATCGATCAGATCCTGAAGGATATTGTGGAAAGAATGACACCTTTTGATGTCGTGACCCTTAAATCTATGATATTTACAATAATTGTTATCCCTATACTAAGATGGCTTAGAAATGGATGTGTCGATTAGATGAATGGAAAGAAGGGAGATCATGTTAGTGGAAAGGAGTCTATAGAAAAATGCACTATAATTTTCTCCAATGGGGGTATTGTTAGTGCAAATTCACAGCAACCCCAAATCGACCCTCAAATCTATTGTAGACAAATGGCCAATTCGGTGTGAATGAACAACATGGAGTTTTCCCAAAGTGTGGGACCTTTGCAAATGGGAAAAATCTCCAGATTGAAGTTGGTTCTTACTCCTCTGTTTAGGTGTATGCATGTAATTTTGCAGAGGTTTTGATTCAAAATTCCTACTCTAAAACTACCAAGGAGATAAGGTTGAGAGAAAACATGGAAATGGAAACAAAACTAAGCAAAAATAGAATGGTGATACACCAAAGGAGTGTTGGACTTCTTGCTTTGAAAATTTGACACAGATCATGAGGATGCAGCATCCAAACATGCACAAATTTCCAAAATGCAATGAAAGATCAGAAGGAAACAAACCAACACAAGAGAGGATTGAAAACTCATTCACAGAGCATGCATTGTCAGTTCCAGATTTAATACGATACATTGCAATAGAAAGGAGGAAAAAAACGTGATGCAGTCCATATGGGAGGTCTAAAACTCCTTCAAATCCACCTACTAAGGAGAAAAGAAGAGCTTGCAAGAGCAAGGACGTCCAACCATTACAAAATGAGCCAAAACGGCTTTATCGATCAAACAAAATGAAGAAAGATGAAAAAATGTGGGAAAATTGATTCGACATCTCCAACCACTGACAAGATTTATTAAAATAGTAAGGTCACCCTCAAAAATCCATTTTTGGTGCATTTTTCCATGTCGGAGAAGAACCAAGCACCATACTTCATCAATTTTGGTAGTTGGGGTCGGTTCTACATTTTTCCCGTGCAAATACATTTCTTCAAATTTTTCCCATCAAACTCAGTCAAAATTCAAAATTGAGGGGTCCATCATGTAGAGGATGTCAAAATATTTCCAATGATTCCAAAATCATGAAAAACTAAACTCTGGTTCAAAAGATATGGCCCTCTAAAGATTTACGGAAAAATTGGTAAAAACAAAGTCAAAATTGGTGTTGGCAGGGTCAAACTTTAAATTTTTCCCTTTTGGAAAAATTTCCCAAAAATATCCGTGGCCCCTCAAGTCCACATGACATGTGTCGAATTATAATTGGCTAGGGGGTTGAAGCCAACATTTAACCCTTTTGGGGAAAAAGTGCAAACTTTTCCAAGGTCTCCTAACGCCCCACTGATGCGCTGATGATGTGTCATAAAAATGACACATGTCAGCCTCTAATTGTGTGGAGGTGTGCTTCATTTTCTTCCTTCATGGGCCCATGGCCTCAAACTTCACCTTTTTCCCTTTTTTAAATTTTGTGAAAATTCTCAAATAACTATGTGTCCCCGCACTCCCGTATGACACGTGTCGGCTTCTGATTCGGCGTGGAGGTGCGGCCCAAATTTTCTCTTCTCCTTCGCGGGCTCATGGGCCAATTTTTGACTTTGAGTTTTTAGCCAAAAAAGCTAAGTGTTGCAATTTCCTCCCTGGCTCCACCGACCCGCCAATTTCCTTGGAAAATTTTCCAACTTAAATCCACAGACCCGCCTTGTGGAAAAAGTTTAATCAAGTACCTCCACCGAGCCATAACTCAAAAATACAAGGAGTTACGATGACTTCTTTACCTTTCTCGGAAAGGTGAAAAATTATCTATCCGATGAATCCATACCTAGAAAAATTTGAGTGCCTAAAAGTTACAAAAAGCTAATCGAAGCATAACAAAGGAAGAAATGAAGGCAAGTTAGCCCAAAATAAGCATGGGCTTATTTTGGATAACAGTATAGCTATGTTGAGGCCAAGATTTTTTGGTGGTTCAACATTCCTTAGAGGAGGATTTGATGACTACGACATTAGCTACCAATTTAGATTTATCTAGATTAGAGGATGGATTGGATGAAAATTATGATTTAGTTTTCTTTTGTCTAATTTTGAATCTTCCTTCTTCAAGGGCTTGCAGTTACAATTTACGGGTCATGGTAAAATATTCATCAAACGTTTGAAAGGACTAAATTTGGAGTGTGGATGAGATGTGTTTAGTACATGAATGGGAAAATAATTTGATTAATTCTGTTTGTGGGAGTGAGAATGATAGTTGATTAATTATATCCCTCCAATGGGAAACAAAGTATGTGATAGACTCATCCTTGAGCTATTTAATGGAATATAGATCTGTAATGGTGATTTTGTAAGAAATGTTGATTAAGAAGTGTTCTAGGAAGAGTTGGGAAAGTTGTGCGAACAAGAAGAGAGAGTACTATGGGATGCCATTTTACCGGTCCAGATAGGACCGACTAAGGACATAGGAAATGTCCTAAGCATCAAGTCTTGGTCATGAGCTATAAGATAGAAAGCATGACAAAAGGCTCGGATATGTTGTTGGGGGTCTTCTTTTCTATAGAACCTGAGAAATTTTAGAAGCTCCTAGTGAGGTGGATAGGCTTTGTAAGGCACGATGGGTGAATAGGTTCATTATAGATTTGTTCATATGAAAGTGTGTTCTTAGGGCCCATGGAATCGGCTTCAAGGCTAGAGATCCTATTCATTAAATCCTAAAGAGGGTACATTTGTGATGATTATTGTGTGTAAAAAGGATGAGCCAAATTGGTTAAATGATAATTTATGAGGTTGTTGGTATGATTGATATTGTTGAGGTATGTTTTATTGGAAGGGAATGTTTTGTTGAGGAATGTGTTGTCGCCAAATCACTACACCCTCCGAATGGCCAAGATGTGAATAGGACGTTTGGTGTGATTGGGACACATGGGATCACTTCTCAAGTTGTGGGACTTGGGCTCAAAGTGAACCTCCGGAGAAGGCCGGCTTCCTCTTCCTAAACTAAGTGTTGTACTACTCCTAGTGTAATAAAATGATTATCTAGTCCTATGCTAACATTTTCATGGGTTTTTAGGGAAAGAGATTTACAGAAATGAAACTATACTAGGGATGGTGATGCACCAAATAAAGGGTGTTTCTAGACTCAGGAAGGGTTAATTTGAAGAGGGTGTGTGCACCACAGGTCAACTTCACCTATTGCAACTTAGAGAGGGTACAGAATACCACAAACTAAGAGACACGCGTTCCCTTGGTTAAACTTTATCGCATCCGAGAAATATACTAGTTTCCCAAAGTGAAGAAGGATGAACTCGAGAAGGGTGAATAGACACCACAACTTAACTACATGCAATACTCCACCACTCAATAAGCACATAGAACTCTAAGAACCTGCAATAGAAACTTAAACTTGCACAGTGTACCTGCAAGTATGAGAAAGGCACAAAGAAGCATAGAAGGATGAAAGGACCGAGATTAGTCACAAAACACACACTTTTATTGCTTCAATAACATGCACAATGCATCATACATTTAGAAGAGGCAATAGTTGCCATTACAATCTTGAAGAGGAGGCTTGAAAGTTCTCTCAACACACAAGAACAACTTGCAGAAGAGAGGACTCTTGAAAAGTATACACTCGCCTAAGATATCTAACTGTCCAACTTGTCTGAATTGTTGGAACCCTTTGAAATGAGCTTCCAACTTACATTTATAGAAGAATATGTGAGAAAGAAGAGGAAATGTCATAATTACATTCCTAAATTGAAGGCCCATGATGTATTTATTACAATTAGTTGAACCACCTGAGAAGGTTCCATCATGGGTCATTAATTGCCTGATGACCTAGTCTTCTCAATTAATTAAAAGAATATTTAAATAAAATATTTAAATAATAATAATAAATATTATTATTAAAATATTTAAATAAAAATATTAATTTAATTAACATAATGTCGACCCCCCGTTGACCCGTTTGACTTGAAGAGGAGGGGGTCCATGTGGATAGAATCTACACAAATCCCAACTCGGTGAGTTTCGAATCCTCTAACTCGGTGTTGCAATCGATTTTGAACCCCACACTAACTCTTTCCTTGCCTTGGCAATCGAGCTCTTTTTCATTGATTCCTTTGAATGGTGAGCTATCAAACTCGATTCTTATTGTTTTCCTTGGTCAACTCGAGGCCATTTATGCATTCCACATTTAAACTTCATGAAACAACACAAAAAATGCTGAGCAATATGAATCGTTTCATTCTGCACCATAATAAACCTTCATCTCCTGATTCAGGGAAATTTTATGAAGCCTTGAATAGCGTGACTCCAATCCATCATACATGGTAGTGAATATTTGTTTCCTGCAGCTTCTATTCGATCTGAGTTCAGAATAAGGATAAGCCTACAAATTTGAGGATGCATTCGATCATCGAATGTATAACAACACGCTTAGACAACACCGCTTTGGCCGAAGCGTTCAAAAGGCTTCTACTATACCGCAACATATCAACTACCTGGTGTGTGGGAGTTTGACACGTAACCACCGAACCATCAGATTTAACTTGATCATGCAAAACACTATTGAGTTCAAATTGACCAGCCTTTCTTTCCTTACATCCTTTGATCTCCATGCACTCGCCGCTCCACTCGGCATTTTACTCGCTCCTCCAACCTGGTGTCATTCCTTATTCACCGGTTTATATGGCGATTCACTCGCCATCCCTCGGTCATCAACTTCCTCTTGGTAACTTGCACAAAGACTCGTGACCACTCCAAACCGCACGAGGTTTTCATGACAGATAGCCATCATATTGTCTTCACATGGAAATTTGACCCAATTTCTCCAATTCACAAAAGTCTGATCATGGCTTACCACGGGTATATTTCCACTTGGTGGTGCTTGCCTGAATCTTCCCTACGCAGAGTGAACAACTTGGCCTGCCATCATCAAATTTCTGACCTTGGAAATATAGTAAAATGTTTCCCATGCATGGGATTACCTGCTTGGTCTACCATTCATAAAATCCCACTTGGAAATATAGTGAAATGTTTCCCATGCACGGAATTACCTGCGGCTTGCCATGATCGTGCTCCCGATTTTTTGGCAGTAGACTCAAACTTCTCCCATGCCTGGAATTTTTTCAATGGCTTGACATCACGTCATTTCCCTTGGCAATGCTTGCCTTATTTTCCACGTCTGGGATTGGAGTGCGGGGTTTCGTTATCATTTGGCCATATTTCATTTTGGATAGATGGCCACTGATTTCCACTTTTCCACTCAGCGTGAGGAGACATCATTTTATCGGTGCAAACATTTCAGCCAGTAGCTTGTAAGGTCCGATAATTTCGACGAAACCTTTATGCCCGATGACCTAGTGGCTTGTTGAAGATGCCCATATAATTGCAAATCAAATTGTGCTTCATGAATATTCTCGATATGAAATAGTTCCACCTCTATGAGATTCTCTTTCATGAGTTACATCGTAAAAACAAGTAAGGTCTTAATACTGAATCTTTGTAATAAATTTCATCAGTCTCTAGTAATAATCTCCCTATCACTTAATCGATTTTGATAAAAATATTTTGAAGGAAAATCCCGAATTTGAGGATGCATTCGATGTTGAACAGATAAAAACATAGTTGGATAACCTGCTTGTTGGAAGCGCTCAAAAAGGCTTCTACTATACTGCAACATGCATGTTTCATGTGCACTAAATGCTTGGCCGAGGAAGGTCTAAACACCATTATAATTCAAAGCTCTTTTAAATATGTCGGTTTGAATCAATTTTACATTGGTATTCTACGATGCTTATACTATCTTCCCGGTCGATAGAAGTCCTTCCATTACGTAACTACAAAACCTCCGAGATTCAATGATGTTGAACCTCCCATATCTCGCATAATTTTATATCATCTCGGTCAAACAAGATAATTCTCCCAAGTGTTTGGTCAAGCTGACTGTCTTAATGGATTAGACCTAGCCTCATGTTAACTTTGACTCTCTCGACTTGGCCTTCAGATCTTTTTGCATCGATCTCTACCGAGATCCTTGTAGAGTTCCCTTCATTCGTCAATTTTCAACGAGCTATATTTTGCATTAACAAGACCTCGTCGAGCTCTTACAACTGAGAGTCTCTACCGAGATGATTTCCGAGATGACTATCAATTTGACACCGGGTTCTTTATCAACTCGACTCCAAACTCTTCACTGAGTTGAGATCAACTGGGTGCCTTTCGATGCTAGGTGATCTCTTCATATGCAATTTAGGAATTATTTTTAATTATTGTATCTTGATAATAACTGGAGGTGGGTTCCTGGGACTATTATTTCATTTTGAATGTGATAGGACCCCGTTGTCCAATCTTGCCATGTGTGCAAAATTGGATAACATTTTTGGCGACTTCTCGGGATGATTTCTGCTAAGCACGATTCCAAGAGTAGCCTTAAGTCATCCATTGGGCATGGAGTCTATGTTGGAATCCCGAAAGTAGTATGATTTTCTTTGACACATCCTAGAATCTCCTTGAGCATTGCCGATATCCTGGACCTCCCTAGAATGCTAAGCATGGAGTATACTGAATCTGTTGAATGCTTGACATCCATGGAACACTGCAAAAATTTGAATGAAGCAGATTTTGAAACTCTTATGGAAATATTGAACCTTTCTTCTCCTCGACACCTCCCAATGATGAAACAATGTGCAGAAAAACACAAAACAGAGCAACAAGGAAAGCAAAACAACAACACACAACAATGTGCATAAGCACTTGGAGTAAAACACCTAATTTAACTGTACAGGGGGTGGAACGCTTCTCAAAAACAAGCTTTGAGATGTATCCCATTCACATGAATGGGTAGTTCTTCTCCATTGAGCCTAGATAGACGGAATGAATTTTCCTCTTTACAACTTGTGATGATGTATGGCCCACTCCAGAGAGCATCAAACTTGGCATGCCTGCCTAGTTTGGCCCTGTCTTCATCCCATTTGAGAACTAAATCTCCCTCTTGAAAATGCCTATCAGACCCTTCTTGTCAAAATATTTCTTAACTTGAGCCCGATGTTGCTCCAAAGTTTTCATAGCCTTGTCTCGTACTTCCTCTAACTCCATGAGTTCAGCAAACCTTCTTGCGAGGATCACTCTCTATAACTTCAAGTTGATGAGCTAACTCTAAAGAAGGTAACTCCAATGAGAGTGGGAGTTTTGCCTCTCTTCCATATACAAGAACGAAAGGAGAATTTCTGATGGCCCTTTTAGGTGTGATCCGATCTGCCCATAAGGAAATCTTAAGCTGTGTATGCCAAGTCCTCTTATTATTCTCCATTGTGCGCTTAATAATCCTTATGAGGTTTTGTTGTAGACTCCACCAATCCGTTTCCTTGCGGATAGTAATTGGACAAATTTTTGAGGTATACCCCATTTTTAACAGCCCATTCACTCAATTTCATACCAAGAAAAGCTAGCGTGTTGTCTGAAATGACTGTAAACGAAACACCGAACCTCGTCATTATACCCTCCAAAAAATCTAGAACTGCCTTTTCATTGCTCTCTTTTAATGCTACCGCCTCTGTCCATCAAGTAAAATAGTCTGTTGTGGTAAGGACCCACTTATGTTCGTCACTGGATGGAGGATTAATCATTCCAATGAAGTCCAACCCCCATTGAACAAAGGGTTGATCCACTTGAATTGGATGCAGCAGAAGAGCTACCAACTTTTGCTTACCTGTGAAAAAGGCACATTCCTTACATTTCCTTACCCAAAGATGGGCATCCTTGAATAAATCTACCAATAGTAGCCAGCTTGCATGATCTTGGTAGTCTGTTGTTCGTGTGAAAATAATGTCCTCCGTATAGGCCATTATGAAACTCTTCTAGTATCTTATTGACTTGTTCTCGGTCTATGCACCGAAGGAGGACGCCGTTCAAATATTTTCGAAAGAGAACGCTATCTACCAAAACATATGGGATAGATTGAAGACGGAAAGTTCGTCTTTGGTTTTTATCCATGTCTACCGGATATGCTCCCAAGAAGAGGAAACTCTTCATTTTGGATAACCAATCAGCTTGATCAACATTCTCATCAGTATTTAGGAGTGTCACGTCCTCATTACCTTTTGATTCCATGTCTGCAGCAAGTTGTTGACATAAACCCTTACCTCTGACAAGTTTAGTGACTTTGATGTGCACATCATACTCCATTACCTTTGTGATCCATCCAACGCACGCTTTTCATTCATTTCTTTGTTTAGCAAAAACTCCTTGACACCTGGATGAGACACCATCAGATGAATCTTGTTATTGGACAACATGTGCTTGAATTTCTTCAAAGATTGAATAACTGCAAAGACTTGTTTTTCAATGAATGAGTATTTGAAGTCATAGTCTTTGAGGGATTGACTGAAGAAAGAAATTGGTTGCTCCATCAGGTTGTTGTTTTGTTGGGTGAGGATCCCTAAAATGCTCTCTTGACCTGCAAAAGCATAAAGGATAAAATATTTGTCAAACCTAGGGTTCACAAGCATGGGAGCTTGGGAAATGGCTGTTTTGATGGCTTTGAAGCTTTCACATCCTTCCTTTGTCCATGAGAATGGCATGTTTTTCTTCAGCATGGCTGTTAGTGGTTTAGCCAATGTCAAATTGAGGGATGAATCTCCGCACGAAATTTATGGTTCCCAAAAACTTTGGAGGCCCTTCTTGTGACTTGGGAGAGATAAGGACATAATTGAATGAATCCTGGCTAGATTGATTGATAATCCTTCTGTTGAAACAACATGCCCCAACAATTTTCCCTCGTGTACTATGAAAATACATTTCTTAGGGTTAAGTGAAACCCCAAATTCCCTACACCTTTGGAAAAATTTCCTTAGATGCGTGATGTGATCTTCTGCATGTTTAGAGTATATAGTTATATCATCAAGGTAAACCAAAATAATATCATTGATTAGTCCCTTAAATGCCACGTCCATGGCTATTTGGAAAGTAGCCCTAGCATTGGACAATCCGAATGGCATTTTATTATAGGCATACGTTCCCCACTTGGTAGTGAAAGCCGTTTTGAATTGGTTGAATTCTTGGACTAGGATTTGATTGTAACCCGAATATCCATCGAGAAAAGAAAATCTTTGGGCTCCTGCCACCGTTTGAAGGATCTGCTCCATCGATGGAAGAGGATAATGGTCTTTTAATGATGCACGATTCAAATCCTTGAAATCTACGCATAACCGGATCTCTTCATTCTTCTTCCTCACGGGCACCAAATTGGCTACCCATGAGGAATGCTTGATGGGAAAAATTATAAAGGCCTTGATGAGCTTGGTTAGCTCCTTTCTCATTAGTGGCTCAATTTTGGGATTAATTGGTCTTTGTTTCTGATGAACTAGCTTAGCATTAGGATCCAGTTTGATGGTATGTTGTGCTAGACCTAGATCAAAACCACATAGATCTTTATAGCTCCATGCAAAGATGTCATGATACTCTTGACAAAGTTTGATGAAAGCTTCTTTCTCTTCAGAAGTACACACTTTTCTGATCTTAAGAAACTTTTCTTTTGATACTTCGACTTCCTCAAAATATTCTTCTTTGACCACCATGTTAGGGCTTTGTCTTTTGGCTTGGTCATCTGAATTGAAAATGGATTCCAAAGTGACTAAACCTTTTCGTAACTTGTTTCTTTTCAATTGGATAATTTGCTCACCATATGACTCCTGCAACTTGTCTTGATTTTTTTGCAGCAAACTCCGCCTCTTCTTGTAGGAAGAGGACAATTTGTTTGTCACTATCGAACACTTGCCAACTACTCACATTATCAGGGACTACCGGTCAAACCACCATTTTAAAAATTACTGCCCTTCTTTCATGATATCAACTGGTATGTTGTATTGTGAACCAATTGTAGCAAGCCTATCCACATCTTGATTTTGACCTCTAGGAACTGCATGGATTCCAAAAGCTTCAAAATCTTCAATCAGGTCCCAGACTTGGTTCTTGTATGATCTTAAAAGATCATTTTGGATGCACTACGTGCGAAACTTGATGAACAACTAACTCACTTGTCTCCAAAAAGTCAAATGGGCCTTGATTCCCTTCCTTTGGGCTAGTTGAATTCCTTGCACAAGAGCCTCGTATTTAGCAACATTGTTAGTGCAATCGAATCGAACTAAACCGTAAGGATGAGAAGTAATTATCTTCCTCTCGGAGAAATTAACATAACACCAAAGACTGATCCATTCTTACTTCTTGATCCATTGAAGAAAAATTACCACAGTCCTTTAGAATCACTTGGTGTTTTGACAAGTTGTGGTATGATCATATCTTCTTCATGGATATAGTAAGTACCTAATCCTGTTTCTTCCAAGACCAAAGCAAACTAGCTTCTTCTTCTGCCAATACATCAACATAGGGATCATACTAATGATCTCTACTTACTTCATCTAGCAAAGTATCAGGGACTTCTTCAACAAGGGTGGTTGGTTCATGATCGACATCTTCCTCTTCTAGATCACCGATGGTGTAATTTCCATTTATGGGACTAGCAGTGTAGGGTTCTACATGATTATGGTAGATTGGTTCTGCCCTTATAGTTACTTATATGCGACCAATCGGCCGATAGGTAACCGCCCATCTTGGCGGTGAAATCCCATGATAGGCAGATGGCAAAGAGAGGAGGGAGATCAATGACTGATATATCTTGGGTGAATGACAAGCTTGGGCATGCATGGATGGTAAGTTGAAGTCCTTTGATAACCCCAATAGTCTTACAGTTGTGCCATCCAGCTAAACAACCCTCTTGCAACTGGCACATATTGTATGCCTAGTACATCTACAATTTGTTTAGGCATGACAAAGCTACTGGCACCAGAATCGATCATGCAATTATGTACCAGGTGGTCGCCAATGATTAGGGAAATGTAGAATGGCGGTGGTTTGTTTTCCGTAGGAATGATTTTCCCTTCCGGTTGACACAAACTTGTAGCAGTTTTCACTTCATGGCTTGGTGATCTACTGGTTGTAGCAAAATTGTTCAGAGCTTCTCACAACAGGTTTCTTTGAGAAGGGATCGAGAGCGCGTCCCACATGGTAATGCTCAGATTGGTTTTCTTCATTTGTTCTACTATGCTGAAGGGAATCACTCCTAATTTGATGACACTTTTTTGGGCATTGGGGTCCTCCTTTGGAAAATGTTTGTTGGGTACCGTGATGCCTGGAGAACCATCTTTCCTGAGGCGTGGCTAGTCGGTGTTTCTGGTGATTTCTTTCTCACATTTTTATCAACTGCCATTTGTAACCTAGGTTGAGAAGTGGACTCTAGATCAGCTTTAAGAGTTTGGGGCTCCATTGCTCTCTTTTTGGAACGAGTGTTTGCTGCCACTGATGAGGAATCTGTATTCAACCCACAAAAATCTTCTACTTGCCAGTTTAGCAAAGTGGATTCTTTAGGTGCATGCGGTTGATCTGCTACTTCTTGCGTAGATGAATTGTTTGTTAACTCTGAAGGGGTAGATACACTTTGAACCATAAGGGCCTAGCTAAGAACCCCATTGGGACAAAGATTTTGATTGTGGGGTTGAGAGCAAGGATAGCACCATTCGTAGTCTTGAACTAGATTATTCTGAACAGTACTATAGCTCTAGATGAGCTAGCTGCAAGAGGGTTCCAAAGTTTAAGGGCCTGACATTTGTAACTTGACTTGTAGTTTGATTTTGAGGCTGATTTTTTCCTTGAAAAGGAGGACGGTTAGCCTGATACTGCTGATTTTGTGGCTGATACAGATGATTGTATTGAAACTGTTGCCTTTTGAGTGCAACGAGCTCATTTCCAAAATTTTGCAATAGTGAACTTAACTTCAAATAGGTCATTTGAAGAGGTAGGGGAAGATTGAGATGGTTTCTTGGAGTCTACTGGAATAGGAGCAATGATAGGTTGATGATTCGTAAGATATGGAGAAAAGGGCATTGGTGGTCATGGAGCTATCTTTCCAGCCTGAATCAAAGAATTCTCTACACTTATGGCAACTTCGTAAGCATCAGGAAGTGTAGTCCCTCCCATGGACTAGATCATAACTGCTACATCACTATTCAAGGCTTGCAAATAGTACAAGAATTCATTATGTGCAGAAGGCTTTATGAGCGTTGGAATCCTATTCCAAGTCCTATGGAATCAGAAGTTGAAATCACTCATGTATTCTTGGGAAGCTCTCTTTATGGTAGTGAGTTGTTCCAAAAGTGATAGGTGATCACTTTTGTCTTCGAACTGTTTACATAGCTTTTCTCCCAACTTGTCCCAAGTGGTTATAGTGCCAACACCTAACCCACGAAACCATTGAAGTGATTTTCCCTTGAAAGAGGTAGTAAGAAGTCTAACTGCAGCATTGTCTTCGGTGATATTATGTACTACGCAAATGCTAGCTACATCAAATATATGCTCCATTGGAGTAATGTGAGTTTCCCCCATGTAGAAGGGTAAACTTTTGAGTGCCGCAATAGGTATCGGGTCACGTTGAGCCAACATAAGAGGACTACTTGCATTGAAAGGGGGAAAAACTTGGTTCCTCACCATAGCAACGAAAGGTTGATTGTTCCTGGGTGGAGGAAACCTTCCGTAAGGAGGAGTTGAATGACCCCTACTAGGTAAATCTGCAACTGGGGATGTGGAAATGCCTCTTCTTCTTCTCTTTGGAGGAGATAAGGAAAGTTCGATATGCTGATAATTTCCTTTCTTTGAATAATCTCTTGTATGAATTCTTCGCATAAGTTAACGCACTGAGATTTGGAATCTAGAGATATAGAGTCGTTAGGTACTTTGACTTGTGTAAGTGAGAAGATAAGTACCAACTCGTCCCACCGGCATGCCAAAAACTGTTGTCACCAAATCACTGCACCCTCCGAATGGCCAAGATGTGAATAGGATGTTCGGTGTGATTGGGACACATGGGATCACTTCTCAATTTGTGGGACTTGGGCTCAAAGTGAACCTCTGGAGAAGGCTGGATTCCTCTTCCTAAACTAAGTGTTGTACTACTCCTAGTGTAATAAAATGATTATCTAGTCCTATGCTAACATTTTCATGGGGTTTTAGGGAAAGAGATTTACAAAAATGAAACTATACTAGGGATGGTGATGCACCAAAGAAATTATGTTTCCAAACTCATGAAGGGTTAATTTGAAGAGGGTGTGTGCACCACAGGTCAACTTCACCTACTGCAACTTAGAGAGGGTACATGATACCACAAACTAAGACACATGCGTTCCCTTGGTTAAACTTTATCGATCGAGAAATATACCGGTTTCCCGGTGAAGAAGGATGAACTCAAGAAGGGTGAACAGACACCACAACTTAACTACATGCAATACTCCACCACTCGATAAGTACACGTAACTCTAAGAACCTTCAATAGAAACTTAAACTTGCACAGTGTACCTGCAAGTACGAGAAAGGCACAAAGAAGCATAGAAGGATGAAAGGACCGAGATTAGTCACAAAACACACACTTTTATTGCTTCAATAACATGCACAATGCATCATACATTCAGAAGAGGCAATATTTGCCATTACAATCTTGAAGAGGAGGCTTGAAAGTTCTCTCAACACACAAGAACAACTTGCAGAAGAGAGAGGACTCTTGAAAAGTATACACTCGCATGAGATATCTAATTGTCCAACTTGTCTGAACTGTTGAAACCCTTTGAAATGAGCTTCTAACTTACATTTATAGAAGAATATGTGAGAAAGAAGTGGAAATGTCATAATTACATTCCAAAATTAAAGGCCCATGATGTATTTATTACAATTAGTTGAACCACCGAGAAGGTTCCATCATGGGTCATTAATTTCTGATGACGTAGTCTTCTCAATTAATTAAAAGAATATTTAAATAAAATATTTTAAAAATAATAATAAATATTATTATTAAAATATTTAAATAAAAATATTAATTTAATTAACATAATGTCGAGACCCCGTTGACCCTTTTGAATTGAAGAGGAGGGGGTCCATGTGGATAGAATCTACACAAATCCCAACTCAAAGAGTTTTGAATCCTCTAACTCAAGTGTTGCAATCGATTTTGAACCCCACACTAACTCTTTCCTTGCCTTAGAAATCAAGCTCTTTTGCATTGAGTCCTTTGAATGGTGAGCTATCAAACTCGATTCTTATTGTTTTCCTTGGTCAACTCAAGGCCATTTATGCATTCCACGTTTAAACTTCATGAAACAACACAAAAATGCTTGAGCAATATGAATCATTTCATTCTCGCACCTTAATAAACCTTTATCTCCTCATTCGGGAAATTTTATGAAGCCTTGAATAGTGTGACTCAATCCATCATACACCGCAGGTGAATATTTGTTTCTCTGCAATGCTATTCAATCTGAGTTCGAGAATAAGGATAAGCCTACAAATTTGAGGATGCATTCGATACTGAACAGATAACAACATAGTTGGACAACTTGCTTGCTGGAAGCGTTCAAAAGGCTTCTACTATACTGCAACATATCAACTGCCTGGTGCGTGGGAGTTTGACATGCAACCACCGAACCATCAGATTTAACTTGATCATGCAAAACACTGTCGAGTTCAAATTGACCGACCTTTCTTTCCTCGTATCCTTTGATCTCCATGCACTCGCCGCTCCACTCGGCATTTTACTTGCTCCTCCAACCTCGGCGTCATTCCTTATTCACCGGTTTATATGGCAATTCACTCACCATCCCTCGGTCATCAACTTCCTCCTGGTAACTCGCACAAAGACTCGGACCACTCCAAACTGTGCGGGGTTTTCATGATGGATAGCCATCATATTGTCTTCACTTGGCAATTTGACCCGATTTCTCCAATTCACGAAATCTGATCATGGCTTACCATGGGTATATTTCCACTTGGCGGTGCTTGCCTAAATCTCCCCTATGTGGAGTGAACAACTTGTCCTGTCATCATCGAATTTCTGACCTTGGAAATATAGTAAAATGTTTCCTATGTGCGGGATTACTCGCTTTCGGTCTTCCAGTCATAAAAACCCTCTTGGAAATATAGTGAA
This sequence comes from Taxus wallichiana var. yunnanensis, assembly GCA_018340775.1. Classification (NCBI taxonomy): domain Eukaryota; kingdom Viridiplantae; phylum Streptophyta; class Pinopsida; order Cupressales; family Taxaceae; genus Taxus; species Taxus wallichiana. The sequence continues at coordinate 453,389,919 of CM031235.1, read as the reverse complement.
ATGTTTCCCATATGCAGAATTACACGTAGCTTACCATGATCGTGCTCCCGATTTTTTGGCAGGAGACTTAAACTTCTCCCACGCTCGGAATTTTTCAATGGCTTGACATCACGTCATTTCCCTTGGAAATTCTCACCTTATTTTCCACGTCTGGGATTGGAGTGCAGGTTTTCGTTATCATTTGGCCATATTTCATTTTGGACAGATGGCCACCGATTTCCACTTTTCCACTCGGCGTGAGGAGACATCATTTTCTTTGTGCAAACATTTCAGATTGTAGAGTCAGTAAGGTCCGATAATTTTGACAGAAACCTTTATGCCTGATGACCTAGTGGCTCGTTGAAGATGCCCATATAATTGCAAAGCAAATTTTGCTTCATGAATATTCTGATATGAAACAGATTCCACCTCTATGAGATTCTCTTCCATGAGTTACATCGTAAAATAAGTAAGGTCTCAATAGAGAATCTTTGTAATAAATTTCATCAGGTCTCTGGTAACACTCTCCCTATCACTTAATTGATTTTCATAAAAATATCTTGAAGGCAAATCCCAAATTTGAGGATGCATTTGATGCTTTGAATAGAAAAAAACATAGTTGACAACTTCGCTTATTGGAAGCACTAAAAAGGCTTCTACTATACCGCAACGTGCCTATTTCTGTGCACCGAATGCTCACCGAGGAAGGTCTGAACACCGTTATAATTCACAGCTCTTTTAAAGATGTTTGTTTGACTCAATTTTTCATTGGTATTCTATGGTGCTTATACTATCTTCCTGGGTCGATAGAATTCCTTCCATTACGTAACTACAAACTTGAGATTCAATGATGTTAAACCTCCCATATTTGCATAATTTCATATCATCTCGGTCAAACAAGATAATTCTCCCAAGTGGTTGGTCAAGCACTGTCTTAATGGATTAGACCTAGCCTCATGTTAACTTTGACTCTCCCTGACTTGGCCTTCAGATCTTTTTGCATCGATCTCTACCAAGATCCTTATAGAGTTCCCTTCATTCGTCAATTTTCAACGAGCTATATTTTGCATTAACAAGACCTCATCGAGCTCTTACAACTGAGAGTCTCTACTGAGATGATTTCCGAGATGACTATCAATTTGACACCGGGTTCTTTATCAACTCGACTCGAACTCTTCACTGAGTTGAGATCAACTGGGTGCCTTTCGATGCTAGGTGATCTCTTCATATGCAATTTAGGAATTATTTTTAATTATTGTATCTTGATAATAACCAGAGGTGGGTTCCTAGGACTATTTTTTCATTTTGAACATGATAGGACCCCGTTGTCCAATCTTTCCATGTGTGCAAAATTGGATAACGAGAATGTTTATAGGGATTTTGTAAGATGGATTTGATACTAAGGGCTATGATGGTTGAATATACTGATATGGTATGGGAACAAATGTATCCAAGAGAGGTTGTGACTATTAAGGGACATATTGAAAAGAGATAAATGTATAGATGAGGGATTGTGAATAAAAAGGAATAGAGGTGACCAAAAAGGGTTGTGATTATTAGGGAGTGTTTTAGAAAGGAAAGGGCTGTCATTATTGTGGTACTGATTGGGAAGAAGTAAGTGGTTATGAAGGCTGAGGTATATATTACGAAAAGAGGGGTTGAGGATTGTAGTGAAATATGATGAGTACTAGAAATGACATTGGTGTTTATTAAAGGCACGTATGTGGGGATTTCCATAGTAATTTTTAGATATGTGTCATGGTTTACACTAGATGAGATACGCCGACAAAAATAACATTGGAACTTTCGGGGTATTTGAATGGAAGAGGAAGGCTGTAGGGGTGTATGAGGATGAAGATGTATTTGCATTGTTTTGAAGTAGTGTAGAGCCAATGGATGGATTTGGTGAATTCGTAGGTTGTTAAATGGTTATGTCTTGTGAAAAATTACATTGAGATAAAAATGGGAACCAAAGACACAACATTGGATGTTTTTGTTGGTTATTAGGAGGATAAGATTATATTTGTTGGATAACGGGTTTGTGATTCGATCAATGAGATGAGAGAACTCGTATGAGGATCGGCACATAATGAGGTCTCAAGGTGAAAACCCATAGTAATATATGCATTAAGGGATACGGGGTTCAAATCTAAGATCTATGAAAACATGGGATCCACACTATCAAAGTAATGGCTGCTTTGAAGGGATAAGGAATATTAGATGAAGCAGATTAGATGCTAGAAGAATATGGTTGTACTTGATCTTCTAGTTTGGGTGTTGATAGGAAGTTTTGACATTGATTGATGATTCGTTGAGCATCTTCTAGATGGTATTGAGCATGTTGTAAAGTTTGATGTAAACGAGGTGAGGATTGCTGAAATGGGCTAGACATATCTTTAAAAGTTTGGATAAGAGATTATTGTCTTGTAAGCACCATAATGAAAAACAAACAATCACCTAACAAAATGAAAATAAATCTAAATGGGTTGATTACAAGAAGTAATCAAATCACACAAAGATATTTTTAATTATCTTGATTAATTTAGAAAGGTGGAATGTGTAAAATGACTGATAGGGTCCTAGGAAATGGCCATCTATGGATGGTTTCAGAATGTTTAAGGCTAGATTCCTTGATATACCCGAAGGTACGTGAGGCCCAAATTTGTGTTGGTGCCGATACAGGCTCAGTATTAGGGCCTACCCCTCACTTCATGGTCTTACAAAAATAAGGAAGTCGGGTTCTTAGCCAATATATTGACAACCAATTGTTTATACTCGACAAAAAGACCGAGTCGGTTTCCCTATTGGGTGATGAAATCCCAATAGTTATCACCTGGGTAGGAGTGTTTGATGCAAGTTTGATATTTAATGTGGTTTGGTTGTGTGTGAGGGAAGATAATGTGAATGCAATAAATTAACCCTTAGATTAATCTATGTGATCAAGAAGGATGCAAGGTTCATTTTAAATCCAAAATAATGATTGAATTTGATGAGGGAAAACAATAAAATGCAATGCTTGAAAGTCAAAAATAAAAGGAGAAAACACACCTGTGAAAAGCTTTCTTTTTAATTTTTCAAGAATTTGATTCTTTTAGCAAATCAAAAGCACATCAAGACAAAAGCTACCAAAGTAGAAACCAATAATTTTTTTAGCAAAATACAAAACAATAAAAGAAAATAGTGTTAGGAAATGACTGACTAAGTAATCAAAAGTAGTCACAGAGGTCGTCAACGATTGATAGAATCGCTAGAGATTCACACAATTGTTAGTAATTTAACTACATCGCTAGCGATTATAGAGAAGAAATCCAAAAACTAAATTTTGGATTAAAAATGAAATGAAGAAAGGTATGAATGTCCCACTAGGTGTGCCGAGAATGTTTAGAGATGTTTTTACTTCCTACTCTAAATTAATGAAGTGAAAAATAAAAACTAAACTAAACTTGGAAGACCTCGGGGTTAACTGATACCCGTGATGATGTGTGTTGATGTTGATGTTTGATCAAGATTATCAAGTCCAAATTAATGTGCAAGTCCTCTTGTATTATAACACAATCTGCACTCAAATACACTAAACATAAAGGATTAGATAAATGGATAGATGAGCTGCTCGGCAAAGGCCAATTCCAAGAATCTAAAGGGACTTCCTTGGAGGATGTCATCTCGTTTTGTAACAATTAAGTAGATTGATAAAACAATGATAAGGATATGTGATAAATAATGACAAACAAATACAAGATAATGGCTCTAGAACTCAAGATGAATAGGTAAGTCTGAGTAGCTTTGAAAGTGGCCCAAGCGAGGGTAGATGCAATCTGGACATGTTCAAAGTAGTCGTACTAGAATTCATCAGTTTCTTGCTTGATCTCATGAAGGAATTCAAATTTATCTTCAATGTCTTGATCGGTGTCAAAAAATGGATTGCACAAAGTGTGAGTTTGTGTAAAATGTTGTATTATTCCTAGAAGAATGGATGTCAAACTAGCGAGAAGGCTATAAATACTCATAATTGGATGTGAACGACAAGGAACCTGTCATCTAAAAGAGAGCCATAATTAGAAAAAATGAGTCAAATGTAGAGGATTTGATAAAATATGATTAAAAAGTAGATAAATTAATTAAAAAAATTGATAGTGATCACTTTTACGATTTAGGCCAATCGTTGGCGATTAGGGTGAATCGCTAGCGATTCCTATGAATTTGGATGGTTTTGACAAAAATGAGATTTAAAGTTCAAAAGTGATGTTTTTGATTGATTTAGAAACTTGATATAGCTGAAAAAGGATAAACATATATTTCAGAATACCTTGGAGTGAATTTGGAGCTAAGAGATGCCTCAAACCCTCAGTGAGAAATATCTTATTAGATAAGTTGTGTTGAGATGCTGCTTGAAGTTTGAATGATGAAAATGATCACCAAAAATGCTTGAAAATGTTTGATGTTGATGTTTGATAGTGCTTGATGATGTCTAGGATGTTATAGTGTTAGGAAATGAAGTACAAGAGTGAAAAGGGTGTCCAAGATTTGAGATTGAAGATCCCTAAGGGAGAGCACATAAGTGCTATTTATAATCACTGGTGATTTAGTTGAATTGTTGGTGATCCACTTTTTATGGGAAAACAATTGCAAGAGTGGTTGAAACCACTTCTAATCATGGATTTTTGGTTCAAGATGCGAGTAAATGGTTAAGGGGATATTTGGGGATGAGGTGAAGAGGTTGAAATGGTTATAGTTTTTTTAAACTTTGTTGTGTCTTATTTTTTTTAGTTTTTAAGTGGTTTGGGGTGGCTTTGAGAGAGGTAAAATGAAATTTTACAGTTGTGAAGAATAGTGTAAGAGGAATATTTAAATGGAGTAACTATTATGGGAAGTTTTAGACTTAGGATAGGGGATGTATGAATATAATTATGACTTTAGTTAATGTAATTATGAAGATAGTGTGAATGATGAAGGAGAATGAGCGGTGGTGAAAATTGTGATTGTATACACCTTCTTATGGAAATTGTAGCATATAATTTATTTTGACTGATATGAATTATCATGCTAACCATTACTCCATAGAAATTAATTCTTAATAGACCTCCTATAGTGCCTATCTCTATGACCAAAAGTGTTTCAAGATAAAAAAACACCATTGATCTACCCGATAACCTTCTTGATATCTTTAACATCCTTCATAGATTTAGCAACTTCACTAAGTTTAACTTCTTGCTTATCTAAATGTTCTTCTTTGTAGCCAAGACAATATTTGTCATTTGTAGCTCTTTGGTTCTCCAACATGTCATTTAGGGCTTTTGAAATTTTCTCTAACCTTTCATAGGTCTTCAACCTACTATGTTCCTACTCCAAATCTTATTTTAAGGATCTCAACTCATCTTCATACCTGCTACAATCTTCTTCTTTGACCTTTAGGGTTTTAGACAACTTATCCATTTGTGACTCCAAAACCTGAATGGCTTGACTATGATCATCTTCCATGTCACTGATTTGTTCTTGAAAACTCTAATAATTGAATCTGCAATATCATTCTTCTTTTTTAGGGCTGCTTCAACATCTGATGGTTTACCCATGGCTTTGTGCTTCAAGAGAATCTCCTTCAAGTGATTAAACTTTCTTCTCAAGGACCTTCTCTAATACAAAATTTTATAAGCACAATGGATGGAGAGGTGGGGGCATGAATCAGTCCTAAAATTTTATGCTTCATTTACCATTAGTTCTAGCAACCATTAACATCCATTCAACCATATACATTCAATGAGAGCTTATTAAGTGTGCACCATACATTTAAATGAACATAACACATGAGAGAGAACACATAGACACAAGATGTAAGTGGGAAAAACTCAAGGGGAAGAAAAACCACTAATTTTTTTTTATATTACACACAACAAAGACTCAAGTGAATATTACACATCACAAGAGATTTATTTAGTGAGGCACCAACCCCATAAAAAACACCAAACCCTAAACCATTGTTGATATTAATCACAACAAGATACTCCTATGAATATGAATCATCATAAAATATTTTGCAGAAGTATGACCAATGAAAATATGTTGATACCACAGATTGATTGTGATCCCAAAATTCAGCTCTAAATTCCTTCAAACCCTCATTCAAGCACACCTTCTTCAACTCGCTCTCTCTAGGTCTTTCATGGAACTGTATTGGTCTCAAACCATTGCACAAATGTGTCATTAAAGTATTAAAAATGTAAAAAAATCATCTCTCAAAGCATGTCTTCATACATGTTACACTCTCTCTCTTGGGTAGCACTTTTCCCCATGAGCACTAGTTCAAAATTGAACCCAAAGCATCACTTTTATACCCTTCTCATCTTTCAAACACAAGGAGGTCAGTGCTAATCCTTTATTTTGACCAATAAATATTAAAAAAATCTGAATAAATTCATTAAAACATTCACATTTTACCCATATAGGAGGTCATCCATGCCCAAAACAATCAAACTTGAACTAAAGAAGCTCAAAACCCCATCACTAGGATGAAAAAAATATACTAACACCAAAAATATGATTATTAAAGCTCTAAAATTCATCAAAAATGTGTAACATAGCATAAAAAAATCATGTATGGTCATTAATTATCTTTTACTAATCAAATAAATCATAACACAATCCAAAAGGCTCATATCCTTCACCAAATAGCTGCTTCCAGCACCCTATCTTCACTTTTGGGCATCAATACCACCCAAGATAAAATAAAATATGGCATGTAACCACTAAATGGAATCATCATGACCTATATATCACATCAATTCATGTTATATCTCATGAAACATCCATGTGTTCAAAACCTAGCTACTTTCCTCTTATTCAAATCATTCTTCCCAGATACCAGTTTTGCAAAATTAACTAGTTTGCACCATTTTTGAAACTTATAATACCTCAAAATTACTTAAATTGGAAAAATTTCATCCCTATTCACTTTACATCTGATATAAAGTATAAAATCATTCATCTCATGCCTTAATCACTTAATTTTTTCATCTTGAGCAATCATGTCCCGAATACCAACAATATTCTTCTCCACAAACTAACCTGAAAGACATATAAAATCTCATACTCATGTGACAAAACATATATCAATGAAAATCCCTCTATATCTTCTTCGAAGATCATATTTTAACTCCTTCCAAATATAAGTGGAAGGCCTTCAACCAAGACCATTTCTCAGCAACTGTTCCTTAAGCCTTCTAGGACTCAATAATTGACCTTGAGCTCAACTCTCTCCATCACCTCAAAACCCACTTCCACACTTTACCAAAACATGGAACACACTTATACATGACGTATAAGCACTCAAAAAATTTCACCAAGCATAAACAACCCGTAAGCATCAAGTTACCTCATGAAGCTACTTAACACCCTGCTAGAAAAATTTATTCCATATTTGACCCTCAATAAATAGTTCATAAATTCTTAATATCATATCAAAAAAACAAGTTTTATATACCATTGTAAATATCTCTGAACTAGGATCACAAAATAATTTAATGAAGTCCTAAATCTTTCTCTAGCTCTTGCATTATCAATTTTACTACAAGCTACTCCAAACTATCCCAAAAACTAGTCTTCATAAATAGGGAAAAAATTCCAATTTATCACCTCAACCATGATCTTAAAATATCATGGAAATGTATAAAAATCAAGGGCTAAAAACAATGTCAATTTATTTCTTACCTTCTTTGGAAAACTTCTTCACAAACTGAAATTCTTTAGAAACAAGCAATTTCAGGTGGGGCCCACATACATTCACATGCTCTAATATACATTTATATAAATATGACATAGTCATATTCAACATACAATCATTAATTTTTCATATCCAATAAAAACTAGGAAGATTCAAGTAATTTCCTCTAAGCCACTTTGAGCTAGGGTTTAGCTAGGGCTTCAAAGCAACTTACCTTGTTAATGATCGTTCATAAAAACGTGATGATCAACCACATAATTATTTTTTGAAACCTTAATAAATTATCTAAAAATATATTCCAAATATATTAGGTCCCCATACAAATCACACAACTCACAACAAGAATCGAAGTTCCACTTTTGTCTCAAAAACACATTCTAGAATACCCAGATTTTGGAAAAAGTGATGTAACTTACAATTCCTTGTTCAAAATGACCTGAAACTTATCATGAAGCATCATAAAACCATCATATAACTTATAAAACTCAACATATATCCCAAATAGCTCTCAAAATATCCATCCATTAAGACTTATCTATGTTAAACTTTCAATTCTCACCTTCTTACTTCCCAAGGACCTCATACATGCATCATACTTCTGAGTTCTAACATCAAATTAAACATACATACCCTCTATACCATGAAAATGATGTTACCATTCTTATATAATACTTATCAGCTCCAAATATCACACCTTTATCTCATTCTCGCATGCACCCAGCACTAGGAATAGGCCTGAAATGACTTGACTCAACCATGACACCTCATGAATTGACCATGATGACATCTCATAAACTCATTAAAACTTGTAACATTTCTCTATGATGATATTTTACCTAATTAAAAATAAAATCGGCTCAAAAGAGCTCCTATCATGACTATGCAAGCTATAACCATGTCAGGACAATATTACAACTCACCAAATCTTGACACTACCAATCAACCTTCATGTTTGACCTTTGAATGAAACCTCGTGGAGAATCATACAAAACCATGGAACCATTTTCCATCAATAAACTTGACATCAATGAAAACAAAAATACACAATAGACAACATTTTTAACTTCAGGTTTGTACACAACCACCTAATTGTTGTCATTATGTAGAATAAAAAATAAGACATCCTTAGCAACAATTTATTAGGATGATATGTGAAAATTAAATATATTTTTTAGATACATTAAAGGTGTGAAGTAACTATAATATATAAAGAATATAAGATGATAGACATTATAATCAAAGAAGGTGAAATTGATAAGATCTACAATCACCCTTAATTACTGATAACTAGAATAGATAGAGAATAGAAGATGATAGAGGAGACATACTAATCACGGAAGGTGAAATTGATAATATCTACAATAACCTTTAATTACTACATAACTATATGATTTAACAATTAATAATGCTTTATTTATGTGTAATGAGTTCATTTGAGTTGAAGAGGGAGAAACATCATTTTTAATGAGAAAAGTCCATCTCAAAAGAATTAGTGGTCGGATGACATTTCTCTTATTAATTAGGTTTTTTTGTCATGATTAAGTTATGTTGGTGTGCTATATTTCATTTAATAATTGATTGATAGAGTGTTTTATTCTAATTAGAGATAAAGTTATGAGAGTATTCCTCATTCTTTAATTGCTTATTTTTAGTGTGCGTGCGTTGTTTTTAGTATTTATTAATTTCATTTCCAGAAGTTAGTACATTTATTCTACCATTTAATTGATTCAAATCAAATTATTTTATAATTACTACAAATTTCACATATTACTACGAGAAATAATTACATTTACATATATACATCTCAAGTTAAGGAAAACATTGTATTTTTGTAAATATGGTACATGTCACCTAGTCAAAACCTACTTTCTTAGATTAATTATATAAAATTACTCTCACCACTTTTGGTGCCATTTTTGGGGAAAATTTTCAAATAACCACAATAAATATTCTACAAACTTGTGTGGAGTCAACATTATGAGGGTCATACAAGAGAAAGTTGACATTCATCTTGTCTTTGTTTTTTTAATGTTTAATTCTTTTGTTTTTAATTAATTAAAATCATATTAGTAGCTTGTATCATAGGATATAATGTCATGAAAAAATTCTTCCAAACAAACCTAACATTGGTGTAGAGGTGCATCATAAGAACAAAAAATCAACAAAAGCTGGGAAATATCTAGAAATTGTGGAAGTAGAGAATATTAAGATCAATACTTTCATAATATCACATTCCTCACTACACATTTTTCTCTTGAAAATAAAAATTCACTCCTTCAACCTCTATGCCAATATAGTCTTGTAATAAGCTAAAAATTTACTTCATGGGTGGATATAATTTTTTTAGAATTGGCAAAACAAAAGGGTGAATGATCAATCAATGAATCTAATAACATCAAATTAAGGATATAGCTCTTGAATGGTTCATTGGAATAAGTAAAAAAACACATGATACGAGAATGAAATGAAAGAAATATTCCTAACTTAATATCACTATTAGTGTAAGGAAAGAGATGCAATTTTAAATGGTTCAAAAATAAGACGAGGCACTGTAAGATTATATAAAGATATTTTTGTTCAATCTCTTGAGGTATAGATAAAGTAATCTAGATCAAATATCTTTAAAGTCAATATTTCTTAGAGACATTCATGAAGATTTCCTTGAAGTGTTAAATATTATGGGAATAGGAAATGTTTCAGAATAAAATTATGAATAAATTAATAAGCTATGCATTAATTACTCAAGATCAATATAAAAGATGCTATAAGTTTAAAATATATCAACTACTTAGTTGATGATTTTTTGGTGGAGTAAAAAGGCTGAAATTAAAAGTTTGTTGAATGTTTTGAAGATGCACATCATCAACACCATGGCTACACACATGGATGCCATCTAGTGAAGTAAGCAAGAGGATGTTGGAAATTTCCTACTTAATAGAACAAATACCTCCAACATTGGGGAGGAAAGGTTGGATACTAACAAATACTAATAAAAAATCATCTTTCCATGAAGAGTACAATGATGAACAATTATACTATATGTTTAAGAGGAAACCATGACAACAAATACCAAAAATACTTAGGTATGCCCTTTGGTACACCATTATTTAAGTCTTAACCAAATGAATTCTTTCCCTCCTCAAAACTAGTACCCACCTAGAGGATGAAAAAAAGACCACAATCACATGGCCAAAAACAGTCAAATAACTTACAATATTTCCAATAACCATTAGGTCAACAATGGTAAAATAACTTCTAACAACCATCAAGTAACTATCATCAGCACTAATCTTATCAACAATAATAACGTTGTATTTAAATTGTAACCCTCTAAATAATGTAAACATGTAGTCATCAAGAGTACCAAAATAACCTTCCCATCATGTACCTAACCCTAATAACAAGTCAACTTAGCTGGTATATATTAGTGATATGGTGGGTACATCTTCATTTAAGATAGATTATGGAGAACTCAGCTTCTTTCTCTAGCTACAAGGTTGGAGGAAGGGACATACTTATCTAATGAGATACTACCCAAATAAAATAACCCACTAAATAAGTTAAGTCCATCATAAAAATAAACAACACCTCCAACCCTTCCTTTCCAAAAATGAATCAATCAAAGGGTTTCATTTAGGCCGAAAATTGAAATTTTAGGAGAAATAAAAAATGTGTGTCAAAATTACACATTTTAAAAACTCAATGACATCCCCATCTACATCAAGATAGAGAATTATTCCTTAAGAAATCTATTTGAAAGAAGGATCCACAATTAGTGTAAGTTATTTGAAAACTTTATGATATTATGTCTCGAAAGGTAGCACTACCCAAATATTATGACCTTGAAAACCCTATTATACAAGTAAAAATATGTGAGATTCTCATCAATAACACCTTGATTGATTTAGGAAAAACCATTGGTCTAGTAACTAAGAAAAAATTAAATAAACTGGGTTATAAGGGTTAAGAAAAACTCCAACGATTCTCCATATGTATAAAAGACCTATTCTCATGCTAGAGGGGTTAATAAAGTATATGGTACTTTGTATAGAATCATGATAATACCCTATTGATTTCATGGTTTTTAGGCCAAAGGCCAAGCTAGGAAGTTATCCCCTCATTTTATATAGACCTTGGATAGTCACCACTAAGACATACATGAAATTTAAATAAGGAAATATGATTATATCCTATGGAAATAATACAAATAAACTAAACCTATATCCTCCAACAAAACCCTCATTAAGAAAAAAGAACATTTATCATTGGAACAAGAAAAAAACACCAACTCCCTTACACAACATATTCTAACTATAGATGGAAGTTTTCCTTCAAAAACTTGAAGAACACACCAATTATAAGTTTAGTACAAAATTTAGATTCTCCATAATTAATACAACTATTTCAACCAGGTGGAAACCAACACAATGAATGTCATTTCAATAATATTTATCCAACTGAGGTATATTCAAATCATAGAAAGGAATTTATAAATTTCCATAAATTATTATAATGACAGTTTTTGAATCACCAAAAAACTCATGATTTTTTTTTTTGGGAAAAATTGAATATCAACAATCAAATTGATCCCAAACAAAAACAATTAATTACCATGCTCCAAAAAAAATCAACTCATTTACTTAGGAATTAAAATTGGACAACGAGGTCCTATTATGAATAAATTATGACATTGGTCCTAGGGGCCCATTTCTGGTCATCACGGAGATAAAATGACTAAAATAATTAATAAATTGATAAGTGAGCTCTCCTAGCTTTAAATAGGATCAACTCGAGCCCAAATCAGGCTCAACTTAGTTTCCATTCGAGATAGGGTGCTCGGTGTGTAGCTCGAAGGTAGGAAGGGGTTGGCCTTTTTAATGAAAACATAACAAGGTGATGTCAATTCTTTCATCAACTCAGTCAAGATGGTGTAGTCGATCAGAAGGTAACTCGAGCTAGGTGGATTTTCTTCAATAGAGATATCGTCTAGGTAGGGAGAAATTTGCCAAGGTAGATGTAGGATGGCTCGGTAGTCATCCAAAGGAGCCAACTCGGCTATAAAATTATTATAAGGAACCAAGCTCATAGGAGCTCAATGAAGACCAAGCTCATGGGATCAAGCTAAAGATAGCCCGGGATCTCATGAATGTAAGAAAGGAGCTCGACATGTTTCACCAAGTGAAGCCAAGTTTATGAGTAAATGAATAGAATCAATCTCAAACAAAAACTGGAAGAGGGAAGATTAGAGGAAGCTCGTTATTCATGCGAGTTTGGTAAGAGGGAGAGCTCGAGCTAACTAAGCCGAGTCAATATGAAACACATATAGCCCGAGCTCAGGAAATGTAAAATGAAGCTCGACAGTTTATCACGAGGAGCTCGGTATCATTGTAGAAATGAATGTGAGCTCAGGATTAAAGTTCAGAGAAGTGAGTCATGTCTTTCAAAATTAGGGTGAGCTCATGTGTTGGTAGGATTGAGTCATCAAGGACTTGGGCTCGTAGAAATTCATAGGTCTAGTACTCACCAAATGAATTTAGCTCAGTTCCTTGACTTAAGCCATTGAGAATGTTCAAATCCATTTTAGAAAGGATCTCTGACATCAAGCTAAGTTGTTGGTTTGAGGATATCGATCTCATGAAGAAACAAAATGACTTGTCCTTGGCATGAACGAGTTGGAGAATGAATGAGTACAGGTCCTTAGAGGAAGCTCATAGAGATTTCACTTGCAAAACCAAGTCATAGGTGCTCGAGGTTGGTTTAAGGAGAGTTGTGTCAGTGAAATGAAGCTCGAATTCTCGGCATGTGAATAGCTCATCAATGCTCGGAGTTGAACACAAGATCGTTGCACATTTGGAGGGTAAACTCATGATGATGAAAGAAAGCCATAATAAACTGAATGGTAGAAGGTCGAACATTTTCAAATTGGTGACTTAGTGGTTATGAAAATCTCAATCTCAAGCTCAAATCTATTCAAAGAATTTGAAGAGTAGAGCATCACTGTGAAAGTAACTTAGAGCACCGAGTCAAAAACATGAGCTCAGAAAGACTTTGGAGGCAAGGCTGAGGTGTTCCTATGTAGAAGAGCTTGCATAAGCTTGATTTCATGGCTATGGGAATAATGATATAGTGAAGTGTAAGGTGAGGCGTAGAGTCATAGGTGCTCAAACTTGAAGGCCTATGGAAAAGGAGCTAGGTTGGCTCGTAACTCACAAATGAATGTGATGAAGGAAGGTGGGAGTCAAGATCAGTTCGAAGGGAAGGATGCAAGATGAATAGGTAGGAATGATGGAAGGTTAGAGCTCAGCACAACCTAAAGCCATGTTTTGAAGCTCGATGAGTTCGTGGATAAGCCAAGTCAATTCAGAATTTGTGAGCTCTAGAAAACTTCAGCGGTGAGTTCACAAAGTCCACAACGAGCTGGTGGAAAAAGTAGGGATCAAGAGCCATCCAACCAAGTTAGAAAGCAAAAAAGTGGCCTTGCAGATCTGTATCCCCATTGGCAATTACATAAGGATAATTCCATGTCGAGCTTGGAAAAGTGTTGTTTAGGCTCTGAGCCAAGAAAGCCAACATAGGAATTCCATGCATAGGAGACTGGGGCGAGCATTGCCGAGATCAAGATTTTCAAAATGGTAGGCCAAGCTAGAAATTCCATAGTCAGAGCATTGACGTGGGGAGCTCAAGTCTATTTCTGAATCCTCAGGTGAGATGTTGGGTGAGTCACAACATGATTGAGAGGTTAGTAGAAACATGCTCATAAATATAGGAGGTGAAATTGATTCATCACAGAGATTGATAAGGAACACACCGAGTCATTTTTCATTGGGTTTGAAGGAGTTAAAATATGAGTTAACATCATACAAGCAATTCATGGGGAAACCAATGCTTTCAAGGAAGCTACTGTCGCCTAATCACATAGAAAAGCGAAGAAGAAGGTTCACATGAAGAGAGCTCACAATGGGATAGCCAAAGAGTTAACGAGGAGATCAAGTGATGAGATCATAAAGAGATAGCTCAACCTCACGAATGAGTTGCTCACAATGAAACAAGAAGATCATATCAAGCTCATGGTGAGTTAGGGCACAAGGGCTCAGATGGAAGCTTGTTCAAGCTCAACTTGTGGACTAAGCCAAGTCGGGGTTAGTGATATGCTCATGGAGGAGCTCAACATGACATTTTGGGGAAGATAAGATCAACTCGAACCGAATGTGGAATTGCAATGCTCTCCCTTGATGGAATTTTCATCAACTCGAGCTTAATGTTCAACTCATCACAAAAGGTGTCAAACTCAATAGACAAGCTCGGAGAAAAAAATGTATTGTAGGTGATGCATGGATTTCAGTTTTAACCATCTGTAAGGAAAATTCATTAACTAATGAGCCGAGAAGGGTGGCTCGATAGGGAAATCTCAAAATTAGTGGTGAATAGAGTGATATGTGGTATCTTGGTGGGCTCTTGAGAAGAGTTTGAGAGGCTGAACTATGTAGGTGAATGGTGAGCTATTATGTCGAGTTGTTTTTGCAATGGTGAGTACATAGTGTGGAGCACAAGAGCTCAATCATGAAAGTGAGATAGAGCAAAGAGTGAGATTTCTCGAGATAGGCAGAGAGAGTGAGATTTCTTGATGAGTGGCACTAGTGGTGGATCGAGTTCAAACCATGGTGGAAATCTGAAGTTTGATACATGTCCAAGTTCTAGATTCGAGACTAACTCATGCCAATTCATAGAGGAGCTGCACCATGTATATAATGAGTCAAGTCATCTAGTGGGCCAACTCAACTCGATGAGTCGTGCTTTGAGTGGTGGAGCTCGGCTGCATATCATGAGTTGTAGCTCGTTGGTCAATCATGAGTAACCATGCACATAGAGTTGAGCTTAACATGATTGTAAAAAGTTAGAGCTCAGTGGTCATAGTTGGAGCTTGATTTAAAGTGAGCTCGATTCAAAAAGTGAAGTAGAGGAGCTCAACCCCAACTCGGTGAGTTGGCTCGGTGAGCCAACCACCGAGTTGGGCTCTTTTTGGCCTTTTCCTCATGATTCCCCCTTCAACACAAACCGGTCAATAGGGGGGCCCACCAAAAATAGTAATTAAATTAATATTTTTATTTTAATATTTTATTAATAATATTTATTATTATTATTAAAATATTTTATTTAAATATTCTTTTAATTAATTGAGAAGATTAAGTCAACTGGGCATTAATGACACATGATGGAACCTTCTCAAGTGGTTCAACCAACTGTAATAAATGAACCATCATGTACCTTCAATTTAGGAAGGAATTTATGACTCTTCTCTCTCTCTCTCTCAATTTCTTCTATAAATGTAAGTTGGAAGCTCATTCCAAGGGGTTCCAATAGGTCAGATAGGTTGGACAATTAGATATCTTAGACAAGTGTAAATTTTTCAAGAGTCCTCTCTCTTCTTTGCAAGTTGTCCTTGTATGTTGAGAGAACTTTCAAGCCTCCTTTTCAAGACTGTAATGGAAACCATTTCCTCTTCTGAATGTATGATGCATTGTGCACATTATTGAAGTAATAAAAGTGTGTGTTTTGTGACTAATCTCGGTCCTTTCATCCTTCTATACTTCTTTGTGCCTTTTCTCATGCTTGCAGGTACACTTTGTGCAAGTTCACATTTCTATTGTAGGTTCTTGGAGTTTTGTGCTTATCAAGTGGTGGAGCATTGCATGTAGTTGAGTTGTGGTGCTTGTTCACCCTTCTCAAGTTCATCCTTCTTCACTGGAAGACTGATAACTTGTTTGTCTGATCAAGTTTAACAAAGGGAATCATGCTTCCTAGTTTTGTATTATTTACCCTCTCTCTAAGTTGTAGTAGGTGAAGTTGACTTGTGGTGCACACACCCTCTTCAAATTAACCCTTCATGAGTCTGAAACACCCTTTATTTGGTGCATCACCATCCCTAGTATAGTTTCATTTCTTACAAATCTCTTTCCCTAAAACCCATGAAAATGTTAGCATAGGTCTAGATAACCATTTTATTACACTAGGAGTAGTATAACACTTAGTTTAGGAAGAGGAAGTCAACCTTCTCTGGAGGTTCACCTCGAGCCCAAGTCCCATAACTTGAGAGGTGATCCCATGTGTCCCAATCACACCAAATGTCATGTTCACATTCTAGCCATTCAGAGGGTGCAATGATTTGGTGACAATAGTTTTTGGCATGCCGGTGGGACAGAGTTGGTACTTCTCTTCTCACTTACACAAGTCAAAGTACTGGTGACTCTATATCTCTGGATTCCAAATCTCAAGTGTGTTAACTTATGTGAAGAATTTAGACAAGAGCTTCTTCAAAGAAAGGAAATTATCAGCATATCAAACTTTCCTTGTCTCCTCCAAAGAGAAGAAGAAGAGGCATTTCAACATCACCAGTTGCAGCTTTACCTCATAGGGGTCATTCAACTCCTCCATATGGAAGGTTTCCTCCACCAAGGAACAATCAACCTCTTGTTGCTATGGCATGAAAAACCAAGTTTTTCCCCCTTTCAATGCAAGTAGTCCTCTTTTGTTGGCTCAACGTGACCCTATACCTATTGTGGCACTCAAAATTTTACCCTTTTACATAGGGGAAACTCATGTTACTCCAGTGGAACATATTCTTGATGTAGCCAACATTTTGCAGTACATAATATCATGGAGGACAACGTTGTGGTTAGACTTCTTGCTACCTCTTTCAAGGGAAAATCACTTCAATGGTTTCGAGGGTTAAGTGTTGGCACTATAACCACTTGGGATGAGTTAGGAGAAAATATCTATAAATAGTTTGAAGACAAGAGTGATCACCTATCACTTTTGGAACAACTCACTACCATGAAGAGAGCTCCCCAAGAATACATGAGTGATTTCAACTTCCGATTCCATAGGACCTAGAATAGGATTCAACACTCATAAAGCCTTCTCCAAATAATGCATTCTTGTACTATTTGTGAGCCTTGAATAGTGATGTAGTAGTTATGATCTAGTCCATGGGAGGGACTACATTACCTGATGCCTATAACATTTCCATAAGAGTGGAAAATTCCTTGATTCAGGCTTGGAAAGATAGCTCCATGACCACCAATGTCATTGTCTCTAGATCTTACAAACAATCATCCTATCATTGCTCCTATTCCAAAACCTCTAATCAACCAACTCAATCTACCCCTGCCTCTTCAAATGATCTATTTGAAGTCAAGTCACTACTGCAAACTTTTGGAAATGAGCTCATTGCACTCAAGAGGCAATAATTTCAATACAATCATCCATATCAACCACAAAATCAGTATCAGGCTAACCATCCTCCTTTTCAAGGGAAAAATCAGCCACAAAATCAAGCTACAAATCAAGTTGTGAATGTCAGGCCTTTGAAATTTTGAAACCCTCTTGTTGCTACTAGCTCATCTAGAGCCATAATACCTATCCAAAATAATCTAGTTCAAGACTACGAATGGTGTTATCCTTGTTCTCAACCCCACAATCAAAATATTTGTCCCAATGGAGTTCTTAGCTAGGCCCTTATGGTTCAAATGTATATCCCCTTCTAAGCTAACAAAAAACATCTATGCAAGAAAAACATCAATCAACCACAGCACACTTTGAAACCACTTTGCTAAACTGGCAAGTAGAAGATTTTTTGGGGTTGAATACAATTCCTCATCAGTGGTGGAAAACACTCATTCCAAGAAGAGAGAAATGGAACCTCAACCTTCCAAATCTGATCAAGCATCCACTTCACATAGCCTCAAACACAAGTGGCGGTTGATAAAGATGTGGGAAAGAAACCACCAAAACACTTGTTAGCCAAGTTACGAGGAAAGAAGGTTCTTCAAGCATCACAGTACCCAACAAGAACTTTCTAAAAGAGGATCCTAACACCCAAAGAAGTGTCAAAAAATTTGGAGCAATTCCTTTTAGCATAGTAGAATAAATGAAGAAGACCAATCTGAGCATTACTATGTGGGACACACTCTCAATTCCTTCTCAAAGAAATTTGTTGCGAGAGGCTCTAAATAGTTTTGGTACAACCGATGGATCATCAAGTCATGGAGAGCAAAAACTACTATGATTTTGTGTCAACTAGAAGGGAAAATATTCCTAAAGCCAAAAACCACCACCATTCTATATTTCCTTGATCATTGGTACCACCTAGTGCATAATTACATGATCGATTCTGGTGCCAGTAGCTCAGTCATGCCCAAACAAATTACAGATGTACTAGGCATACAATATGCACCAATTGTAAGAGGAGTTTTTAGTTGGATGGCACAACTGTTAAGACTATTGGAGTTATCAAAGGACTTCAACTTACCATCCATGCATGCCCAAGTTTTTCATTCACCCAAGACATATCAGTCATTGATCTCCCTCCTCTCTTCACCATCTTCCTATCACAGAGATTTCACTACCAAGATGGGTGGTTATCTATCATCCGATTGGTCACATATGATTCTCAGACTTGATACGGAACCAAAGTGACTATAAGGGTGGAACCAATCTACCATAATCATGTAGAACCCTACACTACTAGTCCTATAAATGGGAATTATACCATCGAGATCCAAAGAAGAAGATGTTGATCATGAACCAACCACTCTTGTTGAAGAAGTCCTTGATATTGTGCTAGATGAAGTAAGTGGAGATCATCAGTATGATCCCTATGCTGATGTGTTGGTAGAAGAAGAAGTTGGTTTTTGTTTTGGAAGAAACGATTGGGTACATACTATATTCATGAAGAAGATACAATCATACCACAACTTGTCAAAACACCAAGCAATTCGAAGGAAGATGTGGAATTGTTCTTTGATGGCTCAAGAAGTAAGAATGGATCTAGTGTTGGTGTTATGTTAATTTCTCCAGAGGGAGATAATACTTCTCATCTTTCTGGTTGCAATTTAGTTGCACTAATAATGTTGTTGAATACGAGGCCCTTGTGCAAGGAATTCAACTAGCCCAAAAGAAGGGAATCAAAGCCTTGACTATTTTTGGAGATAGTGAGTTAGTTGTTCATCAAGTGATGACACATAGTGCATCCAAAATGATATTTTAAGATCATACAAGAACCGAGTCTAGGACTTGATTGAAGATTTCAAGCTTTTGGGATCCATGTAGTTCCTAGAAATCAAAATCAAGATGTTGATAGGCTTGCTACAATTGGCTCACAATATGACATACCTATTGATATCATGAAAGAGGGTAGAAATTTTTCAAAATGGTGGTTTGACTTAGTCCCTGATAATGTGAGTAGTTGGCAAGTGTTCGATAGTGACAAAAAATTTCCTTTTCCTACAAGAAGAGGTAGAGTTTGCTTTGCAAAAAAATCAAGATAAGTTACAAGAGTCATATGGTGATCAAATTATATAATTGAAAAGAAACAAACTACCAAAAGGCTTAGTCACTCTGGAATCCATTTTCAATTCAGATGATCAAGCCAAAAGACAAAGCTCTAACATGGTGGTCAAAGAAGAAGATTTTGAGGAAGTCGAGGTAGCACATGAAAAGTTTTGAAGATTGGAAAAGTGTGTACTTCCGAAGAGAAAGAATATTTCATCAAAAATTTTCAAGAGTATCATGACATTTTTTTGTGGAGCTATAAAGACTTATGTGGTTTTGATCTAGGTCTAGCACAACATACCATCGAACTGGATCCTAATGCCAAGCCAGTTTACCAGAAACAAAGGCCAATTAATCCCAAAATTGAGCCACTAATGAGAAAGGAGCTAACCAAACTCATCGAGGCATGTATTATTTTTCCCATCAAGCACTCCTCTTGGGTAGCCAATCTGGTGCCCATAAGGAAGAAGAATGGAGATTTGGTTGTGCATAGATTTCAGGATTTGAATCATGCCTCATTAAAAGACCATTATCCTCTCCCATCAATGGAGAAGATTCTTCAAATGGTGGTAGGAGCTCAAATATTTTCTTTTCTCGATGGATATTCAGGTTACAATCAAATTCTAGTCCAAGAATCTGACCAATTCAAAATGGCTTTCACTACCAAGTGGGGCACGTATGCCTACAAAAAAATTCCATTCGATTGTCCAATGTTGGGGCTACTTTCCAAAGAGCCATGGACATGGTGTTTAAAGGACTAATCAATGATATCATCTTGGTTTACCTAGATGACATAACTATATATTCTAAGCATGCAGAAGATCACATCACGCATCTAAGGAAGGTTTTCCAAAGGTGTAGGGAATTTGGGGTTTCACTTAATCCCAAGAAATGTATTTTTGTAGTGCATGAGGGAAAGTTGTTGGGGCATGTTGTTTTAGTGGAAGGACTATCAATCGATCTAGCCAAGATTCATTTGATTATGTCCTTATCTCTCCCAAGTCATAGGAAGGGCCTCCAGAGTTTTCTAGGAACCATAAATTTTGTGCGAGAGATTCATCCCTCAATTTGTGACATTGGCTAAACCACTGAAAAACCATGTTGAAGAAAAACATGCCATTCTCATGGAAAAAGGAAGGAAGGAGAGAGCTTTGAAGCCATCAAAATGGCCATTTCTCAAGCTCCCACATTGGTAAACCCCAAGTTTGATAAAGACTTTATCCTTTATGCTTTTGCAGGTCAAGAGAGCATTTCAGTATCCTCACCCAACAAAATGATGATCTGATGGAGCAACCAATTTCTTTCTTCAGTCAATCCCTCAAAGACTATGAGCTCAAATATTCATTCATTGAAAAAAAGTCTTTTGGTTATTCAAGCTTTGAAGAAATTCAAGCACATGTTGTCCAACAATAAAATTCATCTGATGGTGTCTCATCCATGTGTCAAGGAATTTTTGTTGAACAAAGATGAAATGAAAAGTGTGCTGGATGGATCACAAAGGTGATGGAGTATGATGTGCATATCAAAGTTACCAAACTTGTCAGAGGTAAAGGTTTGTGTCAAAAACTTTTGCTGTAGACATGGAATCAAAAGGTGATGAGGACACAACACTCCTAAACACTGATGAGAGTGATGATCAAGTTGACTAGTTATCCAAAATGAAGAATTTCCTCTTCTCAGGAGTATATCCTATGAACATGGATAAAAATCAAATATGGAATTTCCATCTTCAATCTATTCCATATGTTTTGGTAGATAATGTTCTCTTTTGAAAGGATTTGAATGGTGTTCTCCTTCGTGCATGGGACCAGAAATAGGTAAGTAAGATACTAGAAGAGTTTCATAATGGCCTATCTAGAGGACATTATTCTGCACAAACAACTACTACCAAGATCATGCGAGTCAGCTACTATTGGCTGGATTTGTTCAAAGATGCCCATCTCTTGGGTAAGGAAATGTAAGGAATGTGCCTTTTTCATGGGCAAGCAGAAGTTGGCAGCTCTTCCACTACATCCAATTCAAGTGGATCAACCCTTTGTTTAATGGGGGTTGGACTTCATCGAAATGATTAATCCTCCATCCAATGATGGACATAAATGGGTCCTTACTATAATGGACTATTTTACTTGATGGACAAGGTGGTAGCATTGAAGAGAGCAATGAGAAGGTAGTTCTTGATTTCTTGGAAGGTATAATGACAAGGTTCGGTGTTCCATTTATAGTCATTTCAAAAAAATGCATGGATTTTCTTGGTATGAAGTTGAGTGAATGGGATGTTAAAAATGGGGTCTACCTCAAGACTTCATCCAATTACTATCCACAAGGAAATGGATTGGCTGAGTCTAGTAACAAAAACCTCATAAGGATTATTAAGCACATGATGGAAACTAACAAGAGGACTTGGCATACATAGCTTAAGACTACCTTATGGGAAGATCGGATCACACCTAAAAGGGCCATCATAAAATTCTCCTTTCATTCTTGTATATGGAAGGAAGAAAAACTTCCACTCTCCTTGGAGTTACCTTCTTTGGAGTTAGCTCATCAACTTGAAGTTATGGAGAGTGATCCTCTGATAGTAAGGTTTGCTGAACTCATGGAGTTAGAGGAAGTATGAAACAAGGCTATGAAGACTTTGGAGCAACATCAAGCTCAGGTTAAGAAATATTTTGACAAGAAGGCATCCACAGGATTTTTAAGAGGAGATTTAGTTCTCAAATGGGATGAAGACAGGGCCAAACCAGGAAAGCACACCAAGTTTGATGCTCTCTAGAGTGGGCCATACATCATCACGAGTTGACAAAGAGGTGAATTCATTTCATCTATCCAGGCTCAATGGAGAAGAACTTCCCATTCATGTGAATGGGATACATCTCAAAGCTTTTCTTTTGAGATCATTCCACCCCATGTATAGTTTAGTTAGGTGTTTTCCTCCAAGTGCTTATGCACATTGTTGTGTGTTGTTGTTCTTTTTCTTTCCTTTTTGTGTTTTGTTGTTGTTCTTGCACATTGTATCATTCTCGAAGTTTCTCAAGGGAAGGAAGGTTCAAAGTTTCTCATAAGAGTTTATGATCTTCTTCATTCAAAATTCTATAGTGTTCATGATGCCAAGCATTCAACAGATTTAAGTATACCTCATGCCTAGCATTTTAGGGAGGTCCAAGATCAGATTTTCTCAAGGGGATTCTGGGATGTATCACAAAGAAGATCAAATTACTCTCAAGATTCCAACATTGAATCCATGCCCAATGGATGAATTAAGGCTACTAGGAATTATGCTTAGCAGAAATCATCCCCGAGAGGTCACCAAAAATGTTATCCAATTTTGCACACATGAAAATTGGACAACGGGGTCCTATTACGAATAAATTATGACATTGGTCCCAAGGACCCATTTTTGGTCATCATGAAGATAAAATGATTAAAATAATTAATAAATTGATAAGTGAGCTCTCCTATCTTTAAACAAGATCAACTCATATCCCAACTCAAAGCTCAAATCAATTTCTTCTTCGAATAGGGTGCTTGGTGTGTGTAGCTTGAAGGTGAAGGGGTTGGCCTTTTTATGAAATCATAACAAGGCAAGATGTTGATTCTTTCATCAACTCAATTGAGATGGTGTAGTCATCTTGAAGGTAACTCAGGCTAGGTGGAGTCACTTCAATAGCGATCTCAGCTTGGTAGGGAAATTTTCTGAGGTAGAGGTAGGATGGCTCGATAGTCATCTAGAGGAGCCAACTCAAATATAAAATTATTATAAGGGACTGAGCTCATAGGAGATCAATGAAGACTGAGCTCATGGGATCAAGCTAAAGATAGCCTAGGATCTCATGAATGTGAAATAAAGGAGCTTTGCATCTTTCACCGAGTGAAGCCGAGTTCATGAGTAAACAAATAGAATTGAGCTCAAACAATAGGGAATGAGTTGATTAGAGGAAACTTGTTATTCATGTGAGTTTGGTAAGAGGGAGAGATCAAGCTAACTAAGTTGAGTCAATATGAAACACATATAGCCTAATCTTGGGAAATGTAAAATGAAGCTCAAGGGTTTATCAGGAGGAGCTCTGGGGATCACCATAGAAATGAATGCAATATTAGGATTAAAGTTTGGAGAAGTGAGTCATGTCTTTTGAAATTAAATTAGTGCGAGCTCGTGTGTTGTAAGGATTGAGTCATCAAGGACTTGGGCTTGTAAAGTAAATTCATAGGTCTATTACTCACTAAATGAATTTAGCTTGGTTCCTTGAGCCATGGAATGTTCAAATCCATTTTAGAAAGGAGCTCTGATGTCAAGATAAGTTGTTGGTTTGAGGATATCACTTATGCGCGAAGAGGAATGTGACTCGTATCCTTGACATGAAATGAGTTGGATAATGAACAAGTATAAGATCTTAGAGGAATATTGTGGAAATTTCACTTGTAAAACCAAGTTATAGGTGCTCAAGGTTGGTTTAAGGAGAGTTGTGTTAGTGAAATGAATTTTTGCTCATCGAATGTGAATAGCTCATCGATGTTTGGAGGAGAACACGAGCTCATCATGACATGTTGGAGGGTCAACTTGGTAATGAAGCAAGCCATAATAAAATGAATGGTAGAAGGTTAGCACATTTCAAATCGGTGGCTTAGTGGTTATGGGAAAGCTCAACCTTGAGCTCAACATCAATTTGAGATGAATTTGAAGAGTAGAGCACATCACTGTGAAAGTAAATCAGAGCATCGAGTAAGAAACATGAGCTCAATAAGACTTTGGAGGCAAGCCCGAGGTGTTCCTACATAGAATATCTTACATAAGCTCAAGTTCATAGATTCTATAAAGGGCACAATGATATAGTGAAGTGTAAGGTGAGGAGAAGGCGTAGAAATGTAGGTGCTTAAACTTGAAGGCCTATGGAAAAGGAGCCAGTCGGCTCCTAACTCACAAATGAACTTAATGAAGGACGGTGGAAGTCAAGAGTTCGAAGGGAAGGATGCGAGTGAGAATGGTAGGAATGATGGAATGTTAGAGCTTGGCATAACCTTAAGATAATTTTTAAATCTCGATGATTTTGCAAATAAGTCGAGTCAGAAATTGTGAGCTCCAAAAATCGATGGCCAAGTTCACGAAGTCCACAAGTGAGTTGGTGGAAAAGTGGGGATCAGGAGCCATCCGACAAAGTTAGAAAGTGGTAAAGTGGCCTCATAGATCCGTATTCCCATTATAGAATTACATAAGGAGAATGCCATATCGAGCTTGGAAAAGTGTTGTTCGGGCTCTCGAGCCAAGAAATCCAACATACAAATTTCGTGATAGGATAGAGACTCGGGTGAGCATTGTTGAGATTGGGATTTTCAAAATGGTAGAAAAGCTAGAAAAATTCACATCAGTCAAAATGATGTGGGGTAAGTCTATTTCTCAATCCGTTTAGGCGAGATCTTTGGATGATTGAGATTCACAATATGACTTGAAGTGGTTAGTAGAAATGTGCTCATGAATATAGGAGGTGAAATCAATTCATCATCATCATTGATTAATAAGGAACACATGGAGAGTCTGAGAGTCATTTGTCACCGGGTTTTAAGGAGTTAAAATATGAGTTAATGTCATGAATTGAGCAAGTCATGGGGAACCAATGCTTTCAAGGGAGCTAATGTCAAAATCACACAGAAAAAGCTTAGAAGGTTCACATGAAGAGAGAGATCGTGACGAGGTAGCAAAAATATTGAGAGAGATCAAGTGAATGAGCTCATAAGAGATATCTCGACCTCACGAATGAGTGAGTGCTCACTCATTGAAAATAAAAAAAGATCGGATCGAGCAGATGGTGAGTTAGGGAATAAGGGCTTGGATGGAAGATTTTTTAATCTTGACTTGTGGACTAAGCCAAGTCAAGGGTCAGTGATATGCTCAGAGCTCAGAGAAAGCTCAGCATGACGTTTTGGGGAAGATAAGAACAACTTAAACCAAGTGTAATTATAGCTCGTCAGGAGTATAATTTTCATCAACTCAAAGCTTAATGTTTGACTCATCACAAAAGGTGTCGAACTCAACAGACAAGATCAAAGAAAAAAATGATTGCAGGGGATACATGGATTTCAATTTTAAACATCACGTAAGGAAAAACCATTGACTAACGAGCCAAGAAGGGTAGCTCGGCAGGGAAATATCAAACTCCACACTTATTAGAGTGATACGTGGTATCTCGGTAGGCTCATGAGAAGAATTTGAGAGGCTGAACTATGTCGGTGAATGGTGAGCTATTGGCTGAGTTGTTCTTACAATGATCAGGTGAGTATAAAACGTGGGAGCTCAGAATCATGAAATGAGCTAGGTAGAGAGCGAGATTTCTTGGTAAATCCGGGTTGATACATGGCCAAGTTGTTTTTAAAGTCGAGTCACAAGAGGAGCTCGGTATATAACCAAGTTGTCTTGGTATTAACCATGGTCCAACTTAACTCGATGAGTCACGCTAGTGGTGGAGCTCAGGCATATCAAACTCGGCTCATATGAACATGAGATATGCACTAGAGTTCAAGCTAAGCTTTAGAACATTACTGAAGTATAACGAGCTAAGCTCATGGATTAGATGGCGATGAACTCACCTTGAATCCAGTGGGAAAATGAATACACCATGTAAGGTGAATCATGAGTCATCATGTAGAACCATGCAAATAATATGAGCTCGACTCAGTGTTGGACCTTGGAGCTCAGTCGGGCCATAAGAATCTCTCATATAAGATGATGAGGGTAGTAAACCTACAAGTTGAACCATGCATGTAGCAAATCAACATGGAGCTTGTGGAAAATGTGAGACAAAGATGAGTTTGGCTTTATGAAGTGAGTTAAATGGAGGACTAATTTCTCGGTGAGTTTGCAGAACTCACCAATCCATGTAAGGGTCATTTGGGCTCATCGGTCGATGTGTGCAGGTAAGAGGAGCTCGATTTGTAGTTGGAGCTCAGTCAATGGAGGAGCTCGATTCAAAGTGAGATCAGCTTGTGGTGAATGGCGAGGATAGAGGAGGACTCGACCCCAACTTGGTGAGTTGGCTCGGTGAAGCCAACCACCGAGTTGGGCTCTTTTTTGGCCTTTTCCTCATGATTCCCCCTTCAAGCACAAACCGGTCAACAGGGGGCCCACCAAAAATAGTAATTAAATTAATATTTTTATTTTAATATTTTATTAATAATATTTATTATTATTATTAAAATATTATTTTAATTAATTAATTGAAGAATAAGTCAAATTGGGCATTAATGACACATGATGGAACCTTCTCAAGTGGTTCAACCAATTGTAATAAATGAACCATCATGTACCTTCAATTTAGGAAGGGAATTTATGACTCCTCTCTCTCTCTCTCAATTCTTCTATAAATGTAAGTTGGAAGCTCATTCCAAGGGGTTCCAACAAGTCAGATAGGTTGGACAATTAGATATCTTAGGCAAGTGCAAATTTTTCAAGAGTCCTCTCTCTTCTACAAATTGTCCTCGTATGTTGAGAGAACTTTCAAGCCTCCTTTTCAAGACTGTAATGAAACCATTACCTCTTAAAATGTATGATGCATTGTGCACGTTATTGAAGTAATAAAAGTGTGTGTTTTGTGACTAATCTCAAGGTCCTTTCATCCTTCTATACTTCTTTGTGCCTTTTCTCATGCTTGTAGGTACACTATGCAAGTTCACATTTTCTATTGTAGGTTCTTGGAGCTTTTGTGCTTATCAAGTGGTGGAGCATTGCATGTAGTTGAGTTGTGGTGTTGTTCACCCTTCTCAAGTTCATCCTTCTTCACTAGAAGACTGATAACTTGTTTTTCTGATCAAGTTTAACAAAGGGAACGTGTGCTTCCTAGTATGTGGTATTTTGTACCCTCTCTAAGTTGTAGTAGGTGAAGTTGAATTATGGTACACACACCCTCTTAAAATTAACTCCATCACGATCCCTAGTATAGTTTCATTTCTTTCAAATGTCTTTCCCTAAAGTCCATGGAAATGTTAGCATAGGTCCGATAACCATTTTATTGCACTAGGAGTATTATAGCACTTAGTTTAGGAAGAGGAATATGGCCTTCTTCGTGAGGTTCAACTAGAGCTCAAGTCCCATAGCTTGAGAGGTGATCCCATGTGTCCCAATCACACCGAACATCATTTTCACATTCTATCTATTTGGAGGGTGCGGTGATTTGGCAACAACACATATTATATGGATAAAAAGGTAGAAGAACTCAATATTACTAGCAATCACATGCAAGGAGTGCAATGAGAATGTTGAAATGAAAAGGGTGGAAGGGAAGGAATGGCGATTATGGAACCCCGTAATTTTTCCAACGGAATTAGAGAAATGACATTGTGGAGTGGGGAGTAAGGTGAATTGAATGGAAACCCGAGTTTTGGCAATGTGATTTTTAAGGGTATTGCAGTGTTAAAGATGTTTGTTTAATTTTATAGACAAATCTGATTTGTTGAGTTTAATTTTTCTTTTCTTTCCAAAATGTTGTTGTGAGTAGTTTGTATTTGAATGAGATTTAATTTAATGTTGTAAAAATCAATAGTATAAGTAAATGTACAAAAATAATAATTATTGAGCTATGAAACTTGGAAATTGGAAATTATCACGAAATTTTAAAGATCTTTGTAGAAGAGTCTTTTACAAAAATGAAGAATTTGGTAGGGATTGATCTTGGAGTCTTCTTCCTTTTTATTTTGTACGTGAGTCCTAATTGACATTTTGGAGAATCGATCAAAGGATAAAGGAGGGTATATTCTAGGGTCTTGAAGGAATGGAACCCTAGAGATTGATGTGAAGGTGAGGCCCTACATTTTTGTGTTGCACAATGTCTACTATAGATTTGTGTAAAGTAAAACCTTGTGATTTTTGAATTATCAATGCATAGGCCGTTTGAAGTTGTAGTTGCCTTCAAGAATCTCTTGAAATAGGAGTTATAGATACATGTAGAGGACTCTTTATATCTTAACTTGGACTAATGTAATTTCTTGAAGTTAACAACAATAAATAATGATAGTTCTAGTGGAGAGGTGGATGTACTATATACGATGTCAATAATATTTCCAATTACACCATTGACAAGCCTAGACTCAACCCAAAAATTAGCTATAAGCATAAAAAAATTGTTTTCAAAGAAGTATTGGGTGTTGTAGTTGATCACCATCAACTTCTCCATGTCCACGTATTTGGTAACTTGTGTAATTGATCAATCTACTAGAACATTAAATGATTTTAGCATATGAAGATTGTGTTAATCAATAAGTGCATTTATAGCAAACAAATGGGGCGCAAAATGGAATTCAAAGAGCTATTAAATATGTGAAATTTTTCGTGACATAAGGGTATTCCAATATTTTAGGAGAGGAGTTTCATCTTGGATGTGTTGTAGGAGGTCACAAAATTCAGCTTGGGCATCATCGATGCCTTATTGAAGAATTATTTTCTACAATGTGATAGAGACGCTATTTTTTTCCAAAGGATGGTGCCATAAGATCGAATTGTATATAATGGGATGCCTCTACCAAGAGGGAATTTACAAAAATAATGATATATCTATTACCAAATTTGGATGTTTTGAAATGAGGGAATGCTTCACGGAGGTGGTAGTCTACCATAACAAGTAATTTGGGGCCAATGAAGCTCATCTCATCAATGAGTATATATTGAATATGCTTCATTGACTCTTGAAAGTTAGATAAAGTATGGCCATCCAATGGTTTTATTTCTTTGATTGGTATGTGCAAAGAAGCATGTATGGTTGATTCCGAATGTTGAATTCGAGAGACACTAGTTGACATTAACAAGAGAAATGGGATTTTTTTCCTTGTTCATGGGTGAGAGTGCTTGACCCAATTGCATTAATGAGGTATGATTTCCCTGTTCATGTAGTACCTTAGATAGTTAATTTTAATGGAGGTAGTTGATGTTGTATTTTGTAGTGGTGTAGAATAATATCGAAAGAAATTTGTTTTTATGGTGAGAGAGGCGATAAAGGCTGGAAAGAAGAGTGATTTATACTTATATTGGAGGAAACTTTGTTGGATTAAATGAAATATGTAATAGTGTTTTGTAGAGGGAGATGAATTATATTTATTTCCCTATAATGGTGAAGGTCATAGTCTATTTGGCCAACATAATATAAGCTGATGTTATTTTTTGGATGGAGTCAAGACAAAATTTTCCATTCATCTAAATGATTAGTCATTTGGTTGTGTTTTAATTTTCACTTGTGAGCTTATTCATATGAATTTTTTTCAATTTCCCATGGTTTTCAGTTGACATGTAAAGGGATGTAAATGTTACGAATAAGTTCCCATATTAAAATGATTTGAGAAGGAGTGGCACCAATATCCATTGAAATGTTATGAAATGATTTGTATAGAATGAGCTCAGTCTAAAAAAATGTATAGATATATGCTAAAGTTCAAGGAGGAACCAAGAATTATATTGGTGACACCCTAATAATTGTTGGTGTAGGATTTTTAGAGATGTTTTTACCTTTCTACTTAAATTAATGAAATGAAACAATAAAAAAATTTACCTCGAGAAGATGTTTGGTTTACCAATACCCATAGAGATAGATGTTGAAGCTGATGTTCAATTGACATTTTCGTGTCTCGTATGAATGTGTGAGTTCTCATGTTCTATAAAGAAATCATGCACTTAAATAAACTAAACAAAAAGGATCGATGAATGGATAAGTGAGCTTCTCGTGAAAGGTTGATCCCAAGAATCCAAAGGAACTTCCTTGGAGGATGTTAAATTGCTTTTAGACAATTAAGTAGATTGAAAAATTAATGATATGGATGGAGATAAAGATATACAATCAACGTAGATATGTAGATAGAAGATGAGAAGATCTAGAACTCCAGATGAATGGGAAAGTCCTGAGTAGCTTCAAAAGTGGCCCAAGCAAGGGTAGATGTAATATGAACATGTTCAAAGTAGTCATACCAGAAATCTTTGATCTCTTGTTTGATATCATGAAGGAATTCAAACTAATCATCAATGTCTTGATCAATATTAAAAAATTGTATTGCGTAAAGTGTGAGCTCGTGTAAGATGTTGTATTATTCCCAAAAGAATGGATGTCAAACTATTAAAAGGCTATAAATGCTAGTAATTGGATGTGAGTGACTGGGTACTGCCATCTAACAGAGAGCCATGCTTGGAGATAACAATGTTAAATATAGAGGATTTGATAAAAGTTGACAAAAAGATGATAAAATTGATAAACCGACATTTTTACGGAATCGCCAATGATTAGGCCAATCCTGGCGATTAAGGTAATCGCTAGCAATTTTCAGAGAATTTTAACAATTTAATAAAAATGAGTGCTTGATGATACAGAGTGATGTTTTAGACTGAATTAAAGGCTAAATTTGACTAAAAGAAGATAAGAAATATGTAAGGAGTACCTCAAGGTTATTATGAAGCTAAAATATGCCTCAAACCTTGCTTGGAGAAGATCTGAATTGATCGGATGATACTATGATGCAATCTACAACCTAAGTGGTGAAAATTGGTCTCCAGAGAGCTGGAAAAGGCTTGATGATAATACTTGATAATGTATGATGATGTCTCTGATGTGATAGTGTTGAGATCGGGATCTAGGATGCTAGTGATCGAGACAAAAATTTGGGGCCAAAGATTAAAAATTGAAGATCTTGGAAGAAGGTCTAAAAACTAACATTTATAACCACTTGCAATTCAACATAATCACTTTGATAATCTAGGTTTTTTGGGATTTTGATTGGTAAAGTGGTTAAAACCACTTCTAAACAAGGTTTGTTGGTTTTAAAATTTTAGGTAAATTTTGAAGGAATATTGTTATTCGAGGTAGATGGGTTGGATGGTTATGGGATGATTATGTTCTTGATTTGTTTTATTTGTCTTTTAGTTTTCAAGTGGTTTTAAGTGGTTAAGTGTAGATTTAAAGAAGTTAAGGATATATTTTACAGTTGGATAATATTTACGCTAGGTAAATATGATGGAGGATTTTAGACTTAGGATAGGGAATATATGAATGAGATAGTGATTTTGATTAATTTAATAATGAATATAATGTAAGTGATGAAGGAGAATGATTGGTGTAAATTTTGAGTGTCTACATTTGCCCCTTTTTTCGAGTATTTTGGTGTAGGCAAAGTGCTAGACAAAAATGATGATAGATTGATTTGTATGGGTGATCCCCCCTCAAAATGGGGTGACTGCAATATAGTGTAAGGAACACCAGTTTGATATGTTGGTTGGGTAAGTTTGGCATGTGTTTTTTTAAATTTACCCTGTGTTGGGGTATCAAAATGAGGAATGCTACCATGGAATCAAGCGATAGGGGGAACCAAAGGGTCCATTACCTATGGACATATGATCTGTAAAGGTAGGTTGTAATGATGGGGAAGTCAAGTGATGGGGGGATAAAGGGCGTGCATCCCATAGACGTATGACATATCCTGAGATGATTTGTTTGTTTGATATTTAATATTTCGAGGATTGGGGTCCTTTTAAGTGAGACAATGTGTTGAAAAATGGGATAAATTGATGTTGATTTTGAAAAATATAGATGAATCAACAATAGGGGAATCACTATAATCCGGAAATCATAGATGATCATTATGAATTGCTAGCGATTCAAGGAATCATCGGTGATTTCAATGAAAGTTTTTTGTGAGGCTATAAAAGCCTTGTTGGTACTTAAATTGATTCTCCCTTAATTACTTGAGCAACATCATGAATCAAGCAGGATGCTAAGAGACAGATGAATCATAATATAAGTCATTTTGTAGCCAAGGATGAAATTCAGCTAACTCTTTATCACTCAGACGTTGAAAAAATGGATAGCACCGTATTAAGGGTTTGATCTACCCTCACTGCTTTAGGTTGTGCCTTCAACCAGGGTGAGAGGACCCATTTTGTAACCTATATTGATGAAGAATATCAATAAATATTTCTTTGCATAGTTTTCAGGATGACCTTGAGAAAATATGATCAATACACCACAATCTAATTCTCACAAGTTGTCACTTTTAGAGAATGGAGATATTTTTTGGATAAGATTTAGGTTACTAGAGACATTAATTGAAACCTAATTGTTTCTACATATTTTGGCATTGGAATTTGTTCATTTATGGATACACAATACAAACAGGATAGTTCTTGTAGAATTCATTGTTTAAGATGTTTTTGTGGGAAGTTAAGCAGGATAAAGTTGATTATATCAGATCTCTGAGAACCTTTAACAAATACTGGAAAATTCACAACATAGAATGCTTCGGACAGCCTAAATATTCCTTCAACTAGAAGGTGTGTAACAATGGAAGCCCAGAGGTGCACGATTTCATACATTATTCAATAATTCAACACAAAGGCTCATGTTAAAGACTCAATTAAACATTATAAATCCCTGGTTCATCATGTCTAAGATACACTCATAGACTAACAAACAATCTTTATCAACATAATGAAAGTAAAGTGATTTTAAATTGTTTATTTGCATCACAAGATGAAAGCTCTTCTCATAATGAAATTGCAAATGCCACAATACTAACACATGGACAAGATCTTGTGTGACTTATAGAGATTCTAACATAAGATTGCAATAGGAACAAGAAAAACTATTTGAAAACATTCTGAAATGAAACAAACACAATAATTCCCATGATTAACACAGATTAATTCAAGACCTATTAAATTCATCAGCTGGGGAAAGTTTCATAACAATCTCAGAGCTTGTCAATGGTTGTACACTTGCAACCAACTTGACATGATTAAATTTAAGGGCACAGAAATAAATGGGTTTCTTAGACAATTTCTCAAGAAGATGGTTTTCTCAAACTTTTTCATACAAAATTAAACAACCCCCCACTCTCATCACTTTTACATGCTTTTATATGACCCTTTTCAATTCAAATCTCTTTTCCCCCAAAAATAAGAATATTCGAGGGAATACTTCTTTGTTACATGTTCATTCTAAAAATGGTATTCATGCACTTCATCTTATACTTGCCAGTGTCCAAACATGAGTCATTTTGATGGGCTCCACTTGTATTTGACTAGGATGTCCGGTTATTGCTTTTAACAGGTTACTTGAACCGTCCCCCTCAGATCTTGATTAAGAAATCATCTCAAATGATCATTGAGTGTTTCCAGATGTTTGTTGACATGACACACACCTATGCTTATCTCTTGAAATCCTTCTCGGCTCAGTGCACTTCACTTCTCATCTTACTGGCTTGAATGCTATATAAGATGTCTGTCAAATTGCCATGATTTACCAGTTCTGCTCATTTATATTTTCCTTCAGTCTTTAAATTTCCCTTGTGTAAACTGAGCAAGATCCCTCTTACCTTAGGGGAAAGATTTTGTCAAATTGAAATATGTGTCTCCTTTGGGCTATAAAACTTATTTATGTTCCTTTGCAGTTATGTATTTCTTTCATAACTCTGAGTATAGAATATTCTACTAGGAGAAATGGAAAAGACACTCGTGGCACACACTGAAGGAGATTTCCTTGGAAGATTTGAATCATATTTTCGACCTGAGTGGCCCAGATGAAGATTTTTTTAGAGCCTTGTTTGAAGTGGAATGTGCAGGAGACACCAAAGGACCATTGACATATCAATGGGTCCATATAACACTTTTAACCAGGTTGATCAAAATCAACCCTGTGTTCACCTCCTTCTAAGTCATGTATTTCCATCTTTTTAGATGGGAGCACATGAAAATGCCTGAGGATTTGAAGAGATACTAGTTTGAAAGGAGGCCTTAGGTCTCTGGGAAGACCAGTTTTCAATGTCCCTTTTTATGCAATGAAGAGTTTTTTTCAAAAGAAATCCCTAAGGATTCATACATATTATATGACAAAACCTCCATTGACATAGTTCCTACCATCTCCAACAAAGTAAGTAAATTGGAGAAGAGGGTTAAATTCCTAGAAAATAAATATTAAGAAAATGTGCCCTTTCCATCATGTCCAAGATCGTAACCATCCTCGAGTAAGAGGAAGGGTGAAACACGCATTCATTCTCTTGTAATCATCTCGGATGGAGAAGAGGACAAATCTATCTATGCTCATCATTCAATCGGGGTGGGAGGACCCATTTTGTAACCTATATTGATGAAGTTTTGGTGAGGAAATTTGTTGGGTGGAATTTTTTTGAATTCCTTGCCAACGCTCTAGGAATCTAAGTCCTCTACTTAACCAAGATAAAGCTGTCATGTATGCATGTGTGAGAAAGTGTGGATTTATGTGGTGGCCTTTCGGTCGGGATCTAATAGGGGCACTCCACTGACCCTATGGAAAAGCTAGCAATATATTGCTAGGGGAGGAATTTGTCTAAAGTGCGTGAAAGGGGAGTGAGAGAAGGAGTTGGATAACTAATGTTGCAGGTAGAAAATCATATTCCTACACACACACTAGTTAGAAACTTCAACACATGCATTTATGGGAAGAAACAACTCTGCAAATAGTAACAAGACCAAATAGAATTCACTGATCACCAAGTATCAAGAAACCCCTTAGTCAAAGAAAGATAGAAACTCATTATTCTTGTATTGATTGCTCAAATCAAAGTTGTACATAATGTGAGAATGGAAGAAATTGAGAAGTGGAGGAAAGTAGAAGAAAATTGGTTATCTCCTTTGCTTTCTCTAGGTACAATGCACTCTTGAGTTTACAAGATCAATCACCAACCCTTTACAATGGCATGAAGAATCCATTAAATATCTTACAAGAAACGGTTACAAATTCTTATTTGTTAGCAAGAAATGGTTTACAATATTTTCAATCATTAAGGTTCATTCAGATTCTTGATTCACGAAGAAAAGCCAATGGCGGGAAAAACAAGAATTTTCATAATGCATCCATTACACTCATTTTGTAACTTTTAATTTGAACCATTCATCTTGCCTCTGAAACTTTAAACCAGAGTCATCCACGTGGGATAAATTCATTGGAACGGCATGGAGGATGCCTTTTGCATTTTGTGACTTTATAGAGATTTGGCATTTTTTACATTTTTGGTCTACCCTTCCACTTTTGATATAATCCTGACATGTGGCTTCACTTGATTGGTGAAGGAATCACGGCTCGCTTTATGAATTTTAGCCCTTTTTACAAAAAGGCTCAAAACCTCAAAGTTCTCTCGCCAACCCACTTCCCCACTTTGACTTTCAACATGGGCACAAGTCCCTAGTGGAACTGTGGATCATTTTATGATTTTAACTCCACTTTTGGAAATAAAACCAAATTTCCAAAAGTGCTCCAATGACCTGCTTTCGCGCTTTATGAATTCTCATCTTTTATACAAAAAGGCTCAAAACCTCAAATTTCTCTGCCGACCCACTTCCCCGCTTTGACTTTCAATGCGGGCTCAACATTTGACTTTTTCCTTGGTGTGGGCGAGGTTGTGGGTCACTTTTTAACTTTAAGCCCCTTTAATGAAAAAAAGACTCAAATTCTCAAATCTCCCCGATGGCCTCGCTTCCCCACCTTGACTTTCTATTCAGGCTTAATATTTGACTTTCTCCCTTTTGTTTGGTGGGGTCGTATATCTAACCTTAGACACGTGGAGAGCTGGCACTCATTTGGAACCCGCTTTGGATTTTTCCTTTGAAGTTGCGTCAAGCTGACACGTGGAGAGCTCCACTAGTTATTTTATACTTAGCCGATTCGGGCTTACTTCCCACTTGACTTATGTTGACCTCTAGACACGTGGAGAACTAGCACTCATTTGAAGATTGGCCCTTTGGTTTCATTATTGAAATTACACCGTTGAGGCACGTGGAGGCTTCCGCCGACCCGCTCATACTTAGTCAATTTAAGCAATTGGCTATGTCCCCTTTTTTGGACTTGGGACACATGGAGGATTGGCGTAAGTTTGAGAACTGCCCCTAGCTTCGACCCTTGAAATTACGTCGATGAAGCACATGGTGCCATCCATTGAACCTTCCATACTTAGCTGATTTGGGCTTGTTTTGTCTTCATTTTGGACCCTGGACACATGGAAAGCCTGCACTTATTTGTGGATCGTCCTTGGGCCCTGCCCTTAGAGTTGTGTCATTTGGACATGTGGAGGCTTTTTTATTGCTTGAAACATGGCCATGCCGCATCTAATTAGAGATATCCATGTACTACTCATGGATGCTGGGGGAAAAATAACGGGAAGATATGCCCATCATTCTTAACTGGGGAAGAAATAAATAGAAGAGGAAAAACTCCACCTGTACGCCTGAATTTCTAATTGTTCTCCATGGAATAGAAAATAGAAAACAATACCAAGCTTGACGTGATCCAATACTCCATGGTACTGACTCAAAATTTTTGAAACTTGACTTCAAAAAGAGGGGAATTTTGAGGATGACAACAACTGGCTCTAGCTTGGGGACATGACATGGACTGAGCATAGTGAAGACATGACATGGGAATCCAGAATCTCAATCTTTAGACCCTATAATTGTTGACCAAGACTTTATCCATTGGGCCTTGCAGAGTCATGTACAAATTCAAGAAAGAAAGATCAGAAGAAGGAAACACACAAGCACACAATGGGAAGGAAACACATGACATGTAACATAAGGGGAAACAAAACCACACAATGGAAAGGGAAACACACCTATGGTACAAGGCGGGGAACAACCCACTTTCACTGATGATACAATTTCAAGTATTTCCCACTTCGAGGCAATTCCAATGGCGTTCCATCCAAATATGAGAGAAGAAAAGCGTTCTCACCGCAAGCTTCATGAATCTGGAATGGGTCGAGCCATAATGAATCAAACTTTCCATGGTTGCCTTTTGGTTCTCTTCTCTTGTCCCATAGTAGGATGAAGTCTCCAACTTTGAATTCTCTTTCCTTGGCCTTCTTATCAAAAATCTTCTTTACTTTCAATTGGTGCTCCTTAATGTGATCCACCACTTGGAGTCTATTTTCTTCCAACTTCTCAAGAAAGAGGATCCTCTTGTCAATGGAATCCTTGTACTGACCATCTTCTATTACCTGTAACATCTTGAGAGCTAGCATCTCGATCATGAGAGGAATTTTTGCTTCGACTCCATACAACAGTTGGAATGGTGACATACCTATTTCTTTCTTAGGAGTGATCCTATCCGCCCACAATGCGTCGTAAACCTTTTATGCCAATTCCTTTGATTCTCATTTACAATCTTACGTGATAATGGTCACAATGTTCTTGTTGCTTGATTTGGCATGTCTGTTTCCTTATGGATAGTGGTCAGAAGAATGAGATAAGGAGATTTTGTAGCTCGAGAAAAACTCACCAGCTCTTGAAGAGAAATAGGTAGCATTACCTGCTACAATCTTATGTGGCACTCCAAAACAGACTATGATATTCTCCTTGATGAAGTTGCATACTTGTTTTGATGTTGGCTTGTTTGGCCGGAATGGCTTCCACCCATTTGGTGAAGTAGTTTGTTGTTGTGAGTACATAGGTGTGCCCCACACTTGAGTGAGGGTTTAGAACACCAATGAAGTCTAGCCCCACTATTGAAATGGTTCTTCAATAACCATAGGCCTGAGTGGTAATGCAGCGAGTTATGGTCTTCTAACGAATTGTTGGCATGCTTTGCATTTAGAAACCCAATCTTGAGTGTCTACAAAGATGGTGGGCCAATAATACCTTCCTCAAAGGATATTGTGTGTAGTGACCATTACTGAAAAATGTCCACCACATGCTTGGTCATGGTATGCTTTAAGAAACTTTTCTTGTTGCTCTTTATCTACGCACCTGAGGAAACAACCATCTAGGCCTCTTTTGTAAAGTGCATGATTCCAGATTACAAATTTAGTTGCCTTCAGCTTGAGTGTTATCCTTTTCTTGTAATCAATATGGGGAGGGAATTATCCATAAGTCAAGTAATAGGAAATATCAGCATACCACTCATCAGTAGTGGTGACAAAGAGAACCTGTGGGTTGTCTTCTGAACAAGTTGAGCAAGCACATTTTTTTTTGCCATGTTGAACTTTGAGTGTTTCATCTTCAGCAATCAACTTGCACAATCCATTTCCCCTTGCCAGATTGGAGGGTTGAATCTCCAAGTCACATTCTTGAGGTTTTACAATCCAATTTCCTCTCTTAGCTCCGGGATCCTATTGTGTCAAGATGGACTTGATTACACTGCCAGGGGACCATCACCACCATATGGGAATTGAGGATGTAAAACCTGAATTATTTTACAACCTTGACCACTACATAGACATGCTTCTCCAATTGGTTGTATTTTAGCTCATGATTTTTCAAAGGAAAACTCATGAAAGAAATAGGTGCTTCCACACCTTCATCATTTTTCTGAACAAGAACGACAGAGAGTGTATGTTTTGATGCATAACAATACATGATGAATTCTTTGTAAAATCAAGATACAAGAGTCATAGCCTTGCAATGGATTTCTTGATCTCTTTGAATGTTGTCTTTCCTTCATTGTTCCATTTAAATTTTTCTTGTGGTTTCATCATGGAAGTGATGTGCTTCATCAACTCAGCAAACTCAGGCACAAAACAATGAAGAAAGTTCACCTTT
This sequence comes from Taxus wallichiana var. yunnanensis, assembly GCA_018340775.1. Classification (NCBI taxonomy): domain Eukaryota; kingdom Viridiplantae; phylum Streptophyta; class Pinopsida; order Cupressales; family Taxaceae; genus Taxus; species Taxus wallichiana. Next base: position 453,350,377 of record CM031235.1, on the reverse strand, counting down.
CCAAAGAAGGAATGAACTCCTTTCTTGCTTGTGGATAGGGCTAGTGCTTTAATGGATCTAATCTTCTTAGGATCAATGTGTGCTCCATGTTTATTCACAATGTGCCCTAATAAATTTCCTTTTGTGACTCCAAAAATGCACTTTTTGGATTTAATGATATGACATGTTTCCTACACCTTACAAGTACTTTCCAAGTTATAGATATGATCTCCCCTCTTCTTTGAAAATATTGTGAGATCATCAAGATATATGACAATGCAATGCTTCAGATATTTGAAGGCTAAATCCATTACCCTTTGGAATGTAGCTCCCGTGATTGATTAGGCCAAAACGCAATCTACTGTAGGCAAAAGTGCCCCAAGGTGTTGTAAAGGTTGTCTTGGTGTGGTCCTCCTCTACCACTTTGATTTGATTATATCCTGAGAATCCATCAAGTAATGAAATAATTTTAGATCTAGTGACTACTTGCAAGATATGGTCCATGATAGGAAGAGGATAATTGTCCTTTAGTGATTCCTGGTTCAAGTTACGAAAATCTACACATATCCTTATTTCACCATTCTTCTTCCACACTGAACAATGTTAGCCACCCACGTTGAATGGTGGATGGGAAAGATGATCCTTACATTAAGCATCTTTGTTACCTCCTCCTTGATGGTATCAACAATCTTTGGGTTGTACGGCCTTTGTTTCTTCCTAAAGGGCTTAACACCCTGCTTCAAAGGAATTGAGTGATGCATTTCCTTTGGCTAGAAGGATTTGAGTTCATCATAAGAGTAGGCCAAGACATCTGAGTATTTCTTGAGTAATGCAACAAACCTTCTTTTTTCTTCAAGTGAGCAAAATTTTCCAATATTGACCATCCTTGGCTCCTTCGAGGTACTAATGTTTTCTTTATCAAAATCAGCTAGGCACCAAGAATATTTCTTTTCTTTCTCTTGAATGAATCTGTCATGTTTGTCAAAGAGGTCTTCTAAAGAGACTAGGCCTTTGGGAATTTTTTTCCCTTTCAATTTGATTACTCCCTCATCATCAATCCCTTCAATTCCTTCTTTCTCTTCTTTGGGTGCTACTTCTGGTGTGGATTTTCACCTCCTTCAAAGAAGAGATTATTGAAATTATCCCTTTGCTTTAAAAAGGATAGAATTTGATTATAATCATTGAAGACTTGCCAATGATTTGCATTATTTGGTACACTAGGCCTAAATACCATTTCAATGGTCACTTTTTATTTACCAAAAGAAGGATGAGGTGTCACTAGGGAAGCTGACACTACAAGAGAATTAACCTTTTCATTTTTTTCCCTTGGAATAGCTTCAATGGAAAATACATCAAAAGATTCAATGCAATCCCACACTCTGTTTCTGTAATGTCAGAGTCTTGGATTCTTCACCTGATATTGTTAGCGGACCTTCTTTACTATAACCTCGACATCTCAATTTTTGATTCCCATGTCCTCTACTGCACTCATGCCTAAGATGAATTCTTCATACTCTGTAGTGTTATTTGTATTATCAAATTATAGCTTGTAGGAAAATGGGTACAAATCATTGGAAGGAGAGTACAATACTACACCAGCTCCCGAACCCACACTGGAATGAATACCATCAAATTCCATTGTCCAAATTTGATCTTCCTCTTCCTCCATGAGAAGTGACAAGTTATCCTCTATTTTTATGTGAGGAAGTAATTTCCTAGCCCACAATCTTAAAAGAGAATGTTTTTTTTTGAATCATCAAACTTTCGTACTATGAACTTCATCTTTCTTACTGGTAGAAACTTCTTCATCTTGCCTTTTACTAGGATAGTTGTAGATGACCAATCCATTTTTATCTCTCCACCCAAGTCTTTGTAGAAACTCCTACTCAATAGCATACCAAAGGATGTTGGGATGTATGTTACTAGTATGGTTAGGAGCACCTTCTTTTCTAGAAAATCAGTGAGTGCTACATGTGCATATTTGATTCTTCCTACCAATGGCACTTGTTTGCATTCCATTGAGTAGCAGGTGCCATTTATGTAACGAAGAGTTTGTTTCAAAAGAAATCCCTAAGGAGTCGTATATATTGTATGACAAAACCTCCATTGATACAAAGTGCTTACCATCTCTAAAAAAGTAGGAAATTTGGAGATGAGGGTTCAATTCCTGGAAAAGAAATAGGAAGAAAATGTGCCCTTTCCATCATGTCTAGTATCAACACCTTCCTCGAGCAAGAGGAAGGATGAAACACACATTCATTCTCTTGTCATCATCTTGGATGGAGAAGAGGACTAATCTATCTCTGCTCATCATTTGAGGGCAACACTTTCTTCATCTTGGGATAGCAGAGGGCAATTTGTAACTCAGCTATCTACATGTTTGATTCATTGTGCCCCTCGTTCTAAACGGAACTTTGAGGTCCTCAACCAATTCCTTCTCTAATGGAAAATCCACCCTTCCTTAGGAAGTGGGAAATAAGAACCAATTCAAAACCTCATATTTTTCCCAGTCACCAACCTACAACATCTGCCCCTCTCAACACTTCAAACACCCCTCTTCGAGTAATCCCGGCACGTCGAATCTTCACAAGGGAAAGGGGAAAACAACTTTCTTTTTAGGTGGTATGGACCTCCTGGATTGGGTATCATCCTATCAAAAGAAAGTTGAGCTTAAGGAGATTATGGGTTGTCCTAGGATGACTTTGGAGTCATTAATGGGTATGGGGATGTCCAGGGACCTGGCAAGGTTGATTATCTTTATACAAACAACATGGGGCACCGATGAGTTTGTACCTAGGAAGAAAAAACTTTTGAATAGACTTCCCCTGCTGAGGGGAAGCTATGAAGTAGGATTAAAGGATGTTTGAGTACTATTTTCTTTCCACTATTTTGATCTCTGATGTATGTACATCTATTTTTTTCATGGGAAAGGGCCCCTATAGAACAAAGTGTGTCGGTTTTACGCGGGTGCCCGAGTAATTCTGATTTCAAGATGACAAATTTCACACTTTTCTGGTTCACAAATTTGAGCCCCACAATATCTCAAAAGCACTTCATAGATAAAAATGATGAAAGATCATCAAATTAGCAATAAAATATGAATACATTCACATCCCCCAAGGTCCTTTATTTAGAATAATAGCATTAATGGTAGCAGAATTAAATGCATTGCTTTACAACCGTTAACTCTATTTTTGCAATTTCAAATTTGGGTCGTCCACATGGAAAATATCTAAGTTTAGGCGGGATTGGGGGCCTTTCGCATTTTATGCCACTCAGAAGAATTGTGTGCTTTTAAAAATTCTAGCCCGCCCACCCGCTTTCAATATAGGTTTAACACATGGCTTTCATAGGGCGCCATTGTGAGTCACGGATTATTTTTACACCTTTTTACCTTTTCAAAACAAATCTAAAAATTCTAGAATACCTCTAGTAACCCACCTTCCCGTCTTTGATGTAAACTCAACACGTGGCTTTATTTGGGCACTTGCGGGATCGTGCTTCACTTTTATACCATACTCCACTTTTCAAAACAAGGCTTAAAAGTTCCAAAGTCTTCTAGTGACCCGCCTTCCCGATTTTAACTTAAAAAACATCCACATGTCCATTTGTGGGATTTAGGCATTTATTTTACACTTTTACGCCTTTCACCATAATGCTTCAAAATTCCAAAAGGGCCCGCCTTCCCACAACCGCTCATCTTATGACACGTGTACATCTTCGGGGTCAAAGTAAGAAATTTTCTTTGCCACTTCATATTGTTGAATAGCCAATTAGAAATTATTAGAGCCATGGGACCAATTTGGCATTTTTACAAATGTAACAAAAGTGACAAGTTCACCAAATAGACCCGCCATGCCGCATCCAATTAAAGATGACCACATGTCTGCGGATGCTAGGACAAAAATAACAAAGAAGGCACGATCATGGAAAATAAAAGAAGGGAAAAACCCACCATTTATGACCAAACAACCAACAAAGCTTGCACGGAAAGATAAACGTAATCGACACAAAGCTCAATGTGATTCATGCTCATAGAAAAAGGTTTAACGACGAAAACTTGATAGATATAAAACTTCATGCATCCACATAGGAAGACATATTATTTCAAACCACATAGATTAATATAAAAATTGGCCCAAAAGGGATGAGGTTAAAATCGACAACCAATAAGCCCGAGGACGATGATGAATAGTGCATTTTTGTAACCGCATTTGAACAATTTGGGAGAGAGAATGAGCTAAAAATGGTTATTAAGAGGGTAATTGAGTGAGAGAAAGTGATAGCTTATTTGATTAGACACAAGAGGCCCACACAAGTAGAGGTGAGTCCCCAATTTATTTGTTTTTGATGAATTTTTCTAGTTTTTGGGTTTGTTCACTTGTTTGTCACGTATGAAGGTTTTTTTAAGTTAGTAGGAATCGTTAGCGATTCACAATGATTGTCGATGATTCACCGAATTTCGATGATTCAAGTGAATAGCTAGAGATTAGTTTGATCTAGCTATAACTGATGTTTTTGATGGAAACCTATGTTTTAGATAGAATTTTTGGATGTTGGTGATAGTGAAATGTGTTCTAATGTGGGTTTTTGTATGTAGGTGGATGCAAAGTTAACTCTTCAAGACAGGATCCCATTGATTTTAGAGTAGGTGTGCGAAGACATGATAAATGATGATTGGGTCCATGTAGAGGCAGTGGGTTTTGTGGGCATGAGGAATTACATGCGGGTTCATAGATGTTGGGGTTTATTGTTAGTGTTGATAGAGAGGTGGAATCCTGCCACCTTTACTTTATAGTTATTGATAGGAGAGATTAATATTTCAATGGAGGATACCAGAAAGATCATGAGATTTTTAGTTCGTGGAGTGGGTATTTACATTATTAATGAGTTTGAGAGAGAGGGTGTTATGAGGAGGTTGTATGGGGATGAGGTAGATGATGTGAAGTAGTCATCAAGATCTTTCACTTATCAATATTTATATTTTCCATCGAGAGAGGGGTGTACATAGATGATGATGATGATGGATATTTCATGTTTTTTCCTCCCTTGATTCTAGAGGAGGTAGGTTCCCGTGGATGATGACATGAGTAGTGGTGAGATGATGGAGCATCAGACTATCTTTGAGTGGGCACCAACACTATTAGCATAAACATATAGAGAGTTGTGGGCTTGGAAAGTCCACAAGAGGTTTGGTATTGATGTGGCATTCTTGTTACATTGTTAGGCATACGAGCATGCAACCATTACTTGTCCACTAGTTTCACCATGGGGTGGAGTGAGTGATAGGCATGTTGGTTTTATGAGATGGAGGGAGGATAAGTATCGGGCATAGAAGATGAGGATGGTGGTTGCTTTGATATGGAGGGCTTATCTAGATTATCTTGAGCATCCAGGATATGAGGACGAGCTTGTTGGGACACAACAATATTTGTGGGTATATGATAGGAAAGGAGGGGAATATGAGATGGTTAGATTTAGCTTTGTTAGATGGAAATTTGGTTACATACATGATGTACCTAAGGAGCTAGTACCTTATAGATGAGAGGAGGGAGATACAAAGACTCCCAAGGAAGTTGTAGGCATCCGTTTGTGATAGTAGAGGAGCAAGGGGATATGGTTCTAGATGAGGATGGGGAATTAGTTCCTATTGATGATGTTGGGGTGATTTATGACTACACTTAGTAGTGGACGAGGGTGTATGCGGAGTTTGAGAGGAACCGATTGATTTAGATAGGGAGGAGGATGCATGTTCGGGTAGAGGGGGTACATGAGGTGGTAAATTTTAGTGATGATGAGGATGAGGGAGACCCTGGCATCTGTAGTGAAACAATTGACAACTAAGAAGGCCACATTGGAGGTTGAGAGGGATAGTCGAGGAGAGAGAGATGATTTAGTTGGGGTGAGGGATACATTGATTGTTAGAGAGATATAATGTCATCACTAAGCGAGATGGACTTGAAGAACATTTGGCATAGGCGGTAGTATATCGATATCGGTATTATCAAAGAAGTGGGATACTTTGAGGAAGGCCCTAGGAATTACAAGATCTTCTATATTAGGTGTAGACTTGACAACTCATGTGTAAAATAGAAGTCAGATGGGGGAACATGGTATCATTAGTGCTACTCACTATCTTTCCTTGCATGTAGAGTTTGCATACTATAAGGATAAGGTTATACATAACTTTCCTAATGTTGTATTATATGCGGATCATATAGCGCAGCGAGGAAGTGCTCGGTGAGAGTGTAAGGAGTGTAGGTCACCCACCTTAGGGGCTGGATGGAGGATTTGGTGGTGGTGGGGGCCGTCGGGAGGTGATGGGAGTGATATTTGTGTCGAAGTAAGTTCTTAGGAGGTGTCCAGCTTTATTAGAGAGTGATTATGTGTATTTGGATTGTGGATTTTGATATGTATACGACTCTTTGTGAAGCCTTGATATATATGATTTACGAGACTCTTTTGATGATGTATTTGAGACTTTGATTATATATATATGATGATGTGGTTTGTGATTTGGATTATATTGATTATGATATATGGGTTTTAATGTTTTCTTTAATTGATGTGTCTATGAGTTTTTAAATATGGAAAATGTGAATTTATGATTAAATGTTAAATGTGATTTGGATGATGATGTATGATGTGACTTAATATGTGATTAAAAATGTTAATAAAATTGTGTTCTATCTTTTTGAAGTAGGAGTAAAAATGGAATGATTGATTTTGATATGGATTTGATACATACGTGATGGGTATAGAAATGTGAAAGAACTTACACTTTTAGCCTTTAATAATGTTAACACAAGACTATCAATGGGTAGTGATATATTGGACCTCAGTTATATAGGTGAAATGATTAGATGTACCTTCATAGGACATGAAAGGGGTTTGACATGTATAGGTCATGTGGGAAAGAGGGTTCTCCTATCAACAATTTCATAAAGAAATTCCCCAAATTTTACATATTTTAATCATTTTTGACACAAACTAATTGATGTGGGAATTTTTCTTTAATGGGAAAGTTGATCAATGTGGGAAGCTTTCCTAGGATGATTTTGATATTTTGACTTTTTGAAGGCTAATCAATGCGGGAATAATTTTTACATAAGTATCCATCCTTCGAGGGAGTGGTATACAATTTTGAATTTTATTTATATAGATAGTCGTCCTTCGAGGGATCGATCTATGATTTTTATAGGTAGTTGTTCTTCTAGGGATTAGTATACTCTTCTTTTGATATTTTTAATATATTTTTGAATAGCTACCCTTCGAGGATCAGTCCATTATTTTTTACAAGAAGCATACATGGATATTTTAAAATTTAATTTTGAGCTGAGGAAAACCCTAATATACCGTCTTAAGAAGGGGAAAATATGTGTACATGACCTACACATACGTGCCTTGTGACATGTTTTCAATTGGTGAAAGGTTAGATGGATGAAATGAATACAAGGTTCCTCCTAAGGAGGAGCTTGTCTAGGTGAAAGATGCGATGAATAGATTCGTGGTGCTCATCTTTAAGGTTTTTAAGGAAAGTGATAGAAAACCACATGCTTTCGAATCATTATGATGAGAAAATGACTTGTAGTGACATTTTGATTTTCCTTGAGTACAAGATCACCAATTTTGAAGTCACATTCTTTTACATGTTTATTATATGCACATTTGACATGTTCTTGATATACTTGATGATGTTCAAGGGCCATTAGGAATTTTTCATCTAATAATTCTAGTTGTGCAAGATGGTCTTGTTGATATTATTCATCGGGGATAAAGTATTTGAGTGATACATGAAGTGATGGGATTTGAAATTCAAAGGGTAAAAGCTGCCTCTAAGTCGTAGACTAGTGAAAATACATAGCAACTATAGGGGTACGGATGCTGGTTTGATAATCCCAAAGAGAAAACGGGATTTGGAGATGCCAATTCCTATCAGCGTCGTCTATTATTTTCACAAGAATTTTAGTAAGTGTTTTTTTATGGGATTTTACTGTCCATTTTCTTGGGGATAGTATGGTGATGAAAAGATGAGTTTAATTTTGAAAGCATCACGATCTTCTTAACATCCTTGTTCTTGAAGTATTTTCCATTATCTGTGAAAATTTTATGAGGAACACCAAACGACATATGATGTATTGATAAATGAAGTTGACGATTTGATTTTCTTTAGTTGAATTCAAGGGAATAACCTTGACCCATTTTGTGAAATATTCAATGGCTATGATAATTGAATGATGTTATTGGGATGATTTTGGATTGACAGTGCCAATGAGGTCTAACCCCCATTGTGAGAAAGGCCATAAATAATGAGTAGGTTGTAGGGCTTGACTAGGAACATGGATGAGGTCAGAGTGTTGTTAGAATTTGACACACTTCTTGACATATGCACAACAATCTTGATTGATAGTAGGAAAATAGTAACCGAGTCGTAAGACATGTTTAGCAACAATGTTACCACTGAAATGTCCACCACATATGTTGTCATGGACTTCTTGGATTGCTTTGATAGATTCATGAGACTTAAGACACCTTAATAGGAGGCCATCAAAGCCACATTTATACAAGATACCACCTATGATGACAAAGTGAGAGGTGCATTGAAGAAATGATATTTTAACATTTTGTGATAAATCGAGGGGATTTTAGATTCAAAAAGGTAGTTGAATATTTGAGAATACCATAGATCATTTGGATGATTGTCAACAATGTCGATAGGAGGGAGTTCATTTTGATGTGAGGGGTGATCTAATATTTGAATGACCACAGATAGTTTGGGATTATCTATTGATTCTTTGGTTTGTAAGGGGATGAGGGCTCCTAAAGAAGCCATTGTATTTGTAAATTTGTTGGAAGACCATGGAATTGTTTGGATAGTGTAATGATCGAAGGATCCAAGGAGAAAATCAATATTGGCTTTATACTTTTGTAAGATTTCATTTTTACAATAATACTATTTTTTTACTTGATTGATAACAAGATGTGAGTCTAAATAGATTTCCAAGATATGAACACCTAATAGGATAGCGGTTGTAAGACCCATAATTAAAGCTTTGTATTCTTCCATGTTATTAGTACATTCAAAGTTAAGTTTAAATGATAGTGGAATAGGAATCCCCTAGGGAGGTATGATGACAACATCATCCACTCCCCTTGTGTAATTTATATAGGGAGGTATGATAACAACATCATCCACTCCCCCTTGCTGTAATTTATATCCATGAAAGAAGAGGGTCATTTTAATAGGAATGAATTCATGTTCATCAATAGTGTTCATAGATTCATCAGGAAATTATTTGTGAGGAAGATAAGTGTCAGGAAGGGGTGCTTCAGAAAGAAGTTGGTCTACGATGGCTTGGCCTTTAATAGATTTTTGTGATATGAATTCAAGATAAAAATTGGTCATAATCATGAGCCACCGAGTTATACGGTCACTATGGTATGGTTTAGAGTGCATGGTTTTGAGTGGGTTAAAGTTGGTGACAACGAAAGTTTTTTTATTAAGAAGACAATTTTTTAGTTTAGAGGTTGCAAAGTATATAGACAACATAATTTTTCAGATTCAAGTGTAATGCATTTCATATTCGTGGAGAGTATGGATTATGTAATAAATGACTTTTTCATGGCATTTATCATCTCGATGAGCGAGCATAGCTCCTAAAGCATGATTTGTGGAATATATATAGAGATATAAGGGTCCTTTCCCATGCGAGGAGGTGTGAGCATGGATCGTGATAAGAGATAATGTTTGAGCTCATCAAAATCCTTTTGACAATTAAGATCCCATCTGAAGTCAACATATTTATGAAGGAGGTGGTGGAATGGTTGAAAATGGTCTGAGAGTTGAGATATGAAATGTCGGATAGACTGTAATTTACCTTGAAGGATACACAGTTGTTTGAGGTTTGATGGAGGAGGCATTTCAATGATTGCTTTAATTTTGGTCAGATATACTTCAATATTAAAGGGCCAAAGGTAACTTATTTCAACCATTCTACTTAGGTTGAATCGAATGTAATGTTTCAAGAAAGAATTGGAAGAGAGAACTCGCTTTGGTGATATTCTTGTTTGATTTGTGCATGTAAGAGATTATTAGATCTAGGGTTGAATGATAAGACAATAATAACTTATTTATGAGAATTTGAGTGACTTGTGATGTTTCTCATGAATTATCTTCCTCTGAAATCATATGAACATCGTGTTTTAAATAAATACTTGTAACTCTGTGCATATGTTAATAAGGAGTTGATATTAGTGAAAATTATTACTTTGGAACAATGCATAACTATGAACGATATGTTCTCTCGACTTAGATTATATATTTTGAGTAGTCAAGCACAAGAATCAATAAATTACTATAGCCATCTATAGGGATATGTTTCTTGTGTCAGGTTGTGAAGCTAGAATGAGTATTTGAGTATTAGTATAATGATCTTGAATGATTCTTGTCAAGAACTAACTGGATGCCTATTTCAGGGGTATAATTTATGACTGTGGTGAACACTTTATAGGGATTTTTGAGCATAGGAGAATATCATGATATCAAACCCTAAAGGTATGCATTTTGGTGTAAAATTCTTGTATGTTTAACTAAGAGTGGACTATGTCTATGAAGATAAGAGATGGGTTTTTACACCTAACTTAATCTATGTGAATGTGCATAAGAATTATTGAGGACCAAATGAATGTTGAGAAAGTTTGTGAATAAAGACTAGAAGTGTAAGAAACATATTTTTTCCCTTTCTTGCATGTCAAGGTTTTAGTTAACTCCCTAAACTAAAATTGAGCTTTTAAAAGAGGATCAAAGAAAAAATATTATTTGACACAATAATCCACAAGGAAAAGGATTGGAATCATTGATTATAGAATGAGAATGAGTTTCTTGAACAAACAATGCAACCATACTTTCAAATGAAACCCTAACTTTGCAAACCACTTGATAAGTGTGCTTACAATGTGCGTATTAGCTTTGTATAGTTAAAATATTAACTCGAGAAAATTTATACTCTATTTGGATGGTCTCTACTAAAATAGGAAGAAAGAAGAGGGTGTAAATATACTTCATGAGAAATTTGAACTCTTGACTCAGGGTTTTGTAGAAGATAATAAAAAGAAATCCTCTCGGGCCTGTAACCCACTCAGTTAGGGTTTCATAAGAAAAGGCATGCCAAAATTCCTAGATAAGAAAATAAATCCTGAAACTTTGTAGAAACGAAGATGACATGGACCTAAAGCTTTTTCAATGAGAATTTTATAATTCCCTTGGTGAAATCTGCATATTTTCTTGACAGTCCATTAGAGCACAAAGTGTCATAGTAAAAGGCCTAATTCTAGGGGTCAGTTTACAAAGGAAGGATGTTCTATATCTTGAGTTCAATTTAGAGACTCACCACATAGATAAAACTTGATATTGGGTGCTATAATATCACCTTAATTTGTCTGGAGTTCATCTATGAAGAAAATTATGAGAGAAAATACTAATGAATTGACTCATGAAATTTTAGGTACCCTTCAGTGATGGAAGAGGGTATATAAATGTGAATTCATTTCCTCTTGGGTATGAGTAGTTTCTTCTATCCATTAGCCAACCAAAGTGCATAACCTTGAGAAGATAAAGGACAACCTAGATGAAGTTAGTTGCAATTGAAAGATAGAATCTTTTAGAATTAAATTTACTAGATGATCTAAGTTGTTTGAAAGTGTGTATGAGAAAAGTATGCAGATTGAATAACCATTGAAGGCAAGAGGCAAAATTTCATATTTGGTTCAATAAGCTAGATGAAGGACAATTTGAAAACTCATAGAAAGATGGTTGTTTCTCTGAAGATGACTCAGTGAAAGAGGTGTGTTTTGCATAGTTTAAGGTGATGGAGTAGAGTATAGGCCTTTGAGAAGCCATTCAGGGTAAAATATGATGAATTTTGCAGGTTCAAGCCATACTAGGCATGTTGAAAAGATCCTCATTTTTATAAAGTTTGAGTAGGATGATGAATTGTCTTTACAATCATATTTTAATAAATGTAAGTGTGTGAGGTGATTACATCACGTAAATTTACCAAGGCTTTGGTTGCGGTATGATATTGGAGACCCATTGTGGATAGTCAATGGGTATGATGAAATTAGTAGAAAGAAGACATTATAACTATTCTTTAATAAGGATATCCACATGGGGATGCATCCTAGAGATTTTGTTTGATGGGTTTGGAATTAGGATAAGTGATGATATTATGTACGATGATATTTGGGTCGATACCTGACATATCACTATATGACCAGAAATATCTTGACTATATTTGGATAAGAAATCAGTGAAGTCTTTTAATTCTTGTGGATTTAGGGATTGACTGACTTTAACTATGTAAGGTTCTTGAGGGGTTCCTAAGTTAACCTTGACAAAGGATTTGTTAAGGAGGGTTGATGGATCAAGTGGTGAGGATTTTTGAAGGAAATGGTCATCTTCTCCCATATGGGAGAGGATGTCTTGATTTTCACAGCATTGGAGGGTATTGATGGTGGGGAATCTTCTTCAATCATTTCTGGCCAAATGAGAGGAAGTTTCTTAGTTTCATGGTTGGATTGATAAGTTAAAGGACCTAAGGAAACCGTATTGACTAAAAAAATTAGGTGGGATGAAGATGGTGTCATTCATGTCTATAAGATCTTCATGTTTTGTTGATGGTGATGTCTCAAGTTCAGTGATACGTACAGATGTGGTTTGAGAATATGATGAAAGAACCAATAAGAAGATTGATCCAAGCCACGATCTCAAATGATAATAGCACACCACATTAGATTTGTAAAATATAAGAGCTAAAATACCATATATGGAAATACATCATAATCCATAATTCTCAATACATTACAATACAATTACTTGAATTACTCAATATGAAATATGTACATATATGAGGAGGGAAGTGCAACTACTACCTAAATCAATGGTGAAGAACTCACACTAACTGATATTGGTAGTTAAGTTAACTCCAAAAGACTAGTAAGCTAACTCCACATAACTGAGAAGCTAAATCAACACAACTAGTTTGTTGACTCCACACAACTAGTAAACCTAAGCAAGCTAACCCAACAAGTGTAGGGATAACACAAGTGTAAGTATTATCCTAATAAATAAATAAAATGATAAATAATAACCTACACCAACACAAGGCCTGATGAGGTACCCACGTCTGATAATCGGTAAAATTGGACACCGTAAGGTACCCAAAACCACTAATAATAAAGTAGAGAGAAAATCTCACTACAAGATATCCTCGAAGCTCGGATCTAAAAATTCGACAATGCGTAAGAAGTGTGGTGTGCACGGTGGTCCGAATCCACTTCTCAATCATAGAACTAAAAACAACCGACACTGGACTTCAACAAAATAGCTCCATATAAGGAGACTATCAATGGAGTTATGTCAAAAGTGAAAAAAATACCAAACATAATTCGATCAACTACTATAAATAGGTCTACCACGATCCAATAACAACCAAGGCAACAAGGTAAGGAGAGATTTTAGATCCAAATAAATAGGAGTGCCATGATCCAAGAAAAGCCAAGGTAACAAGGCAAGGAAATGAAACCCGAAGAAGCAATATCAACATGTAACAAGGCAAGGACACAAAACCCAAAGAATCAGTATCAACACCATACAAGGCAAGGACACGAAACCCAAAGAATCAGTATCAACACCATACCCTCCCATACTACTTGAATGGGTAGAGTGACACCACATATCTGTATGAGTTGCCAAAATCAACTACTTGAACACTGAAAAACTAACACTGGGCTTCACCAGAATAGCTCCCCCATAAGAGAGATTGTCAACATGCCAAAAATAAAGTGTTGAAAATATAGATCCAGAATATCTCAACAAAAAAGAGATATAAATGCATACACCCATAGATACAAGAATGCAACACCCAAAATTTGAGGACGTCGGGCTCAACCAAAATTGCATCCACAAGTGATTACAACACCCTCCCAAATTTGGAACTTTATAATTGAGTGTGTGTAAACATTACAATGAGAAAATTACCTTTTAAATTTGAAATATGTGTTTCAAAATGTCGCCAATGCGTAGATCTCAAAAAATACACAATGTCAAAACAAAGATCACCTTAATTCGAGCTACAGATCAAAACTTATGAGCTCTAGAAGGTTTTGCAATTAAAATAATATTTTAATGTTGATCTTTTTAAAAAGGTAAACGTGACACCCAAATGTCCAAAGGGTGAAAGAGTGCATCCACGAGATATAGGCTTACGACCAAAGGATAAAAGTCTACGCCCAAAACCTAAAATGTCCAGAGGGTAAATCATTGCATCCGAGGAGGGTAAACGTCAATATCCAATGGATAAAAGAATGTACCCAAAGGGTACGATCTACATCCAAAGTGGATAAAAGACTCGCATCCAAAACAAAATATTCGTAGAGGGTAAAATAATGTATCCGGAAGGTACACACTTATATCTAATGGATAAAAAAATGCACCCAGAGGGTACAAATCGTATGTCTAGTGGATAAAAGACGCATTTAGAACTAAAATATTCATAGGGTAAAAGAAAGCATCTGGAAGGCACACGTTTATATCCAATGGATAAAATAATGCACCTAGAGGGTACATATCTCGTGTCCAAAGTGGATAAAAGATCGCATCCAAAATAGAAATATCCCGAGGGTAAAAGAATGCATCTCGGAAGGTACACGCTTATATCCAATGGATAAAATAATTCACCCAGGAGGGTATATATTTGCATCCAGCTTGATAAAATACTGCATCCAAAACCAAAATATCCCGAGGGTGAAAGAATGCATCTCAGTAAGGTACATGCTTATATCCAATGGATAAAATAATGCACCCAGAGGGTACATATACTGGCATCCAAATTTGTCTGTCTCAAAACATGGTCGAGTTTACAATCAATTATAGGGTTTTGGCACCTTCCAAATCCAATGCCACACTCCGTTTTGCATAAAAATGCATGTTACAGAAAATTGCTAACAAATTTCAAATACATGAAAATAATAAACCCTTGCTTGCAAAGAAAAACTTACAGATGAATGTCTACATCATCTATTGCTTTGATACCATAAAATAAACGATAAGAAGATGATAATAGCACACCACATTAGATTTTCAAAACATAAGAGCTAAAATACCATATATGGAAATCCATCATAATATGTAATGCTCAATACATTACAAAACAATGACTTGAATTACTCAATAAGAAAGATGTACATATAGGAGGAGGGAAGTGCAATTACTACTAAACCAAAGTGGTGAAGAACTCCCACTAATTGATACTAGTAGTTAAGTTAACTCCAAAAGACTAGTAAGCTAACTCCACATAACTAAGAAGCTAAATCAACATAACTAGTAAGCTAACTCCACACAACTAGTACACCTAAGCAAGATAACTCAACAAGCGTAGGGCTAACACAAGTGTAATTATTATCCTAATAAATAAATAAAAGGATAAATAATAACCTACACTAACATATGATTCAACATAGGGCCTTTCATATCCTAGCCCATATTTTTCATGTGATTTGAGGGACTTTGTTAAAAAATAAAATCATGTATTCCTTGTTCATAGTGTATGAGTCCAAAACCTTTCCATGCATAGTGATGGAGGTAGATTTGAACGAAGGCGGATTGTATAAAGAATCAAAATCAGATTTAAAGGGCATGGCATGGTGTTTACGATTATATTGCAAAGAGGGATGGTCAATCCCCCTGTAGAAGAGGTTGATTTTTAGATAGGCAGGGCCGTAGGAGATAACGTCTCCAACGTCAGGCTCATACAATGGTTATTTTTATGGTCTTCCATATATCTTAGGTGTAGGAAGTGAGAGGAGATGGTACTCCCCCAATGAAAGACGTTCTATAAATTTCCTGAGAGAGGAGCCATCGGTTAATTTGGATGATGGAATGGATCTGTTGTTGGATGCTTCGTCGGAGGATTTTGATTTTGGGATGAGGACTTCGTTTGGATGGTATGTCATATTACAATTGGAAAAAGGATTAGGATCTCCCGAGAGCTGTGAATGTCTTACCTTTGTATTCATATTTAAGACATTGGTGAAGCATTGAAGGGACACAACGCATGGTGCATATCCAAGGTCATCCTAATAACATATTATATTGGAACTCTCCCTCTATGATATAGAAGAGTTTGGGTAGGGTTTTGATGCCAACTTTAAGAGGCAAGATGATAATACCTAATGTGGGCGCGATTGTATTGTTGAAATCTTGAAGGAGGACTAGTGTTTGAGAGATGACAATATTTGGTAACTTCAGATTTGGTTGAAGGTGATGGATGAGATGATGTTTATTATGGCACCCCCATCAATCATGACCCTCTTGATGAGGACATCATTGATTTGAGTGGTAATGAAGAGAGGTAAGTCATGATCCTCAAGCCGAAGTGATGGTATTTTAGTAGAGTCAAAGGAAATAGTTGAGGATGTTTTGAGAGAACCTACAAAGTCTATGAAAGAGTGGGGATCATTTGTAGGTACTGATATAGAATGGAGGGATTTGATCATTTCTTGTTTGTGTGAGGGTGATGTTTGAACTAGCTCATAAAGTGACATTTTAATAGGATCTTGGTGTAATTGTTTAATGATTACTTTTGTACTATAGTGGAGGATGAAGGTGTAGTGAGAATGGAGATTTTAGTATTTGATTGTGATGTTTGGTTGGATATTTCAAGGGCTAGAGGGATGGAAACCTTAGGTTTATCTTTGGATGAGGAAGAGGTGAGCTTGGGAGGTGGTGGGATAATGACGAAGGTTTTTGGTTTATTTTGTTCTAAAGGATTGGATTCATGGGTATGAGCTTGAGTAGTAATGTGAACAACATCAATATCATGAGGAAGGAACTCGCTTAAGTATTCTTCAATAGTAGGGGAGATGATGTTGTAGGTGTTGGGTGAGGTTTCTTATATATATATAAATGAAGGGAGGAGTCATTTATCTTCAAGCTTTTTAATGGTTACGTGAAAGGATTTAAATTATTCTACAGAGTGTCCAGGTATCTGATGGTAGTAAAATAAGGCTTCAAAATTATACCAGAAGGTTTCAAGTCTTGAGTGTTGGATGGTTTAAGGGGAGGTAACACTATGAGTGATTGTTGAAGCAGTTTTTCTAGAATAGCTGCATAATGTCCTTTTGATGCGGAGGTTAAAGGCAACGATGTTTCTTTTGATTTAGTAGTCATGGGAGGCATTTCCTTTGGTGTGGGTTATTTGGTGGTTTGTCGATGAGTAGTTTTTGATTTTATGATGGTGATAGGTGACATGAACAAGGGATGTGACACTAGGATAGAGGGCTGATGTTTGTTTATTTGTGTACGAGTTGTGGAATGCTTTATAATTGTGACATTTTTTGATCCGAAAATAATCAGATTATTACTACCTGATCTCGGACCCCTGTAGGCTTTAATTATCTACCGATAATTTACTCCTTTTAAGTAATCAATTTAAAAATAATGCAAGACAATAATGACAATTGCACACAGATTGATTACGGAGTTCGGCAATTGCCTACGTCTCCGGGTTCATGGTCGAACCGTTCCACTAGTCAAAACTTGTAAGTTACAATAGTACTTTCACAAGAAAACCTAATGGAAACTATTTAAACTTGCTTAGAAGAATAACCAGACCTTCGGACGACAAGGGTGAAAAATAGCACCCGACTTCCACCTTCCTGGCGTACAATCTCCTTTGGCTGTGATCGGCCTTCCCGACGCAAACAATGCAAAGCTAGCACTCCGGTCGACAATCCAGGATTTGCAAGTAATTGGTGTGGCTCAATGGGCCTATTGGGTAGTTTATAATTTACTCCCAATCACAAATATTTCATCTAATATTGCCTAAAATAATAGGCCAATAGACAATACCTGTTGACACATCCCACAAATAAGCTTAACAAATAATAAGCTTGGGATCGGTGTCTCCATTGCACCGGTGTGTGTCCACAACAAGCTTAACAAATAATAAGCTTGAGTTGTGTCCACTGCATTCTGCGCTCTAGCAATGAGCTTCTCCATTGCGCCGGTGTGTGTCCATTACAATAGAATGGGTTCCCTATTTATACAAAAATAGGGCCCTTAAAATATGCATTTAACATCATCCTTAGGCTAATATTAGCCTTACCCGTACATAGAAATTGGGATAAAAATTCCCAATAATGGGCGGATTGCATAGGAAATGGGATTAATACCCATTTTAGCTGATTAGCATGTTTAATGGGATTAAATCCCTTATTTGGTGGAATGATAAGGTTTTAGGCTTTAATAAGCCTCTTCCCACACAAATAAAGTGGTCAAAGGGACCACGTAAGCTTAACCACCCCCATTTAATTCTCCTCTCCACGTGGATTTCCACGCATGGAATAAGCATCGCCCTACAACACTGCTTCACCTTCTTCCACATGGAATTTGGAAAATATGGCGGTTTATGTGGGTTTGCGGTTAGCCATGGTTTAATACTAATGTATAAACATTAATATATAGCCGTTTGACATATATGCATGGCATTTGGAAAGTGGACTTACCAAGTAATTATAATTTCACCCATACAATGTGGCATAGAAATAAATTAACTCGGTAATTAGCATATATTCCACTTGTCGTCTCCCAATAGGCAAATCGAGAAAATTTGACGAGTGGTGGCAAGCCACATGTCACAGTGTGATTCGGTCCAATATTGACCAGTTGACTAGAGTTGACTTTCCCGTTGTCTAAACTTTGACCAAACATATCTAGAGCTCCCGATGTCCATTTGTCGCGTTCTCACAGTCGTTGGAAAGCTCTCGAGATGATCTTCTACACTGACACCATTTAGGGATGTTTAGGGAACTTTCAAAAATGATCCCCTAATCACACCTCCCCACTGAGAAAAGCTTTTTGTCCCAAAAAGCTTCCATACTGTCCTGAATCTAGAAAACTCTGCTGCCACCTCGGAAGTGCTATTATAGTAGACCCTTGGGTCTTCTCCTCCAACCTTCTCACTTTGACAACTCTGCTCCGATCCTGGGACCTATGGGTTATGGGCCCACGATGCTTCTGTTGTGCCACTTTGATATCCGAAGAAGACCTCCACGCCTCCACTTTATGGTGCTAAGTTTCTGAATGAAACCTCAACGCTCCTTCTGTGCGGTGCTAAGCTTCTTGATATCTGACAACAAGGATCTTCTTTGACTCTATAACATAGCTCCTGGCTCCGAGTTGATTCCGCAGAATCAACTAGTTTGAAGGAACTCCATGTTACGTAGAGCTTTGATTGATCCGATGTCGGTGATGGACAATGCCTTGTCCCTTTATAGACCTCAACACCTCCGATGCATGATGCTAAGCCTCTTTCAAGACCTCGAGCCTCTGATGCACGATGCTAAGTCTGTTACAGACCTCAACGCCTCTGATGCATGATGCTAAGCCTCTTTTAAGACCTCAAGCCTCCAATGCATGATGCTAAGTCATTGATCAGCTACCATTCGTATGTGTGGTCGCAATGCCTTGACACCGAATGACGTTCCGAACTAATCCTTTGAGAGATCCTCTTGTTGACATACTAATGTCGGTACCATTCTCGCCGCACGTTGCCAGCAATGCCTCTACACAGAATGAAGTTCTGACCCGACGTCAATGCCAACGGTGATTCAGCTACCATTCTGCTACACGGTCACAATGCCTCTACACAGAATGAAGTTCCGAGCTGATCTCTGCAAACTCTACTATCTGCACAAATGGCAGATCAATCTCCAAGATTTATATGAGTTATTTCCTATATCCAAGTCATAATGGTACTCACAAGATGATTAGGAGATATGTTTGGAGCTTTAATCAAATTTTCTAAGTGAGAAAATCCACTTGAGTATTGTAAACCTTTCTCTCAACATTTTCTCACAATATCTCGATCTCCAAACTTAATACGCATACGATTCATCAATCAATTATGCAATATATAATTGAAAAATTGTTGACTTACCCATTTTAAAGGACTTTCACTTTCGGTATTACCCGGTCCTGGTTGAATTGTCAACTAGTGGTAGAATAGAAACTTCTTCTACTGCGGTGAATAGGCCTCCATTCCATCTTTGGCTTGCCATTACTCGATGGCGAGATGGATGCGCTTTCAAAGAATTTTCCACCTGATGCCCATTCCTTTGGCAATGAGCACAAAAATTCCTCTTAATCTCCTTCTTTTTGGGATGAGGAACTCTTTTCGCCGTTTCTCGACTCTGCATGACGAGATTGGTCTTTCTCCACCGCATTGTAATGTGGATTGACTTCATTTGTCTCCTCCTGCGCGTAACAATGACTAAACAAGGAAAATATACTGCATTTTATGGTGTTAGCAAAATCACCAAAATAATTGCCCTCTGGGGGTCTTACTAATGCAAGTATAACAGTACAAACATTTCCCAAATTGGGTCTTTAACTAATGTGCCATGTCTGGTTAGATGTATACAAACATTTCCCTCAAAGGGGTCTTACCAATACATTCTACCTAACACAATAGTTTTTAGGTTTTATCTGCATATGAGATACAATGGATTCATCCAAATAGAAATGCGAGAAAATTACTGAGTATGTTAAACCTTTCTCTCGATCTATCCCGCCAATCAGAAATCCGAAGAACAAGCCAATGACATCCTGTCAAAAGCAACCTATACTTGATTAACCTACTCGATACCAACTTGCTTCGAGATTAGCAAGTTTGCAGTGTCGATTACCACCTCTACCACCAAACATGATCCGAAAATAATCAGATTATTACTACCTAATCTCGGAACCTTGTAGGCTTTAATTATCTCATTGATAATTTACTCCTTTTAAGTAATTAATTTAAAAATAATGCAAGACAATAATGACAATTACACACATATTGATTACGGAGTTCGCAATTGCCTACGTCTCCCGGTTCGTGGTCGAACTGTTCCACTAGTCAAAACTTGTAAGTTACAATAGTACTTTCACAAGAAAACCTAATGGAAACTATTTAAACTTGCTTAGAAGAATAACCAGACCTTCGGACGACAAGGGTGAAAAATAGCACCCGACTTCCACCTTCCTGGCGTACAATCTCCTTCGGCTATGATCGGCCTTCCCGACACAAACAATGTGAAGCTAGCACTCCGGTCGACAATCCAGGATTTGCAAGTAATTGGTGTGGCTCAATGGGCCTATTGGGTAGTTTATAATTTACTCCCAATCACAAATATTTCATCTAATATTGCCTAAAATAATAGGCCAATAGACAATACCTGTTGACACATCCCACAAATAAGCTTAACAAATAATAAGCTTGGGATCGGTGTCTCCATTGTTGCCGCAGTGTGTGTCCACAACAAGCTTAACAAATAATAAGCTTGAGTTGTGTCCACCGTTCCGCGCTCTAGCAATGAGCTTCTCCATTGCGCCGGTGTGTCCATTACAATAGAATGGGTTCCCTATTTATACAAAAATAGGGCCCTTAAAATATGCATTTAACATCATCCTTAGGCTAATATTAGCCTTACCCGTACATAGAAATTGGGATAAAAATTCCCAATAATGGGCGGATTGCATAGGAAATGGGATTAATACCCATTTTATCCGATTAGCATGTTTAATGGGATTAAATCCCTTATTTGGTGGAATGATAAGGTTTTAGGCTTTAATAAGCCTCTTCCCACACAAATAAAGTGGTTAAAGGGACCACGTAAGCTTAACCGCCCCCATTTAATTCTCCTCTCCACGTGGATTTCCACGCATGGAATAAGCATCGCCCTACAACACCGCTTCACCTTCTTCCACGTGGAATTTGGAATATATGGCGGTTTATGTGGGTTTGCGGTTAGCCATGGTTTAATACTAATGTATAAACATTAATATATAGTGTTTGACATATATGCATGGCATGGAAAGTGGACTTACCAAGTAATTATAATTTCGACCCATACAATGTGGCATAGAAATAAATTGACTCGGCAATTAGCATATATTCCACTTGTCATCTCCCGATAGGCAAATCGAGAAAATTTGATGAGTGGTGGCAAGCCACGTGTCACAGTGCGATTCGGTCCAATATTGACCAGTTGACCAGAGTTGACTTTCCCACTGTCTGAACTTTGACCGAACATATCTAGAGCTCCTGATGTCCGTTTGTCGCGTTCTCACAGTTGTTGGAAAGATCTCGAGATGATCTTCTACACTGACACCATTTAGGGATGTTTAGGGAACTTTAAAAAATGATCCCCTGATCATTTTTAGATAGGGGAAGGAAAATCCAGGGTTACGTGGACAATACTTGAGATATGAAGTCATCATATGAAATTTCATAATATGAATGATGGGTTGTTTTTTAGGTTTTTTCCAAGGATCCCTAAAAGGGATGGGTGAAGAGGAGGTGGCTACAGATGTAGAAGGTTCATTTTGGACAACATATTATGGGGATGTTTTTTATTTTTCAGATGTTGATTTTTGTGTGTTACTAGAGGTGAGTGTGGGTGTGGATTCAATATATTGATGGTGTTTATGGTATGGTGGGCTTGTACATTATTCACTTGGGGTTGAATACTTGATGGGGGATGATTCAAAAATGGTTGTTTGAAGATGTCGAGGTTCTGATTCTGAGGAGCATTAGGGTTTTCTAAATGTAGCTCTCCTTTTCAATTAGATCCTGAAAGGAATTGCGGAATGAACAACACCTTTTGATGTTGTGACCTTTGACCCTATGATATTTACAATATTCATTATCTCTGTACCAAGAGGGTTTGGAAATAGAAGTGTCGATAGGATGGATGGGTGGAAGAGAGATCATATTAGTGGTGAGGAGTTTATCAAAGACCACACTATAAGTCTCTCCAATAGGGGTATAGTTACGTTGAGGGTGGGAGCATTGGTGTTAAAATGTTCCTTTAGAGTGGATTTGATGACTATGACATTGATGAAGATTTAGGTTTGTCTTGACTGGAAGATGATTTGGATGGGAAATCAGATTTTGGTTTCTTTGGTCTAAGTTTGACTCTACCTTCTTTAAGAGCACAAATTTCAAGTTTATGGGCCATAACAAAGGCTTCATCAAATGTTTGAAATGATTGTATTTGGAGTGTGGAAGAAATATAATTTTTGCATGAACGAGAAAATAATTTGATTAATTTTATTTGTGGGAGAAAGAATGATAATTGATTGATTATACCCCTCCAACGAGGCTACAAAGTTGGTAATGGATTCATCTTCAAATTGTTTAATGGCATATAGGTCTGTAATGGTGATTTTACAGTGATATTTATCAAAAAGTGTTCGAGAAATAGTTGGGTGAGTTGTGCGAATGAAAAGAGGGAATATTATGGGATGTTATTATACCAATCTAAAGCAAGTCCTACCAAAGACATAGGGAACATTCTTAGCATAAGGTCCTAGTCATGAGATATAAGGTAACAAGCATGATGAAAGGCTCAGATGTGTTACTGGGGGTCTTCTTTTCTATAGAATTTGAGAAATTTGGGAAGCTCCTAGTGAGGAGGGTAAGCCTTATATGGTACGAAGGGGTGAATATGTTCATTACATATTTGTTTGTATGATAGTGTATTCTTGGGACCCATGGAAGTGGCTTCAAGGCTGGATATGCGGTTCATTAAGGCTTGAAGAGGGTCGATCTATGGTTGTTGTTGTGTGTTAGATGAGGATGAACTGGGTTGATTAAATGAGAATTGATTAGGTTGTTGATATGATTGATATTGTTGTGGGATGTTTTTTGAAGGGAATGTTTTGCTTTGAGGGATGTTCATAGGAATGTTATAAGTAGGTTGTGAGACTAAAGGTTGTGATGGTTGGATATATTGATACTAAGGAGGGATGGATGTATTAAAAAGAGGTAATGATTATTATGGTGTGTGTTGGAAGGGAATAGATGTGTGGATAAGGGGATGAGAATACTTGAGGTGCTTGTTGAAAGGGGACAAAAGTGAAAATAAGGGGTTACGATGGTTGTGGGATGTTTTGAAGGGGAGTAGATGCATGGATAAGGGGTTGAGATGGTTGTAATGAATGAGGTTTGGGAAGAAGAAAATGATTTTGACAAATGAGGTACATGTTTTGATATAAGTGGGGTCTAGAACTATTGTGAAGCCGGATGAGTATTGGAAATATAACCTGATATTGATTAAAGGTATAGATGTGGGAATATACATAGTAATGTTTTTATGGGATGGTATGGTTTTTTGAGATGGTGGTGGTTGAGGAACACTACTAGAGATATTGGCGAAATTACATAAGGTATTTGGATAGTAGAGGAAGCTAGAGGGGTTTGTGTGGGTGAAGAGGTGTTTTTTTATCATTTTGAAGTGGTGTAGAGCCGCTTAAAGGATCAGGTTTGAATGGTTGTGTCTTGTGAAGAAATCACATTAAGGTCAAAGGTAATCATGGGAACAAAAACATGACGATATAGATGTTTCTTGTCAAGTGCTAGTAGGATAGGAATATATTTTTTGGATGACAAGTTCGTGGTTCGATCGATGATATGGGAAAAAATGCATGAAGCATCATGTGTATACTAGTGAGCGTTAAGGTAATGATGATTGAAGATGGACACCCCTAACAACAAGGTATGCATTAATAACCACAAGGTTTGAGTCAAGGATTTATGAGAAGATGGGATCCCCACTATTAAAGAACTAGGGACTAAGGGGATCAAGTATTTCAGATGAAGCAAATTGACTACTTTGGGAGAATGTGGTTGTTCTTGATCTTCGTGTGGGGTGAAGCAACTTTTTTCGTTCATGAAAGGAACGTCAGGTGTTATGAAGACATTGTTGAGTGTTATCAATGGAATATGCAATATCATCTATCATGTTTTTGGATTTTTAGGTTGGGGTGTTGATAAAAGTTCTTAGCATTGATCAATGATTTGTTGGGCTTCATCTAGTTAGGTTTGGGCTTGTTGTAAAGTTTGATGGTATTGTGGTGTGGATTGTTGGAATAGACTGGACATGTTTTCTTAAGTATAGGTGTGGGATTGTTGTCTTGTAAGTACCATATTAACAAACACACAATCACCTAACAAAATGAAAATAAATCTAGATTGGTTGATTACAAACAACAAGTAAAATCACACAGAAAGATTTTGATTATCTTGATTAATTAAGAAAAAGTGGAATGTGTAAAATGGATTATAGGGTCCTAGGAAATGGTCGTTTATGGATGGTTTCAGGTAATGTTTAAGGTTGGATTCCTTGATATACCCGAAGGTACGTGAGGCCCAAATTTGTGCACACACTGGGTATGGGGCCTAGCCCCTCACTTCATAATCTTTGCCGTGATAAGGGAGTCGAGTGCTTAGCCAATATACCGACAACCAATTGTTTATACTTGGCTAGAACACCGAGTCGGTTTCCTATTGGGTGATGAAATCCCAATAGTTATCACATGGGTAGGAGTGTTTGATGCAAATTTGATGTTTGATGTGGTTTGGTGTGTGTGTGGGGAAAAATTAAGTGAATGTAAAAAATTAATCATGTAATTAATCTATATGATCAAGCAGGATGAAAAGTTCATTTTAAATCCAAAATAATGATTGATTTTGATGAGGACAAATAGCAAAATTTGATACTTGAATACAAAAAGAGAGGGGAAAAAACACCGAAAAATTCTTCCTTTTTAATTTTTCAAATTTTTGATTGATTTTTTTAGCAAAGAAAAAGTAGCAAAAGCAAAAGCCTCAAAGCATAAACCTCGCAAAAAAGGTTTTAGTAGAAAAAAGAAAACACCACAAGAAATGATGTTAGAGGATGACTGAATGAGTAATCAGAAGCAGTCACAAAGATCACTGATGATTGATGGAATCAATGGAAATTCACATAATCGCTAGCAATTCACACAATTGCTAGCGATTTGACTAGATTGTAGGTGATTACAAAGCAGAAGGCCTAAAATATAGGGAAAATTAATTTAAATGAAATGAAAACACAAATAAAGAAATGACTAAAGGTCCCACCGGGAGTTCCATAATGTTTAAAGATGTTTTTACCTTTCTATTTAAATTAATGAAGTGAAATAATAAAAACAAAACTGACCTCAGAAGACGTGGGTTTACCAATACCCGTAGAGATGGATGTTGAAGCTGATGTTTGATTGAATTTGTCACGTCCGTATGAATGCACGAGTCCTCCTTTTCTCGCAAGCAATCCCGCACTCAAAGAAACTAAACAAAAGGATTAGATGAATGGATAGGCAAGTTGCTCGGTAAAGGCCGATCCCAGGAATCCAAAGGGACTTCCTTAGAGGATGTCATCTCGCTTTTAGAAAATTAAGTAGATTTGAAAAAATAATGATATGGATGGAGATAAAGATATACAATCAACATAGATATGTAGATAGAGGATGAGAATATCTAGAACTACAGATGAATGAGCAAGTCTTGAACAACTTCAAAAGTGGCCCAAGCAGGGTAGATGCAATATGAACACGTTCAAAGTAGTCATACTAGAAATCCTCGGTCTCTTGTTTGATCTCGTGAAGGAATTCAAACTGATCCTCAATGTCTTGATCAATATCAAAAATCATATTGCACAAAGTGCGAGTTCATGTAAGATGTTGTACTATTCCCAGATGAATGGATGTTGAACTATATTGGAAGGCTATAAATGCTAGTAATTGGATGTGAATGACCAGTCGCTATTTAATAGAGAGCCATGCTTAGAGAAAACAATGTTAAATATAGAGGATTTGATAAAATTTGACAAAAAGATAAAAATTGATAAAGTGATAAGTTTTGACAAGAATCACCAAAGATTAGGCCAATCGGCTGCAATTAGGGGAATCACTAGTGATTTTCATAAAATTTTAATAGTTTAATAAAAATGAGTGCTTGATGATACAAAGTGATGTTTTAGACTGAATTAAAGGTTAAATCTAACTAAAATAAGATAAGAAATATGTAAGGAGTACCTTGAGGTTGTTGTGAAGCTAAAAGATGCCTCAAACCTTTCTTGGAGAAGATCTGAATTGATCGAATGATACTATGACGTCGTTTACAATGTGAGTGGTGAAAACTCGGTCTCCAAAGAGATGGCAAAGGCTTGATGATAATACTTGATAATGTCTAATGATGTCTCTGATGTGATAGTGTTGAATAACGGGATGCAAGATGCTAGTGCTCTCCGATAGAAAGTTGGGGCCAAAGATTGAAAATTGAAGATCCTAGAAGGTCTGAAAAATGATATTTATAATCGCTGGAAATTCAACAAAATCGCCAGCAATCCGAGTTTTTCGGGATTTTGAGTGGTAAAGTGGTTAAAACCACTTCCAAACGAGGTTGTTTGGTTTTTGGAGTTTGGGTAAATGTTGAAGGGATGTTGTTATTCGAGGTAGATGGGTTGGATGGTTATGGGATGGTTATGTTTTTGATTTGTTTTATTTGTCTTTTGGTTTTCAAGTGGTTTTAAGTGGTTAAGTGTAGATTTAAAGAAGTTAAGGATATATTTTACAGTTGTGGATAATATTTACGCTAGGTAAATATGATAGAGAATTTTAGACTTAGGATAGGGAATATATGAATGAGATAGTGATTTTGATTAATGTAATATGTAAGATAATGTAAGTGATGAAGGAGAATGAGTGGTGTAAATTTTGAGTGTCTATATAGGACACACCTTCAACTTGTCTCCAATACAAATCTTGTTGTAAGACCATGTTATTGTAACCTCAATAAGTGAAAGTGATTCCCTCGAATTAGGTCATTATATGTAGATGTCAATAAAATGAAAAATTCTTGAAGAGGATCTTCTGCTTGATGACTTTCCTAAATTGTTTTCTAGAAATATTCAAAGAAAAGAAGGTTTTGTTGCAAAAGAAAAAGAGGCAATTTCTACGGAGTGGCATGTTTCTTGAGCGCCTGATGTCATGTTCGACCACACTTTCGAGTTAGAAGCCAATATGGGTTGTTTGATGTGGTGTGACATTATATGAAATCCTTGAGAGCATTTGATGGTACATTTCAAATTTTGTGAAGCTTTTAAAAGCATATTTTGCAATATATTTTAGAATCACATGTTTGAAAGTAACAATACAATCAATATTGGATCTCCATATGGATAACATAGTCCTGCAGTTGTGCGTGTTTAGTCTCTCATTATTTTGGATCGGAAAGTACTTGAGCTTTACCATTCTCGGTGATAGAGAGCGAAGACTTCAAATTTCTCTCCCAAGGAATTGTAACGATATCAAGACATGAACATTTTTCCTTGAGAAATTTTGCTCCAAAAAATTAGTGTGGAGTTGAAATCGATTAAGTAATTCATCAAGCTCGGATAGATGATCGATAAGGAGTACCTTGAAGGTATCCAAGAGACAAGGATCACCTTATACGCGAAGGAACACATGATGCATTTGTTGTGGAACTCCTTGAGGGTTCCATGAAAAAATATTTTTTTGAAGTAATTGATTGCTTCCTTCATAGAGGAAGGGTAATTCTAGTCAAATAAATCAACATATGGTGCATTGTGAAGCCATATGAAACCATGGACATGTGTAGATCATTTGTGTTGCCATTCGTATCCTGGAAAGTAAAGGAGGCATAACATGAGAAATATTTTTATCATAAGGTAAAAAAATAAAGGTCGTATCATACTGTGTACTAATAGTCACGAGCTCTAAGATGTTTCAGTAGTACCTCCTCACGAGAATATTGTGAATCTTTAATGCATGTACGCGTAGACATGGTGAGGGTTGGAAATAATGTTTTGATTTCTCCAAACTGAGCCGCTCAAGGATATTGTGGGATATTTCTTGGCATAACATGATGAAGGTCCAACCATTTTGTGTCTATTGTGCTCAAAGTAAAGAACAATATAGGTGTGCCCAATTGTTTGACCATGTTAGATAGCTCACTACATTGCGTGCCCAAAATGAGAGGGTTCCATGGATATTTTTCCCAAAATGCATTGAACTATCTAGAGGCCATCCTTTTGGTATTCTTAAAGCCTTTAACGAAGATCTTGTATAGTTGTTGGAAGGCCATGCTCTAAATCTTTTTAATGAATATTGAAGTTGTTACCTATATTTTGTGTCGCATAATTAGGTTAGAACCAAAATATCATCATGGCAACACACCAAATGCAAGGCATACTCATGGAGTTGTACATGTTTCATGCAAGACTCATTGAACATGGATTTTCTAATAGGGAACAAAGTTGGGAAATCCATTGCGAACAATCCTTCTCTGTTGTACTCATTTATAAGGGAAAGCCCAATTTTTTGCCAAGCCATTGTAATTGAAGATTGTTGGGAAGATCACAAGAAGAAATAAAAATTTTCCTCTTATAGAGTACCCGAATTTGGAAGAGATGGAACAAAAGAAGATGTGACATCCGACATATGTAATGAGGAGGAAGAATTTAGATCCAAGGGATCTAAATGATCACCAACCAACTCTTGAATATCCAATGTAAAATTTCTAAGGAGTGAAGAAACATTAGTACACTCAAAAGGAAAAGAGGCAACTGGATAATTTTCAAGAAAGATATATTTTTAGTATGGACCATGCACTATTTTAAAGTGTAGTGTTTTTAAGACATGAGAGATGTTAACATAGAAGTCATATTTAGTGTGTTTTGGACCTTCTCTTGTATAAGTAAGATTCCCAAATCTCCAAGGTGATGTGGCAGGTATTTGGCAATGGAGGATACATTTTGTGGGAAGCAAATGGTGTGCCCGAATACTTATAGTGTCCTCCACGAGTCTTGCTAACCTGCAAAATAGGATTTAATCTTTTAATTAACATTTTCTCAACTCGTGTCGAGGATTTAAAAAAAAAGTCTGGATGGTATCCAGATCCATGTTATTCCATCGACCTAAACGATGGCCATTTGTTTATTACGCCAAAGGCGTGGCTTCCCTGCTGTAGATCTCTAAAACTATGACGCTCTTCTGCTTCAGCAGCTTCCACCTGCCTGTGACCAGTTTTGACCTGCCTGTCATGGTGGTACACGAGCTTGAGGTGCTTTTCATGGCGAGTTTCCACCTGCCCGCTCCATCCTCTTTCTGTCTCCTGTCGTCGATTGCATGCGTGGCATGCCTTGGTCAAGCTTCGTGTCATCCAGGTGCCACCGTGCAGGTTTCTATGGTTTTGTTTGTGTGAGCGCTGAGAAAACCTGCAGAGGCAACAAACCATACAGACTCGCGCAATTTTTTTGACTATTGTTTAAACTATTTTCTGCGGTTATTTTCATCTCTGTACAAAATGGTAGCGAAAAATCCCTCTATTTCCACCTGGTCATTGCGACGATAAGATATACAATTCATATTCCCTCGGAAAGTCATTAAAGAGGACTGACATCGCCATTCTGGTTGAAAGCGCTGTGAAATCAGAATCCCTGCCTCTGCCAGACAATGACAATGCCAACATCAGATGATATTACGGTAGAAGGCTTTTGTATGAGTTCTTGCGGGTTTCATGTGAATATTTTACCCTTCTCTGCGAATGGAAAGAAGCTTTCTATAGAAATGGTTGCCTCGCCAAACAGATCTGATTTACTCAAAGATCCGTTTTACGGGAAAGATGATGAGAGGCCTCAAAGAAAATGGGTTCCAGTATTACCTCATACCATCTAGTTTCTCATGTTACGAAAAACAATCGGTTTGAGACGCAGGTGATAAGTGCCAAGTAAAACATAATTTTACAAAATCAGTCCAAAATCCAATCGAACCAAATAAGGTATGCTATATTTTGTAACCAAATTTGCAGGTGCTTATTTACTGTTTGTTATTCAGGGTGATGTCGTTGTCTTTGCTCATCATGCCTATACAAACTGCAACATCTAAATTTCATGCTGAACAATGAGCACAATTTAGGGAATTTGGAGTGGGAACTAGCGCTTATCTCCTACGGATCTTCAAGTATAAATTTAGAACATGTTACAACCATCATCCTTATTTTCCCCCAATGTTGATCTCCTTTTGCACGTGCCTTCCAAGCCTGTATTTCTGCGCACCAAGAATGGGATTATGGTGAAATGAGATTGTTGAGCAGAGGATTACGTAGATTGCATATTGCACATTGCAGACATACCTGAAGATGTCAAATTTTTTTATTGAAATTCTTTGAATCCCTAATCAGACAAGTACAGAACCCAAGTCCTCGTTTCTTAAAGAAATTGTGCCATGATTTGATTAGAAGCTCTATGGTTATCTGTTTATGTTTTCATAAGCATACAATTATGTCTATGAAGTTTTGGGTTTCACTGATGAATATTACTTCCTTGTGCAGCTTGTCCTGAGCACTGGCAGTGGGGTAAATGGTTTTACATTTGACCCTTCCCTTGGAGAATTCATTTTGACTCATCCAGACATAAAGGTGTGCAATATCCCTCACAGAATTGCTAGGAGATTGTTTTCATTTGCTTTGTCTAGAATCTAGATTATGGGTAAGTAGTCCAAATGCTCTATACTAAGATAGATTGATGAATACTTTTTAGAACTTCAGGTCCCAAAGAAAGGAAAAATATATTCAGTGAACGAAGGCAATGCAAAGAACTGGGATGAGCCCACCACGAAGTAAGTGGTTAAATGTCCTGTGGAATGTCAATTCATTTGTACAAATTCACATACAACTTTTTTAGTAGTTGCCAAAATATGCAGGTACAAATTCACTGCCCAATCTGACACAATCTCAATTTACTTAGATTTCCAACACAAAGCTATAAAATTTCATCTTCAACAAACAAAACTGGACACTGATTTGTAGAAAAGAACAAGCCAGGTCTTAGTGTGACCTTATCACCTATTCCATAACTTTCTAATAGTTTTTATTTCAAGTTTTAGATGACCTGAATTGCATTTAAAAAGGGTCTGATTATAATTGTTTGCATAAAATTCAACCAATAATATAAGTGTGTCCAATCATGTATTTGTCAAAATCAAGCTTTACTTCTTTCTGGATCACTTGAGCTTTGCAGGCGCAGCTCTCAATTGCTAAAATTCTAGAAGACTGGTTGAGAGAGAGGATTAAAATAAGAGGGAGGGGAAGATCAGGTGACCCAAAGATCAGGCACCATACCACCAAACCATTTCCCCTTCCACCAATGGAAGGTGGTGATATGATAATCTAGGAGGGAAGAGATACAAATTAAAACCTATTCTCCTCACTGTTGACAATCTTTAGTTATGAAACACATTACTACCTTTTATAAGCCATAAAGGTTGGTATAAACATTTTCTGTGGACTCATATATGGAAAGAAGGGCCACCCTCTAGCTGCCAAACTTGTCACTTTGTTTGCTCTGTGTTTAATGCGGGGGTAAGTGAGGGCTTGCTTTGTCCCTTTAGGTTTATACTTAGATCTGCCAATGAATTTTAATTTTTTTTGAATAGATATAAGATTTAGTTTGAAAATACGAATAACATCAAACTTGTTGCATCCCATCATGTGAGATGAATTAGCTGCAGGCATGGCCAAGCCAAGCATAGATGTTGGCATCTGATTTGCCTGACCCGAACTTGAGGCACTAGCTGCTTGATTGCCTAGGAGAGTACTGTTGTTGGCTACAGGGGACAACTGATTAGAAATTCCTCCAATATCATTCAAAAGTATCTGATGCCGTAGAAGATTCGGTGATGATATATTTTGGACCTGTACACCTTCAAGTTGCTCGCTTTAAAATTGTGCACCAGATCGTTGCTGCAGCTGCACTGCACTTGCTGGCATCTGCTGTTGATGGTTATGTAACGAATGTTGTTGCTATTGCTGCCCTGCACTTGTCATCTGTTGTTAATGGTAACGTAATGCATGTTGCTGCTGCTGCCCTGTGGTTGTTGGCATCTGTTGTTGATGGTGTTGTAAGGGATGTTGCTTATGTTGTTGATGTATCATCTGCACCATTAAAGCATTGTTGTCTGTATTCAGTACTCCACTGTTGTTTAAACTTTATGCCACTCATTTGACCCACACCTCCAAGTCCCATAGAAGCTGCTGGAACTTGTGTCTGCCTTATAGGAATCCCTGAAGATGAATCATCCATAGACATACCTACATTTCCAAATGAAGAAATATGCTGGTTCGACTGAGCAAGCTGTGTAGGCATACCCTACAGTAAGTTCCTCTGACTGTTTATAAATGGTTGCCCAAACCTTCCTCTGTCGGTTTGATTGCAATTTAGGCCTTGCATTTCTGGCTGTAAAAGGAACCTCGGACCAACTGCAGACATTCTACCATTGTTTGCATTTACTCTGCCTAAACACCCACCCTGGATTGCTGCCAGAGTTTGACGTGATATTTGACCTGAAGCTGCAAGAGCTTAAAGATCAGACCTTTCTAGAGAGAGAACTGAACCAAAAATTGGCTTCCATAGTTCCCCCAAAAGATGCATTCAATCCATTAGGCTGTTGTCCCACTCCACTCAACCTTCTTAGGTAAAGCCTATATTTCTGCCAGAAGATACACATTGCTGAAAGAAGTAAGGAAAGGGACCATGAAAGTAAAAGCATGAAAATGGTTATAGAATAGACCCTCAGTTTTTTATTTATGAGTAAAATACCATGAATACATCTTTGTGATCCCCCCAAAAATGTTGACGCAGGATATTAATTATTGAAACAATACACTATAAAGTAGCAAGGCCACAAAAAATAAAAAACATGGAAATGGAGTGTTTTCCTTTCTATGCATAATATTATGGATTTCTTTTTATAATTAATGTCGACGCGACATTCAAGTCCAAGACACCAGAGAAGGGGTAAGTGTAAAGGAATACTATATCACAGCAAGTGATGAGAGATTAACCCAATAGAAGAAGACAAATAAGGAGATCAATCTCCTAAAGAGTAAATTAAAGAGTTAACGAACTTAAAAATAAAACATCATACAGAATCAAATACCTTTGGAATGTGAGCTTCTATAGCAAACCTTCTCAAAGCATAAAAGCACCCTACTTCAGCATTCATGACACTAAATAGTAAATCAATGTGGTAAGCAGAAAACCAAAGGACCCATATGTGGTGCACCCTATCTTTGCACAAATACCGCGCCACGTCACCGCCACTGGACGAGTAAAAACACCACCAATGGATGCAGACCAAATTCTTGACCTCCAAAGATTACACCGCCACCTCACCGCCACCTCGGCCCACGTGGGCGACCCGCGCGCAAGATATCGAAAAGTCGGATTAATTGCATGGGACCAAGTGTTGTCCACTCGCCGCGCCGGGCCAGTAGTCCGGGCTACCGCCATGCATTGAATGCTCACCCACCAGCCGTTAATGTGGGCGGGTAGGTTTATTGAGATGGTCACCGCCAAATCCTGAACCGCATTTCGTGGGAAATGGAGAGGGAGGTCGTTCGGTCTGGTTTTTCGCCTGTTCTGTGGCAGAGCTCGAGCGACCATTTCGTGGTGTCTTGTAGACCGGTGGGTGCGTGCGTTTTCTCCACTCCTGATCGACTTCGTCCTCGGCATTGGCTCGGCCTGCTAAGAAGATGAGAAGAAAAGGCAGAGGTGAGAGCGTTCTCACTCAGGCGATGATCCTTAGTGTTTTTAAACACTGTACTACTATGGAAATTTTGCTTTACTACGTGCTGAAGTTTTACGATTTTGCTGTAACAATACGATTTTGCTTTGCATTATTTGTTCTTGTAACTTCTTTTGACATGATTGTACTGTGTTTTGTTACTTAAAATGCCTTTGCTTATAATTTAAGGACAGTGTTTTGGGTGCGTTTGGTTCAGAGTTTTCTTGCTCCTCCAAAATGTCTTTCTTTTTCGGCTTTTTTTTGTTTTTCTTCTGGTGCTTTTTGGCCTTGTGGGTGGTGACGTTAAACAGTGATAGAATAGTTGCTGCTGAAAGGATATGCATTATTGACAAAATTTCGGGACGGAGTGTTATGCTTGTACATGCCGATGAATAGTATATTGTTGTGGTTTCAATTGTTCCTCATTATTACTTTCCATGGATGGAGCTGGTTCTTAAATGAATTTGAACTGAAATTTTATATGTTGTTTGCTGTCCACTCAGTCAGGTCAATAAACCGTTTTCTCTTTCCGATTTTTAATATTTATTTACATCCACAAGTCATTGTCTGGTTGAAATGGTGCTTTGAAGACAATCCATATGTTTTATATATTGTGATTTTTTTCCCCATAGCTTGGGTGTCTAAGAACTTCTTAAGATGGAGGGATTACAGATTCAGTGTTGTTTTCATTTTACTGTCCTTTCACCATCTAACAAGGAGCAAGCATAATCCGCTGATGCATTTATATAGTCTTATGAGTTCAGCAGATTTTGTTCAGTTAGTACTTTTAAGGGTAGATCAAACGGGGCTGAGTCTGATTTAAAATTGTCGTTTTGAACCAATTATGTGGTCCTGCAGCATGATTACTGATAAGATTTGCAAATAGTGGCTCTTTATATAAATGTCCTTGAGGTATGACGTTAGGGAAGACATTAATGAAGTGCCATCAAGTATTAATTATTTTCTTATACCTAATAATACCCAGTTTTGAGCATGTTAATAATTGGATTTTACCAATTATTGATGTTTTTCTTTTGAATTGAAGAAATAATTGAGTTTTAAACCCTACATCCTCGTCTTGATTATCAGGATGATTTCAAATATCAATAGATTACCTTATTTTACTTTTCATGCAGTGTTCCTTTTATTAAGCTTCTTTTCTTTTTCGACATACAAATATCATGAGACAGGTATGAGCCTTTAGTGAAATTTGATGAATAAGGAATCATGTTCTTTGAACCATCTTTGACATGATCTATTCCTTATTTTGATGTAAGGTTGCCCACAAGTACGCTTACTGTGATAGATCCTTCCCTTATTTTTGTTTCTATATGATTAGAGGATTCGATCGCATGCTCTAATAATATTTCAAAGTTTGATTTATCTTTGAACTTACATTGAAATGATTTATCCGTTCTTTGATATGTGATTAGAGGGATTCGGCATTGAAATGATTTATCCATTCTTTGTTGTATGATTAGAGGGATTCGATCACAAGTCTCTAGTAATATTTTAAAGTTTGATCTATCTTTGAACTTACATTGAAATGATCAATCCGTTCTTTGATGTATGATTAGAGGGATATTAGTGATGTATAAAACACACCCATTTTTCGAAAGGGATGGTATTGCATAGGCATGGTATAAAACACACCCAATACTAACTAAGATATTGAACATGTGCCCGCAAACAATGCTTATTACCCCATATGATGATGGTAGTAATTTTTTTGAAAGTCTTGAGAAATGACTTGTTCAAGTGATTGTAATAGCTATGATGTGCATACAATGAAAATATTACTTAATGAGTAGTTCACTGTATAGACTTGGTTTTTGTACACTTGTATTTAAATTAATATATATTTTTTATTTCTATCAATGAATAAGAGAATATTGATTAATATAGACTTGGTTCTTAAGACTTGTTTGCATCTTTCAGATGACAATTACAAATGTTCTATTATTGTCTGATTCCAAAAGATCCACCAATCGAAATATTTCTGATTTCAATTATGTTCTATTATGTTCTATTATTGTCTGATTTCAATATTCTCTCCCTCGATCGAAATATTTAGCCCTTGCTAAATCTTTTTCAATCCTTATTTGTAACTAATCTTCTCTAACAAATCTCATTTCAATGTTCTTGGAACTCAAAAATTCTGATCAGATTGTTTCCTACACCAATTCCAATACTCTCTTTCGTTTCCAATGAGTCAGTAAATGTCTCTATTTTTTAGTATTTTGTTATTAGTATGTTTTTATATTAAGCAATGGTATGCTTTTATATTCAACAATAATATGTTATTAATTCAGTAATGAACTCTGGTTCTTTGCGTTTCTTGGTATTTGATTCTTGGATCTTCTCAATATCAGTTTGTAGTTTTTGTCTAATTATAACATCCCTTGTTGTCAATTCTTGTTCAATATTTCTATTGTTTGAAGAATCGTACTTAGGCGGTGATGGTAAGATTCCCCTAATTTAGTTCTATCAATGAATAAGAGAATATTGATCAATTCAAAAACTGTCTTATTCAACATTTCATGCTTCCATGTTTAATTAATTGGAATAGGGGAGAAAACGGTTGGGTTGTATTCACTTCACATATCAACATTAAAGTACTTTCGTGCTTCATGCTTCCATGTTTAAATGTCTTTCTTTCTATGGAATTTTATAGTAGTGCTTCATGCATTGCACCGGTTGTAGTGCACCCTATCTTTGCACAGTCATTGCACCACGTCACTGCCACCTGGTCGAGTAAAAACACCACGCCATTCGCCGCGCCAGTTGTTGTCCGGGCTACCGCCATGCATTGAATGCTCACCCACCAGCCGTTAATGTGGGCGGGTAGGTTTATGGAGATGGTCACCGCCAAATCCTTCATCGCATTTCGTGGGAAATGGAGAGGGAGCTCGTTCAGTCTGGTTTTTCGTCTGTTCTGTTGCAGAGCTCGAGCGACCATTTCGTGGTATCTTGCAGACCGGTGGGTGCGTGCGCTTCTCCACTCGACCGACTTCGCCCCTGCATTGGCTCGGCCTGCTAAGAAGATGAGAAGAAAAGGCAGAGATGAGAGGGTTCTCACCCAGGCAATGATCCTTAATGTTTTAAAACACTGCACTATTAAAATAGTTAGCATAATCATACTGATATATTAACATAAGTTTAATTGTATACAAAGTATTCTGATTACATACGCAAAATTAATATGAGTATTCTGATTACACCGCCAAATAGGGTGTAAAATAAAGAGCGTCATCATATTGATATATTAACATAAGTTCAATTGTATACATGGACGCCAGGAAAGTATTCTGATTACATATGCAAAATTAATATGAGTATTCTGATTACACTGCCAAATTGGGTGTAAAATATGGAAGAGCATCATCATACTGATATATTAACATAAGTTTAATTGTATACATGGATGGCTGGAAAGTATTCTGATTACATATGCAAAATTAATATGAGTATTCTGATTACACTGCCAAATTGGGTGTAAAATATGGAAGAGCATCATCATACTGATATATTAACATAAGTTTAATTGTATACATGGATGGCTGGAAAGTATTCTGATTACATACGCAAAATTTATATTGCACTATATAACTTTAGAGACTACATAGGAAGGCTTCGGTGAATACATCTAGCAAAATTGTATCACCAACAAAATTACTACCATCATCATATGGGGTAATAAGCATTGTTTGCTGGCACATGTTCAATATCTTAGTTAGTGTAAGTAATATTGCCCTCTTTCTATACTGCTTTTGGATTTTCTTTTCCTGCCGATACAGTGTTTGATTGGCCAACTGAAAAGGGATTTAGAATCCCTTTTGACAGAGCATTTGGTTGCCCAATTGATAAAGGATCTGGTCCCCCTGCTGAAAAAGGATTTGGTTGTCCGCTTGAAAAGGGATTTGCACCTGTTGTTGACAGAGGAGTTGGTTGCCCTGCTGAAGCTTGCATCCATGGTGGCATTGCAAATGAACTACTAGGACTGCTTGAACTTGTAGAAAGTAAATGAGGTGATACATACCAAGATGGAACTGTACAAGAGTTATTCATAAGTGATGGAGGTGTTCCAATTTGAGCATAACCTGGAATTTGAATATTTAACATATCTTGAAAAATCCTTCGATTTTCATGATCAGTTGCAGAACTTACACGCATCCTCTTTTCGTATTCCCTTAATTGATTTGCAAGTTCCCTCTCTCTCTTCTCTTGCTCTTTCCTTTGTTGCTTGTGTGCCTTCTCAATCTCTTTCTGTTGCTCCTTAGCCTGCTTCTCCCTTTCTCTTTCAAGCTTCTCCCCGCAATCTTTTTTTTTTTTTCACGCAAGTCTAAGCAACCTTTTTTTCTTGTGCGCTTCTTTTTCCGTAACTTTAGTTTTGCTTGTTCCTCCTTTTTTCTTTCCGCATCAACCAATAGCTCCATGTACTCAGTGCAAAATAAAATCAGAATGCCTACTTAGTCTAATAGAACCATCTCGATTTGTTTATGATCTCCTCGAAGTCGTAGAAAATGGGAAAGTAACTTACCGCGTCCATCTTGGCTTTCGGCCTCTTCAGTGGTGGTGAGGTTCATGTGGCGTAACTTCTAAGTTAATTTCATTTTCTTGAGCATCCTCTTGAAATTCGACTTCGCCTTGTTCATCCTCATCTCCAACATCTCGCATAGTAATGAATTATTGCTTCTTGTTCTAGTCCTTCAGAAAGGAAGGCAGATTTAAGCTTTGATCTTCTCAGGCCGGATGGTAGCTTGTAACCCAAGTTTTTCATGGCATCCTCTAACCATCAGGCGGGTTAACTTGACTTGGCAAAGACAAATCATTGTTACTTACAAAATCAAGACCCTCCTTATTGTTGATGATGTTACTTGGGTTTCCAAGAGCACCGCTTAGCTCCACTCCATGTGTCATAAACTGCCCATATCATCTCTAGAGTCAACATTTTGCATGAATTGAGTTTCGTGCACCACCTCTTCACCGTCATTTAATTCAGGATTTATTCGTTGAGATAGGCTCAAAATGTTTGTGACAAAGATCAACAACTTCCTCACTCGCATGTCAAATGCCCGGCCGCATGCCATGTCATTTAGAGAGCATCATAATTCAATGGCCAAATACCAGCTTCTTTTCAAACCCGCAATTATGTTAGATGGTGTCTCAGTGCCTTTTTTAAGGCTCTACTTGCAAGCTCAAGAATGTCACTCCTTTTCACATCTCGCACATTTGTTCTCTCGCCATCCATTTGACCTCTCACTCTAAAATATGTCTTGAAAGGGCTGAACACACTCACGCCAAGAGGTCAGCAACTTATGACTAGTATGTGCCGGTAGTGTTATCAAATCAATGCCCAATTTGTTTGCCTCCTCCACTGCTTGTAATGCTACATGGCTGCCATGGCCATCAAATATCAATAGGTGTCTATTATTTGAGAAACACCGCCTGCATCGAACGCAAAATGACATAGCCAATTTAAAAACAATTCCTTTCATTTGTCCATGCATTTGGATGTGCAGCCATACATGCTCCAGTTCACAATTTTTAATGTAATTCTTTATCATTCTCTTTCCTCGAACAAATAAAATCCTGGGATTGACATACCCGCCGCATCGACACAACACAATATGGTGATCCACTCCCTGCTCTTTGGTATTACCTTTGGGACATTACGACCGCCTCTTCGCAATTACACGAACTCCACAATTTCTCTACCACCGCAAAACCAGCCTCATCACAATTCCAGATTTTATGAGCGCCGTATGAATAGGTTCCATAGCTTTTGGCCAAATTATCATAAAATTTGGTTACTATCATAGGGCGCAAGTTTAAAGCTCTATCCTCGCAAGTCCCTCAAATGTTCGGATTGCAAGGTCCTGGATGACGTTTCAATCCACCCACCATGATTTACCAGAAACCCATCTCTGAAGGGGTTTTGTCTTGTTTCGCAAATCTGAGCAACATTTGCCTTTAGCTGCATTAACTCCAAGCCATGACCCATATCAGCCATTTCTTTGCACCATTCAACAATTTCCTCTTCTTCTTCTTCGCTAGAACTGCTGAGGACCCTCCTCTTTGTGTGGGTGAGACCATTTAGCCAATAGTGTAATGATGTGGGTGGAATGGAATACTTCTTTGCTGCTGCTCTAACTGAGAACCCATTAAACTCAACATCATCTATCGCCTTTTCCATATCTTCTTTTGTCCAACCTCGGATGACACTAAGCTTCTTTTGTTGCAGCTGCTCTTTTCAACCGAGACAAAGGGGTGGGTTTCTACATTCTCGTTCATTACCAGTTGGTGCTGAATTATCCTCTTCATCACTTAAATTATGTGATAATTGTACACCTCTCACTCTTGGCCTCCTTGATCTTCTAGCAATAGCACCTTTTCTCATGGTGTAAATGAAATACCTGATGCACAGCATGAAAGATGATTGTTGGAAAAGAAACTATAAATATACCAAAAATAAATGCTGGAATATGCTAGAATATGAATGATTTTGTTTAATTTTTAGGAATTAATTGACTTGTAGTTTTCATTATGACAATGCTGTATAGTTCAACAATGTTGTATATTGCATTTCAGAATTCACTATATTGTTCGTTAGAAATATGGAAGGGAAAATTTATAATGAAAACATTAACGGCTGCTGGGTGAGCATTCAATGCATGGCGGTAGCCCGGACAACAACTGCCACGGCGAGTGGACAACACTTGGTCCCATGCAATTAATCCGACTTTTTCGATATCTTCACTGATGCGGATCGTCCACGTGGCGCTGAGGTGGCAGTGAGGTGGCAGTGCAATGGTGGAGGTCAAGAATTTGGTCTTGCATCCATTGGTGGTGTTTTTACTCTATAAATTTTCCCTTCCATATTTCTAACGATTGGTAACAGCTTAGCTCTAAACTCTATAAATTTTGCCTTCCATATTTCTAACGACAATTCAGCAAAGGATTGGTTCCATCAAGTCACAATAGATTTTTTTGAAAAGGATTTGTCGAGAGGATTGGTAACAACTTAGCCAAATACCAGTTCTTTTGAAACCTGCAATTATAGTGTTTTTACTCGCCCAGGCAGCAGTGACGTGGCGCGGTGACTGTGCAAAGATATGGTGCACCACAACCGGGTCCTCTTCCCTAGTTGTTAAAGCTAAGTTGTCGTTAGAAATATGGAAGGCATATATTTACAATGAAAACATTAACGGCTGGTGGGTGAGCATTGCTAGAGATAGG
This sequence comes from Taxus wallichiana var. yunnanensis, assembly GCA_018340775.1. Taxonomy (NCBI): domain Eukaryota; kingdom Viridiplantae; phylum Streptophyta; class Pinopsida; order Cupressales; family Taxaceae; genus Taxus; species Taxus wallichiana. The sequence continues at coordinate 453,308,667 of CM031235.1, read as the reverse complement.
CACCGGTTGTGGTGCAGGGTCCAATAATGGAGACAGTTTTTAAATTGGTCAATATTATCTTATTCATTGATAGAATTTAAAATTTTCCTTCCATATTTCTAACGAGAACTTGACAAAGTACTGTATTTCTATGTATACAATAAAACTTATGCTAATATCACAGTGATGATTGGAAAAAATGCTTTTCAACTGGAGAATGAGATATCTGGAAAAAATGAACAATACAGTGAATTCAGAAATGCAATATACAACACTGGTGGACTATAGAACGCTGTTGTGGTCATATTCCGACAGAGTTGTATATTCCAGTAGTGTTGTATTTAAAGTTATGTTTTGAATATAACTTTTGCACATGTAATTAGAATACTTTCCATCTTTCTATGTATACAATAAAACTTATGCTAATATCACAGTGATGATTGGAAAAAATACTTTTCAACTGGAGAATGAGATATCTGGAAAAAATGAACAATACAGTGAATTCAGAAATGCAATATACAACACTGGTGGACTATAGAACGCTGTTGTGGTCATATTCCGACAGAGTTGTATATTCCAGTAGTGTTGTATTTGCAGTTATGTTATCTTTTTGTGTATACAATAAAACTTATGCTAATATCACATTACATCATCGAGGAGGAGATACGCGTTCCATGTAGCAGTCTTCATTTTAGCATTTATTAAGAGTTCTCAAAAAGCAAAGGTTCTTTATTATTAGCTTTAGACAAAATATACTGCACTTGTTACTTGCCAGTTAAACGTATCACTGTCCAGTTGAATAAAAGTTATTGCAGAGAGGAAATGAAGAAATGTATAAAAGTTTTTCTAGCTAATAATGGTTTTAGCAGCATTATTGTCCAATCCTTCATCAAAAAAATCTAATGTGACTCGATGGAACCAATCCTTTGCTGAATTGTCGTTAGAAATATGGAAGGCAAAATTTATAGAGTTTAGAGCTAAGCTGTTACCAATCGTTAGAAATATGGAAGGGAAAATTTATAGAGTAAAAACACCACCAATGGATGCAGGACCAAATTCTTGACCTCCAACATTGCACAGCCACCTCACTGCCACCTTCAAATATATGTTTTATCCTAATTTCTCAAAAATTCAGTCACTGAAAAACTAAATAGAGGGCTTGAATTATGAAATAGTTTGTAATTCATGAGTGTCTTACCTGAACTGCACTGCTCCTCACTTCTTCAACTTGGAGAGATGAAAATTGCATGAACAAATGGAATTGTAATCCATCCTCCAGCTTTTATTCTATCATCCTAAATTCTGATTGGTTGATGTTAGTTGACATGGATTCACTATGAAAGTTCAATCAAATGGTTGAGATTTATTGGGATTTAATCCAATGGATAATATTTTAGTTGGTCATTTTTATTATTTTATGCAGCTGGTTACACAATTTATTGTTCATATGGTACTGAGTTTTTAAACACTTTGAAAGGTGAGACTGACCATAAATTCATTTATTGTTATGCAGGTGTATACTTGGATTGAAGACTCTTACATCAAAACTAGTGCATGGGATTTGAGATCTGGGTTGGAAAGTCTTGAGAAGTGACTTGTTGAAGTGACTGTAATAGATATGATGTGCATACAATGAAAATATTACTTAATGAGTAGTTGACTGTACAGACTTGGTTTTTGTACACTTGTATATAAATTAATATATATTTTTAGTTCTATCAATGAATAAGAGAATATTGACCAATTTAAAAACTGCCTTATTCAACATTTCATGCTTCCATGTTTAATTAATAATGATAGGGGAGAAAACAGTTGGGTTGTATTAACTTCACATGTCATTCAAAATATGTTAAAAAAAAGGTGAATGACTATTCACCTACTATCTCCACTAATGGACCCTGCACCACAACCGGTCCTCAGCGAACATGGCTACTATAGTTAAAAGAATATTCTTTGAGGTGCCAACTGTGAAAAGGTTCAATTGACAGGCAGTGTATGCTTTTCTGTGGTCGGCTGACACATGAGATATACCATATTAGCCTAATTCTCACGTGAACCACCTGCTGTAGCGTTCCATCCAATATGCCTCACATTGCGTTATGTTTGGTGCACTTTCAACTTGTGTAATTCAATTAATTTTAGTTGACTACATTCTATTCTGATATTGTAGTTCACCTAGCCTCTAGGTATGAAGCACAGTGTGCACTACCAATCTCTTGCATATTGTTACTTCTATAGCATAGCATCTTCAGCAGTCTCATTCAGAACATCCTCATATATGGATGCCAGTAGAGCTCTTCTTCCTTTGTAAAACAAGAAAAACAATAATTTGAAACATCAAACTTGAGAACGAACAATTAGTAGAGCAACATAATATCTTATCTTAGAGGGAAACACATAAATCAACCAAAACAAGTAGTGATTTCAACTAATAACCTGAGATACAAGTTACAACTGAGACCAAGGCAAACTGATCCAGGTGTATGCGTCAACAGATAAAAGTTTGAGTAAACAGTGAACTCCATAGCCACAAGATCAACCCAATCAATATACTATAAAAGGTAGAATCCACAATCAGAAGAGTGCAATGGAAAAACTTCAGGCATTTAAATATACAACAGTAGAAAGCTATTGAATAAGAGGATTCTTTATGTGGGAATTAATTGTCCTTCAACATGATTGTGGATTTAAAAAGACTAATCCTACTTTCTTATTTCTTAGACATTATGAAATCTACAATAATATAAATACAAAATTCCTTGCGTCATTTACATTCAGAAAGGGGACAGTGTGGCCCATACAAATAGCAGAATCCCCTAACCAGTCATATATTTAAAGCAATATGTAGGAATGGATAAACAAGCAGAACAGAGGATCAAAGGTGTTGGATGTTCCAGCAATATATTTCTTCTGATGTGTTTGAAACAGAAAAGATGAGGCAATTTTCCTATCAAGCTTACATCCCCCACAATAAAATGGTCAAACAATATAAGCTACAGGTATCTCAAGAGAGTAGAATAAAATCTAAATGGGCTATTTTATGAAAACTTACTTAGAAGTGTGTCAGAATTAAGTCAGAAATCTCACACAGCCAGTGGTGGGTTTTGTTTGTTGTCATCCCCACAAATTACATGGGTGGAAAACACAAGGACAGGATAAGTTGCTTTTCAGCGAACATGCAACAACCAGAAACACCATATCGCATGTGGCATGTGCAAGATCACAAAAAAAAAGAGTCTGATAACATATGATGCATGTTTAATTCATTTGAAATTGTGTGCTCTTTACAATCACAGAGCCCTCCCGGACTTATATCTGGTTAAGCTTTTAGTTATTGTGAACATTGTTTAGCCATATAACACAACATATTTTCCCTGGGTAGGATGGGAGCAGTACTATTTTTTTGAAAAACTATACATTAGTTCATATTGTGTGATTGGATTCTCTCACCTTAAGGCATATAATATTGGTTTGCATAAACTTGAGACACTCGCTGCCAGTGCAAAATTATTTCCATAATAATAAATATGTGAATTAATGTCTGGGTTCAGAAATCATATACACAACTCGTGATTACAATAGATCTGACATAAATTAGAATTGTTTGGTTCAGTATTGACTGGAATGAAATTTATAGAATTTATGGGGACGTTAATAAATTTTTAACAGAACTCGTTTTCCCAACTACGCCCTCAGTGCTACCACATTAGACATTTTTGTACGAGGACAAGTAACTTATGATCACTTTTTAAAATTGCCTGCAGCATATGTCGAACAGAAGGATATGCTAAATAACTGTCATACTTGACATTCTTATTGATGAAATAAATATTACTAACACTATTACTGAAACATCGTTATCAAAGAAATTATTAGTTAACGCTATAATATAAACCACAAGGTTTGTGCCAATAAGCAATCCATTCCTTGTACTTATGTATCTTTGCCGAATGCAACAAAAGGCGGTGTTTTTATAGATGGATCTTAAACAGTATTTAATACACATCCAAACAACTTAAAATAAACTAGCTAGACTAGCTTAAGCTAGGTTTCCAGCTCTGCAAGTTGACAAACTGTAATCAACTCTTATATATTATAAATATTAATGGAAAACCAAAGCTCAACTCCTTCAAACTTCCATAAAAATGTATATCAAAATAGACATAAAATTTGTCAGTTTACCAGAACATATCATCTTAGTTATAAGTCCTTTTGTCTTGGGGAATTTTAGCTCAAAAATGAAACTCGACACCCTTCCCTTTGCAACTTGTCAGAAGAAATGGCCAACTAACACATCCAACGTCCCTAATCCTCCTCTCGGAGTACACCATTGTTATGTTTGTGGCCCTGTTTTCATGTTAGAGTGTGGTACACCTCCTATGTGTTACACTCGGGTATTTTTACAGCGGTCTCGCTCGCTGGTGAGTGGGTCAAGGGGGTTTGGGGGCGAAGCCCCCGAAATAAATTTTCATGGGTGGTTTATTAACCCATGGGTAATGGGTAACCGTTATGGGCTGTTTTTGGGCCCATGGTTTTTTGGTACCCATTGTTTTGATACCTACAGTTTTGATACCCACAGTTTTGATACCCACGATTTTGTATCAAACTCGCTTAAGCAATTGTCTATTTATATGGTCTTATGCATATGATAGATAGACAAACAAATGTATTGCGATAGATGTGCTTTGAATTCGGGTGTGAATTTTGTAGAGTTTGTTGAGTGTAGCTCTAAACGGATCTAGGTATTGTATTGAGAGAGTGGAGGCTTGTAATAAAATCGAGCAAGTGATTCTTGGTGGATGTAGCCCAAATTGGGTGAACCACGTTAAATCTTGTCTCTCTCGTGTTGTGTTATTTATTCTCGCACTTTTATTTAAGATCTTGAATATTTTCTCGCATATTAGTTTTTACTTGTTGCGATTCTATAAGGGATTATTCCGCATATTTTATCTCTTATTTCCTAACAATTGGTATCGTAGTCCGGTTTGGTTTGTTTGAAGTGTTGAATCGCATGGAAAGTTTTTAGTTTGAGTGGGAGCTATGGTAGATGATGGAAGATCTAGGGTTGATAAATTCAACGTGCGAATTTTAATCTTTGGAAGATGCAGATGGAAGATTACCTTTATCGGAAGGATTTTTATAATTCACTGTCTCGAGAAGGTGAACAAACCCTCAAGTATGACAGAGATGCGGAATGAGATTTGTTGGATCGGAAGGCACTTGGAACGATTCGGTTGTGTCTTCATCTTCGATATTATTTAATGTTTCAAAGGAAAAGACTACAAAAGAACCGATGGATGCATTAAGGAAGTTGTATGAAAAACCCTCTCGCCTCTAATAAGATATTTTTAATGAAAAAGTTGTTTAATATGAATATGTCTCGAGAATGGTTCAAGATGCGAGATCATGTAAATAATTTCAATACGTTGTGAATATGCTAGCTTCACATTAAATAGAATTTGATGAAGAAGTTAGGGCTTTATTAATTTTGTGCTCTTTACCCGAAAGTTGGAATAGCCCAGCAATGGCGGTAAACAATTGGTTCCAAGCTAACTCAAAGTTGAAGTTTGAGGATGTTGTAGGGGTGATTTTAAGCGAGGAAATGCGAAGAAAAACTCAGTGAATCTTCTACTTCGGGAATGCTTTGACAAAGGGAAACTAGAGGGAGACAAAAGAATAGAGGAAACTGTGGAAAATCAAAGGATCGGACAAGATCAAAATCTAAAAGCAAGATAATATGCTTTGGCATTGTGGAAAGTCTCGAACATGTAAATAAGGACTGTTGGGAGCTTCGGGATAAGAAGAAACAACGGGAAGAAAATAAGGAGACAAATGTGGCATTGGGTAATGTATGCCATGATGCTTTGATTATTTCTTTGCATAATATTAATGAATCTTGGGTTTTAGATTCAGGGGGTTTTCTCATGCTACCCCACATAGGCATTATTTTGTTGATTATGTTCAAGAGGGATTTTGGGCATGTTTTTCTTGGTGATGATGAGCCTTGCAATATAGTTGGAAAAGATTTTGTTCATGTTAAGATGTAGAATGAGAATACATGGTAATTGAAGGATGTTAGACATGTGCCTACATTAAAAAGAAATTTGATATCGGCGGGGCAATTGGGAAGTAATGGTTGTCTTGTGATATTTATAGTTGACTTTTGAAGGTCACCAAGGGTGTTCTTGTGGTGGCAAGAGGTAAGAAGGTTGGAACCTTGTATTTAACCACCGATAGTACTAATGATTGTAATCTTGTGGCTTCGTATGCGATACAACATTATGACACTATAGGCTCCATATATGAGTCATAAGGGCATGGACATCATAAAGAAGAATTTGCCTGGATATACAGAAATAGGTTTGGATTTCTATGAGAACTGCATATATGAGAAACAGAAGCGAGTAAGGTTTCTCAAGGTTGGACCTACGAAGAAAGAGAGTAAGTTAGAGTTGGTACATTCTGATGTGTGAGGGCCGGCTCGTATCATTTCTTGGGGGTTTAAGTTATTATGTTACTTTCATTGATGATGTAACAAGGAAAGTTTGAGTTTATTGTATTAGAAACAAATCGATGTATTTGATACTTTTGTTAAATAGAAAGCCTTGGTAGAGAATGAAACAGGCCTTAAGTTAAAATGTCTCAGGTTAGATAATGAAGGGGAGTACTACAACAATGAATTTGATGATTATTGTTTTAAGAATGGAATCCGCAGGAAAAAGACGGTTCCAGGAACCCCGCAACAGAATGAGGTGTCAGAAAGGATGAACAAAACAATAATGGAACGTGCTAGGAGCATGAGGATACATGCAGGATTGCCTCTTTATTTTTGGGCAGAAGCGGTGAGCACAGCTGTGTACTTGATAAACAGAGGACCCTCAAGTGCCTTAGATGGAGGCATACTTGAGGAGGCTTGGTACGGTAAGAAAGTCGATTACTCATTTCTTAGAGTCTTTGGATGTGAGGTGTTTGTTCATATTGACAAGGATGATAGGACCAAGCTAGAGGCTAAATTAGAAAAATACACTTTTATTGGTTATGAGGGTGATGACTTTGGATTTAAATGTTGGAGTATTAAAGATAAGACAATCATTCGGTCTAGGGATGTGGTCTTTAATGAGAAAGTCATGTATAAGCAACAGTTGCAGGAAAACAAGGAAGAATCCAAGAAAGAATATGCAGTGGTAGAGGATCTTTCGGATGGGAAAGTGACCCATAAATTAGTTCAGCACCTACTCAACAGAACCCCAAACTCCTACAAAGGTGAAGTCTTCTAGGGTAAGAAAAGAACTCCGAACGTTTTTCTCCTTCTCTTTATTATTTATTACTCACCGATAGTGGAGAGCCGAGAGCTTTGATGAAGCAATGTAGGTAGATGCCAAGAAGAAGTGGGAGCAAGCCATGGATGAGGAGTATAAGTCTCTCATGGAGAACCAGACTTTGGGATTTGGTGAAGCTACTAGAAGGCAAAAGAACATTCATTGCAGAGCAAGTGGGTGTACAAAATTAAAGATGAAGGAGGAAAGAAAAATATAAGACCCGGTTGGTGGTCAAGGGGTTTGCACGAAAATAAGGTATAGATTTTGATGAGATTTTTTCTCCCGTAGTAAAAATGAATTCTATCATAACTGTTCTTGGAATAGTGGCAAGCAGAAGACTTGCACTTGGAACAGTTAGATGTAAAGACCGCATTTCTCCACGGCGATTTGGAGGAGGAGCTATATATGCAAGTAGAGAACTAGAAGGATATGAAGTCAAAGGTAAAGAGGAGATGGTGTGCAAACTAAAAAAGAGCTTGTATGGCTTGAAACAAACTCCACGTCAATGGTATAAGAAGTTTGATAGCTTCATGATGGAGCAAGGTTATATTAGATGTCATTCTGACCATTGCGTGTATACAAAAAAATTTGAGGATGGAAGTTATATTATCCCGTGTGTTTGTATGTTGATGACATGGTTGCAGTAAAAACATGCAGAAATAAAAGTATTCAAGAAACAACTAAGTGAATCCTTTGATATGAAGGATTTGGGGGCAGTCAGACAAATCCTTGGTATGAAGATAACTCGGGATAGGAAGGAACGGAAGCTGACTTTATCTCAAGAAGAGTACATTAAGAAGGTATTTGATAGGTTTAACATGCAGGATGTTAAACCGGTTGGGACTCATTTGGCAGGTCATTTGAAGTTATCAAAGGAGTAGTGTCCCAAGACAGAGCAAGAAAGAAACCAGATGTCCAAGGTACCTTACTCATTAGCGATTGGCAGTTTGATGTATGTTATGGTGTGCATTAGGCCTGATATTGCCCATGCAGTGGGAGCTGTGAGTAGATTTATGAGTGATCCAGGTAAAGAGCATTGACAAGCAGTAAAGTGGATTCTTTGGTATTTGAGAGGGACCATGGGGACAATTTTGTGCTACAAATGGATCGAGACACCACTTTATGTGGTTATGTAGATTCGTACATGGCTAGAGATGTTGTGAGGAGGAGCACGGCAGTTATATTTACACCGTACGTGAGACAACAAAGTGAGTTGGATTTCACAACTACAAAAGCTGGTGGCTTTATCAACCACGAAGGCCGAGTATGTTGTTGCCAGAGGCAAATAAAGAGATGATTTGGTTACAACAATTGCTTGATGAGTTGGGGCATAGCGGAAGGAATGTAAGTGCATAGTGATAGTCGAGTGCTATACACCTAGCTAAGAACTCGCTTTCCACTCCGGGACGAAGCATATACAAGATATCACTTCATCAGACAACTTTTGAAGAAGATAAGTTGAAGTTGGAGAAGATTCATACTAGTCGAATCCTACGGACATGATGACCAAGGTGGTCACAAGGGATAAACTAAAGCTATGTTCACTTTGGTTGGCCTTTGCGGATGACAAGAAAGGGTTGAGAAGCTTGCTCGGTGGAAATTAGCCTCCAAGTGGGAGATTGTTATGTTTGTGAAGTCTGCTTTCATGTTAGAGTGCGGTACACTTCCTATGTGGAGCAAATTTTCATGGGTGGTTTATTAACCCATGGGTAATGAAGTAACCGTTATGGGCATTTTTTGGGCCCATAGTTTTTGGTACCCATTGTTTTGATACCCACGCTTTTTTCCTGGTGGTTTTGATACCCACGGTTTTGTATCAAACTACTTAAGCAATTGTCTATTTATATGGTCTTATGCATATGATAGATAGACAAGCAAATGTATTGCGAGATGTGCTTTGAATTCGGATGTAAATTCAGTAGAGTTTGTTGAGCACAACTCCAAACAGATCTGGGGTATTGTATTGAGAGAGTGGAGACTTGTAATAAAATATGAGCAAGTGATTCTTGGTGGACGTAGCCCAAATTTGATGAATCACGTTAAATCTTGTCTCTCTGTGTTGTGTTATTTATTCTCGCACTTTAATTTGAGATCCGAATATTTTACGCATATTAGTTTTTACACGTTGCATTCTATAAGGGATTATTCCGCATATTTTATCTCTTATTCCCTAACAACCATCATGATCCTTTTGGGATTGACACAAGTCATCTTGTCTCAAATACCAAACTTTCATAATGTTTGGGGCCTTTCAGTAGTTGCAGCCATAATGTCATTTGCCTATGCATCAATCGGAGCGGGTCTTGGAATTTCTAAAGTAGTTGGTATTCTTGTTCTCTTTCACTATTATGAAAAAGTTAACTCAAAGATTACATGTAAGTACTTTTACATGTAAGTACTAACTTATATGAGTCTTAATGAGATTCATTCTTTTGGAAATTGTAGAAAATGGAAAGTTTTATGGAAGTATTGGTGGAATCAGCACAAGTACTACATTATCCACATCACAAAAAGTTTGGCAGGTTCTCCAAGCTGTTGGTGACATTGCGTTTGCATATCCATACTCTGTGCTTGTCATAGAAATTGAGGTATGTATAAAAGTGGTGCATTGATCTTTATGCTAAAACCTTATTATAAGACCCAATGTTGTAATCTAATATTGTGGAATAATCATTTTATTTTGCAGGACACTTTGAAAACAAAACCTCCAGAGAACAAAACTATGAAGAAAGCATCCCTGCTTGTTGTAACAGCGACAACTTTCTTCTACATGCTCAGCAGTTTCTTTGGGTATGCAGCCTTTGGGGAGAATACACCTGGAAACCTCTTAACAGGGTTTGGTTTCTATGAGCCTTATTGGCTGGTTGACTTTGCTAATGCATGTATTGTGGTTCACCTGGTGGGAGCATACCAAGTAATACTTTCACAACACTAGCAATTTCAAAAAGCTATAGTTGTCAAAGTTGGGAACCACCAAATATGAAAACTACGAAGTGGTTAACTTGTAAAGCTCATATAGATGCACATCTGGTTACTTGGAAAATGTAGAAATGTGAATGCATATCTAATATTGCAGGCATAATATATAATTTCCATGATATCCACCTTTTCTCCCCTTACACTTTAATCGCTTTATACCAAAATATAACCTTTGTCAAAAGGATTGTAGTCTAACTGGTGATGATGATCGTTTGTCACACCATCTATCAATTAATTTCCAACTGTTATTTGTCCACGAGAGTTGTTTTTACTTAGCCAGCAATCTTAACAACATGTACATTAGGGCTGGATATTTTTCATATTCGTATTGATTAAATTGATTGGTGTTGTTGCCTTTTCTATATCGTTATACTCATATGACTGCTATGTTGAACATCTTTCACGTTCCCATCCTTTTTTTGCAAGAAATGTTGTTGTTTTTGTAACTTTACAATTCATTGTATAAGCATCCTACATGTTCCGTTATAAGTTTGGAATTTAGAAGAACGCAACAACATGTCTTTTTTTTACTTACCTTCATCACATTGTTCACACCCTCACTGGTCATAGATCCAATCGCATATCTGTAAACTTCCTTCTATTTGGAATTTTTCCCACTTGGGTGCTTAATCCAACCAAATTCAGTCCTTTTCTATATCCTCAGAATGATATGACTGATATGCTGGTCACCTTTCACATTCCCATATTTTTTTCATGAGCAATTATTGCATTTTTGAATCGTTGTTGTATGTCTTTTGTTTAACTACCTTGGTCATAAATCCAATCGCATATCTGTAAACTTCCATCCAATTGGAGTTTCTTTCACTCGTCGAGTTAATTCAATGAAATTCACTCTTAAGGTCTAAAATGATTTGAGTTCCAAAGAATATAAATTTCTTCTAACAAACCTTCATAGTCTGTTGTTTTAAAAAAATCGTATTTTCTTATAATCTCCTTATCTTCCTTTCAGAAATACCAAGTTCTTATATTTTTGGGATATGAACTTCTATTCAAAGCTCATCTGTAACTATGCACTAATAACTGCTTTAGCCTATACACAAAATCTTGAACCACTCTATTGAGCATAATGTTGCTTGGCCTTTTACTTTTTCCCCCAAATTTCTATCGCTCACCCACTTGTTTCCACAATAAGCTGGTTTATTGCTTTGATCAAAACCTATGCAAATCCAACAAATTTTTGCAAAAAAACTTGGGTACGATACATCTTGGATATCTCCGTACATATATATACATGCTCACTTTACTCATTTAAACAGTCTAAAAGAAATACCAAAATTGAACGACCTGTTTCTGTCTTGTTTATTCCAGAACTTTCCTCTTTCAAATTTCTATCACTCAACCAATTGTTTCCACTCTAACCCACCTTATTGCTTTTACCACAAACGATACTTCCAGGAAATTATCTAATTTCTAAACATATATATACATGTACTCGGGATGTTCTTCTCGTCTCTTGGGATACCTATGAGAAAACTTTGTTCGTCCGCCATATGCAGTTGTGCTTTTATGCAACTGCTTCTTTGTGCTTTGGCTTTAGCAGACCCTTGGCTTCCTATGCATTACTGTTTTCCTTGCCCTGCACCTGCTTGCCCACATAATCCATTGGTCTCTCCATTCGACTGCAATTTTATTATCCAACTTTGTGCCTGGACATCAACATTATTTATGTGCGTACGAAGGCCACATCTGGGCCCCATGTACCATGCCCCAATATACAAGAAAACCAATGTATTTAAGTTTTTTACATTTTCTATATGGACAAGAATTTGGCTTCAGTATCAAATACTATATAAAGGATTGAATTAAGATTGGTGACATTTATGTTATCATTAGATTAGTTTAGTGATTATCTACGTAGTTTTAGTGATTTATAATAGTAAAACGCATTTAATATGTCTTCTACCTCATAGTGCCTCACACAATATTCTATAATAAGATTTTAAAAAACAAATATCCACACTTTAATTTCATTTCAAGACAACTCAATGCATCCAAACTCTAATTGGATTATTGGATTTAGTGTTTCCAGCTATCATGTTTTATCTTATTGAATTGTCCAAGGTAAATTTCACATATAAAATGAAATTTCAAGACTATTTACGAATTTATATTTCCTATTGAATCATCATTTTTATGCGTGAATGAATGTCATCTGTTTCAAAGGCTATTACATGTGTTCTACTAGATAAATATGGAGTTTTTAGGAATTTATATTTCCTACTAGATCTTTGTCTATCTGTCTTTCATATGCGTGTGGAAGATAAAATCTATTGTAATTTACTCAGGCCCAGAACAGAATATTGTACCTTCTATCTTTGTTTTTAAATAAAATTAACACAGTTTGCATTGTTCCGATTCATAATGCAACTTCAACAAAAAACAATATCTTGCATGCCTCATATTAAACATATTTATCTACTTGCATACTTTTCAATTTGTAGTTGCTACGTATTGATTACATACATTGTCTACCCATCTCTTTGCAGACGCTTCAAAGCATGACGACCACAATTAACGACATAACTCACCGTATTGGAACAGATTGTACACGTATACAAAAAATGCTATTTGAATGCATACAAGAACAACATATGGAAGATACACCTGTAGTCAATGATGCAATATTCACAATGTTGCGTACACAGCCAAAACTAGAACAAGCACAAACAACCCTCCAACAAGAAGCCATTGCCATCGAAGACACCATCCACATCCTTAGGGAAAAGTTCTACATAACATACTATAAGCTCAAACCCCCCGCCCCACCCATGACAAACAACCACCAATGTAAGACCACCTCGCCTACGATCCACATGTACAAACCACAAGCTATAAAACTCATGTACCAACCTTTCTTTTACTATTTCAAATATGTTTCAACCATACCATATATATAACGATAACTGATACAAATAAAAAGTACCTATTTTTTGCGAACCCAGCATACTATGTATATACATAACTTCTAATTTTCAAAATAGATCAAATGTTTACCATTTGCTAGGACCCAATCTCCAACTACCAACTTATATTGATCCCCACCGACTACAAACCACACAAACTTCTCTTTAATTTAGCAGTATACAACTAAATTTACAACTTGCTTAATCGAGAAAGATTACGTAAAACCCAAACAAACAACACACACAAAGAACAATAACTAAAGGCCGAAACTAATCAGTGAAAAAAAATTGCAAAAAAAAGGGCGTAATCTTGCTCCCCCTGGAGCAACCACTAGTATATTACATCTCCGAAATGTATGGAAGCCATTTGAATTTCTAGTTAACATGCTAGGGTAGTTTTCCAAACAAATCGAGCATGTGTTGATGCTTGATAGATGACCTATTCTTTTTGAAATTAAGTTTCAAAAGGATGGGGAGGTTGGGAAGGAATTAGCTTGTGGTGAAAAGGAAATAAGAGCGAAGGACCTTTGTTGTTCTTGCGGAGTATGAAATCGATGGGGGCCAAGTGTACGGTTGGTATAATGGATAGGTGGATTAATTAGAATGATATAGTTGGCATCTTTCAAGGATAAACAACTCTTATAAAGTCTTGGATCAGGAGGAATGTGGTGAACAACGGGAATATGTTGGATGATTTGTGGAAGTTTGGGAATACTCGATGTAGATGCAACACTTATGTGATGAACACAACCTAGTCCAATTATTCTTTTAATTCTATATTTCCATTTAAGCGTGCATGAATGAAGGATGTGTGTGTAATATTATTTGAGCGATATTTACGAGCATGGTATCGTTGATGCCTTTTTTAATTAATGCGGTCTTTATTGTGAGTATAATATTCATGTATTCATTTATTGGTTTCTAGGGTTGAAATTTTTATCGGTTTGCAATTCAAAAAACCTATAGGAACACAAACGAGGAAAACACGAGGCAAACAAAAAAGTTTATGTTCAAAAGAAAGGATGAAACATTATAAAATATGAATGCATTTGAAAATATACAAATTACGAAAACTTTATGCGATAACACAATTTCCTATTGTTTAAATTTTTTTAACATCACACAATTGAAAGAAAATGAATATATCAAGTGTAACATAGTTGTTAGAAATGGAGAAATTTCAGGTAATTGTTTGAAACATTAAAACAAAATCAAGCTCTAGCAGTATACAGTTAAAAAATGGTATACAAGAGAAAAACACATATAAAGTTGGAATCATATAAAGTTGTTAATCCTTTAAGGCCGGAGTAAAAAAAAAATGCATCTAGGTTAGTACGATTGAAGCGTATAAGACAGGAACTAAAAACAAAAGGACAAGGAGCTCGATGTTGCTGGTATTGGCACTCCCATGAAACATTATCAAAACCAAGGCTACGTAGAGGATGTTGGAGATGTAGCCTTTACAAATTGTAAAACTACACATTTCAAATGCTTCTTATTGCGATATGTTTCTCTTTTGATAGAAAGAGTGAATGTGCAATGGTGTTTGATAACATGATCTCCAATTTCGTGCATTGCTTCAAGATCTATGGACAAAAACTGCAAGTCTTTAGCTGTTATTCCCATCAAGGCTTCAACTTTCTCATCGAAGGCGGTAATAGCTTGTAGATCACTTGTCTGGTCTTTAATGTCTAGCCTCAACATATACCTATGGTTAGAATAAAAACTTTGGCGTTTTAATTTTAATAAAAGAAAACACCATTTTATTTTGCGAGCACTTTTTTCTTGCATTTTCTATCACCAGTAAATAAAGGACATGCCATGTAAAAGTTGTCCATCTCAATATTAGTGATTTCAGCTGTTACTGTGCCCCATTGATTCTGATCGATGTTACCCATTTGAAGAATGTCTTTTATAGTTGCAGTGGATCACATGCTATTTAGAGGACCATGATAGAAGGATTTGGAACAGAGAAACTATTAGAGGTTAGGTGCTCACAGAGACGATGTTTATGGAACAGATGGATCGATATAACACTTGGTATTAGAGATAGTATCAATTGTAGTCCCATTAAACCTTAAAACATGAGTAACTTTTATGGCCAAAATAGGAAGGTTAGATATAGAAATAATAATATTCTTTCTTTTTCCCCAAGTCTTTAAAATGTTGTCCCCACAAGGTTACAAAACCTTTTGGAACATATAGGAATAAGATACGAGCAACTTACAATTCGTGTTTTACCATTCTATAAAGGAACTTGCATTATTTTATAATAGATATTTTTGTGTTTTTTTTTAATCAAGAATCGGCTTGGAAACTTAGAAGGGAGCAACACCACCTCAAAGAGAAATTCATCATAAAGGTGTACACGATGTTGGATTCTAGATACAAGAGTTGATCAAATTGGTTCTAGGTTTAATAATTGCAATGTTGGTTCAATAGTAGTTTGAATTAAAACCATGTGGAAAATCCATATACATTACGAGCGTAAAAAATCAAATGGATATAAAATTACAATTTTATCAATCTTTGATGATCATGAAATGATTATTTAGAAACCCAAAAAAACTAAGAAGGAGATAAGAATAAACTATTAAGTTTATTCCAAAAGTAGATCCAATGCATGCAATATTTTCTTATAATCAATTATGCATAATGTGATCAATATTAATTTAATGAACTATAGAGAGCAATCATAAAGGAAGGAAAAGTAATTGAAAATAAAGAGTAAAAAGAAGTTTTGTCACAATTTGTATAAAATATTCATGAAGTAGAGATGAAGATACATGAAAGTAATCAATGGATAAATTGTTAATGGCATAGATATAAAGAATTGACGAGAAAAGGTATTTACAAAATCCAATGTTTTTGAATTATGGTTTGTTTTCCATATTATCTATGTAAGAATTTTAAGTATCTCAATATACATATTTCAATTTATTATTTAAGAAGAAACAAAAATTATGGGGTAATGTATATCAGCCTACACTACATAACTATTAAATGAAACTCAAAAACAATACTAGAAATGAATGAGATGTTATGTAAATGTATATCGACCAAATAGGGATGTGATAGAAGAGTTATTTTTTAAATTATTTTTGCCTATATTAAAAGTATAATAGTTAATTGGAATCTTAAAATAATAGAATATAATTGTGTATTTTTAAAACTAAAAAAAAAAATTGTGTTATAGAACTTATAAGGAAGAAGAGACTCATAATGCACAATTAAAAATACCAAATATTTTTACAATTTTTAGAATGCCACAATAAAAGAAACAAAAAAATGACGTGAATATGAAGGAACTTGAAAAAGTAAAAGTCACAAAAGTATATATGGAAATGAACATGAAGTGATTATTAGGACAAATGTGTTAGTGTTTTCTAGACAATAGCCACCTATGAAAATGTATATAAATGAATAGAAAATGCAACACAAAGAGTAAAATATATGAACCCACCTTTTTTAAGCATAGATATGAAAGAATAGATTCTTATCCTCAAGTGATAAATTTGGTTGAAAGTTTATTGCTTAAGTTGCTTGTTATAATTAACCGCACTTAGAGACAATAAACTATAAAAGTATTATATTTAATCAAAATATTCTAATAATAAAATATAATTTATATTATAACAAATGCGTAAAGAAATATGTTGTATAATATAAAGCATAAAATAAAGGAGACCTATAATGCATTAATGAAAAGACTTACACACATTGACAATTTATATTTGGCGATTATTAGAAAAAATGTGTTATTGCTTTGACATATTTGTCTCGTATGTAAATGTAGACAAATGAAGGAAACATGTAACACCAACACTATACTATTTGAAACCACATATTTATTAGCAATGAATTGAAAGATTACAATCTTATTGCTTTATCCAAAATTCCCCTCCAAAGGTGTTTTTGATAAGTTACATTCTTATCTTGGATGTGGGAAAGTATAAATTGATAAAAATGGAGAAAATTGATTTTGGGACGTTCCTACCCTTTTTACTAACTCCCCAATTCAAGACTTGGTAAAAAAATAAGAAGAAATTGAGAAAATTAGACCTCTACAATGTATTACGGGTTTCTTGAGCTCACATAGAATAGTTCCTTGGGGTCAAGATTTCTCCGCAAGGGTCTTCAAGACGCATTGAGGAAGTTTGGTGAAGTGAATAGTGCATTAAAGGTTTTAGGAGTGGATGGAACTAATTCCTTGGGCCTCTAGGTTCCACGCATTGCCTTTCCGCCGTACACAAAGGGTTCGATGTGTTGTAGGTTTTCTAAGTCCCACCGAACAAATTATCCCTGGCTCTTGGTTCCCCACAAGGGTCTACGGGCCACATCAAAGGAGTCTGGGAGAAGGGATGCAATGTTGTGCGTAAATGCGGGTGGCGGATGGAGCGACATAACAAGTTCCATCGGGTTATAAGTTCCCCACGAGAGATGCATGCATTGATAAAAGAAGTGAGGTGGTAGAGAGTAGGATGTAGGGAATCGCGATGCGGAGGAACCAAAGAGTGCGGGAACCAAGTGGTCTCGAGTAGAATTGTTCCATAGTTCCACCCAGAGTGATAACCCATAAAACACAAAACCCAAGACCACGGATAATGTGATCCCGAAGGGAAAAATGTCACGCTTCCATGTTCCCCTTAAATATTTGATCAAACATTCCATCCAAAGCAAAAATTAAAAATTAATTAAAATCGGACTATAGCTTCATCTTGGGAACTGTTAGTCCAAATCTAACACCCCTAAATGACCTTCAGATCTACAATCTAGAATTGGGTCATTTAGTGTGATTTCACAACATTGAGTTTTCTCCAAAGTATGGGACCTTGCAAGGTGAGAAAATCTCCCGAGAAAAATCTCCGAGAGAAAGTTGGTTCTTACTCCTCTCGTTTAGGTGTATGTATGAATTTTTGCAGAGGTTCTGATTTAAAAATCCTACTCTAAAACTACCAAGGAGACAGGGTTGAGAGAATCATGGAAAAGAGAAACAAAACTAAGCTAAAATGGTGATACACCAAAGGAGTGATGAAATTTTGTCTTGCAAATAAACACAGATCATATAGATGTAACACCAAAGCATGCACAGATTGCTAGAATATAATGAAAGATCAGAAGACAATGATAAACGCATGAGAGGATTGGAGGGTCATTCACAAAACATGCATTACCATTCCCAAGTTTAATACAATGCATTACAATGGAAAAGAGGCAAAAATGTGCCACATCTTCATGGAAGGTCTGAAACTCCTCGAATTCACGTGCCAGGGGAAGAGGGGAGTCTGCGAAGAATCAAAAAATGTCCAACCCTTTACAAATGAGCCAAAACTGGCCTTTTATGATGAAGCGAACGAAGGAAAGGAAAAAGACGTGGGCGAATTGATTTTAGATCTCCAACCACCGAAAAGATCCATTAAAACAACAAGGGCACCCTCACAAATCCATTTTTGATGAATTTGGCCATGCCTTTGGAAGAAACGAGCACCATACCTCATCAATTTTGGTGGTTGGGGTCGGTTCTACATTTTTCCCGTGCAGTACATTTCTTCAATTTTCTCCCATAAATACACACCAAAAACCAAAATTGAATAGTCCATTGTGTGGAGAATTTCAACAGATTTTCCAATTATATAAAAACGTGAAAATCGAGCTCTGATCAAAAGATATGGCCCTCTGAAGGTTTAGGGCAAAACAAGTGAAATTAGGGCAAAATTAGGGTTCGCGGGCTGAAATTTGAATTTTTTCCCTTCCTTTTTGAATTGGAAAAAATTCCCAAAAAATCTCCACCGCCGACCTTTCTTTGCCACATGGTGCCCTCTGGTTGATCCGCGGGTTCAAACGATCATTCTGCCCCTTTTGCAAAATTGGAAAATTTTCTAAAAATACTCACGCCTCCGCCACTCCGGGACATGTGGCACCATCTGGTTGCTTGGGGGAATGCGCTCCATTTTTTACCTTTGCGTCATTAACCACTTTGGAGAAAATTCCAAATTCCTTCCGCCGCCCCGACTTCCACCGCTGACGATGTACACGTGGCACCATCTCATTGCTCGGTGGGCTTTCGGGCCAAAATTTTCCCCTTTACCCTTTTGCCCAAAAGGCTAAGTGCCAAATTTTTTTCCAGCGGGCCCGCCTTGGGAAAATTTCCCCTCCAAACTCCGCCGAGCCATAACTTGCAAAAATAAGGAGTTAGGAGGACTTTTTACCATTTTGGAAAGGGGAGAAAATTCTCTATCCGATGAAGCAATACCTAGAAAAGTTTGAGTGCCCGAAATGTGTAAAAATTTGAATGAGGCATAAGGAAAGAATGAATGCAAGTTAGCCAAAATAAGCAGGGGGATCATTTTGGATAACAATTTTGGCGACTCGGAGGGTCATCTGCCTGCTAGATGAAGTGACCAACTACTTGAAGCAATTGGGCAATGGAGTCATGAACTTAACTGCTTGTTACTCTCAATTTATTAGAAAATCTCTAAGATGAAGATTGTGAGAGTAGAAAATTACTTTGGCTTGGAACATGACCTGCAAAAGATGCATCCTTGGGGCAAAATAACTTGTGCCAAAGCACTTAGGGAAATGTAAATCTAAGCTACAACAAAAAAATGTGTATAAGCACTTAGAGGAAAGAAAGAATAATCTAAGCTAATATGTACAAGGTGAGAAGTTTCCTTCTAGTAGCAATGCTTTAGATGGATTTCATTAACTGGAATCTACAGTTCCTCACCATCTAATGTAGACAATTGGAAGACATTGCTATTTTTACATTTTGTGACCATGTAGGGGCCACTCCAAATGGCATCAAATTTTGAATGCCTTCCTGGCTTTGCTCGGTCTGCATCCCATTTCAACACTAAATCTCCAACTTGGAAAGTTCTAGCCTTAGCTTTCTTATCAAAGCTTCTCTTGATCAATGCTTGGTCCTTTTCCATTGTTTGGGCTACATGCTCTCTGATTTCTTGGAGTTCCATTAGTTCTACATATCTAACCTCCATGGGCTCAAACTCTAACAATTCCAATTGCTTCATGAGTTCTAATGTTGGCAACTCAAGTGACATAGGCAAGATTGCCTCTTTCCCATAAACAAGTTTGAATGGAGAGTTACCTGTGGATCTCTTGGGAGTTATCCTATCAGCCCATAGAGCTGATTTGAGCTTAGTGTGCCAAGTCCTCTAATTTTCATCAAGAGTCCTCTTGATGATCCTTAATAGATTCTTGTTTGTGGACTCAGCTTGGCCATTACCTTGAGGGTAATAATTTGATGAAGTGCTCAAATAGATCCCATTTCTAACAGCCCATTCAGTTACCTTTGATCCTATGAATGCCAACACATTATTTGATATTATAGTGGCAGGTATACCAAATCTGGTTGCTATCCCCTCATAGAAGTCTAGAATGTTAGATTCATTTTCCTCTTTGAGTGCCACTTGCCTCGATCCATTTGGTGAAATAGTCTGTTGCTGTTAGAATCCATTTGTGCCCTTGGCTTGAGTTTGGATTAATGACTCCAATGAATTCCAAACCCCATTGCATGAATGGCTGGTCAAATGAGATTGGGTGCAATGGAAGTGTTGCTAACCTCTCTTTGCCTGTGAAGAATGCACAATTCTTGCACCTCTTAATCCATGCATAAAAATCACTAAACATTTTGGGCCAATAATTACTAGCCTTCATGATCTTGAGAACTGTCACTCTTGGAGTAAAATAACCCCAGTTGATCCACCATGGAACTCTTCTAACATTTTCTCAATCTGATTTGTCCTAATGCATCTCAGCAACACTCCATTGATATCCTTTTTGAACAAGACACCATCAACAAGTGCATACGAAATAGCTTGCAATATGAAGTGTCTTCTTTTGGATTTGTTCATCTCTGGAGGGCATAGGCCTATTTGTAAGAAGTGCATTATGTCTTGGGTCCAAAAAGGAGTGAGCATACCACCATTTTCTTCTTGAATATCTCTTTGTTCTTGGCTATCTTGCAGCACCAAAACAACATTCTTCTCTTTGCTTGCTTCAATTGGTTGACTCAAGGCCAATTGCTCACAAAATCCCTTTCCTCATACTAGCTTGGTGACTTTGATCTCAATGTCATACTCCATGACATGAGTAATCCACCCTGCACGTTTTTCATTTAGATCTTTGTTGAGGAGGAAGTATTTGACTCCCACATGAGAAACCAACAATTGAACCTTGTTGTTTGAAACTAGATGCTTAAATTTCTTCAAGCTCCTAATCACTGCAAGAACATGCTTCTCAATGAAGGAATACCTTACTTCATAGTCCTCCAAGCTTTGGCTAAAGAAGGCAATTGGCTGCTCTGCATTTTCTTCATTTTGTTGTACTAAAATTGTAGAAATTGTATCATCACCGCCAAATGCATAAAGGATGAAGTCTTTGGAGAAATTTGGGTTAATGAGAGTTGGATCTTATGAGATAGCTTCTTTGAATTGCCTCAAAACTTGGCTTACCTTTAGCTATCCATTTGAATGCCACACTTTTCTTCAACATTATAGTTATTGGCTTGACAAGGGCTGCAAAGTTTGGAACAAACCTTTGAACAAAATTGATTCTTCCCAAGAAACTTTGAAGAGCCTTCTTATGCCTTAGCAATGGCAGTGCTCTTATTGCTTCAACCCTCTCTGGATCAATTACTAATCCTTCTTTGGAAACAATGTGGCCTAGGATCTTGCCTTCATAAGCTAGGAAAATGATTTTTTTGGGATTCAAGGATACCCCAAATCTTCTACATCTTTGGAACACTTGTCTCAAATGAAAGAGATGATCTGCTTTGCACTTTTAGAAAAACAGAATATCATCTAGGTATATTAGCACTATTTTGTTGATCGATTCCTTGAACGCCATATCCATTGCCCTTTGGAAAGTAGCTCTAACATTAGACAACCCAAATGACATTTTTCTATATGCATAGGTTCTCCATTTGGTGGTGAAAGCTATTTTGAACTGATCCTCTTCCTTTACCATGATCTGATTATACCCTGAAAAACCATCTAATAATGAAAACCTCTCAGAGCCAACAACAACTTGCAAAATTTGTTCGATAGAAGGAAGTGGGTAGTGATCCTTGAGGGATGCTCTGTTTAAATCTCTAAAGTCTACACACAACTTGATCTCTCCTCTCTTCTTTCTAACTCGGAACCAAGTTTGCAACCCACTTGAATGCTTGATGTGGAATACGATACTTGCCTCTATTAACTTATTCAATTCCTTCTTCATGAGAGGCTTAATATGTGGATTGACCAGTCTCTATTTCTGCCTGATGGGCTTAGCACTTGCATCTAGTTCAATTGTGTGTTGAGCTAGATTGGGATTGAAACCTCCAAAGTCTTCATAGTTCCAAGAAAATACATCCAGGAACTCTTGGCAAAGTTACATGAATTCATACCTTTCTTTCTCAGTTGCCACCTTACCAATTTGAAGTGACTTGCCTTCTCCAACTGAGATGGGCTCTGAATCCTCTCCTTTGACTTGGATGTTTTCTTTCTCCTTCCTAAATTGGTCATTAGGATTGAAATAGACTCTAAAGTCATGAGTCCCTTTGACAATTTGTTGGTTCTTAGTTGTACCACTTGATCACCATACTTCTGTTCTAACTTTTCCTAATTTTTGGTTGAGAACTCAGCTTCCTCTTGCAAGAAATTGATGATTTGTTGGTCACTCTCAAACTCCTGCCAACTTGCATTATTGTCTGGAACTGATGGCCTCACAATCACATGAATGTTTGGCTGCATTTTATCTCTTTTGATACTCTCCACAATATCAAAGGGTTCTCCAATTGCTGCAAGCCTATCAGCAGCTTGGTTCTCTTTCCTAGGAATGGAGTTGATGCTAAAGCCCTCAAAATCCTCAATGAGGCCCCACACCCTATTCTTATAACTCTTGAGCAGGTCATTCTTGGCAACATGTTGTCTTTTAACTTGATTAACAATAATCTCACTATCACCAAAGACTTGTAAGTTTTTGATGCCTCTCTTCCTTGACCAATGCAATCCATGTATCAAAGCTTCATATTTAGCAGTGTTGTTAGAAAATGCAAACTGAAATCTAAAACTTGAATAATACTTAATGCATTAAGGTGAAACAAGCATAGCCCCTCCTCCTGCACTCGTTTATTTCTTGATCCATCAAAGAACAACCGCCATACCTCATTGTCATCTTTATGGTTTGGCTTGGTGATGCTAAGAAGAGGCTGATTTTTTCATGCATGTAATAGACTCCTATTTCAAATTCCTCTATTTCCTTGTAGGGATCAAAAGCATGTATCTTGCTTTCCCATTCATTAAGAGTAAAATATGGAATGATTCTAACTTTGGTGTCAGCTTCCTGTGTGCTTGGATAATCCTCTTGATCAAACGTTGAGCAGGTTGGCATTGATCGAGCTTGGAGTATGAGGCTCAATGTGAAAGTTTGTAATAGGTTCAGACCTAATTGTGGCCTTGGCTCCATACCTTGTCCTAAACAACATGTGTGACCAATCAGAAGATAGGTAGCCTCCAATTCTTGCTATGAAATCCCTTCACAAACATATGGCAAAGAGTGGTGGAAAATCTATCTTTGACACATCTTGCAAAATAGTGACATTGGGGCATGCATGCAAAGTAAGGCTCAAATATTTAATTACTCCAACTGTGGCTACTACTGTCCTATCTAATTTCACCACCCCCTTGGATATGACTTTGTATTGAAGGTCCAACTGATCAGCTATTTTCTTGGGCATCACATAACTACTTGCCCTAGAATCAATCATACAATTATGTACTAGTTTATCCCCAATGATCAATGAGACATAGAATGAAGGGGGCTTCAAAATTTTATCTTGCTTTCCTCCATGATTCCCTTCAGGCTAAGAAACATTTGTGAGTACCTTCTCTTGCATATGAGCTGGCTGATTTGAGGTGGACCAATTCTTCATGGCAACTTGTAATAGATCCCTTTGTCCTAGGATGGATAGTGACTCCCACATAGATGTGTTCACATTGGTCTTCTTCATTTGTTCAATGATGTTAAATGGGGATGAACCATCTCTTTGCTACCCTTTAGCCTACACATTATTTTCTTGTGCATGGGCTACAACAACTGACATTTGAGATGGTCTAGAATGTGGCTTGGGCTGTCCTTGCACATTTGGAACTGCATTTTGCTTGCTGACACCTTGTGAAGTGATGGAAGGTTGTGAATCACTTGGATCTAATGACCGCCCTTCACCAATATCCCTCTTATTTGACCGTGTGTTAATTGCTACACTTTGAGAAGGTGTTTGATTCATACCACAAAAATCTTCAGCCTGCCAATTCACAAGTGTAGTCTCATTTGGAGTTGTATCTTGTTGAGATGTCCCTTGTTGTTGGTTTTTTTCTTGACTCGCCTCACTCTCTACACCGAGTTTTGTCACCATCAAAGCTTGGTTCAAAGCACACATAGACTGGTTGTGAGGTTCATTGTGTAGGAAACACCAATCATACTCTTGGGCTATATTATTTTGCATTGGCACTAAGACTTTAGAGGTAGATGTAACATTGGGGTTATAGGGCTGAAATAGTCTCTGGTAGGAGGCCTTACTTGATTTTGATTCGTAGCTAGGTTGGGTGGCCTATTAGGCTAATTTTAAGACTGATAAGAAGGCCTAAAACTTCAAGCTTGCTTTGCCTCTTGTGTGTAACCAACTCATTGCCCAAATTTTGCAATTCTTTCATAACTTCTTAAAACTCATTTGAGGCACTAGAGGATTACATAGAAGTTTCATTTGAACTCTGATTTCTAGGAGTGGGAATAAGAGCTGAAGTAGGTGCTTGACTAGTGCTTGGGCTTCCCAACTATGGATATACAGGCATAGGAGGCCTAGGTGCAAGTTTACCAGCTTGGATCAAACAATTCTCAGCCCTAATGGTGATGTTGTAAGCTGCAGGAAGAGTTGCACCTCCCATAGATTGGATCAACATAGAAATGTTAGAATTTAAATCCTTGAGAAAGTATAAGAAAGCACCTTGAGCTGATGGCCTCACTACTAATGGGATTCTAACACATGTTCTTTGAAATCTAAAATTGAAGTTTGTCAGATGCTCATTGGGATCTCTCTTGATAGTTGTCAGTTTCTCCAATAGAGACAAGTTGTCCCCTTTCTCTCTAAATTGGTTATGGAGGGTTGTGCACAATTGGTTCCAATTTTGGATAGAGCCTGCATCAAGGCTCTTGAACCATTGCAAGGCTTTCCCTTTGAATGAAGATGCCAGCAATTTGACAACAATCTCCATCTCAACAATCTCATGAATTGCACAAACATTAGCAATGTCCTTGACATGATCACCAGGATTGGTTTGATTTTCTCCAAAGAAAGTATGAGATGTTCTTGATATTTGCAATTGGAACTGATTTTTGTGCATTGAGAGCAAGTGGGCTGCTGCCAGTAAAGTTAACATAAGGATTGGGTTGTGCCATGCTGATTGGCTTGAGAACCCTTGTTGATTGGATGAAAGGTCTACCAGGTGGAGGAGTTGATAGAGTTCTATTTAGTGGAGATGGAGACCTTTGAATCCTTCTTCCTCTTTCTCCTCTTTTTGGGGATAATTGTAGATAGTTAAACAATCCCTCTTCTCTGGTCCTTGACCTTGTTTAGATCCTTCTCATGAATCTTCAAGCTTAGACTGCTGAAACCAGTTGATTCTATCCTTTTGGAGTCGCTAGATGTGCAAATCAAGGCTCTTTTAAGCAAGAAACTTACAAAAATTACACATCAACTTTGTTGTAATGAAGATGAAGACCTCTAAGGTCCCACCGAGCATGCCAAAATTGTTAGTGCAAATCTACAGCACCCCTAAATGACCTTTAGATCTGCAGTCTAGAATTGGGTCATTTAGTGTGATTACACAACATTGAGTTTTCTCAAGGTGTGGGACCTTGCAAGGTGATAAAACTCTCTAAAGAAATCTGGTTCTTACCCCTTTGTTTAGGTGTATGCATGAATTTTTGTAGAGGTTCTGATTCAAAAATCCTACTCTAAAACTACTAAGGAGACAGGGTTGAGAGAATCATGAAAAAGGGAAACAAAACTAAGCTAAAATGGCGATACACCAAAGGAGTGATGGAATTTTGTCTTGCAAATAAACACAGATCATAGAGATGTAACACCAAAGCATGCATAGATTGCCAAAATATAATGAAAGATCAGAAGACAATGATAAATGCATGAGAGGATTGGAGGATCATTCACAAAACATGCATTACCATTCCCAAGTTTAATACAATGCATTACAATGGAAAAGAGGAAAAAATGTGCCACAATCTTCATGGAAGGTCTGAAACTCCTTGAATTCACGTGCTAAGGGAAGAGGGAGTTTGCACGAACAAAAAAATGTCCAACCCTTTACAAATGAGCCAAAACGGCCTTTTATGATGAAGCGAGCGAAGGAAAGGAAAAAGATGCGGGTGAATTGATTTTAGATCTCCACCACCGACAAGATCCATTAAAATAGCAAGGGCACCCTCACAAATCTATTTTTCGATGAATTTGGCCATGTTGAAGAAGAAACGCAGTGCCATACCTCATTAATTTTGGTGGTTGGGGGTCGGTTCTACGTTTTCCGTGTCGGACATTTCTTCAATTTTATCCCATAAATACACACCAAAAACCAAAATTGAATAGTCCATTGTGTGGAGAATTTCAACAAACTTTCCAATTATATAAAAATGTGAAAATATGAGCTTTGGATCAAATGATATGGCCCTCTCAAGGTTTAGGGAAAAACAACCGTAGTTAGGGTTCACAAGCTGAAATTTGAATTTTTCCCTTCCTTTTCGAATTGTGAAAAATTCCCAAAAATCTCCACCGCCCAACCTCCACGCCACGTGGCACCCTCTGGTTGATTTGTAGGTTCAAATGATCATTCTCGCCCCTTTTGCAAACTTAGAATTTTTTTGAAAATACTCCACGCCTCCGCCACTCACGGGACATGTGACACCATCTCGGTTTGCTTGGTGGGGATGCGCTCCATTTTTACCTTTACGTCATTAGCGACTTTGGAGAAAATTCTAAATTCCTTCTACCGCCCGACTTCACGCTGCGGACGGGACACGTGGCGCCATCTCATTGCTCGGTGGGCTTTTGGGCCAAAATTATCCCCTTCACCCTTTTTCCCCAAAAGGCTAAGTGTCAAATTTTTCCCGCGGCCCGCCTTTGGGAAAATTTCCCCTCCAAAATCTGCCGAGCCATAACTTGGAAAAACAAGGAGTTAGGAGGACTTCTTTACCTTTCTAGAAAGGGGAGAAAATTCTCTATCCGATGAAGCAATACCCAAAAATTTTTGAGTGCATGAAATGTGTAAAAATTTGACTGAGGCCTGAGAAGGAAATAATGAATGCAAGTCACCAAAATAAGTAGGGGCTCATTTTGGATAATAGGAAAAAATGTGTTCCTCCTTGACCCTCTGAACTGCGCATGGCCATAAATGTTTCTCCACAAATCCAAATTTAACAAAATTGGTATCATTGGAAAGGTATCTTCATCCTCTATGCCATAGAAACTAAAAATATTGATTTTGGTGAGGTTAGGTGGGTGAAAAATATGAAAACGTATCCAACATTAAAGAACACAGTTACTGGGTAGCTCAACAACCAGATTTGATGAAGTATGGTGCCCATTCCTTCTCCTACAAGCAAAGTATCATTAGGGAATGGATTTGTAAGGGTACCATACCTATTTTTAGAAATTTAATGTATGTTTTTAGTGGTTGAAAGGAAAATCCAAGCTTTTCTCTTCTCTCTCTCTCTCTCTCTCTTTCTCATCTTCTATATAATGTAAAAATCTCTCATTTGTGAGGGAGGATGTTCTAAAATGTAAAGAAAATCTATCAAAATTGTGTCTCGAGTAGTAGCTGTGAGTTATATACCTTCATTTGAGCTTGGCAATGCGTTCTTGTGCCTTTTTCTTCACATGCAATGGTATGTGCATATTTTGAAAGAAATAAAATATTTTTGTGTGGTGTTTCTCAACTCTAACTTACATTTTGTTGCATTTCATTGCCTTTCCATTCTTTTTGTTATATTTGTGCATGTATTTCTCACTTGTAAGTTCATCTTATTGTTTTTTATGGAGAATAGATGGTCAATGAATTCTTAGGTTTTTTCCACATCTGTTTGGCCTCTCTCTTCTATATTTTCCTTCTCCCTTTTCCCTCATTAGATTGTATTATCCCTTTTCTTGGTGCTAGCACCTCTCTGCTAATTTAGGATTTCCATTTTTGATGCACCTCTCTCTTACTCGGTCTATTGGAAACATATAGTAGGATTAGATAGTAACATTTCCTTCCTTAATATTAGTTTAGCATTAGGAATAGGTAGATGAACTAACCTTATTTGAAGGTTTGTCTCAAGTAACAAGTCCCACTACTTGAGGGACAATCGCATGTTACCCAAAAACCGATTTCTCATACACTCATCCATGAAAAATTAGAGGGTTTTGTTTTTTGGTGATAACACTTATTTTTAATGATAATTTAGATTAAAAGGCTAACTACACATTCAAATTCTCACCAAGAAATTTTGAACTGCTCGAACACAATTTTTTTCTTCCATATGAATTTTGTTCCATTGCATAGATCAATTTTTAACTTCTATAAATAATCTTCTATATAATAAGAACGATAGAAAGAAGAAGGATCATAAAATATAAGTAAAATAGAATTATAAACAATTAAAAATTTAATGACACATATAATAATTTAGGCAAAGGATCATTCCAAATGACATATACATACACATTTGTTCTCCATATACAAGCTTTAAATTGGTAGTTTATAAAAAAAGACAAAATATGATACATAATGGAAAATATACATGACAAACTATACATTCTTTTTTTAATGAATATTTTTGAATTTTTTCCATATAAGATTTTCTTGGCATGTTTCTTTGGTTCTTTTGCGAATTTCAAGATTTTTTTGATTAATGGTAAAAAGGGTTAAGGGGGCCCTACCCCATACAAAGGTTGGAGAGAAATATACGACAATGAAGAATGAACAAATCTACCTCTTCCAACGGCAAAGGAGATCAAACCAACAACATTAAACCAACAACAAAAACATAAAACCAACAGCTATCTCAAGATTTATACCCCTTCCCTTCGGATCTTAACTGCATCTTGAGGGGAGAGATAACCCTTTTCTTCTTCCTACTCACAACAGTCCAATCCTCTTTCGATTTTGGATTTAAATTTTCAAGATGAATTGGAATCAAAACTTCAATGTTTTCCCCAGAGTCAAGGGACCTAGATGAGTGATTCAAAACATCCTTACATGCTTCATGTTGTAGACACCTATAATTATGCCTGAGCAATTTAAATACTTAAATTACACTAATTATCCCCTTTCTTGCAAATCAACGACATATCGTCAAAAGCACTTATTTTCCCTCATATCATCATTAATTAATTACACTAAGCTTATTAATTAAGTTGCCTATCCAAAAATACCTAATTAACGACCTTCCATTAATAAATCACCCCTTCTACCTAGACTAATTAATTATTATTAATTAATTAACTTTTCCTTCCATTAAGCAATAAATTAATATTTAATTGATTTAATCCCCTTCTAATATCCTAAATCGTACTAATATTCCTCTAATTATCTTCTATAAGGTTACATCTACCTATTAGTTAATCACCTTTGATTAATTAAAACACCCCCAACTCCCATGACTTGCTAAGCATAAATTAAACCCTTTTAAAATAAGGTTACCTTTAATAAATCAACCTTATCCATTCCTAATCATGTTTTACCTTTATCCCACATTCATGAGAATGTGTTGAACCCTTTATCCTTTGGGCTATATAAAGAGCCCTCCACCTACCTTTTTACTTACACCTAAACTTCTTAAGAGAGCAAATGCAAAGCATATAACAAAGAGACTAAGAGCTTGACTTTTGTTTTCTTGAGAGGTCACCATTGTTAAGAGCTAAGCTTCCTATTCTTGCATTCTTTAAGGATCAAACAAGTAATTGTTGATTACCATTGGAGCTAAATAGGTCCATGCATTTTGTTGGTAATCTAGGAGAGTAGAGATGTTAAAATAGCATGCATAGTTTTGATCTTACGTTTTAAAAGTTATAATGTTAGTTTAGATCTTGTTTAGTTCTCTATCTTGATGGTGTTTATGCTTTGTTTTAGCTAAATTATAGAACTATTTTAGGTGGTAGTTCTTGCTTCATTTGATTTAGTATTAAGCAAAGTATACATACACACATTTTGGCACGCCGGTGGGAACTTACTCCATTGACCTTTGCACTTAATTTCAAGTTTTTGTAGTTAAGTTTCATTTTTGGTTACTAACCCTCTTTTACACATGTTGATCTAACTTATTTTTCTTAACTTGTTTTGTTGAGTTTGCATGTGTTGAGTCTTCCTTGTAGGTATAAAGGAGGTGAAGTTTTGTCAAAATTGGAATTGATGGAAAAATTTCAAGATTTCTTCATGCTTTCATTTTTAGAGCTTACTTTTTCAACATTCTACATGCTAGTTTTGTCATTTTCTTGAAAATTTTAAATTCTTGAGCATGTAGGTTAGTGTTTGATAGTGCTGAGTCTTCTATTTACATATTAATGTGGTGGGTTGCTGTCAAAATTTAATCTTGGTGAAAAAATTTCAAGATTTCATCATGTTTTCATTTTTAGAGCTTACTTTTTCATCATTCTACATGCTAGTTTTGTCAATTTCTTGAAAATTTTAAATTCTTGAGCATGTATGTTAATGTTTGATAGCGTTGAGTCTTCTATTCATATATTGATGTGATGGGTTGTTGTCAAAATTGAATCTTGGTTGAAAAATTTACCCATTTTACTGATTAAGAAATATTTTTTTGACATTTATTAAGTGCATGTCAAGTGCATACCCGTGAGCATAAGAGCATATGTGTAACCCATCTTTCAAGGCCATAAATTTTTCTCCCAAACTTGAAATGACTCCATTTTTTTGCGTTGGAAAGGTATTGAAGTTAAATATGCAATGAAAACATAAATTCAGGATTTATACTTACAGAAATTACAGGTTTTTTTGTTAGTTTAAAACTGGTCATTTTCTAACATGTCTAATGTTTTGATGAATGTTGTATTTCCATGCTTCCTCGATTTAGACCAAAGCATGTGTATGCTCTTCTCTTGCACCTTTTGGTGATCTTGAGAATCAAAAACAACTTTGATCTATATCTTTTTAACATTGGGATTAAACTTGGAAATTTGATTATTCATTTTGCTTAAGGGAATGAATATTTTACAAAGCATTTTTCAATGGTCCTTTGATTTGAAGTTTTCCATTTCTATATAGTTGGGATAAAGTTTGTGTATGATCTTCTCTTACACCTTAGGGTGATCTTGAGAATCAAAAGCAAATTTAGTCTTCATTTTATAACATTTAGTAAATTAGAAACTTCATCTTTCACTTTTGGTTTAAGGGAATGAACCTTTTACAAAACATTTTTCAATGGTCCTTTGATTTAAAGTTTTCCATTTCTATATAGTTGGGATAAAGTTTGTGTATGCTCTTCTCTTACACCTTAGAGTGATCTTGAAATCAAAAGGAACTTTAGTCTTCATTTTATAACATTTGGTAAATTAGAAACTTCATCTTTCACTTTTGGTTTAAGGGAATGAACCTTTTACAAAACATTTTTCAATAGTTTTTTGCTTTAAAGTTTTCTATTTCTATATAGTTGGGATAAAGTTTGTGTATACTCTTCTCTTACACTTTAGGGTGATCTTGAGAATCAAAAACAACTTTAGTCTTCATTTTATAACATTTGGTAAATTAGAAACTTCATCTTTCACTTTTGGTTTAGGGGAATGAACATTTATCAAGAATTTTGTATTGTTCATTGATTGAAAAGATTTTATTTACTTTTTAGTTGGATTATTTGTTGTGTATACTATTCTCTTGCATCTTTGGATGATCTTGAGAATAAAAAGAAACTCTTAATCCTCTTTTAAATAATGTGATTTTCTTGGAGAACTACTAACGCTTGAGTGCGGGACCTAAAACGCTTGTCAAAGAAAGGAGGAATCAAAACGAAATAAAAACTACTAATACATTGTTATATAGGTTGGCAAAAGGTGTTCAAGTAAACCACATCTAATTAAACAATATAAAAAGAACAACATATTCAAAACACTGTATTGCAGGTTTTGAAAGGGTACGTCCTCTCTCGCTCAATGGAACATAACCCCTTTGACATAATGCCTTAAGCTATAACAATGGGGTGAATCCAGAACCCCAAAGTAGTCCATGTAAGAGGGAACCTTGTGGATGAAACAGGAAGTGCTCTCGCACTACCTACTTGACTAGTGATTCCTTTGTGAGATAGTGTTATAGGTTGTCCATTGTGGTGACCCCAGTGATAGTACACGTAGATGCACTAGTTGCCTCTTTGTTCTTGAAGGGGGTAAAGTAAAACCAAGATACTCCCAAACTAGTCAAGGTGTGACTTTTTAGGTAAATCGTGCTCGCTTCGTGGTAACTTTGTAACACCTAGGGTGAGAGAACCACCTAGGAGAATATACTTTGTCCAGAGCCCACTTTGACCATTTTAAAACAACGTTGAGTTGTGAACCTTCTTTTTGAGAAATGTGTGATGTATTACTTTCGCTAGTTTTTACTTGCCTTAGGGCAAGGTGAAACTTTTCCGAAGTGAGGCTAGCATTTTTTGTCATTTTTCTTGATTTATTTCCTTCATATTCTTTTGACACTTTTTTGATCAAAAGAGGTGTGATTACCTTTGTCTTACCATTCGACAGTTTCTCTCACTTTTATGTTCGTTTATGCCCATCCATTTTTGCGGTAAGGGTTAGTTAAACATCTAAAGTGAGTGGAGGCATTTTCACGTCATTTGGTAGCCATTGTGATCTCGATACCCATGTCAAGATTGTCATTATAGTTAGGCGTGGTTCATCACCGCAAACTTCCATAGAGGAGTTAGCTTATTTGTCTCGTATCATTACAATTTCAATATTTACATCTTGTTTCTTGTAAACTCGACATAAATACCTATATTGTACGGTTACGCTACACACATTTTAAACTATTCCTAGCTATACTTTGAGATTTTTTGTTTGGTTCTATTATTACCTTGATTTCAAAGAGTGCTAGGTGTTACCATTTGTGCGTGTTATATCAATAACACCTCGATATCAATACTTCACTTTCTAGCAAAGTGGGTTAACATATCTTGGTGATATTGTTGTGTCATTCACGAATTGTAATTGGCACTTTTTGAGATATAGGTCTTAATCGAGTTTGACCTCTCTCATCGTATATCTTGATTGGGAGATTGCATTGACTTCTTGTTTTTACTTACGTTTTGTTCATTTCCTTGAACTTGGCATAAGTGAAAACATTTTGTTGATTATCTTTGCATCGTATTTTCATATGGTGTATTTCCTTGTTGATTGGATTTGTGTTTCACACTTGCATGATTGTTCCTTGTGATTATTCATTTAGAAAACTTATTTTCTAGGACAATCCCTCTCAATCTCATTGATATTGCATCATCACAATGTCTATTTTCCTTAGACCTTCTTCGAAAAATCACACACGCATATCAATACTTACGAAATGTCTAGTTGGTTATCCTTATGCTACCCAAATCGACATGTCACTTCCTTCCCTTTGAAGGAGTTCCATCACACTATCTAGATCTAGACATTTGTGCTTAAAACAACACCAAAAATGACTGACTATCACACGGTTCCCCATACTTACAAAAATATGGAACCTAGGTTTAGCAATTCAAAGCAAAAGATTCCCATTACAACTAAACCTTGTTTGGTTCTTCGTGCTAGAGAGCCCATACGGGTAACTCATTCCCCACCTTCATCTCATAGTCGGTGGTATGATTTGGACACGTCTGATCCAAATTATTATTCGAGTTCCCCCCACTCTTCTTCTAATTCTAATCCAAACATTTCCTCTTCTTCTGAGGATTCCAATCCAAATATTTCCTCTGACTCTTCTGAGGATTCAGATCCAAACTACTATTTGGATTCATCTAATTCGACTCCTAAGTCATCTAATGCGACTCCTAAGTCATGGTCCTCCCTTTCTTTGTAAGATCCTCTTCATCAATCATCTAATGCGACTCTTATGTCGTGGTCCTCCCTTTCTTCGCAGGACCCCTTTTATCAGTCGCCCCAACGACATCTTCTTCCTTTGAAGATACACGTGACTCCAAATCCCTCCAATCAGAAGTATAATACAATTCTTGAATCGTGGTCCTCTCTTTCTTCGCAGGACCCTTGTCATCATTCATCTAATGCGATGCTTGAATCATAGTCCTCCCCTTCTTTGCAAGACCTTCTTCATCAATCACCCCCACGGAATCTTCTTTTTGTGAAGATTCGTGTGACTCAAAGTCCTTCAAGACAAACATCTGAATCGACCCATGTGTCGTAATCTATAGACTTTGGACTTAATCCTACTATTTTACATACGACATACCATTGTATAGGTAGGTCCACACCACCTTCTTCTACTCCTGAGACATCTAGCTACACATATTCTTCGTCCCCCACACCATCTTCTTCTATCAATAATCATCAAACATCTTCTAATCCTTCCACACCAAGTGAACCTATTTTTTCCAATAAACCCCTAGGGATCTATCAACAACTCATACCGATTGATCTCTTTCATAATGAAGAAACAATTAGGGCATTTATAGGGGCATATGAAGATATTCCTTTAGTAGATTACAAAAAAGGATTCTCTTTAGACTTTGATGCGTCTGCATATTGTGAGGAAAAGGTTGATTCTTTTGATCAAGAAATGGAGGAAGATCCTCAGATCATGCAACTTGATCCTCCTCTTATTCTTCCATCTTCACATTCTTCATTATGTGATGAAAATCCTTGGTCTTGCATAGATCCATGACCTATCTTCTCATCACCCAATAACTCTTCGTCTATCATAATTCCTCAATCACAATATCTGGTGGGGTCAGCGCCAAGTAGCCCTTCATCTTCATCTAGGTGTGGGTCACCTTCTAGTAGCCCTCTCTCTTCTATTTGTGGGACATTTTCGAGTAGCCCACTATCTTTGATTATTGGGGCACGTCCAACTAGCCCCTTATCTTCTATGTATGGATCACCCCGGGTAGTCCATCATCTTCTATTCTTGGGCCACATCCTGGTAGTCCATCATCTTACATCTATGGGTCATGTCCTAGTAGCCCTTCTTCTTCTATTCTTGGGCCACATCCTAGTAGCCCTTCATCTTCTATTTATGGGTCACATCCTAGTAGCCCTTCTTCTTCTATTCTTGGGCCACATCCTAGTAGCCTTTCACCTTCTATCCATGGCTCACCTCCTGGTAGCCCATCCTCTTCAATTCTTGGACCGTATCCTTTTCATCTATCACATATTTCTTCTATCAATGGTTGTGGCAAGCCCACTACCATTTCTATCGTTCCTATCATCAATCATAAATTTTCACATTCTTCTCCTTCTCAAGGTCAAAAAATTCAAGCGTCAGCTTATAAGAAACCCAAACAGGTTCATTATCAAGCTCAGGTCAAAACTTCCAAGAGCTCAAAATCCCCCAACAACTGGAACAATCTCAAAGTTGTAAATCAAGCGCGATTCAAGAACGCACATCAACATAACCATCAAGTATGGCATAAAGTGCATAAACCTCTGGATAGGGAACTCAAGCTCCCGCATACAAAATCCATGTTTCAGGATAAATCACAGTCCTTTGTTGAGTGTGAACTCACCATGATCATCGAGATTGGGAAAACATGACTCTTGATAAACAAACACGCTTAGTCTCCCTTATCAAGGAAGTCACAAACATCGTTGTTGGATCCTATCACATAGAGTGACTTTGTTAGTAACAACGGTTAAAAAAAAAATATATCAAAAATCTAAAAATAAAAAACAAGGAAAAATACAAAAATACAAAAAAACATGAAAAAAAAACAACAAAAATCAAAGGTACAAAGATCAAACATTGCAATCAGGTGTTGCGTACACATGGATATTTCTTTCTTCCCTTCCTTTCTATTCTTCTGCAAGTCTTCCTACCATTTTCATCCCTTCGGTGATATTTTGGTTAGCTTATTCACATGCATTTTGTGACATTTATCTCTATGGTATTTGTTTTCCCCTGGTCTTTTATCACCTTGGTAAATTAAAGAATGACTGACCTCATGGAGATCCTATCACATTCAAACATCTAATAAACTTGCTGCGAGGAAATTTTGGACATATTTGTTGACACTAGCCAATCACTTCCACCTCCTTCCATTAAGCCATCAGTGGTTCTTAACCCCTTATCAAACAAGAGAGGTGAAATAAGTTTTCAGAAAGTAAAAGAATCAAAATCAATCAAAACTCAAAAGCTAAATGCTACAAAGCAAAAGCAAATTAATATATAACTCTCTCTTGGGGTATTTCCAATAATCTCTATCGGGGCTATGGACGCCTGATTGGCAGTAGAAAATGTTGTGATTAGAATCAAATACATCTTCGTCGGGGCTATGGACGTTTGGCTAGTAGCGGAGCAATGTACGGCTATCCTTTCACCCTCCATTCACAAAATCACTTATCAAAATAAATCATTCCTACACATTGGCTAGGGTCTCTTCACTTGTTGTCTATTAAATCTTCACTTCAAGAGGTAATAAAATCCACGTACACACACTGGATCTCTATGAGTAAACAGATTAGTATGTTACCAAGTGTCTTTTTTGGACCTTTTTCAGAATCTTACTCTAGTCCATATCTCATCTCATAATTTATGCCTTTGGCTAATCACTTCTTCATCATGAGGCTTCTAAGCTACATTCATATCATTCACATCATTCTTCTACTTCGTTCAGAACATCCATGTGTATAAGATTACTTGTTTTCCATGTTTGTGGAAACCTTTGTCCCCTTCCACAAAAATAATCTTCTCCTTCCTTTCTATCATGTGCTTTTAGGCCAACTTATGTTGGGGGCATCCTTGCCTCTTCCCAACACTTCATGGGTTTACATTCACCATCATGTTGAACCTATCCATAATGGCCTTGGGTCCCATTTCTACCTGTGAAGAGTTTACCTTTGAATACTCCCACCTAATTGTTGGGGAATTTTTACATCTTCACCTTTCTGGTACACACGTGGCCTTATGCCCTTGTACATCCCATCTATCACTAGGGGCATCCACACTTCCTTATATTCCTGTACATAGTTTCATAAAAATTTTAAAATCAACCAAAACATTCAAATATGTTAGAAAAATCATCAAAAACATTCAAATATGTTTTAAAAACTTATAAAAATTGAAAATCATCCTACAAAACGTCACTCTTTGGTTCTCACTTGTTCATGTGTGCAACTTGTAGATCATATTGATCTACCTCCATCAACAAAAAGCTAGGTGCTTACTTCGTCCGTACTCTGGGCACAACAAGTTGCCTGGTACTGTTTCATAGTGCACATTGCTTTTCCATCGGACCCAAGTGTCCTCCGTTATTCCCCTCACATGTATCCTTGCTTGGGGCACCATCATCAACCCTTGTCGTTAATTTACATAGGTCGTAATTGAAGCTTGATAATAAAAACATTATATTATGTTTCTCTATTAGTTTAGCTTGTTTACTTTCTCGTATTACATTACATTTTGTATGTTGCATGGAGTTAGGCATCTTTCACTTTCTCATATTGCATTGCATTTTGTATGTTGCATGGAGTTGGTGTTTTCAGCAATGGACAATCGTTCGTAGTATGGCTTTTCATGTCGTTCTACCTTTGTCGTATGCTTATATTTTTCATAAGGACCGATGATGTAGTTCCTATGGTAATATGATGACATCAAATTTGTTCCAAATAAATAAGTGGCTAGAGGCTAAGCTCTTCTCTCCTCTCTTCCTCATTTATTCTACTTCACTTCCCTTTCACCTCTAATTCTCCCTCTCATCGAGGCATCCTACCTCGTCCCTCTTCTTCTTCTATATCTCACCTTTTTCGATCATCAATTGGATTCTTCATTCACCCCATCGACACTCGAGAGGGCATCTCTCCCTCCTACTAATTTTTCTTCCATCCCTTCAAAATCTCTTCTATCTACTATCTTTGAAGTGACATCACTTATGCCACCCCAAAGAGGGGCAAATGTGGACACCTATAATTACGCCCAAGCAATTTAAATACATAAATTACACTAATTATCCCCTTTCTTGCAAATCAACAACATATCGTCAAAAGCACTCATTTTCCCTCATATCATCATTAATTAATTACACTAACCTAATTAATTAAGTTACCTATCCAACAAATACCCTAATTAATGACCTTTTGTTAATAAATCACCCTTCTACCTACACTAATTAATTATTATTAATTAATTAGATTTCCCTTCCATTTAACCAATAAATCAATATTTAATTGATTTAATCCTCTTCTAATAGCCTAAATCGTACTAATATTCCTCTAATTATCTTCTATAAGCTTACATCTACCTATTAGTTAATCACCTTTGATTAATTAAAACACCCCCAACTCCCATGACTTGCTAAGCATAAATTAAACCCTTCTAAAGTAAGGTTACCTTTAATAAAGTAACCTTATCCATTCCTAATCATGTTTTACCTTTATCCCACATTCATGAGAATGTGTTGAATCCTTTATCCTTTGGGCTATATAAAGAGCCCTCCACCTACCTTTTTACTTACACCTAAACTTCTTAAGAGAGCAAATGCAAAGCATATAGCAAAGAGACTAAGAGCTTGCCTTTTGTTTTCTTGAGAGGTCACCATTGTTAAGAGCTAAGCTTCCTATTCTTGCATTCTTTAAGGATCAAACAAGCAATTGTTGATTTCCATTGGAGCTAAATAGGTCCATGCATTTTGTTGGTAATCTAGGAGAGTAGAGATGTTAAAATAGCATGCATAGTTTTGATCTCATGTTTTCAAAGTTATAATGTTAGTTTAGATCTTGTTTAGTTCTCTATCTTGATGGTGTTTATGCTTTGTTTTATCTAAATTGGAGAACTATTTTAGGTGGTAGTTCTTGCTTCATTTGATTTAGTATTAAGAAAAGTATACATGCACACACATGTACTTCCATCATTTTTGCATCAACCAAAATATCGAAATTGAAATGGAAACACAATCCAATAGATCATTCACTACCAAATGGTTAGAATGAGATTTCTTCCACCAAGAGCTTCTACCTTTAGCATGTTTACTAGCCAAGTGAAAATTTGATGCTAAATGACCAAAAGAGATGCCATCTTTTAGCGAGTTTTGCATTTAAAGGGAAACCCTTCGTAATCCAGGTTTTGAATCCAGATTCGATCTTCAACTTTAAGTTCAATAGTAACAGGGAAATCCACATATGTATCCATATCAACTAAGATTCGAGCATAAGTGGTATGCTCAAAATCTTCGATTTAGGGTCAATAACTAAACATTTCCCTAAAGAATTGCCAATAGCAATTAAACAACTCTCCAACCAAAATTAGAGGGGCAAGTAAGGTAGATGTATCCACACCGGTTTAACTTGGAAAGAATCACAAACCTGGGTTAAACAAAGGGAACTAGGGTTTCATCAAAATCATATGAGACTCAAACTCCCAAACTTTCCCAAAAATTAAATCCCTATCTGAAGCACTAGAAAACACAACAATGAAAAATCCATGAGCACTAGGAAAGATATCCACCCTACCTACCAAGCAAGGACCCCAAAGACTCGAAATCTAGGCATGAAGTGTAGGAAAACCTAGGAAAAAGTTGTTAAATCTATAAATCAGACCATTTCTCTTGAAATCCTCTTCTGATTGAATCACCTCTTCCCCAAAACTCACAGATGGGGTAGATTTAGCATAAGCCATAGGCTTACTCCTCCTGGCATCTGGAAAAACCTTATTCCTATTTCCTCCTCCCCTAACCACATCCTTAAAAGAAAACGGAGCAGGGGATTTTAAAATCTGTTGTCTAGGTTGAAGCTCACATCTAACCCCATGAAACACCTCATACACCTTTGAGCTACCACGTATAAGAGTACTTGAGACACGATAGGGGGCAACGTTAACATTGTTCTCGAGTAAGAACCCCAAATCCTCATTACAGGTGGGGCTTCAAAAAATCTCCATGTCCTTTCCCAAGCCAAAGGAAATAATGCACGGATCTCGCTACAATCGTAGTTTCATTGATCAAAACAGGCCACTAATAGAAGAAGGGGGTCCAGCTACACCTCCATCAACATATTTTATTTAGTTTCAAGTTTTTGATTGGAATGCCCATTTTATTTAATTTATGGGGAGGCTCATATTTTTTTCATCTTGCATGGAGTCATAATACAATACAAATCCTCGAGAGTAGGGGCCAATAGTGTGGAATTTAAGGAGGTAAACAACATATTTATCTCGATGACGAAGTCGAGCCTTCAACAATGTTGTAATTTCTAGTTTTGGAAGTTTACTTTGCATGTAGTGCAAAACATTAAAAAAATGAAACCATATCAATTCATCTTCCCTACGAAAATGTGGTGTTGTTAGTTTTTGTCCTATGTTTTTGCAAGGGAAAAAATTAACTTGAAAATAGGAAAACTATACCCTAGTGTCAAAATTTTTCATTGTAAACCTTCCCCGACACCCCTCCAGTTAGTCCATCCCCGTATTGGGCTTATCATATCCTAGAAAGTGGTTTTATGTTTTGTTTCAACCTTTTCCATATGTTATCTAGGGAAAACAAGTTCATTCAAGGCTTCCGAGATGATACTTTATAAGACAAGATTTTCAATAGACTAGGAATGGCTATTTCTAGCCTTTCTAAGACATGGTTCACACCCCCAGTGGAGTTGAGAGAAAAAAATTAATTAGGGAGTGGTATTAAGGAGATAAGAATGTTGTGAAATTGATTTTGGAAGATTTTGGAAAGTTTTAGAGGTTTTGGGATAAGTTCAGTGAAAGCGGGTCTTGGAGGATGAAGGAGCTTGTAATAAAAAAACCCCCTTAGATTGAGAAGTGATTCTAGGAGATTTGTAAGGAGTTTGAGGTCAAAATAAGATACTATTGAAAATGTATTTCAGATATCTAAGTGATGGTGGTTTCACATTTTCACAAGACATAAGAAATTCTACCCATAAACTAGTTTCAACATGCAAAACCTATGATCCCAAGAAAAAAGCTTATTTTTAAAGGGGTTGTAAGAATAATCAAGGGATGAGACCCATCCCATCCTTTTAAAAATGGTTTTTTAATTAAATATCATATAAATAAGTTCTAAAAATACCTTTGGATGCTCAATTTATGATGCCAACAAGTTGCTTTCTAAGGTACGCTCTAGGACTTAGTCATTTTTTTGGTGGAAACATGTCACTCCCTATTTTGAGCATAATTTATTGCCCCAATTGTCCCACCACCTTAGGAAATTTGGGAAAAAAAAATTTCCCAACCCCAGATAGCCCCATGGACCATCATGTGACCTCAGTTGAGCTTAAACAAGTTAGTTTAGCCCCCTTGCACCAATTTTAAGCACTCTCCGTCATCAAATCCCAAAACTCCACTTTTCACCTCCAGAGAAGGGTGCATTTTAGTACACCAAATTTCCCATCCCTTGGGACATTTGGGACAAAAAAATTCACCCAACCCCAAGTTTGACCCAGGTTCTCCATATGACCTCAAAAGGTGCTCCACAGGCTCATTTTCAGCTTCCCTCTCCTCTCTGCCTCAGCCAATGACCATCCACCACTTGTCAAACCCAGTATCTAGGTGAATTTTCTTGCAAAAATGTATACCATCCCCTTGGGATAGTTGGGACATAAAAAATACACCCAAGCCTATCCCCTTCCTTGGTCACCCATATGACCTAGTTTTAGCCCCTGGGTGTTTTAAAGTGATTTTTTCGCTCTCCCTCACCGCCAATCTCTCGGGATGCCACTTGTCATGCTCAAGGTGAGGTAAAATTTTTTTGCACCATATGTCCTAAAATTGGGACACATGGGAAAAAATTTCACTCAAGCCATTCATGAAGATTTAAAAAAATCAATTTTTTTTTGTAAAAAATAACTGTCTGCTTCTTCCTCTTCCCACGTGCGTAAAACTCACTACGCCAAAACTATTTAAAACTCCATTTCCATTGCTCCACCTCTCCATTTATTCATTTCAAAAATCCATTTCAATAGGTATATTTCTGCAAAAATATCCAAAACCATTTCTTTTTAGTCTACCATGCCATGCCCATTTTGCACCAGAAGCTTCCATGACCAAAAACCATTAAAAACTCATATCTCACAAACGGTAATCGATTCCAAAGTGATATTTTCACCATCTCTCCCTCCCCAAAGCACCTTAAAGCTGAAAAAAAAGAAAATAGAGATGTGTCCATATTATTAATAGTAGAAAAAACCCTAAAAATATTCCCTAGATTTTTCTTCTTC
Source organism: Taxus wallichiana var. yunnanensis (assembly GCA_018340775.1). NCBI lineage: Eukaryota > Viridiplantae > Streptophyta > Pinopsida > Cupressales > Taxaceae > Taxus > Taxus wallichiana. Next base: position 453,266,047 of record CM031235.1, on the reverse strand, counting down.
AGTTTCCCATTATTTAGAAGGCGGTTTGAGCCAGAAATCTAAACACAACATCTAGAGAAAAAACCATATAAAAATGTTGATTTTTTAGAAAAACCAAGGTGTGGAAAACTAGATTCTAAAAATAGTAAGTACCCCATGCTCATACTTACTATAAATATAAAATTTCTCAAAACATCAAAACCCTTCAAAGAGAAATAAAATCCAAAATGGAAAACTAGGGCACACAGCCAAAAAAATAAAAAAAAAAAAAAAAAGAAAAAAAGCAACATTCTAAAAATAGAAAGTGCTTGAAAATGGTCATGAAACATCTATGAGAGTTTCCAAACATGATGATAATCCCACAACATTGATTCTAAGGTAAAAAAAAAACCTTTCCCAAAATAACAACTCCTGGAACCGAGGTCTAAAAATAGAAAGTTCAGTTTTGAGTGCAAAGAAGTTTTTATCATCTCAATTTTGACTCATATTGTTTCTTTTTACCACCATGAAGTTCAAATTATCTATCCTCAATCCCATTTTGAAAACTTTCATTAGAGTACTCCAATGTAGGTGATAATGATGTCACTTACATGGACCTAGATGACCTCAAAGCCAGAATGTTGGGTGAACCAAGAGAGCTTGTGGAAGAAAAGGTCTTTCATGAGTGGATTGTATGTAATGGTGGCCATTCCATGTCATTAAAAAGCAAAAATTGGTGTTGGATTATTCCCATCACTATAATATGGACACCCAAACAATAAGAGTTGATGAATAACTCGATCCTGATAGTGCTTACCCCGAAGGCAATATCTCAAGGCATGTAGATTCTAGTTGGAAGAAACATGGTAGTGATCACCAAGGAGGTTGCATAGAGAGTGGTCCAAGACTGAATCATACCTTCAAGGCCTCACCTCTTGGCTCATGGTTGAAGCAAGGGAGGAATCCCTCTCATGTGCCCAAGACTCTTTCTTGGAATGAATTCCACAAGGGATTTCTTTGATGCCATCATTCTCCTAAGCCGAGTGATGGGAGAAGAAAACACAAGATACTTTCAAGACTGGATGGCATTGTTCATTCTCACAATCCTTGAAGGAAAGTAAACAATTGACTAGGGAAAATCATCATGATAATTACATCATCCAATTACTTCAAGTGTCCATCTTCTAAGAAGTTCTTCATGACTTCATTCTTACTTATCTACCCTTGGAAACACAAGACCATTCGGGGCCTAACACTTTGCACAAAAATGTTTCCCAAAAGGCTCTCATGCATATGAAAAGTATCCACACTTGGTCCTAAAAGAGAGCAATCAACACTTTGCAAAGGTGAATGATGCTTTCACAATGTATGTTGTCAATATTTGGAGGGAAACCCACATTCAAGATTGTTCACATGTCGTTGCTAGTCAAAAGGTATGGATCATACTTCATTCAATTTACCCTTTCATATATATAGTGTCAGGGTTTTGAAATTTCTCCAGATTTCCATACTACCCAAGTGATAAAGATCATGCTCATTGAACTATGTAGACAACTGGTTCATATCAATCAAAAGTTGAGGAACAAAAAGAAGAAGTTGATTTCTTTCCTATCTCACTAGGGATTTTCTCTTATAAGAGTGCTCATGATGGCTGCCAACATGGAAGCTTCCTTGTCTCCTATAAATATGCACTCATACACTCAAGGGCATATTTTGACATCTGAGAGGATCCAAACACTTTTCACCTACCTGATTTATATCATGTCCCTCAAATTGAATATTTTTGGGTGAACTATGTTGATGATTTTGAAGTACAAGAAATGTGATCACAAGAGGATGATGATTGAAGAAAATGAGAAAATTTAAGTTTGATTGGTATGAAGATGGTGTTCAAGAGGATGGACACTAAAATGTATGATCCAGAGTACCCAAAAGGTGAAAGCTTCTCCTCTCCCCAAATGGTTTGGAGTGTTCATGAGTCTAGAGATATCAAAGAATGCATGAAGGAGGTGATCAAAAGGTCAAAGGAATGGTATAGAGAAAGAGGGCTGCTCTCATCTCATTCAAAAACTTCCCTTCCCTCAAAGAGATAGACTTCTTACCATTCTTCTTCTAGGGACAAAGACAAAGCTCCTAGTTTGGCTCAATTAGGAGAAAGCTCAAAGAAAAAATTGGTGGAACCTGAGGCTCCTCGACTACAGAGGTTGCATAAGAAAGTGAGAATAATGGAGGATCCTGTAGTTGATCTAGAATAAGGGGAGATTGACTCAATGCATCTCTCATCCCCACAATCTCCAAGCTTCTCTTCTTCTATTTCTGCACCGGCCCCCCCACCTACTCAGGATGTTCCTTCCCATTTGGAGTAAGAGGTTGTAATCTTTCCAAATGTAGAGCTAGAAAAAATGATATATTTCCTTGGGTATAGAGATGATCACAATAGAAGATCACATGGTGCAATAGGTGACCATTCTTGATTTCTTGACTATCACCTCAATGGTCAAAGGGAAGAAAGGAAAATTGGCTCAAGTGACTTCTCATTTTTTTAGTGGCACCTCGGGTAACCAATATGTAGAGGTAGTCAGGCTGAAGGTTGTCAAGCCCATCAAAGAAATGACCTCAATGAAAATGAAATGAGCACAATTCCCTTGGGCCTAAAACACATGAGGGTGATGTTCACTTTTTTCAAGAGTCTTCCACTCACCTCATCATGAGAATCCAAGAATATAAGGAGAAGTTGGACCAAGCGGAAGACCATATCAAGACCCTCACTTCATATGTGCAAGTGATTTTGGATCCAAGTGTTACCATGAATCTCCCAGCCCAAAGAAGTTACTCCAATAAGTAGCTTTGAACCCTAAGTCCATCAGAAAAAACAAAGGGTTCACCATGCAGGGAAAAAAATGACAAGTGGGTGAACATGATCCTAGAAAAAGGGAAGGTGTTACTATCTGAAAATGTTGACATTGTTCAAGTACATGGATGTCATGGCCATGAAAATAATCACAACATGAGAAGGGATTGATGTAGAGAAGGATCACTGGGATCAGGTGTATCCATTGGTCATGGAGATGGGAAAGGTCAAATCATCCCTCCTGATAACCAAAGGTGTATTCTCTTCAACATCGAGATGACTTGTCTCAAGTCTTGGGCTCAAACTTTGGTTTCTCACTATGAAATGATAAAACATGTTATCGATGAGCTTGATTCATATGAGGAAGATGTTGAAAAGATGCAAAAGATGTTGATGCTCAAGTAAAAATCTTGGAGTGCCAACCATGAATGAAGACACTTCAATAGATGATCTATTTTTGAAGTCCTTTTGAAATCTAGTCAAAAAAAAGGAGGCCAAAGATCCATTCTCATTCAATGAAGATACATTGGAGTCTCTAGTAGAGATAAGGGTGGTCATTTCCAACACCATAAAAATATCATCAATCTTGGTACTCAAATGCAAGAACATTAAATCTCTCTCACAAAAGTTGGATCAAATCACTTGAGTTTTGTTCATATCCCACAAGCTGAAAAAAGTGGCACCTGTGGCGACAAGGTTCAACAAGAAATTCAAAGGCATTGAGATTTCACTTGTGGAGCTTTCCAAGAGTCCATCATCAATCATGGGGTCTTCATCGAAAATAGTATCTCTCTCTCTCTCTCTTCTCTCTCTTCTCTCTCTTCCTCTCCCCTCCCCCCCCTTTTCTTCCATGTTCTATTTCTTCATTGGGGGTTGTACTTTTTCATTTTTTCCTATTCCTATTTTTCTTATTCATTTAAATGTGACTATAGTTTGTAATGTAATAAGTCACCCTTAATTTATAAAAGGGGACTTAATTCTATTCCTAGGAATATGAAAAGTCACATGTTGTAAAGGGAAAAATGAAAAGTCATGTGGGGGTAGGTGAAGAGTCATTCTAAAATCTATAAATTGTAATGACACCCTCATTCTTAAGGGTTGTCAATTTTGTATGCTCATGAGAGATTACTACTTGTGAAGAAAAAAGATAACATTTCTTCTATTTCCTCCTCTCCTTCTATTCTTCCATTTCCTACTATGTACAACTTTGTTAAAACATCAATGAAAAGAGAAAGGAGTTTCTTTCCTTTTTTGTGAGAGATTATTGAAACTTTGTGTTCTTAATCTTATCTTGTCTTGTTTTCTAGTAGCAAAATTTTTTTTTCTATCTATGTGTGTTGAAGTATTCTTGATTAATGGTTGTAGGAATATGATTTTCTACCTACAATATTAATCCCCCTCTTTTTTTTCCCACTCCCTTTCCTACTCTCTCTCAGAAAATTCCTCCCTTACAAGAAATTGCAAGATTTTTCCATAGGTTTAGTGGAGTGTTCCTGTTGGATCCCCACCTCTAAGGCCACCACAAATTTTTTATTTCATTCATGCATAATAAATGGAGTTACACCATTCAAGTAGAGGGACCTAGAGTCTCAGAGCATTGGTGGATACCCACCAATTTTCCACTTGAAAAATTTTTTTCACCAATAGTTTTTGGCACCACCATGGGGGGAGACTTGGAAAAATTGCACCCAAAATACGAATCACAAGAAAATACAAAAAAATTCAAATATCCAAAAAAAAAAAAAAAATTGGAAGTTTGAAGAGTCACAGAGCCTTATGTCTCATATCCATGGCTATTCCTAGTAACCCTCCTATCCAAAGAGACCTAATTATTTTTCCATATCAAGAAGATATTGTATCCGACTTGAGGGAAGTTTTTGGCATAACAAGAGAAAATTTTGCACACTACTTCATAGCTACTACATAGGTGTTAGATACTAGAGAAAATGTTGTTGAAGAATGAGAAAGAGAGAGACAAGCCCAAGTGTAACAAAAAGAAGAGCTTAAGATAATCTCAAATCTACAAGTTGGTGATCATAGGTATACCAGTCACAATGAAAAGGAGGAAATATTGATCCAATATTTGAAGAGATACAAAGAAGGAAAGAATTAATTAATAGAATTCAAGGCACTCCCTTCATCCCAAAACTTCTCTCACTGGTGGTCCAAGTGGTGTCAACCCATTGACATAGAGTTTCCAAATCTCAGTGAATATTTTGAAAACTTTACTAATGTGGAAATTGAAGCAAAGATAAGCTAAGAGAAGAAAAGAAAAAGAAAAGAAAAAGCTAAATTTGAAATAAGAAGTGAGAGCTCAAGAGCTCAAGAAAGAGTGAGATCCATAACCAGAAAGAGGAAGAAAGAGAAAGAATCAAAGTGGAAGTTGAAGATAATGGGTGATGAAGAGAGACCTCAACCTATTATACCATGGGGTAGGAACATAGGCCCACTTGCACTACCACAACCTCTTCATGAGCTACCACAGGTTCAAGAAAATTTTTTTTCCAAATTTTAGGGAGATGGTCACAACTCCTAGAGAAACATGTAGTAAACCTTCATCATCACCACCATGTGGTGTGTTAGGTGTTGAACATGAAGATGTATCTGTATTTTTTTGGATTCCTTGTGGAGTCCTTGAAAAGACAAAGTGGTAAATGGTTCTACCTTCTACCAAAAGATCAATCACTTGTTGGGATGATATAAGAACTTTCTTTGAAGATAGATTCAAGTCTATACAAAAGACTGTCAAGACCTCTTGGTCAATTAGTGCATATGAAGAAAGAAAGAATCTAATGAAGGCATGAGGGATTTCATAGAAGATACAAATAGAGTTCTCAAGAGGATACCTCTCAAATCCATGCCCTCAAAAATAATTTAAAATATTCTTTATAAGTGCTCAACTACCTAAAGTTGGGTTTATTCTTAAAGGTCTCAGCCTAGAAATTTGAAGGAAGCTCAAGACTACACCATCAAAATGGAGGATGATCTATTTTATCTAGAAAAGTGAAGAACCCAATGGAAAAAAAAGGGTCAAGTTCTAGCTCCACTCCCATGGACCCCATGATTCAAAAATGGCCAATGATATAATTTCTCTCAAGAAGAAACTCTCTCAAACCACCATGAGAAATGTGCCAAAGAAGACCAATCTCCCAAATAGGCCAAGGATAACTCCACCTCCCATCGTAGATTTCTCTTGAGGCACCATCCAATCAATGCAAACCTGTGATGTAAAGAACCAAAGAAGAAGAAGAAGAAGTGGAAGAGTTCCAGAAGAAGAAGAAAATGAAATGAAGATGGAAACATTCTTGAGATTGAAGAGGTCATGGTGATGCTCATAATGGTCTCATTGAATACCACTCAACAAGTGAAAAGATGATGATGATGAAGAAGCACCAAGATTCTCATGTGTTGTGTTCACCCACTCCCTAGTCTCAAAAGGGAGCTTCCTCCTCAAAATTCTACAAAAAAAAAGAAGGAGGATCCTCTGTAGAATTTCCATAAAAAAATAATCATTAAGAGGATCTCCACTTTCACCATCAATGGATTCAACAAAGGAGAAACTAGACCCGATAGAGAAAAAGAAGAAACTACCATAACAAGTAAGTCCTTTGGTGTTTTCCTAATTCAAAATCTACTTCTAAAGGCTAATCCTTCACCTAATGCTAGTCCTACAAAATCCCCTAAGGCTTCAACCAAATTCAACCACTCCTCTCTTCTAAACCCACTACCTCATCCATAAAAGTACTCAAGCTCCCAAGGTAGCACCATCTCCACAATGTAAAACCTCCATTTATCCTAAACATCAAGTTTCACCCACCTTGGCTCCATTCGATTATGTTGAAACATGCAAGAAAACCAAAGTTTAGATTACTAAAATTGAATATTTAAAACACACCTAGACCAATTCAAGAGGTTTTTCAATGTTTTCCAAGTGGTAGCCCAAAATCCAACACTTGTGAATCCCAATCCTAAGGGCTACTACCAACACCACCTATGCCCTACACAAAACATGTTAGCACTAAGTGCATCCAAAACTAATAAGGTAGAACCCTTTTACCTATCCCTCCTAATCAAAGGCTACCAGTTAAATAATTGTATCATAGACTTTCAGAGAGCTCTAATAATGTCATGCCCATCAAAGTATCCAATGCCTTAGGACTTACTTATGACATGTGTAAATGGATCTTGTTATTCTATGGAGTCTAAAGGAAGTGTTGTTGGTGGGAAGGATCAAAGATGCACAAGTGGCCTTGGAAGACTTTTCAGAAAAGAAGGTGTTACTCACATCTTGGTGGTAGACATCCCAACATCCTTTGGTATGTTTTGAGTAGTAGAATTTTTATAGAGAGACCTAGGTGGGAAATTTGAATGGATTGGTCCTCCACGACCATTCTAGTGAAAGGGGAAATGAAGAAGTTTTTCCTATGTGAAAAATGAAATATATAGTTCAAAATTTGAAGACCCAAGAGAAAATATCTTGTTCCAAGATAATGGGATGGGGAACTATTTCCTCACATCCAAAGAGATGAAAATTTTCCTTTTCTCACCAATAAGATGAAGAAGATCAACTTTGGACCATGGAATTTGATGGAAGTCATTCAAGTGTAGGGTCTAGCTGGAATTTTCTTGACCTCTCCCTCAGTGAATTCTTCCCATTTGCATATAAGCTACAATTTGAAAATACTAATAACACTACAAAGTATATGAGGCTCTCCTCCTCAAAATGGATGTCTGTTGAGTCCATGGGTATCAAAAAATCAAGTGTCTTAGAGATGCTGAAGTGATAGTCAAGCAAGTGAGAGACCAATATCAAGTCAAAAACCCAAGACTCGGGCACTATAGAAATAAAGTTTGGGACTACATTGAATCTTTTGATGCTTTCTCCATTCAAGCCATTCCTCATGAGTAAATGAAAATGTCTAATCTCTCACTCATCTCAACCTTCATTGGTGACTCCACATCCATCCTTTAATAAGGAAAAGGTGACTATCAAATGGTTTTTAGACCAAGTGTGCCAGAAAATGTGAACCATTGGAAAGTCTTCAATGATGACAAATCAACTCCTCACCTTCTTGGAGAAAAAGATAACTTCAGTAGTCTCTTCTATGAAGGAAGTGAAAATCCACATCAGGAGTCAATGGAAGAAGAAGAAAAGAAGGAATTAAAGGAGTTGATTTAGAGGGAGTAATAAAGATCAAAGGGAATAAGATTCTAAAGGGCCTAGTGTCATTAGAAGATTTTTTGAAAAACATGACCGATTCATCAAAGAAATATCAAAAGAATCATCAAGGTGCACAAATGAGTTTGAGAAAGAAAACATCGACACTCCAAAGAAACCCAAAATGGTGAATATTGGAAAATGTTTCTCTCTGAAGAAAAAATAAGGTTCATCTCACTATTGAAGAAATATTCTGATGTCTTGGCCTATTCCTATGATGAGACTCAAATATTTTTAACCAAAATAAATGCATCATTCTATTCCTCTAAATCTAAAGCCAAGCCTTTTAGGAAAAAAATGACCCCTACAATCCAAAATATAATGATACCATCAAGGAGGAGGTATTGAAGATGCTAAATGCAAGAATCATCTTTCCTATCCACCACTCCATGTGGGTAGAAACATTGTTCCAGTGTGAAAAATAAAAATGGGAAATAAGGATTTGTGTGGACTTTCACAACTTGAACTAGGCCTCCTTGAAAGAAAACTACCCACTCCCAATCATGGATCATATCTTACAAGTGGTCAAGGTCATAGGGTCTAAATTCTCTCATTTCTTGATGGATTCTTGGGGTATAATCAGATTGAAGTGGTAAAGAAGATAAAACCAAGACAACCTTCATGACACCTTGGGGCACTTTTTCATACAACATAATGCCTTTTGGTTTGATCAATGCGGGAGAAACCTTTCAAAGGTGATGGATTTAGGAATTCAAATACCTCAAGCATTGTATTAATTTACTTGGATGATCTCATAATCTTCTCAAGAAATGAGGAGACCACATATACACCATCTTGAACAAGTACTCATCAGATGTAGGCAACATGGGATATCCTAAATCCTAAGAAATGCATCTTTGGGTTACTAAAGGAAAACTCCTTGGGAACATTGTGAACAAGGAGGGGGAAAATTGATCCATAAAAATAAAAATTCCATTCAATAATTGTCATTGCCAACAAAAAAAAGGGAGTACATTCCTTCTTTGGCAAGGTCAACTTCCTCTGGTGCTTCATCCCAAACTTTTCCAAGTTGACCAAACACATAACTATCATGATGAAGCCACAAGATAGTTTCAAATGGAACAAAGAAGGAAAAATGGAATTTGAAGTGATAAAAGAAGAAATAGAAAAGGCTCCCACCTTGGTGTGCCCCAATTTTGATAAAGAGTTCATCTTGTATTGTATGCTTTGGAGCACACAATATCATCACCATTTTGGTGCAAAAGAATGAAGAAGGCCTTGAAGCTCCCATTTCTTTCTTCATGAGCTCACCTCTAAAGAATCATGAGATGAAATATAATCAATTGGAGAAACATGCCTATGTCATGGTCAAGGTGTAAAGAAATTTTGGTTCTACATTCTCAACTCCCACATGGTATGGTAATGGTGTCGGATCAGCCATCAAGTCCATTCTCACTCAACAAGATCTAGGAACAAAAAAAGAGGAAATGGGTGGTGAGAATTTAAGAGTATGATTTGAGATCAAGCCTTCTAATATAATCAGAGGTAATGGGTTGTCAAGATTGATTACAAAGATGATGATGCATTTCTAACTAAAAATGATAAGAGAATGTTTGTGTTGTGAATGTATAGGAAAAGGACTTGCCTCAAGTCCTTTTTGTGAGCATGAAAATGAATGGTATGCATGACATCATTACTTACTTCCTGACCTATGGTGAGTGCCCTCCTCACCTTGATCACAAAAAAAGAGAACACTCAAGCTAAGGGAATCCAAGTATTTCATATGGAACCATGCACTCTACAAGAGGGGATTCGATGGTTTCTTTTTGAAGTGTGTAGATAAGGAGAAAATGAGAGCAGTTATTAAAGGCATATCATGATCAAGCATGCATGAGGAAACTTTTTAAAATGGTAACAAATTATCATAAAATCCTCCATGGTCGGTACTACTAGCCTAATTTTTTGTGGATGCCCAAGAATGGGTCTCTAAATGTGAGGCAGCATGTCAACAATTTGTTTGGAGACCACAGCTCGTTGTGCTTCCCCTCAAGCCATAGTGGTGATTGAAGAACCATTCCAATAGTGGGGGGACTAGATTTCATTGGAGTTCTAAATCCTCACTCAAGTGTAGGTCATACCTATGTGCTCACTATAATCGACTATTTCACAAAGTGGGTAGAGGCCATCCTACAAAGCAAGCCAATACTGAAACAATGTGTAACTTCCTCAAGGATAACATCATTGTTCATTTTGGTATCCAAAATATCATGGTGGAAAATGCCACATATTTTTCCTCTCAGAGAGTTATTTGATTTTTTCTATAGCTATGGAATTTCTCTATCACACTCATCAGACTATTACCCGCAAGGGAATGGTCAGGTAGAATCAAGAAATAAAAACATTGTGACCATATTCCATAGTAAGATAGTAGATGAAAATCAAAGGAATTGGCATAAAAATCTATATGATGCATTGTGGGTGGAAAAAATAACTCCAAAGAAATAATTGGTATGTCTCCATTCTAATTTCTCTATGGGATCGAGGTAGAGATTCCAGTCATGATGGATATGCCGACACTCAAATTGCTCCAAGTAGTGGAAGATGAGAAATATCATGATTCCATTGATAAAAGGATTTTTTTCTTGAGAAGCTTGAGGAAGATAGGTTCAAGGTGGTGGACCAAATCAAAGCTCATCAATTGAAGGTCAAGAGGTTGTTTGAAAAGAAGGAAAAGCCAGAATTCAAATTTGGAGACCTTGTTCTACTTTGGGACAAGAAGAGAACCAAAAGGAAGTCATGGGAAATTTGACTCTTTGTGGCTTGGTCCATTCCATATCCATGAGACATGTGGAGAAAATTATTTCTACCTTTCTTATTTGGATGGAACACATTTGGAGTTTCCCCAATGGGAAATATTTGAAATTGTATACAAGTAATGAAAGTGGGTTGTCCCCCACATTGTACCATAGGTGATTTAGGTGTGTGTTTTCCTTTCCCATTTTGTGTGTGTATTTCCTTTTCAATGTGGTGTGTTTACTTTTTTTTGTGTGTGTGTGTCTTTCGGTCTATCTCTTATTGTTCAAAGTGACTCTATAAAGCCCAATGGATAAGGCACTGGTCCGATTTATAAAATGAGATTATGGAGTTCCTTCTCATCTTGTCCTCACTTTGTTCGATCCAAAATGAGTCCCAAGTGAGAGCTCAAGTATTTTCATGTGTTTTTGCAAGGGAAAATTCACTTGAAAACATGACAACTACCCTATAGTGTCAAAAATTTTCATTGTAAACCTTCCCCGACACCCCCAAGTCAGTCCATCCCCTATACTGGGCCTATCCTACCTTTCAAGTGGTCTTGTGTTTTTATAACCTTTTCCATAGGTGATTTAGGAAAAAAGTTCATTCAAGTGCTTTTGAGATGATACTTTTAAGACAAGATTTTCAAGAGACTTAGGAATGGCTATTTCTAGCCTTTCTAAGACATGGTTCACACCCCTCGGAGTGGAGTTACAAGACCAAATTCATCAAGGAGTTGTATTAAGGAGATAATAATATTGTGTAAACTTATTTTGGAAGATTTTGGAAATTTTCAGGTTTTAGGACAAGTTCAATGAAAGCGGGTCTTGGAGGGTGAAGGAGCTTGCAGTACAAAACAACCCCTGAGATTTAGGAAGTGATTCCAGGAGCTCCGTAAGGATTTGAGGTCAAATGAGACACTGTTGGAAAGGTATTTCTATCTCTAAGTGATGGTGGTTTCACATTTTTCACAAGACATAAGTAATTCTTCCCATAGACTATTTTTTAGCATATACAATCTATGATCCCTAGAAAAATCCTTTTTATGCGGTTTAAGGAAGAATAAAAGCATGATACCCATCTCATACTTATAAAAATGGGATTTTTAGTCAATATAATATAAATAATTTCTAGAAAAGACATCTGGATGCTTAAGTCATGCTATCGATCAAGTTTTTCCAAGGTACGCTCTAAGACTTAGTCATTTTTTTGGGTGGACACATGTCACTCCTAGTCTAATCAAAATTTACTACCCAAAATTTCCCATCCCCTTGAGATAGTTGGGACAAAAAAAATTCACCCATCCCCCAGATAGTTCCTTGGACCATCATGTGACCTCAGTTGAGCCAAAACAAGTCAATTTAGCCCCCTTGCACAAATTTTGAGCAATCTACATTGTCAAATCCCATAACGCCACTTGTCACCTCCAGAGAAGGGAACATTTAATCACACTAAATTTCCATCCCCTTGGGATATTTGGGACAAAAATATGCACCCAACCCCAAGTTTTACCCATGGTTCTCCATAAGACCCTAGAAGGTGCTCAACAAGATCATTTTCTAACTCTCTCTCCTCTCCGCCTCCACCAATGACCATCCACACTTATTAGGACCAGGTAAGGGAAAATTTTACTGTACCAACTATCTTGTCCCCTTGGGATAGCTGGGACACAAAAATGCACCCAATCCTATCCCCTTCCTTGGTCACCCATATGACCTAGTTTCAGCCCCGATGTGTTTTAAGTGTTTTTTCACTCTCCCTCACTAGCCAATCTCGAGATACCACTTTTCATGCTTAGGGTGAGGTTTATTTTTATGTAACATATGTCATGGACCCTTGGGACACAAAATTTTAATCAACTCCATGAAGAATTAAAAATCCAGCTTTTACAAAATTTTAACTACAATGCTTCTTCCTCTTCATGCGTCTGCGTGAAACTCACCTTCGAAAGAACTATAAAAATTCATTTCCATTTATCCACCTCTCCATTTATTCATTAAACATTCATTCCAATAGGTCTATTTGTGCAAAAAAATCTGAAAACTTGTTTTTTCAATAGCTACGATGTTTGTTTTACACGAAACTTCCATGAATAAAAACCATTAAAAACTCGTAGCTCACAAATGGGTGGTCAGATTCTAGTGAGATTTTCACCATCTATCCCTTTCCCAGTGCCTTCAAGCTACAAAAATAAAAATACCATAGATGTTCTAGATTTTTATAGTAGTAAACCCTAAAAATCTTTCCTAGATTCTTCTTCCTCGCTTTCCCATTGATCCAAAAGGCGGTTTGAGACAGAATCTAAACAAAACATCTAGAGAAATAAACTAGATCCAAAATATTGATTTTTTAGAAAAATAAGGTGTTGAAAACCAACTTCTCATACTTAGTATAAATATAAAACATCTTAAGGCATTTTCAATACCTCAAGGCAATATCTCAAGGCATGCAAATTCTAGCCTGGAAGCAACATGGTAATAATCACCAAGGAGGTTGAACATGAGATTGTTCTAATATTGAATCATATCTTCAAGGCCTCTCCTGTAGCTCATAGTTGAAGCAAGGGAGGAAGCCCTCACATGTTCCCAAGACTCTTTCTTGGAAATTTCATGAGGGATTCTACGATGCCATCATTCTCCTAAGCGGAGTGATGGGAGAAGAAATCACAAGAGACTTTCAATATCGGATGAAATTGTTCATTATCACAATCCCAAAAGGTAGGTAGATAATTGACTAGGGAAAAATCATCAATGATAGATTTCATTGCCAATTGCTTTGAGTTCCATCTTTTAAGAAGTTCTTTATGACTTTGTACCTTATCTATGCCTTCACGAACATAAGACCATTCAGGGGCCTGAAAATTTTAAAAAATGTTTCCCAAAAGGCTCATGTGTATGAAAAGTATCCTCACTTGGTCTTCAAAGAGAGAAATCAAAACTTTGCAAAGGTGAATGATTCTTTCACAACGTATGTTGTCAGAATGTTGGAGGGAAACCCACATTGTAGGTTGTCTTCACATGCCACTACCCTAGTCAAAGGTATGGATCATACTTCATTTAATTTTCAACCTTTTCATATATATGAGTGTTGAGTGTTAAAATTTCTATGTAGATATTTCCATGCTACTCGAGTAATAGGATCGTGCTCATTAAACTGTGTAGACATCTGGTTCATTTCAATTAGAAGTTGAGGAACAAAAATAAGAATTTGATTACTTTCCCTATCTCACTAGGTATTTTATCTTGCAAGAGTGTTCATAATTCTACCAACATGGAAGTTGTCATGTATCCTATAAATATGTACTAATACACTCCAATAAAGCATACTTTGACATCTAAGAGTATCTGAACACCTTTCACCTACCTGATATGTATCATGTCCATAAAATTGAAGATTTTTGGGTGAACTGTGTTGATGATTTTGAAGTACAAGAACATGATCACAGGAGGATGAAGATTCAGAAATTGAGAAAAATCAAGTTTGAGCTGTATGAATGTGGTGTTCAAGAGGAGAACACTGAAATGTATGATCTAGAGTACTAGGTGGTGAAATATTCTCCTCTCCCCTAAGTGGTTTGGAGTGTTTGTGAGTCTGGAATTATCCAAGAACACACAAAAGCGGTGATCAAAAGGTCAAAGGAATGGTATAGGAGAAAGAGGGCTACTATCATCTCATCTCAAAACTTACCTTCCCACTAGAGACAAACTTCTTACCATTCTTCTTCTAGCGACAAAGACAAAGCTCCTAGTTTGGCTCAATCAAGAGAAAGATAAAATTAAAAATTGGTGGAACATGAGGCTTCTCACTACAAGAGGTTCCATAAGAAATTGAAAACAATGGAGGATCCTACAAGGAAAAGGAAACCAACTTACAAACCAACCCTATACCCAACATACCTTCTGCACCCACACCTAAAGTCATTATTTGAGGCCCCACATACCCTATTTCCAATGGGGTTACACATTACGCGATGCTAAAACAATTACACCAATCCTCCCTCAAAATGTCCCTATATGACCTCATCCAAACCTTTGAGTCCCATCACCAAGCTCTCATGGAGGTTCTTCGGTCCTATCGATTGAGTTTCTACCTAATGACCATACACCCGTAGCCTCCATTATTACACCTCATCATGTAGCCTCTCTCACGAAATTACCACCGTCTTCTCTACATCTGCACCTACTCACTAAGTAGCCACCCTCAACTTCTCAAATGAAAATATCGCACCACACCAAACCGATGACCCTAATCCTACCCTTTTCATCTCCATCCATATTGATAATATACATGTATGACATGTTATAATAGATGGGGGCACTAGCATCAACATCATCTCTTCCCATGCATTCAACCAAATGTGCATACTCGAAAATTACATGCATAAACATCTCATCATGTTGCATTCATTTAATGACACTATCACTTCTACACTTGGCACCATCATCCTCCATGTTCGTGTGGGCCCTATTGTTCCAAAGTTATTTTACATCTTGGAGGGGGAGTTTCAATATAACATGTTGCTTGGTAGACCCTGGATTTGTGTCATGGGTTGTGTTACTTTCACTTTGCATTGTTATGTAAACTTTGAGCATGAAGGACACACCTATACCATTCTCGGTGACCCATCACCTTTCGAGACTTGTAACATGCTTTACTAACCTAATGATGTGTTTGTACCGTTAAGGTGTCCACTTCCATTACCACTTCCTCTTTACCCACATCTCCACTCACCAAAGGCTCTCCGATATCTCAACCACACCTAAATCCTCCATTCTTACTATTGCCACAACCTTCATGACTGACCCGTCATCCTCCCAATCAGCCGGCTCCACCTCCAATCCAACCTCTAACACATCATCTATCCCAGCTACCTACATATCAACCACCGATCCTTGGAAGGCATTTTTCAATGCCTCGACTGGGGAGTATCACCTATATAATGTCAACACATTTGTTACTCCACAAGAGTATGAAGCCTTCGCAAAGACTCCCTCACTATGATCACCGCATAGAGAGCATCTCCTTTATGGTCCTCCCCACCTTCATACCAATATCACCTATGGGGACTTGATACTTCCACTTATACACCGAACCACCATCACAAACCCATCCCTTTTCTTCCAATGTCCAAATACTCACCAACCACCGCTTCACCCATACCTTCTTGCACCGATGTGCATGGAAAGGTTTTGGTTTTGGATTTTATGAGTAATTCCGTCACATTGTTATTCCATGTACTACTGAAAACATAACAACCGTAGTGGTATTAACTTTGCTGAATTACTAACTAAGAAGGCTCGCATTGAACTCACCGAGGATATCAACCCTTCTCCACCTTCTTAACCTGCTCCACCTTCTTCACCACCATCACCACCTTCACCAAAAGAGTCTATGGATCCCAAATCCATTCCTCCTAACTTTTTTTTTTTTTGTAAACACCATTTCCTTGGGGCCTTTGACTTATAAATATGATGGTGAAGCTCCCTCTTCTCTCCCATTTCGTATCCTGACATTATCAATGATGATACACCTTCAATTAACATCATTCAATGTTTGGAAGATGAATCTATACTCACCTATCTTGGTGTAGAAGACTCTTATATTCACTGGTCATTGCCATCTGAGACACAAACCATGTTGAATGAATCAACTATCAAAGTCAACATTCATACTCAGATGACCCGCATATTCTAAAGATCAGCCAATCTTTAGATAATGCTGAACATGAAGCTATCACTTCTTTTCTCAAACATCATAACCATGCTTTTGCTTGGTCTTATGCTGACATGCCCGGTATTGACCCCACCATAGTGGTCCACAATATTGTAACCATTCCCAATGCCAAACCCATAAAACAAAAGCTGAGGAAAATGCATCCTCACATTGCTCTTCTAGTCAAAGAAGAACTTCAACACCTTCTTTCTATTTCCTTCATATTACCCATTGATTATCCCCAATGGATTTCTAACATTGTCCCTATCACTAAGGTGATAGGGGTCTTCGCATTTGCACAGACTTCCGTAACCTCAACCTAGCTTTCCCAAAAGATGACTTTCCTCTACTCGGTATAGACCAATTGGTTGACCTTACTGCTGGTCATGAGATGTTATCACTCATGGATGGCTTCTTGGGTTATAACTATATATTATTTTACCCCAAAGGATCAACACAAAATCACATTCATCACCCCTTAGGGGAATTTCTGCTATCGAGTCATGCCTTTTGGCCTTAAAAATGTTGGTGCCACATATCAGCGGGCTATGACTTACATCTTCCATGACATCATGCACCGTATATTGGAAGATTATGTAGATGATCTCCTTTCCAAATCTAAACACCACTCTAAGCACCTTGCCATCCTAAAAACCATCTTTGATCGCCTCATTAAGTATTGTGTTCGCCTTCAACCCAAGAATTGTGTCTTTGCGGTTCTCTCGGGAAAACTCCTAGGATTTATCATTTCCTTACATGGTATAGAGGTTGACCTTGCTAAAGTTAAGGCCATTCTCAAAATGCCTCTGCCCACTAATTTGTAGAAACTCTCGTAGCTTACAAGGAAAGTTATAGTCTATTCATCATTTCATTTTGCAACTTTTTGATTACTATCAATAGTTTCATCTTCTCAAAAAAGATGTCTCCTTCAAATGGAATGACAACTGCCATAAAGAATTTAAGGCCTTAAAACAATGCCTTCTCCAACCACCCATACTCATTCTACCTAAAGACGATCAACCCTTCTACCTATACATATCTGCTACCAATCACTTCTTAGGGGCCATACTTGCTCATCGTGACAAACAACATATAGAGTAGGTGGTTTATTACATAAGTCGTACTTTTCTCGACTATAAAACCCAATACACCCATGCTAAAAAAAATTCTTAGCCTTAGTTTTTGTTGCCACCAAACTTTTCCATTACGTACTCAACCACAAAACCTATATTATGACCAACCCGGACCCCTTACACTTCATGTATGCCAAACCTTATCAAAACCAACATGTTGCACGCTGGCTCATGCTTTTAGCTGATTTGGACCTCAAATTCATTCATCATAAATCTATCAAGGGCCAGGCCATTGCTGACTAGCTCGTTAATGCACCTCTTTCTAGAAACCAACCCTCTAACTTTGATTTCCCTGATGAATCCATCACCACCCTTTCCTTAGACGATACCATTTACCAGATGACCTTATTCTTTGATGGTGGGGAGGTGCAAGAGTTATCCTCATTCCCCTAGATGGTGAACCTATGCCGCTATCCTTCAAGCTTGATTTCGAGTGTACTAACAACATTGTCGAATACGAAGCACTCGTATTAGGCCTTCAGACCACCCTTGCCTTAAATGTCAAATCGATTAACATCTTTGGTGACTCTCAACTGGTAGTAAACCAAGTTAATGGTATTTACCAATGCCGCAACGAAGAGCTTCAAAAGTATAAAAATCATGTTGACACCCTCTTGACCTCCTTTGACTGGTATGAACTACAAACCATTCCACGTTCCACTAACAAATTCATAGATACCATGGCCTGTCTTGCTTCCCAGATACCCACTTCACCCTCTCGATTCTAAAATATTTGTCACAGTACAAAGGTTGCAATTACCTTCCCATTCACACCATGATGTCAACTTTGTTGGCACTCTTGAACATAACCCACCTGACCTTTGGTATAAGCAGCTTGTGGATTACCTTTCCCTAGTCCATCTTACCTCCCGACCTCACTCATAATGGACAACACGCCTTTCTCAAAAGGGCCTCTCATTATGTCATCATGGGTGGCCTCCTCTATAAGTGTGGCTTTGATGGTATTCTCTTACGGTGCCTTACGAGTTATGAAATTCCCTATACCATTAAGGAAGTTCATGATGGCATATGTGGAGGTCAATTCAGGTGGTCTCGCAGTCTAAGCATATTATTTGCCTAGATATTACTAATTCGACCCTTAACCATGATTTTTGTGACTACGTTAAGCATTGTGTAAAATGCCAACAACATGCCAATCTTCATCATACACCTAGTCATGCCTTACAGGTCACCCATGACCTTTGGCCCTTCTCTCAATGGGGTTTGGATCTTGTTGGAGAGATCAATCCCCATTCTTCCCAGAGACATCAATGGATCATCACCACTACCAAATATTACACCAAATGGGTTGAAGCCATACCTCTCATCTCTATGAAAGCTGAGAAAATATGTGAGTTCGTTAATCATCACATTATCTGCCACTTTGGCATTCCACATCACCTCATCACTGATAATGGAAAACAATTCAAAAATAAAACCTTGTGAAAAACTTGTGATTCCTTCGAATTCAACTAAGTTTCTCATCGCCTTATTACCCACAAACCAACAGCCAAGCCAAATCCACTAATAAAACCCTAAACAAAATTCTCATGAAAGTAGTCGACGATACTGGGAAAGATTGGCATACCCACATTCCTTTCACCTTGTGGGCCTATCGCACTAGCATTCACACTTCAACTGCTGCCACTCCCTTTTCTCTGGTCTATGGTACTAAGGCTATCTTACCTCTCGAAGTCTAGATTCCATCTCTCTGCATTTCACTATAAGACATGCTCAATGATGATGACTTTCATCAAGATCGTTTAGCACAACTGGAGTTATTAGATGAACTCCATCTTAATGCTCTTGACCATCTCCAAATCTACCAAAAATGTATCAAATGTGCCTATGAAAAACATGTCCATGAACGAACCTTTCAAGTTGGTGATCTCGTCCTGAAGGAAAATCAACATGTAACTAAAGAAGAAAAAAGTAAACGGGGTAAATTTTCTCCTAATTGGCTTGGACCATACATCGTGACTCATACCTATGGATCAGGTGCTTATTGTTTATCGTCACTTGATGGTAAAACCAAACTTGAGCTCCTTAACGCCTTGCATCTCTGACCATTTTACTATTGAATTTTAGTCCTACCTCACCTTCTCGCCTCTTTTCATGCTCATCCTTTGAGCGTTATTCAATTTCCTCCTTTCACCATGCCATCCCGAATGACTAAACATGAATAATGTGCGTATCAGTAACTCTTTTACCTTCTCTTAAATATGTGTTACATGGCTCTACACATGGCATGATTCTCATGGATAATTTTCATCTTCTTTCAGATGAGATCCCATGGTCATTTCACCTTGCTTTCTGAACAAGAATCCAATTCTTCACCTTAGTCTTGTCCATGAATTAAAAGCCCTCAAATAATTTCCACATGGGATTCAACTCCTTGAGTCAAAATTCCAATAAAAATGACTCCCTCAAAAGGACATCTTTCTCTCTACATCGCTGCTATAAATAGACTGCTCCCTCGAAGGATAGCTATGTAAATCCTGCTGCAAAATAATAATAATAATAAAAAAAAAAAAATCAAGCTTCTTGCATTGATCAGCTTCGTGAAGACCTCAAGGAGATAATTTCCTCATCCCATATAGACTTCCCGCATCGATCAGTCTATTTCAAATACAAGTCAAAAGAAAACTTTTTCATCATGGACTTGCTCATTGTGATCTTGGATCTCTTGCCAAAAGGCATGCTACCTCATACCATATAACCTAACCATTTTTCACCTCCTCGCCCTTTGCACCTTCATTTCCTACCACCTCAAGGGACCTACTGAAACTATGACATTTGGTGATCATGTGACTATTCTTCACCTTTAGAATAATCAATCATGCAATGTCTTTAGGGTCTTATGTTCACCAACCTACCTAAGGTATGGTCCACCCGTTATGATCCTCACCAATCAGGTGGCTCTCTTGCCTCCTCTTATCTTTTAAATTCTTCATTATGTATTGATCATCCTATATAGGACTAGACCTCAATGCTTATCTCTAGGAAATTTTCCTCTTTCACCACAATCAACTTAAAATCACCCATACCTATTTGCCCACAATTCAACCATACCTAAAATACCTAGACTCAATCATGCCTATAACCTACCAACCCATTCTCATACCTCCTCACATTTTTCCCTAGCTTATGGGATAACTACATCGGCTTGAGGTCCCTTTTCTCTGGGACTATGTAGGCAACACTTTGAGGGCATGGGGCCCTTAGAGGTTAGCTCGGCCACTCTCTACCCTCACCAATTTCCCCTATTTTCCTACTCACATTATACCCAATTTTTCCTTTTGTATATCGACAAACTGGAAGTAAGATCTCAACATACAATAACTAATACACATATCTACCATCCATGTTTCAAACATCATCATAACATTCACCAATTCATCATTTCATATTTCCACACAACAAAAATTTGGAAATCTACATCATCACGTATATCTACATTACCATTTGTTATCTATATCACCAATTACTTGGTAATTTAAACCAAAACTTAACTCAATCCATGCCTAAACCAAAACCTAACTCAATCCATGCCTATGACCTGACTCAATCCATGCCTAAACCAAAACCTGACTCAATCCATGCCTAAACCAAAACCTAACTCAATCCATGCCTATGACCTAACTCAATCCATGCCTAAACCGACCTAACTCAATCCATGCCTAAACTGACCTGACTCAATCCATGCCTATGACCCGACTCCTTCCATGCCTAAAGTGACCCGACTCAATCTATGCCTATGACCTCGACTCCTTCCATACCTATGACCCGACTCCATCCATGCCTAAACTAACTAACTCCATCCATGCCTAAACCAACCTAACTCAATCCATACCTACATCCACCTGACTTGATCCATGCCTATGACCTGGCTCTATCATGCCTATACTACTTGGTTTCCATCACATATACAAATCATAATAGAAAGCTACACACAACCATATATACATCATGCCATAACCACCATCATCTCTATAAATAAATCATCCAAACATGTGTATCCATATACATGACTCTCAAATATCTTTGGCACATAGGCCAGTGTATATAAAAAAATCTCAAAACTCTCATACACATCCTCACTATCTTCGGCATGCAGCCGGTATATATGTCAAACATATGATGTCAAAAATAAAATAATCATACATGGAGCTCAATCATCTCCCCATTTGATATCTAATCATGTCTCATCTATCTCCTCCTCCACTCCTCTAACCCGATGCCTGGTGACCTCTCTCCACCTTGCCTTGGTTTGGCCTTTGATGGTCCTATCCCTAGAGCTAGCCTTCATACACTAGTGGCCTCACCTTGACCTGATCCTTGGTCTTGCTGACCCCTTGTACTCTCCACACTATGTGTGTGGGATATGCTCCTCTCACTCGAGGCCTGTTGTGCTTTGTGCTTGGTATATGATAGGACATATATCCCCACTACCATTAAGTGATCCTGATAATACCTCACCTCTCCCATGGCGTCTCTTAACCTCACTGCAGTATTGTCTGTGGTGGTGCCATAGGCCTCGACCTTGTCCCTATGCTTGTCCCCTCGTGGTGGTGCCATCGGCCCTAAAACTCGCACTTGTACCTAGGCTCAAGGGCCACTATTTGTGCCTATGTAGCTGCCAACTAGCCCTATAAACCTATAACTCGTCTCCTACACTATAGCCAATCGCCATGTAAACATATCACCTAGGCTTGTAGGGTGGCTATCTGCACCCCATCTCCATCTCAACCCTCTCCCTCTCCCCAGGTGTAGGTACTAGTCCCTGTACTCCCTTTGCATAAAAAGTGGCCACCTGTGCCTACAGAGTCGCAACCTGTGCCTTGGCCCCTATCAGATGTCCCTGTACTATTCCTAATTGGGTCACTAGGGTAACCACCTGCCTGCATCTAGGTATCTCTCTCGAACTATGATGGTAGCTAAATCTCATTGCCGGCCTCGGAGGTACTTCTCGTAGCTGTGTAGCCACCACTATCTATATCTGTCTGTCACCCCTTAGCATCATCTATTTTTCAATCGATCGGCTCCTCCTCCTACCTAGTCGGCACTATAGGTCGTGGTGGAGACATAGGCCTCTCCACATCATCTCTCTTATATTGTGGGAAAGGTGGGGGTATATCCTGCGGAAACCCAAACTTCTGTCTAACTCGGCTTACGGGTATCATCTCATGCTCCCCAGCCTGCTGCCCCTCTATCCACCTGTGAATCTGTAACCCATCCAACTCCTCCATCATCTACCTATATGAGGGGAAGCCTACATATGGTCTCCAAATGATGTCCTCACCAGAAAACCCCTCCAAGAACTTCCTCAGTAGTAGGTGACATCATGCATAGTTCTACTTGCTTGATGCTTTCCAATAACCAAAACCCATCGCCTATAGCCCACTTGAACAAAACCTGGCTTGAATGCATCAGCTCGAGGCATACCAACTGGTGCACACACATAATGTGCTCATAGGCCCAACAATGTAATAGGAAAGTGCAACACAAGTTGAACCTCTAAAGATGCCCATATGCCCATAACTCCTCGTATAGTTGCACCAAGAATGCAGGAACCCATATAAACCGCATCCTACACGTCCCACCATGTCATGTAGAACCCCATCAATGACCATGGGAATCTCCCACCCTCTACATCTGGCAAAGTTGTAAAACAACAGACTTCCTCCATTTGCAGCACTACCAGCCTCATCTCCTCGGGGTAGGCTCGGTACATCACCCCGTAGCTCATACTAGCACTGTGGAATCCTAACAATGCCATCCCCTCTCCAAACACTGGTAATAGAATCGTTGTCAAAATTTCACCCCCCCAGGGTAAATTTCGATAACATGTATCAGAGTTTTGCAGTTCCAAGCATGTAGATTGATCCAGGAAAAATCGTGAAAATTGGCTAAGTCCTGCTCAAGGTCACCTTTGGGACAATTGGAACAGAGGGACGCGAAGGGCGCGAATCGGACGGTTCGCACTCAAAAGCAGAATTTTCACAAAGGAACAATCGGGCCGTGAGGGCGCGAAGGGCGTGAAAAGGCGAAGCGGTGAAGCAAGGGAAGCCCATTTCGGGCGGTTTGGAAGAATTTGTCCCAAGTAGTAAAGGGACATCTGGGACAAATGGACGTGAAAGACGCGAACCGACCGGTTCTGCCGGAATGGGAAACTTTCACACTGGGACATCTAGGCCGCAGGGACGTGAGGGACGCAGAGATAGCAGAAATAGCTGAGAGCCAATCAGATTGCGCCATGTGTCATCGGCAGATAAGGGACAAGGAATCCCATTTCGGGTGGATCGGAGGTTTTTGTCCCAAACAACACTGGGACATCCGGGACAAAAAGATGCGAAGGGCGCGAAAGAGTCGGCAGCCCGCACTAATCAAATCATGACATGTGTCACAAGGGAAAAGGTCAAAAAGTCAAAGGGCGAGTTTTGAAGGGTCAGCAACCAATGGGATAGTGCCACATGTCCCGGCTAGGGCCCACAAGGAAATTTCAAAGGAAAGCCCACGGAAAGGTGGAGGAGAGAAAATTATTCAGTGAATCAGAGCCTGCCACATGTCATCTAGGTGGCGAAGCGCGGGAAAATATTTCAAAATCCATTTTGGTCTGTTCCGTGCCCTAAATCTTCAGATCGTCATATCTTTTGATCCAGAGCTCGATTTGCACGTTCTTTATATCAACGGAAAGCTGTTGAAATTCTCTACATGATTCTGGGATCAATCTTCCATTTTGGTGTAGTCTAGAGAGAGAAAGTTAAGAAATGGCTCTGACACATGGTAATGCCAGAAGTGACGCTTCAACAACCAGCTTTAATGCAGCAGACAGCCCGCCGTTTTGCCAGGATCCGCCGCTTCTACCATAATGAGATGATTTAAAATGTGACCTAGAAGTGGTTGTGGTAGTTTCAAATTTCCTCTCTTCCCTCTCTCTTTCTTCCTATATATTGTACAGAGGGGCTTCTTTCAAAAGGGGGACATAACAAGTTGTTCATCTTTTCTGCTCTGCCCTCCCTTCTTTTCTTCTCTAGGGTTGAAAATGGAGCTCGAACCTCCTCCCTACTCTGTAATGGCATTTTTTCCTTTTACTAATGAAATGATGTTCTGTGCAAACTTCTGGAGCAACAAAAAATGTGTTTTGTGATGCATCTATCCATCCTTTCTCGTTCTTCACTTGTTTTCCTCTTGCCTCTCTTCATCAGTATTTGTGCATGTTTGAATGTTCATTGTAGGTCCGAGCTGTGTTCATGGAGTTTTGGGACATTTTCTGTGTGAAATCTATCCTTGGGCCTGTGATGCATCTGTCCATCCTTCCCATTGCTCACCTCTCTTTGTCCCATGGCAGTTTTGATAGAGGTTCAACATTCTCCTTCTCTGGTGTATCACCGTTTTAGTGTAGGCTTTTGTTCTTTTCCTTTCTCTCTCTCTCTCTCTGTCTCCTTGGCATTGTTAGATTAGGATTAGATTAGCTTGCCTACACTGGAATAGCTTGTGGCAGGTAGTTTAGGAGCAGGAACCAACCTTCTCTGGAGATTCCTCTCTCAGTTTCACAAGTCCCACGCTTGGAGAGAGGTTTCCATGTTGTGCAATCACACTGGATGCCTGAGTGATCAACCTAGAAGCCTGATCTGCATCCAGGGGTGCTGTGATTTTGCACTAACAGTTTTGGCATGCCCGGTGGGACCTTAGAGGTCTTCCACTTCATCTTTTGCAGGTTGGTGTGTTCCTGTGAAGATTTCAGCCTTTGGAGGCACTTGCAAACACATCTGGCGACTCCATCTGATCAGCAACCCATTTCTGAAGTTGCAGACCCATTTTCCATCCATTCCCGTTCATCCTTCTTTCCATCTCTTTCATTCTTTCCCATTCCATGAGGTTGTGCAATCATGACTTCATTTCCATCATGGAATTCACATCAACAACAGCAGTATATTCCACCTCCAACATGTTTTACAAATCCTCCAAATCAACATTTTGAGCAGATTCAAGATCAGTATGCATACCCATATGAGCAGCAGTGCCAAAGTCAGTTTGGCTATGGAGCCTTCCAAGAGCAAGAGTATGCATACAATGAAGACCATCAGATCCAAGATGCTGGTCTGTTGGAGAAAATCCAAAAGATGGAGGCAAAGATGGTGCGGCCAGAGCAACAGCTCAGATGAGAGCTTTCAGAATTGGTTAGCAGGACTCCTTGTCCATGGGGAGGCCCTTTTCCAAGACACTTCAGCCCTCAAGAGAAGCTGGACTTCATGATAAAGATGCTGCCCCAACTTGCACAATGTACATCAGAAATAGAGGCCTATACATTCGGTGTTGAACAACCTTGTCAATGGGTAAGTTCTACACCATCATTTGGTTTTTCTTCCGATTACTCAAGCAGATCATCTCATTTGGACTTGCAAATTTTAAACTCTCCATCTCGCTGTCCCAAATGTTGATCCCATGTCTCCACCTCTCGCCTTCCACCACACCTCAATTCTTCTTTCCTTTTTCCTTCCAAACAGTCATCCTCTCCACAAGAGCTAAAAGAAATCCCCCTCCTCTAAAGAAACAAGAGATTTCATCTCCTTTACCACCGCAAAAAATTTCCAAATCAATTGAGTTGCAAACCCACCCTCCTCTCGCATTCCCAATTCCATGTGGGGAAGAAGAAATTGAAAAAATTAGTCATCAAGGACAACAAGAGGAAGAGCCAAGAAAAGAAGAAATGATTAAGAGCTTAGTAAGTTTGGCTGCCAAGTTTGGTATGACAAAGATCCCCTTGATGGTTAAGCCTACAGAAGAGGCTAAGGTTGGAGAACAAATGGTGGTCAGGACTGATTCTGTTGCAGCAGAAGAAGAAGATCTTGCAGTCCCAACTTGTCCTCTAGAGCAGCAGATTGAAGAGTTTGACTTGACAAACTTCATGCTGGAGGAGGAGCTCATTCAAGAGCAAGATTGTCTTCGAACATTGGATGAAGGAGAAGCTGCTCCAGATCCAGCAGCAGAGGAGCACATTCTAGCTGTGGAGGAGAAAGTTGCAGATCCAAGAGCTCTGAGCACAAAGCAGGCTATAGGAGAACCTTCAGTTCTTCTTTCTACTTCACCTCTCTCAAGTTCCAGTGCTGAAGAGGAGTTTGACCTCTCAAAATCAATGTTGGAGGGAGAAAGAAACCATGGTGGTCAAGTTACAGATCAAGAGGACACCATGGAGGAAGTTGAACATTTGCAGCAGGACAGCCATGAGGCAGTTTATCTGTCAGATTTGGAGGACTGTTTTGATGGAGAAGAGCCGGTTGAGTTTCCACCATTCTCTCTTTCATCATCCACATTCCAAACACAAGAGTCTGCTGTCCTGAAGGAGAACATTCATTTGCAGTAGCCTGCATCTTATAACAGCTCTTCGGAATCAAGATTGGAAGATTTTAATCTTTCATGTTCTTCATTGGAGGAAGAGAAAGGGCAGAAGGGTTCTACCATTGCTTCCACACCATCCATTCAAGGTCTACAAGAAGACTCCATTCTTGGAGTTGAAAATCAGAGCTATGGGCATATCAAACTGATCAGACCTTGCCCAATCAGGTATTTGGCTTCATTGGAGCCAAAGGAGAAGTCACAACCAGTCATGCTTGCTTCTGAGCATGAGGGTGAGCTACAAAGTATCAAGGATCAGCTGTCATACCTCTTCAACCCAAATGCAGAGCAACTAAAAGAGGTATTGAATTTGCCTTCAGCTGATACCTTGATGATTTGTGTGGAATACCAGCTTTTTGTTGATTTTCCACTCATCCTAACAACCATGATCAGCTCCAAATCAATTGCATGGCTGCCAATTTTGAAGAAAGGAAGCTATTTCTCACAACCAGTTGCAGGGTTTGTTTAGCTTGCCTTTGCTTCCAGTTAGAGTAGAGTAGCTAGGTTTGCTTTCAGTAGAAGAAGTGCTTGTGCACACTCTGCATGTTCCATTTGGAGCATGTATGATTTTTAGTTCTGTACATAGTTTTGGTGTTGCCGGTTCTGCTCTTGCACAGTTCGTTTCAATGGCATTTTGGTGAGAACAACTCCATGTCCTAAGTGGGATTCAAGTGGCTCGAGAGGGAGTTTTCAAAGTTCGGATCGGGCCGTGCTTGCTTATGACTCCATGCCCAATGGATTGCTTCAGGCTACTGATCATTCACCTAGCAGTCAGGTGACCCCGCTGAGTCGTCAAAACTGTTGTCAAAATTTCACCCCCCAGGGTAAATTTTGATAACATGTATCAGAGTTTTGCAGTTCCAAGCATGTAGATTGATCCAGGAAAAATCATGAAAATTGGCTAAGTCCTGCTCAAGGTCGCCTTTGGGACAATTGGAACAGAGGGACGCGAAGGGCGCGAATCGGCCGGTTCGCCCGAAACAGAGAATTTTCGCAAAGGAACAATCGGGCCGCGAGGGCGCGAAGGGCGCGAAAAGGCGAAGCGGTGAAGCAAGGGAAGCCCATTTCGGGCGGTTCGGAAGAATTTGTCCCAAGCAGCAAAGGGACATCTGGGACAAATGGACGCGAAAGACGCGAACCGGCCGGTTCGGCCGGAATGGGAAACTTTCACACTGGGACATCTGGGCCGCAGGATGCGAGGGACACGGATAGCCGAAAAAGCCGAGAGCCAATCAGATTGCGCCATGTGTCATCGGCAGATAAGGGACAAGGAAGCCCATTTCGGGCGGATCGGAGGTTTTGTCCCAAACAAAGACCGGGACATTTGGGACAAAAAGACGTGAAGGGCACGAAAGAGCTGGCGGCAGTGCCTCGCAGACTAATCAAATCATGACACGTGTCACAAGGGAAAAGGTCAAAATTCAAAGGGCGAGTTTTGAAGGGTCAGCCCGAACCAATGGGATAGTGCCATGTGTCCCGGCTAGGGCCCACAAGGAAATTTCAAAGGAAAGCCCGCGGAAAGGTGGAGGAGAGAGAATTATTCAGCGAATCAGAGCCTGCCACGTGTCATCTAGGTGGCGAAGTGCGGGAAAATATTTCAAAATCCGTTTTGGTCTGTTCTGTGCCCTAAATCTTCAGATCGTCATATCTTTTGATCCAGAGCTCGGATTTGCACGTTCTTTATATCAACGGAAAGCTGTTGAAATTATCTACATGATTCTAGGATCAATATTCCATTTTGGTGTAGTCTAGAGAGAGAAAGTTAAGAAACAGCTCTGACGCATGGTAATGCCAGAAGTGACGCTTCAACAACCAGCTTTAATGCAACAGACAACCCGCCATTTTGCCAGGATCTGCCACTTCTACCATAATGAGATGATTTAAAATGTGACCTAGAAGTGGTTGTGGTAGTTTCGAATTTCCTCTCTTCCCTCTCTCTTTCTTCCTATATATTGTACAGAGGGGCTTCTTTCAAAAGGGGGACATAACAAGTTGTTCATCTTTTCTACTCTGCCCTCCCTTCTTTTCTTCTCTAGGGTTGAAAATGGAGCTCGAACCTCCTCCCTGCTCTGTAATGGCATTTTTTTCCTTTTACTAATGAAATGATGTTCTGTGCAAACTTCTGGAGCAACAAAAACATGTTTTGTGATGCATCTGTCCATCCTTGCTCATTCTTCACTTGTTTTCCTCTTGCCTCTCTTCATTGCAGGTATTTGTGCATGTTTGAATGTTCATTGCAGGTCTGGAGCTGTGTTCATGGAGTTTTGGGACATTTTCTGTGTGAAATCTATCCTTGGGCCTGTGATGCATCTGTCCATCCTTCCCATTGCTCACCTCTCTTTGTCCCATGACAGTTTTGATAGAGGTTCAACATTCTCCTTCTCTGGTGTATCACCATTTTAGTGTAGGCTTTTGTTCTTTTCCTTTCTCTCTCTCTCTCTCTCTTTGTCTCCTTGGCATTGTTAGATTAGGATTAGATTATCTTGCTTGCACTGGAATAGCTTGTGGCAGGTAGTTTAGGAGCAGGAACCAGCCTTCTCTGGAGATTCCTCTCTCAGTTTCACAAGTCCCACACTTGGAGAGAGGTTTCCATGTTGTGCAATCACACTGGATGCCTAAGTGATCAACCTAGAAGTCTGATCTGCATCCAGGGGTGCTGTGATTTTACACTAACGGTAACTCCTTGTATGCCTCTAAAGATATCAAGTACACCTATGTACTCTCGCTTATAGGTAGTCGTAGGATCCTCGTAAACATCCTCCAGGGTGATCGTGATCTCACTCATCGGTAAGTGGAATGTATTGGTTTCCGAATCCCATCTAGCGATGAGGGAAACCATCAAACTTTCCTCCTGGACTACGTGCTGGAAGCATCTAACCCTAATCAATCCCACCTCTGCGTAACATGGCTCCACTCGTCGATTTTTGCCCGCCGTACCTCCACGAGCAAGGGAGGTACCCTATCCCTCATTCGTAGCTAGTCCTTGGCCTACATACAACCAATCATATTATTAAAACTTGACCATACCTGCATGTAACCTTGCCACCCCACTATACCACTTACCCTAACTAAATCAACCTTTCACCTATATCTATGCCCTAAATCAACACTACCTATCTACCCACACCTCGGACCCTCACCTATTTTCATTTTTCCCCTCTCACCGATCTTCCTTATTCACCCACCTACCCATACCCATAACTCTTCTCCCCTACCTAAATCTCCCTACCCCTACCTATATGTCTGTAACCCATCTATTTGATCTCCTTTTGGGCCTACCTATCTAGCCTCTTGACGGACACCGATCATCATCAACCAACCACGGTCAACCTGATAATCGGCATTGGTCACCACATCTATGATCGACATCGTCCTCACCCACCAACGTTGACTAAAAGATTGGACTTCGGTCACTATTATGGCAACAAACCATGATGCCTTGCCCTATTTCTACCTACACTTCTCCTTTCTACCCATTTCCCCCACCAATGCCTACCCAATACCTATTCCCACCCCTCATTTACCTAAATCTACCCTCCCTTGTTCCCATTTTCTCATTAAATTCCCCGCATTCAAATTTTAATATTCTCCCCAAAACCCACTTTTCTCCTACCCAATTTCTATCCTCCACCTACTCAAAACAAACAACAATAGGAATGGACTCTTACCTCATCACACTACCATCTACGTGGTGGCACCTTAGGCCGCTGCACAGGTCCACCCGATCCCTCTCCTACCTCTGCCATCACCGATTTCCCGCTAGCTCTCCACCCAATCAAATTGATCACACCATGGTCGTGAGACCCTCCTATCCACCAACAATCACTTGCTTTGGGCTTGCCAACTAGGCTCTTCGTGTCATTTGTCGCTTCCATGTCTTTTCTCTCTCTCTCTTGTCATTTTCTCCTATGTGGCAAATGACAAATGATTTTCAAAAATGCGAACATTTTCTTTTATAACCTTCCTGACTTGACCGGTGATGGTTTCACCTTGACCGACATCGGTCCTATGCCCTAACATACCATGGTAAGTTTATGGCCTTCAACAACATTAATTCTAACCACTTTCGGTTATCCTTCTCAATATTATTACTACCCATTACCCCTAATTTTCTTTCCTGAATCCTTTCTACCTCACCCATGCCTGACTTGGACACTCCACTTTATCCTCCTGACCTCATCATTTACCACCTAACCTCTTCATCATTTGGGGACTTGTTATTTTACCCATACCTCAGCCCTACCCATGTTGTGACCTAGCTACTTGGACCTGGAACATTTCTAGTGACCTGTGAACTCACGTGCTCGCTATACCTTGCTGACACTGTTACCCGTGTTGTTGGACCTAATGACCTTACCTTGCCTCTTGTCGTGACTGTTTATCTTGACCCAACCTTTGGTGTACCGAACATACCTAAACATTCCTGTACTCGACTGCGTCCATGTTTCTGACCAAATCCTATACCTTGATACCAAACTCACCTCAACCTTGTTTGGATAAACCTATTGACCTTAAACAATGTAGAGTTTGTATGCTCTTCAACCTCGTTCTTGTGTTGTAGTTTATACGTGTGTGTGCATTTTACTATTATTACCTTTGACCCTGACCCATTACCTCGGATTATCCGATTGGACCTTTACCCCCTTACCCACATTGTCCACCTTTCTCTTCATCACATTCACCTTTTATCAAAGCACTCACCGATTCTACTTTCTACCTCATCAATTCCTAGTATGAGGAGGATTACCTTCACCCACACATGGGGAAACCACATCTCATTTTTGTCAACATCGCTTAGCATACAAGCTACACAATAAAAAGGAGAAAAATTTAGACACCAAAATTGGGTCACACTCCCCTTGACCCTCGTCAAATAACCAACCTGAACACACTTACCTAGCCATGGCCCCTTTTACCCCACACTAATATTAATTTAATTAAATTAATTAAATTAATCCATGATCTCACAATATTTATTATTTAATTATCCTAATTAAGATAATTCCTACCCCACCACCTCACCTAGACACCTCACCTAGCCACCTCACCCCAAATCTATTCTTAGTATGTTTCCATAACTAACTAAGACCTACCTAAACCCTAAAAATCAAAGCCTACATCCCCTCTAACCACATTCCCGCATAAAAAATGGTAACTCCTGCTCTTTCTTGGAGGAATAGAAAGATCTGGCGAAAATCATTGCCATGATCTTCCATTTTTAGTAAACCTAGGAAATCTTGCCCTAACCGACACCAATTACCCTTGAATTAACACCAGTCCAACCTGGAACCATCGTCGGTCACCTTTATTCCCCTTTGGTAACCTTATTTCAAGGTTGGCACATTCTGAGAAAAAGGAAGGAGACTAGAGCTACATGCAAGTGAAATAAGCATCCTTTTACACATCCAGCCATCTAGAGCCATCACCAACATCAATCAGAGAGCCATTGTATTCACGGAGCACTCCGAGAAAGCACCACTATAGGACCATACATGTATCCTCTGATCAACCACCTCCACCACTCAGCCATCAGACCATCAACACAGTAAGTATGGCCCTAATTAGTATAGTTTAGTTTAGTTAAGTAATCTCTATTACTCCTATTATTAATCTATTATTTGCATGCTTATCGCCCCATCACCCACTTGCTTGTGAACCTAAGATCCCTTCACTCATGTCACCAAATCACCTATTCTCACCTGTTGTATATTTTTGAGCATACCTAAGACCTCCACAGACCCCCATTCACTCGTCCAAACTTTATTTGACCTCAGATCACCCATACCATTTTACCTATTTTGAGTTCCTTTCACCCCGATCATACCGACACTAGTTACCCATAACCATCGTTAGTTATACTAAAACCAACATCGATTGTCTTTAGCCATCATCGGTCTCTATGTTTTACACCTTGACAAAACCAAAGCCAACAACCACCTACTAATTGACCT